>OX346246.1:94302281-94949163 GCA_947049315.1 Epistrophella euchroma
CGATTGTGCCGATGGTGGTGGTGGATCCGTTAGGCCTGATTTATTTTGACCACTTGTTGATTGATTATTCCCGTCAGTCATTTCAGTTTTAAGTTCTTTCATAGATTAGAAACTTAAAATGATAGTGAAATTCAAAAATGAATTTCGAAACCAAATCGCAAAAAAAAAAAAAAAAAGTTAAAATTAAAAATTAAAAATAAATTGTTTGCACGAACCTTGGCGCTCTCACTTTTATATATATTAAAATTCAAATCGTAAAAAAAATTATTTTGTAAAACAAAATCACTGTCGAAAATTTTGTTCCGATAATTGACAAAGCGAGTATATTATGTATATAAAATCACGAAAATTACTATTAAATTTATTTTTACATGTGTGCTGATGCAACAAATAACTCTCACCTGTACAATTTCTTTAACAAAAAAATTTGAATTCAGGAACCAGGAACCAGGATTCCAGGAACTAGGCTACGGGCAAGTTGAAAAAATTTGCAGGTTTTCAAGATGGTGCTGCTTTACTGTGAACTGGTCTTCTGGTTGAGCAGAGTTTTTCGGGATTCTGCGCAGATTGCGTTGTTGCAGCTTGTGTTTGTTGTGTGATGACCAAAGTTTTTTGTTCAGAAAAAAAAACAACAATTGTTCGTTGGCAAAAGTTCTTTGTTCAAAAAAAAACTTTGCAAAAAAAATTTTGTTGCAGTGTGATTTTGCTCACTACTGTATGTTGAATGGGGCACCTTTTGTTCCGGTCGTCGAAATGATTGTCGACTGTAAATGTGCACTGAGCACACGTGCACCCCGTTTTGTAGTGGGCGAGATAATCGACAGCGAATGTGTCGGATGACGAACCCTTTTTTTTTTTTGCGGCGGAGCGGTGTGGTTAATCAGTCGACGAGCTTCTGACGAAATACCCTTTAGCTGTAGTGAGTTTGGTGGCAACAACGATCGATGGTGGTGTAATAACGATTGGTGTAAGTGGCGACGACGATCGTTGGCGGTGGTGACGACGGAGGCGGTGGCAACAGACGGTGGGAGCAGCAGCGTTTTTGTGGATGAAGAAAAAATTTTGCTCGGGGTCACCAATATAGTCACCATGTAGGTAATCCTTGGCGGCTATTTGTCCTTTTCTTCTTCCAAAGGAAACAGTCTTAGTTGTCAAAATTATTTATTAATTTTAAGCTTTATAATTACACAATTTGCACCAGCACACAAAAGAATGATTTTAAAGCCTTAACTACATAAACCAAAAAAGTGAAAAAGTACAAAAGTGAAAATTTTCAAACTCATTTTGGGATAGTTTTTCTCACTGGAAAACTTATAAAAATGATGCCAAAAGCTTAAATTTTGGTTTAAAAAGAATTTTATACATACTTTTTCACAAAACAACTGCGCTAGCGGGAAAACAAACATTTTTACTTTTGTAATTTTGCAAAAAGTGGCCAATGTAGTTAAGAATTAAGAATGACATTTAAACAAGAGGAAAAATCGAGATGGAAATATTTTGACAGCTGTAAATTTCGTTAAGTTACTTTTGGTAAGCGTACGGGGAACGAGAACGTTAAGGTCGAATCACACGTAAGCAATCACGTTCACGTAAACAATTAAGGAATTTAAGTTACAACTTGATAACAGTGCGATCGGAAATTATTAAATGTGATTCGATTTCGGAAATCAATAAATGTAAGTATTTTATTTTCGATTAGTTCTCAATGAATTTATAAATACAATTAATTTAATATTTTCGATTATTGTTGGTGTTGAGCGGTCAGATCGGGTGTAGTAAAACACGTATTTTCAGAAGAATAGCACTAAAATCTTCATTAAATTCATTAATTAACAATTGTTTTAATTTAAAAAGATATAATTTTCTTACATTTGTGCAATAAGGCACCACCCGTTTGCTCCAAGGGTTTGAATAAAAAGAAATATTAAAAGTTAAATGAATGAATAGGAAATGAATGGCTAAAATTCGCATACATAAAGAAAGCCTGATAAATGTCAAATGCAAAAGAAATTGAGATCGTTGAGTTGATGGAGAATGGTCAGTTTACATCGTAACATTCCCCCCTTCGTAAATTCGTCGCATACTTCTGCGCGATATTTACAACTTCACATCCAAATTAGCTAGCTTAACTATAGGACGAGTCAGCAAACCAATATTCATACTCACCACCGCACTACGGGCTTCTCCATCTCTAGATTGACGCATATCAATGACGATTCCTCTTTTCCAGGTGTTTCTTTTGCTGTTCTCGTCAACGATTATCACCACGTCTCTTACTTTTATAGGCTGCAGTGGTGGTTGAAACCATTTGGTGCGCCGAGTTAGACACGGTAGGTACTCTCGCACCCAACGTTTCCAAAATTGATTCGCCAGTTGGTTTCTGCGTAAAGTCGGACCGCTGTTATCATCGTCGCACCGTTCCCTTATTCCACTTGAGCTTCCAACCAGGAAGTGATTTGGAGTGAGTGCTTCATCCTTTCGGTCTTTTCGAATGCCATTCGGGCTACGAAATGCTGCTCAAACGTTTCAACGTTTTATGAATGAGGTTTGTTTTGGACTTGACTTCGTTTTAGCATACATTGACCACCTTCTTATCGCCAGTAAAACTGAAGAACAGCACAAAGAACATCTTGAACTTCTTTTCAAACGGCTGCAAGAGTACGGTGTAAACACCAATCTTTCGAAATGCCTTTTTGGTGTTTTCACCTTGGAATTTTTAAGCCACTCAATCAGCGCTGAAGGAATTTCTCCTTCAAAGAATCGCGTTGAAGCAATATTAAATTTTCCAACACCAAGCAAATGCAACGTTTTATAGGAATGATTAACTATCATCATCGCTTTATTCCTAAACTTGCTCAAATCATCGCTCCTCTTCACAAACATTTAGCTTTGCTAACGAAAAATAAAAAATCAAAGAAAATTTTTTCATGGCCTGAAAACCTCTACTGCGTTTTCAACGACGCAAAAGAAGCACCTTCGAAAGTAACTCTTTTGGCTTACCCCTTTCACGACGGCACTTTTAGCATCGTCACTGATGCATCCGACATAGCCGTTGGCGCAGTTTTTTAGCAACAAATTTCACAATCTTGGCAACCTTTAGCGTTTTTCTCCAAAAAACAAGGATTCAGAAACAAAATATTCAGCTTTTGATCGCGAGTTGCTCGCTGTGTATTTAGCAATAAAGCATTTTAGATTTTTCGTCGAAGGACAAGAATTCACGGTTTTTACAGACCACAAACCACTCTCATACGCACTCACAAGCAAAACTGAAAGAAGTCCACGACAAACACGTCATCTCGACTTCATTTCACAACTTACTTCTGATATCCAACACATTAAGGGCAAAGACAATGTCGTCGCCCAAGTCCTTTCTCGCATTGAAGAAATCGCCGCAAACAAAAGACACGAACTTGACTTAGAAACAATTGCCAAACTACAATCCACAGATAAAGAACTGAAAGAATTATTAAATAATGAGAACTCAAAGAAATCTTCAAATTTCTTACCGAAAGAATTCAAATTACCCAATCTGAATATTTACTGCGAAACTTCAACCAACAAAAATCGTCCTTTCGTTCCTTCTGATTTACGTCTTAATATTTTCAACATCCTTCATGGGATTTCCCATCCAAGCATTCGTGCAACTCGAAAACGAATTTCAGAACGATATTCCTGGCCAAATATGAACAAAAATATCAACTCTTGGGCCAAATCGTGCGTGGGATGTCAAAAATCCAAAGTTCAGAGACAAACCAAATCAGAATATGGTAGATTTAAAGTACCAACTGTTTGATTCGATCACATTCACGTAGATTTGGTAGGACCTCTTCCTCCATTTAACGGTTTTTCTTATATTCTCACGGCCGTAGGCAGATTTACGCGTTGGCCAGAAGCCAATCCTCTCGTGGATATAGCAAAAGCATTTGTCGAAAACTTCATCTCCCGTTTTGGTACTCCTTTAAAAATCACTACGGACCAGGAAAGTCAATTTCAATCAAAACTTTTTAGTGAACTTCTAAGACTGTTAGGTATACACATGATCCACACAACGCCATATCATCCGCAAGCCAATGACATGGTTGAACATTTTCACAGACAACTCAAATGTTCGTTAAAGGCTAGACGCAATACAATCAATTGGAGCTCAAAACTCCCAATAATCCTGCTAGGAATTCGCTGTTCAGTCAAAGAAGACTTAAATTCTTCTGCAGCAGAAATGGTCTATGGGAAAAATTTGAGATTACCTGGAGAAATTTTCCTTATAAAAAAATAAGCCTAACTCTCCAGACACTTTAACAGAAACTAGGCAGCAAAATCAAAAACTTTTTATACCGAAAATAATAAATTGTAAACAGGTTTTCGTCAGAATTGACAAAGTCAAAACAGGTCTTGTGCCTTCATACGAAGGACCATATAAGGTCATTCGACGCCTAAGAAAACACTTCGTAGTTCAAATAAAAGACAAAAGTGTATCGATTTCTATGGATCGCCTTAAACCAGCGCATTGTATATAGTATTTCATTTTGAATAAATCAGAGTTTGATTTTTAGGAAAATAATTTATATTCTCGAAGAGGGGGACTCGATTGGAGGAGGGTGATGTGGTGGATGTTTATCCAACAATAATCGAAAATATAAATTTAATTGTATTTATAAATTCATTCAGAACTAATCGAAAATAAAATACTTACATTTATTGATTTCCGAAATCAAATCGCATTTAATAATTTCCGATGGCATTGTTATCAGGTTGTAACTTAAAATCCTTAATTCTTTACGGGAATGCGACCGCTTACGCATGATTCGACCTTAACGTTCTCGTTCCCCGAACGCTAACCAAAAGTAACTTAACGAAATTTACAGCTGTCAAAACCATTCCTTCTCGATTTTTTTTCTTGTTAAATGTCATTCTTAAAATAATTTTTTTGTGTGCTGGTGCAAATTGCTCCCAACCTAAATTATAAAAACTAAAGTGTAAGCTAGTAAAGCTTAAAATTAATAAATAATTTTGACAGTTAAGACTGTTTCCTTTGGAAAAAGAAAAGGACAAATAGCCGCCAAGGATTACCTACATGGAGCCTGATTACACGATTCTTTTTTTCGTTCGTTTCGTTATTCGTCTTTTTGACAGGTACGTATCCTCATGATTACACGATTCTTTTTTACATTCGTGAGACTTGTTTCGTTATTTTGACATTAAGAATCTCCGCGGTGGATTTATTGGAAAATAAACAATAACATTAATTAAAAAAGGGGTTTAATCACTTCTTGTGCAAATGTATACCCTATTTAGCAATGAAAAGCAATGTTAAAACTTATAATTTAAAGTTTAAAAGTTCCTCGCATAATGCTTTGATTTTAGGGATGAGCCATATTGAAAAATTCTCAGCGATAAATCGGCACACACATTTATCGAACCGAAACATCGGTATTTTTCGAAATCGATACTTGAAAACAAAGGAAATACTTCTTCCTTTTCTATTTTAAGGACCAAATATGTTAAAATTTCACATCAAAACGTGTTTTTGATTTAAGACGTAAAATCATATTAGTGTCTTTCAAAATTTATGAACTACTTTCCTCCATTAAATCTTCAATATTTTAATTAATAAAAAAAAATGATTTGATAACATTTTGGAAAGTTAAAAAATTAAAGCTATTAAAGCATAGGCTTCTTCTTTGTCCAAATGTAGACAGTTTTCATATTAAGCTAAGTTCTTACATGTAAATCACACCAACAAAAAGCTATCAAAACATTTACTTCTTCAGTAACTCATAAAATATGCCACCATAACCTGAAAATTGATTTTACCACACCACGTATGTTTTCCCCAATCCCCAAAGGAAATTTCATAAAAAAAAATACGACTTAACAGTTGACGTGTTTAATGCGATAACAGAGCAAAGTACTTTTACAAAAGCCCAGAGAATTTTCGACTTCTAATCTAAGCGCGAAGAATAGACGTAAATTTCATGCTTGTTATCGATTGTTTGTATTGAAACCTATGTGAGTTGTCGACTTCGCCAACCTGTGTTGTGGTTTTTTTCAACCAATTGGGAAGAGTCACACTCGTTTTATTAAAGAAACATTTTTAGACTTACTTTGGTGTGAACATTTATTGTCGTGGTTAAAAAGTAGATATTGACATAAATTGGAATTTGTACCTGATTTATAACTTGTTGTTACGCAACCTCTTTGCAAACTCCTTTGGGTATTGAAATTATCCTTATTCCTTTTCCATGAAATAGTACCCAATGAACTTTTGTCAATTTTTTTAAGATCCATCAAATTCAATAAATTATAACAAATTAATAAAATTACAATATGCTTTCACATGACAATTTTCTTATTGAAAGAACACACAACTTAATAGAAAACAACAAATATTTTTGTGAACTTTCTCTCTTTGCATTTGATTTAAACAAACTATTTTGTTTGCATGTTTCTATTTTCTTGTATGGTCGATGTAATTTATCAAAAAATCGATACTGAAATATGTATCGATGTTTTACTTTGAATAACGTATCCCGGTTACATCGATTGCCATCATCGCTCATCACTAATCGGTTGTCAAACCAGAACGTCAAATCTTCAACCAGAAAAAGTCTTGAAATTTTCATTCCTGCTTTCGTTACTTCATTACCCTTACATTTCTACACCCCTCACCATATCTGTCAAAATAACGAAAGACGAAACAACCGAAAAAAAGAATCGTGTAATCAGCGTCATGGTGACTATAGTCTGAGAGTACTCAGAGTTCCACTTTCTACAGAATCCTTCCGCCAGGGCTTGAACACGCTTCCATCGGTCGATATACGTGATTTGAGTGTTGAGTTTACCTTCGGGTACGGCATGAAATGATTCGCCAACTCAGAAGTGCGCAGGGGTGAGCGCATTGAAATCATCGATACTGTCGGATAGAGGGCATAGGGGCCTCGAACTTAAACACGCTTCTATTTGTGTTAGAAGCGTTGCTAGCCCCTCAAACGTAAGCCTTTTGGTTCCAACAACTCGTTTTAAGTGGTACTTTAATGATTTCACACCCACTTCCCATAAACTTCCGAAGTGTGGAAAAGATGGGGGAATAAAATGCCAGTTCGTAACTTGATTTGCTATGATTTCCGCGATTTCCTTCCAATCGTGTTTCGCTTCCTTCAACATCTTGGCTAATTCATTATTAGCACTGAAGAAAATTGTGCCGCAATCGCTTTAAATCTGCTTCCTCTTCCGGCCGTGAACCGTCGGAATGCTGCCAAAAACGCTTGCGTAGTCAGGTATGACACTACCTCCAAGTGTATGGCTTTTGTAGCCAAACAAATAAAAACCGGAAAACATCCTTTTATGATTTTTGCGCAGCGAGCCTTCCAGGATTTTATTTCAATGGGTCCTGCGTAGTCGACACCGGTATGACTGAACGGTCGAAACATACGAACTCTAGCTGCAGGCAAATTTCCCATCAACTGCTGCATTTCAGATGCCTTTTGCTAGTAGCAAGAAGGGCATCTATACAGCTGGTACTAAACTCTTCTTCTTATTTGTCCAAACTAGTAGCGCTGTTGGATGTAGCTTATTGTTTCTTGAATGCCACCATGAAATGTGTTCTTATGAGCATCTCGAACAACCAAACTCGTAAAGTGGTGGTTGTTTTGAAGTAATATGGGATGTTGAGCGTTGTATGAGAGGAGGAAGTTTTCTTAACGTCCCCCAACTCGTAATATCCCATCTGCATCGACGAATGTATTTAAGGCTTTTAAGCTTTTAGGCGTTTTATTGTTTTGGATCTGTTGAATTTCGGTTTCAAACATCTCCGCTTGTGCTGCATTGACGATAAATCGTAGGGCGGCTTCCAACTCCTTTGGACTGAGTGGACCTACAACGGGTCCCAGTTTAGGTCAACATTTTGTTACAAATCGACAACATGTAGCTATGAATCGAATTAGTTCGACTAGACTTGAACAGTTGTATATAGCCTGTAGAATAAAATTGCTGCCACTTACATTTATACTTAATGCTTTAACTGTTCGTTTTTCTTCTTCAGTGTCAACTTCGTTGGGTTGATGCGGAGCATCGAACTCCCATTGACACCGTACAAAATCAGGCCCGTTCCACCACACTTCAAATGACTCCAGTTCTGATGGATAAACATCCCTGGACGCTAGATCGGCTGGGTTATGCCGCGTTGCGACATGTCTCCAGCAATCGATCCCTACTAACCGCCGGATTTTCGACACACGATTGGAAACGAATGTGGTCCATTTGGCGGGAGTAGCTTTTATCCAGGCTAACGCGATAGTCAAATCCGTCCAGGCGAACGTCTTGACATCGGGGATGTGCAAAACTTCCTTGGTGTACTGCATGAACTGCGCCAGAATTACTGCACCTTCGTAACAGCAAATTGACATGGATCTTGTCATCGCTAACGCGATAGTCAAATCCGTCCAGGCGAACGTCTTGACATCGGGGATATGCAAAACTTCCTTGGTGTACTGCATGAACTGCGCCAGAATTACTGCACCTTCGATAACAGCAAATTGACATGGATCTTGTCATCGCTATCTAGAACGCGGATGTATACCGCTGAGTCCAACGTGAAATTCGCAGTCGCTCGATCAGAGGAAGTTCTCGTTGAAAAGCATCCAAATCTTTCATCAGTGCAGGCAGAATTGAATCGTCCCAATTACAACGAAGCTCCCAAAGTCGCTGCATCATAAGTTTGGCCGTGATGATGAAAGGCGAGATCCAGCCAAGTGGGTCAAATAACTTGGCTATAGTAGACAACATGGCTCTTTTCGTCGTAACTTCTGTTGAAGGTTGCAGATTCTGATACAAGAAGCAGTCATCGATCGGAAACCATTTGATGCCGAGGGTTTTCACATGATTGGACAAGTTGAATGGAAGTTCAAAATAAAGCTCCCGGTCCTGAACAGGAATGTCTTCGAGGAGTTCCTTCACGTTTCTTGTCCATTTCCTCAAGTTGAATCTTGGAGTTGCCAGTAGTTGCCTTGCTTGATCGCGCTTTGTTCGTGCATCTTCGATTGAATCTGCTCCACTTATAAGGTCGTCGATGTCCCCTCCTCACGGACAACCTTCGCCCCTCCGGAAAATTTTCATTTTCATCATAAGCAACTCTTTTCCAAATTTTGATAGCAAGGTATGGTGCACTTGCTGTGCCAAAAGTGACAGTCTTCATTTTGAAAATTTTTATCGGTGACGTCTTCTGCTCTCTCCACAAAATCAGCTGATAGTATCGGTCTGGTAAACTAACAAAAATTTGACGGTACATTTTTTCGACGTCGGCTGTGAACGTGACTCGGTGAGTTCGCCTTTTTAGAACGAGATCTATGATACTCGACTGCA
The DNA here is from genome assembly GCA_947049315.1 of Epistrophella euchroma. Classification (NCBI taxonomy): domain Eukaryota; kingdom Metazoa; phylum Arthropoda; class Insecta; order Diptera; family Syrphidae; genus Epistrophella; species Epistrophella euchroma. The sequence goes on from OX346246.1 coordinate 94,311,639, forward strand.
ATTTTGGACCCACAAGTAAAATGTCATTGAGGGATTTCCCGTCCGAAGCTTTCGCTGCTTCATCGAATGCTACCCTCAGCTTCGTTGTGGAGCTAGCCTCCTTAAAGACTGCATGATGAGGTAAGAAATAATTAAATGGGGTATCTAAAACCGCATCATTCGCATCGATTTCTTTCATGTGATGAAGATCTTCTTACTCTCGAAAACATTTCGTATATTCTTCACACAGCTTCGGATCTGCATCTAGCCTCTTTTCGAGATGGAGAAATCGTCGAAAAGCGTTTTGTCGACTGGACCCCATCGCTGAACGTTCACCCCTGAACGGCAGCTTCAGTTCATAACGCCCGTCAGGTAAGTGTATAGTGTGCCGCGAAAAGTGTTCATCACAAGCGATGTCATCGTCAGCTACGTATTTTTGGAACGGCAGGCGTTTCCTCGATTTCCCAAAATTTCTCCAGTCGCGAGCTTCAGTCGGTGACTTGAACAAAGCTGCGCACTTGTCGGGGAATATCGGATGAAACTTGTCCAAATACTATCCACCCAAGTTCTGTCTTCTGCGCGATCGGTCCGGTTCCATCTTCCGGTCACCTTATTTCAGAAAGAAGTATTCGTGCGCAGACGTCACTTCCCAGCAATAAGTCGATGCGGGCAGGCTGATATACATAGATGGGGATCTGCCAAAGGAAGACCCTTGAGGTGTGGTTCCATTTGCCGGGTATCACTCCCCAACTAACAAAATTACTTCCGATTTCAGATATTTTTAGAGTTATTCGTACCTTTCACACCGATTTAAAACTTCGGACAGAAAGTCAAGTCGTTATAGAAGTCAAACTCATCGCAAAAATATCATCTGTTGCACTTTTTGTTAGTTTTACTTTGTTTGCGCCAATGCCTATATGTCGTACTATATGTCTATAATCGTACTATATTGATTCCTTTAAATGACTTGGAGAGTTCTTACTCCATTAGTGATACTGGGCCTTACCAATAATCAAATTTAGTTATGACTTAAATATTGCAGTGAAATTAACCTTAACGTTATGGATCCTAAATTATTAACCATACATTATATTCTCAATTTTTTGAAGTCAGTTGAATATGGTTCATTATTTATAGTCCACGTAAATATTTAGGTAATACCATGCACGGTTTATTATTTAGAGCCCATTCAATTATGATCCATTTTACTGAAATATTTAAGTCATAACTAAATAAAAGGGCCCACTGTGAATATGTTAATAGTAAGTTAAACTGCATATATCTACTATAACACCATTTGTGATTTATTTATAGAGCGGAATGTTTCTATTATATATCTGTAGATATTTTTGTTCTCCGCAAATGAAGTGCACCATGACGCGACGCCGCCATTTTACATCATTTATACTTACCCTCGAGTATACTAATGTACACATGTATATTGTATATGTTTATGATATAACAGGCTTGTATTTGTTTCTTGTAGTTATCAAATATAATGTAGCTACATTTTAAGGAAAAATATTAAAAAAAGCAAGAAGTCCTATAAAATATTTTGAATTTATGTTTATTGATTTTTGTTTGGATAAAAAAATATTTTTTATAGTTTTAAATGAAATATTGTTTGAAATATTAGGCCAGGCGCACACATGCAACTAAACAGTGTAGTTTCGATTTTGAGTACTATAGGATTATATGAGAGTCCGCGCACATAAACCGGTGCGCACTCCCATATAAGCCCATTGTGCTCAAAATCGAAACCAAACTGTTTAGTTGCATGTGCGCGCCTGGCCTTAGGTAGCAATATATTGAAGGCTATACCAAAATCGGTTGCGCCATTAAAAAGCAACACATTAACAAATTTACAATAATGCCCAAACGCACCATATCAAAGGACGGTATAAAAAAACCTTTGTTTGGACTCTACATCATCTTCGTTTCAATTTTGATTCTATCAGCTCTCTTTTTTTCACAAAAAAAACATACATAGGTAAGGTACCTTATAAAACAAGTTAAAATAAATGCAGAAAGTTTTGCTGCTTCAATGCTACAAAAATAGATACCACAATGGCCATGCGGTTAGCGAGCAATGTTTTTGGTGCGATGGGACACGAGTTCAACTCCTAGACAAGTAAGTAATTTTTATAATAAAAATAATTTCTAATCAAATTTGAGATCTCATTTCAGATAACCACTACGAAAAAAAACTTAAAGAAATATCAAAACAAAAATAAAATAAGAAAAAGAAATCAATAATAAATTTTTTTTTTAATATGTCGGAGTACTCCTCTATAACACTTTCATCAAACTACTCATAACATATTCTTCGGAGTAACTTGAACTTACTCCATAAAGAAGCAATGGGATTCAAAAAAGGTCGCCTTTTTTACTCTTTGGAGTATTATTCAAAGCGTATATGAGTAAGATAATAGATGATAAGTAGTTTCTTTGGATGAATATAGGATAAAAATTGTTAGTTGGGTCAGGAGATGCCCAGTCTTGACTTGAAGACCAAAGCCTGAATGGCAGTCTCGAACGTCGAGTGGCGGGAAGGGAAACTTACTACGATGGAATGTGTGCGTTGTACCGCTGCTGACCAACCCTAACCCAGATACCTCCGCAAAGGAACGTCGCTTTTCGAGCTTTTTTTAGCTATTAAAGTGAAAGGAGTTATTTCGAATCTAGTTTCGAACACATGAAATGTCATAACCGAATACTATCTTTTAATTTGTTGTCTTTGGTTTTGTTTGTTTGAGATTTAATTTTTCAATGTTGTATTTATTTTTATTTAAATTAAACTTTATCAAAAAACTTCGGAAAATAAAATTTAATCAATGTGTGACTTTAGTGTGAAGCTATTGTGTCCTATCTACTCCTAAACATTATCCAAAGATTTGTAGTTAGTCCTCATGAAGTTGGTGGGATCGTCCTTGCACTGCTGAATTATATTTTTCACTTGTAATAAAAAAAATTATACCTACAATTAAATGTAAATAACAAAAATAATAATGTTTGCATAAAAAAACAATTATTTTATGTGCTGTATACTCATTTTTACCTACATACATTGTTGTTTTACTATTTCATTTCATATATGTGAATAGATATGTTAAAATTCCTTTGAAAAAAAACGAATACTTACGCAAAAATGTAAATTTACGAACACGTACAACAAATCACCGCTGCGGCGAGTAAACTGACGTTTCATTTCACTCGCCTACTCACTCACTTTTACTAGCTAAATCGATTTTCAATGAAAAGTGAGTAATCTCACTCACTCGCCGCAGTTTCGAATTAGCTACTTTTCGGCACCGGCACTGGTGTGCAAAACTGCGAACACCATGCGACGTGTGGCAATTAAAATTTTGTCCATGCGTTGATTGGAGCTGTTGTTGATTAGCCGTTGGCTGGAACTCAGGCGCGTTGGGGTTAACGGACGCCTGAAATGCGTTCGAGCTGGTGCTTGTCGCCTGAGCTGATGTACTTGCAATAGGTTGTTGTTGCTGTTGTTGGTTTTGTTGTTGTGTGTGAATGTTGCTTGGTTGACGTTGATTAATATGCAGTAACGAATGGTGTCTTTGCTGGCAGAAATAGCAGGAACTAAACTGAGACAAGCAATTTTCGCATACGTTGAGCCTGCGAACCGCCTCTCTGCGCCCCATTTTGTCCATGTTAAAGAAACGTTGGCACCTCCTCAGTGTTTGCTTGCCCTGGTTGCAGCGTTTGTCGTCATACCGCTCCTTTAAAAGTAGACTCGTAACTGGCAGCTTCTATTGATAAATTTTGTAAAAACCTATTTGCATCATCTGTGAAACAAGATTGCAAAAATGCAGCTTGTCCATGTCACCAAGGCTTTTGTTGTTGTGAACGAGAGCCTGAAACCTGTCGGGAAAAGCACGCCAGGTGGTATATACGCCATCAAATTTCGGCAGATCGATTCGTGGAAGCCGAATCCCCGATTAAGCAGAAGGTGCAACTGCAAAAAGGAGCGGAGCATCCGTTTTTGCCCGAGACGCACTGTTCGGCGTGGCCTTTTTAATCGCGTCTACCAACTCGAGGTAAATTTCATAAATTTAAGTAAGAAACTATAAGAAAAATCACTTATTGAATCAATAAGTTATTGTCTATGCAAAATTTAAGTCACGTTACAATTTTTTATGATCAATTTTAAATTGGATCTTTTCTTAAATTTTGTCTTTAAGTTTTTAAGCACACACTTTCTTTAACTGTTTAAAATGTTTATTGTTCATAGAAGACTGATTCTTAAAAGGCTCGAAGGACCAATATAAACTTCTATGTTTTTTAATAGCAAAAAAAATATAACTTTTGAATAAATGAAAAATTCAACCACTTTGCTTGAATGTTAGAAAATTATGTTTTATTAGGTAATATGACCAAAAGTACATGCAATTGTACACCGACGGCATCAATTTATTTTACATTTCTTACATCAACTAAAGTGCTGAATTGTGGAATGTATTTTAATGGATAGTCCACACGCAACGTTGTAACGTATTTTGATACAATTCTGCAAAAAAAAAATTTGAAAAAATGTCAGTTGTTTACTTGTTTATTTTATGTTATGTCGGTTGTTTAAAGATGTGTACATTTTTTTAGCCGGAATCAGAAACATATTCAACACAAAATACGGGAGAGGTACAATCAATCCCTTCTTTATCACAAGATACGAACAAAACGCCACAGCCTTCGAATTTTGCGTCATCACAAGATGCCGGAGACACACAGTCTGCAGCCGATATTTTACAATTTAAAAGTGGTCCTTTTTTATGGAGTATAAATGAAGAAACAGGGGATTTCATAACTAGGAACGGTGTACCACAAAATATGATATTATACGGATTATGAAAATTCCAAAAATGTTTATTCTGTCAAAACGAGGTTTGTTTCAAAAGTTTATTTCAACGTGCTCTGAAAAATGGAGAGATACAAATGAGTCGTTAATTTACTCAGAATCTAAAGGGTCTGTATTTTGTGTTTCATGTTTACTTTTTGGAAGAAGTAGTGAAATTAATGCTTTTACTCGTGAAGGTGTTTGTGACTGGAAAAATTCGAAAGCACGCATTGAAAGCCATGAAAATTCTGATTCACGCAAAATAAGCGTTAGTCATTTCAAAGCTCGAGCAGTAGTTCTAGGGCGTATTGATCACTGTCTAATAAAACGGCTCGATGAAGAAATTTCTTATTGAACAAAAATTTGTATACCGAGTCATTGGGATTACTAAATCACTTGCAATAAGAGGGTTGCCATTTCGCGGACATTCAGAACAAATTGGAGATCTCCATAATAGAAATTTCTTACAGCCCAATTCTAAATGAAAATTTTTCCCCGGGAATAAATTATTTTTCTTCTACAGTTTGATTTATGTGTCAAATACTGAAAAACAGCTGTTTGTATCATTCAGAACTCTCATTCCCACTATCAAGGGTACAAAAATAAATTCAACCGGGGCATTCGGAATCGGAGTATTTTACACCAGAAAGAATGCGTCTCCCGGGGAGTTTTTTCTCGGGGAATATTTAGAATTGGGTTGTTAGGAACAGTCGAGCTTCTTGCTGAATTTGATCCATTTTTATCTGAACATTTAAAACTGTACGCGCACACTGGCAATGGAAAAACGTCGTATTTATCTAAAACAATCTACAATCGGTATTGCGACGATTCCGCTTCCTTAGTGAACTTATCATACATCATATTTCCAGCCTTCCTTAGCAAATTGTTGAATTTTAACTTTAGTGCATCAACGTTATCGTTGTTGAATACTGTAAAATATTCTGAAGATTCGTTGGCCAATTCGTTCCACTCGGTAACACAAGTTCCGCTAGATTGTATCAACTGCGTGAGAACCAGTCTTGGTATCCTTTCTTCTCCCATCGCCATTACTCTTACAACGTAATCGAAATGCATTTTAAGCGTATCCAAGAATAGCGGTGCTATACCTGTTTCCAAATATAGCATATAATTTGGTGAACTACCGGGCAGTCTGAAAGTATTTCGTATAAAAAAACGAAGGAATTTTTCCACAGCCTTGTAGGAACGATATCCCCATACTTGGGCTCCGTAAAAGAGAATTGATATTGCACCTGCTCGAAAGATTTTATACTTCGCTACATGTGAAATGTTTTTCTTATCTAAACAACTTCTCCACACAGAACACATAGCATGTTTAGCTTCTGATAATTTGTTTTGAAGATGCTTATTTAGGTTTAGATTAGAAGCTATTAAGACTCCCAGGTACTTATACTCCTTGACAATCTCTATTGGTTCCTCCTCAAACGTCCACTTTTCACTTCTCGAGTACCTGCCACCACCATTTCTCATAATCATAATTTTTGACTTGGCAAGGTTAACCGATAAATTCCAGGTTTTGCAGTACCGTTCGAGTCGGTTTATCATTAGCTGCATACCGTTTATATTTTCCGATAGGAAGACTAAATCATCTGCAAACATCAGTCCTGGTATGATTTTTCCATTCATAACAATTCCCCCTTTAACACTATCGATAATGTCGTTTATGTACAAAACAAAAAATAGAGTACTGAGAACGCATCCTTGCTTAACACCCATTGATGTATCCAACTCGTCTGAGACAAATTTTCCATTCCATACTCTTGTAAAATTTTCTTTGTAGATTGCTCTGATGACAGCTATAATTTTTGATGAGATTCCGTACCTGAATAGTTTGTAAAAAAGAGCTTCCCTGGGAATTGAGTCGAAAGCTGCCCGAAAATCTACAAATAAAACATACAACTTTTTCCCTCTCTTTTTGTAAATGTCGCCAAAATTTACTAAAGAGAAGATTTGGTCTATCGTTGAATGGTTTTTCCTGTAACCCGCTTGGAATTCGTGCAAAATCTTCTTGTTTTCAACCCACTCACTTAGCCGGTTAAACAATACTGAGCCAAATATTTTTGCCGCTGTGTTAAGAAATGAAATGCCCCTGTAATTGGCCGGATCTTCAGGGTCACCCTTCTTATGTAGTGGAAAAATAATTGCGCTTCGGAAACTTCCAGGAACATCGCCTGTCTCAAAAATTCTGTTGTACTCCACGGTTAGAAGATTTACGAATTCGGGTGTTAAATTTGTAAAGTATTCAAATGGTATTCTATCCTCTCCCGGCGCTTTCCCATTTTTGGATTTTTCTATAGCCATTTCTACCTCAGCTTGCGTGATAGGAGCATCTAAGTATTCTTCACATATGTAAGGTGCTGCATATTGAAATGCTGGAGATGTTTGTGCTGTATTGAGGAGATTCATGAAATGCATTTTTAACTCCACTATATTGATAGCTATACCAGTCGTCCTTTTTTTCCCACTTACAAGCCTTACCGCTTTCCAAAATTCCGCTGAAGATTTTGCTTTGTTTATTATCTCGAAGTTTCTTTGATCCATTTCACTTTTTTTCCTTCTACATAGCATCTTATAGCACTTGTTTGCCTTTGCATAAAGCTTTTTGAAATAAGAGTTGTTGGTCGTTCTCACTAGATTCAAAAATACAAAAGACGTGTTCCTGGCTCTCAAACACTCATTATCGAACTAAGTTTGTTTCTTTTCTAACCCTTTCCTTTCTGATATTTTTTGCGGTGCAGCTTTTTTTATAATATTCGTAAGTGTTTCTATATCTGGGCTCCTTAAAGCGCTGTGGTTTACCTGGTTTTCTAGCTCTTTTTCTAGGTTTCGTTGAAATAATCGCTGGAAGTCATCTTTCCATATTAGTTTTGGAGGAAGCTCAAGCCCGAGCGCAGTATCTTCACTTAAAGATGTTCCCACTTTGAATGATACCTCTAATGGCATATGGTCTGAAAACCCTTTAACTGCTACTCTAAAATCGTTCAAAAGCGAGTACCAATCTCCAGAGATAAAACAATAATCTATTACTGAGCATGCTGAACCACGAATAAAAGTGTATTCTCCACTACGATCACCTTCACAGCTTCCATTTAATACGCTACAGTCGAAAGCATCTGCTTCTGGTAATTCAAGAATTTTGGCTCCCTTTAATTCACATACCTCATCCTTTGACTTTCGATGGTAAGCAATATTAGATGAGTCTATTCCACTACTAAAATTGTTTTGTGAAAGGCCTATCCTTCCATTGAAGTCTCCGATCAGCATCAAATTTGTTGGCTCTAGTACATTAACGAGGTCGTGCAGTTTTTCGAAGTCGCGTTGCCAATGGCTGCAGTTTAGATAAATTGGAATAATGAGATGAATTTTTCCTTCTAAATTAATTTCTATTATTCGAGCCTCGTTTATACTTTTGAACCTTATTACAGAATCTTTTAGTTGTTTCCTATATCCAAAGAGCTCACCACCGCTTCCCCTCCCAAATACGCTGGTCTTAACAGCCGGTATAAATTCTTGCTCATAATTAATGAAAATATTCTTATAACTAGTTTCATCATAATCTAGGACACGTGTTTCAAATAAAGTAAAAATATCGAATTCTTTAATATAACTGAAAAAATCTGCAAATATATATTTGTTTTTAAGCCCGGCGACATTGTAGCTTAATATTTTTAGCGTTGAAAAGCTTGAGTTCACCTGGCAGACAGTTTCTTCTCAATTGGATGATGCTACGTGTGAACTTCCACCAGTGCCGAGATTTAGCTATTTCAGCGAGTGAAGTGAGATGACTCGCCTTACTCGCCGACTCATCTCACTTCACTCTCAAAAGTGATTTAGCTATTAAAGTGAAATGAGTAATTTCGAATTTAGTTTCGAACACATGAAATGTCATAACTAAAGACTATATTTTATTTTGTTGTCTTTGGTTTGTTTTCTTTTTATGATTTGATATTTCAGTTTTATTCAATTTAACAAAAACACAACAAAATTGAAAAAAAAAAATTTACAGATTTCACTCATAGAGTAACCATGTGGACATTGAAAATGATACCTGACTAATCTTTTTAATTTAAATTAATTAAAACGTAATAAGCTGTTTCAGACACCATTATAGGTTCTGAAGTTTAAAAGTTATTATGTATTTAATGTCACTTTCCATTTGGCAAAAAATAAATCTTGTTAATTTTCTTAAACAACCCATCAACTTTCCTGTTCAACCAAAAAAATCGTTTTTTTAAGATCTAATATCAAAACTCATATATATGTACCTATTAGTGCAAACACAAATATGTTCTAAAAACAGTTTTAAGCGCTTATAATTATGCCCTTAAAAATTAATTACATACATATATGCCCTTAATAAATTATTATATTATGCTCAAAAAAAAATGATTATATTATGCCCTAAAAATATTGCTTAAATAAATTTTGTGGTATAATTTTTTCAAAAAGTATTTGACCGATTTCGATTTTTATATGTATAAAACTTTAAACTATTCTTTTTGCGGACATTTATTTATTTATTTGCGGAACTTACCACGGTAAATATAAGAAATATTATATTTAACGCGGTAAGTTCCGAAAACATCTTTAAAGTTAAAATTTTATATGGTTGGAAAGCCATAATTGTGGAGATGTGCAGAATCTACTTGAGACACGCATTTACACGCTGTGGGTCATTTTTGTTTTTAACTGTCGAACACTGCGTATTAAAAAAAAATATGTTTTTTTCCTTCAATATTTTAAAACAAATTTAAAATTTGTCTCCTTCCTAGAGTGTTTCAGTTTTTGCTGGCCGAGTTTCGGCCACGGGACGATACTAAAGTTCGTCCAAGTATTCTTGTCAGTACAGGGAAGATAGGACGTTTGCATCTCAGTTTGGTTGCAGCGTATTGCATAAGTCTATCGCATGTAAAAGCTCTAATCGCGATGCCGTAGTATGCATAATAAATCATTTCAAGTTTAATTGAAATTGATCAGCGTTGCCACTAGTAGGTAAAATTGCACAAATACAATTATGAAAACTAAAAAAAAAATTAAATTAAAATAGGTGCGTTTTTGTAAGGGTATCCCCAGTAGGCCTAATCTATTAAAAAAAAAAGAAGAAACAAATAACAAAAAATACCACTTCATTTATTTATTTATAAATAGTTCATTGAGCAATTAAAAAACAGAATCATTTTAACAATAAAAAATAATATTTGCATTGAGTTATAAATTGACCAAAAAGCCTACCTACCTAAATAATTTAAAATATAAAATAACAAAATATTTAATACATGAATAACTTACATAAAAATGTGCTTACAAATTTTGTGTAGGTACCATGAGCCGTTCTCAAGACATTGGTTGCGTCTTTTTTTTAAGATAGCCGACGCACAACACCTACAGCCGCGCCATTTTATTTTTATACTAAAAAACAACACACACACTAATTTGAATCATAAAATTTGACCATTATATTTTTGCAAAAAAAACTTCTGCCGGCCGACTGGCCTAAACAGTTTAAAACAACGACAAACGACCACACTTAGTGTTTTTTTGATCCTAAGAGCTTTAAAAAAAGCTTTAATTCTGAAAGCTCTTGCACATAAGCAATAGGAAAAGGAGTCTTTTATGTGAGTTAGCTTACCAATGGTCACACTATATTGTGTGAATACTTTTAATAAACATAAACAGCAAGAGATCATGTTTGGTTATTCATTGTGTCTGCCTACGGCTGTGGGCGAGATAGGTCGTGAGGGATGTATGTCGCTTGAAAAAGAAATTACAAAAACAATTCCGTGGGAAGTCAGTGGCTATTGTGTATATTTAAGTGGCATTTTGTTTCGTGGAGTGCCTTAGGATATCAGTAGGTCCCACTGATTTGAAAAAAGCTTTCCCGTAAGGCCTGTACTGACAAGAATAGTTGGACGAACTATAGTATGCTTAATTTTGCTTGTAAACATATATTCTAAGTAGGTTTGTATACCTTTGTATGTTTAAAAACAAAAAAAAAATAGGTAGTGTAAAAGAAATATTGTCGAACAGAGTTTGCTTTGGCTGAAAGCCATTGTTGAAACCTATTTGAAATAGGCACAAGTACATGCATGTTTTTTTTAAATGGTGAATATCGTTTAAATTCATTTACATGGATTTATTTAAGACATTAATTGCATCAAAAATAAAAAAACAAGATTTACACGAGTGAGCCCCACAAGTTTGCTCTCGTGGCTAACAAAAATTTTGGTACCTTTCAACGAAAGAAATGTTAAAAAGTCAGAATTACTGGGAGCATGATTTTTTTTATTTTGGGTCAATATTTTCTAAATGTTCAAAAGCTATCTATACATATTCGCCGTGTGCGAATTGGGTTAAAATCGCGTTAAATTGTATCCGAAGATTAATTTTTGACGATAGTAGGGTGAATCTATACGTAGAAACTTCAAAATTTTATTTCGTATTAAATTTAATCGAAATTTTTAAATATTTAGAAGTACTAGATTACTAGTACTAGATTTAACCAACTCAAAAAAAGGTTAATTTTCTCAAAAAAAAAAAAAAAAAAAAAAAAACTCCAACCCAAATTTCTGTAATGCGAATTTTTTCGACATAACCTGAAGTTAGGTTTTAATTTTTTGGTTATGCTATAATGCTGGTTATGCTTCCCTATAGACCTTTATTATTTATTGAATAAACATTAGAAGATACTGAACAAATTATAAAAATGCTGATGCTCCAAATGAATTTGATAAACAAACAGCACATCTCGACCAGTGAAGTCAGTGGTCATAAGTAGTGGAATGCGTGGTGCATACGACTTCGAAGACTGGGCAATGGGTTCAAACCTCATGGTGTGCATGTAGAAAGTTTTTCACAATAAAATTGGATTGAAGCTCAGCATCACTAAAAGGAGACTGATGAAAGGACTTGGCATTGGCACCCCCTGAAATAGCTATATCACCAGCCAAACAAAAATAAAACAAATTAAAATACCTAAAATTAGTTCCTAAACAATTGTTGGTAGCGCCTTTAAGTTGTTGTTGTTTGTTTTTCAAAAATTCAATGAAATTGACGCAATAAAGAATGGTCAAGTCTAATAAACTGACATTCTAGTATGAATAATACAATAAATAATAATAATAACTGAACAAACTATGGTTTTTTTATGAAACATATACCTAAAAAAAATTGGCATGCCAAAATATGCACGTAAATCGTAAATATACAAAAATATGCATTTACTTATAAAACGGATTTCTAATCTAGTCTCGTCGTAATAGTGTTACTAAAAAAAAATATGCTGTAGCATCGATTTCAAGCAAGCTTAACTCCGGCTTTAACACTCAACTGCATCACTGGCCTTTCTTATAGGACCGAATATTATTCTGTATCGAATAAAAATAAATGCCTATCATTTTCAATTTCAAAAAATCACAACCTACATACCTACCTCCATAATTATGTTGATGCATAGCATTTACATATGTATATACCTACACTACATACAAAAATCTGGCATAGTACCTATAGATAAACTTTTGTTGGTTGCGTTGTACCTACTTGTTGTTTTTTCTCTTTTTGAATATTCTTCCACTGAAGATTGTCTGTTGACGACGACTTTTCTTCGTTTTTTCCCCGTATACCTATTGCCTACGCCTGCTGTAATTCATCGCTTGTGTTCGTTTGTTTATTTTCATCATTCTAGTAATGTTTTAGTAACACCAACCAAAAATTTGATAGTTGTCCTCCTATACGCTGGAGTTCATTTTTCATATTCCAAGTTCATGTGTTCATTTCAATCATTTCGGTCATTTCTTTAGTAACACCAACCAAAAATTTCGTTGTGATGGCCTATACACCAACCAAAAATTTCGTTGTGATGGCCTATACGCTAGAGTTCATTTCTGATTTATTGAATTTATTTCATTTAATCATTTTAGTAACACTACAACTCTGTCAAAACGATCCTATAAACATTTTCAATGTTAAAAAAATAATAAAATAGGAAAACTAAACTAAATAAATGTGTGATTTTTTGTGATGTTTTGTAATTGGAACTTCCTAGTATGTCGATGAGGTCCTCCTTTCAATGGCGATACTGAATTTTTTTACATTGAATTGAACAATATAAACAACAAATATATAAACAACAAATTAAACAAATGTTAATGAAGTATTTTGTACTAAATGTTTATACATATTTATATAAAAATAAATCTAGTGCATACATATATGTATGTACATTTTTAACTATACAATCTTGTCTTGCAATTTCATTTCACAAACGTGCATAGGATGTGTAACAATTCCTTTAGAAAAGAACAAATACTAATGCAAAAGTGTAAATTTACCAACACATACATCAAGTTACCGCTGAAATATCCGGCGAGTAATCTGACATTTCATTTCACTCGCTCACTCACTCACTTTTGGTAGCTAGATCGATTTTCAGTGAAAAGTGACTCATCTCACTCACTCGCTGCGGTTTCGAATTAGCTAAATCTCGGCACAGGAAATCCACCCGAAAAGAGTACAGCGGCTTCCGGAGCAATTCTGTTTCCACCTTTACCAATTGTTTTATAAATGACATATTTGGGACAAAAAACTTTAACGATGCAAGAAACTGTAGGTCATCTAAATGGCCAGAACTGGAAAAATCTTTATTTATTTGTAAAAAGTGCTTATAAATATCGTATGTTATTAATAGCCGAATTTAGATAGCAGATTATAAATTCATATTTTGTAAATTTGTTAAACCGAAATTTAAATTTAAATTGCAAAATAATTTTCTTTTGTATTGCCAACCGAGCTGACGGCAACGCCATAGCTTTGCTTCATTAAAATCATATGTATGTATATAGTTTCTTTCTAAAATTGTCAATAAATGAATTTACTTACTTACTTACTTACTTAAATGACATTTCTGTCAGTCTCTGAAGTTGACGTTTCGTTATTGTTGTTGATTTGTTGTGTTGTTAATTTGTTTAATAAAATTGTTAGTGATTGGGGAATTTCTCCAATAAGTTCTTTTATTTTGGATAAACTGTCGCTGCAACTTCCACTTCATAGACCTTGCGATGAATCCCATGTAAAAATTGTGTCCTCTACGTACATCCTGTCGTCTCTCACAAAGATTTTCATTCTTGGTTTCGACTCGCGGAGTACCTTCTTTACTGAAACCAACTTGCTTCTTCTTTGGCGCATACTTGGTGGCAGGTCATTGTGGATACTTATTTTGGATCCTTTGAGTAGTTTAGCATTCTTCAAGATGTTAAGAGCTGTTGTTCGGGATTTTAGTTTCACGATTATTATTGCCGAGCGTGAACCTTGGCCGTTTACTCTATGTGCAGACTCTACGCCTGAGTTTGTTTCACCTGCGTCGATTAGTCCAGCGCATACTTCTTTTGCTTTTTCGATCGGATCGCTGTTTTCTTCGTGAGGCAGATGCACAACCACATTATCTTCGACACTCTTTTGCAATATTTTTTCCATTTGCGACTCCAGAAACTTGTTTCGGTTTTCTAAGAAAACAACTTTTGCAGCAATCTCTTCCTGTTTTGCTCTGAGGGTTGACAGTTTGGCGCAAAGCAACTGGAAGTCAAGGTTGTTTCACAATGCGACGAGAAAACTAGACGTCAGCGTGATGAGATCTCTTCACAACGAGTTTCAAATAACGAAATAATACATAATAAAGTATTTCTCGTCGTCACGTTGCGTCTTTTTTTCAATTTTTCGAACTTTATGACGTGACGAGACGACGAGAAATGCTTGATTATGTATTATTTCACTGTTTAAAAATGTTTTTTTAAGAGAGAGAAACTTCGAAGAGATCTCTTCACGCTGACGTCTCGTTTTCTCGTCGCATTGTGAAACAGCCTTCAGTCTTGGTCGCGAGTTCTAAGACAAGTTGGGTATTACTTTCCCTTAAGATTTCCCTCATTTTATCCTCACTGATTCCTGATTTTGCCATTTGGATTAGTTTTTTCGAGGGGCCTCCTTTTGGATTACTATAATGAACAGGGGAAGTTTCTTCAAGCCCTCTTTTGTTCCTAGGTTAGGTTAAATTTGGCGGGACCTTTGCTAAGAGTTTTAAGAGTCTTAAATACTATGACTTACTGGTATTTTAATTGGCTGGTATAACTATTGTACTTATTTCAAGTTTTCACAAACTTTCTTTAATTTATCTTGTATTTCAACAACTTTTTAAGGGCTTTTTCTATGGAGCTTTTCTTAGGCAAACCACTTTGACAGATCGCAAAATCGAGAGCGCTAATATAAGTATTTCGGTATAATTGTAGATTCTACACCTGACATTGTACATGCCGATCAGATAACTATAAGTATTATTAGATATGTATGTAATAACGGCGAAATCGTCGAAAAATTTATAGAATTTATACCAAATACTGGCCATAAAGCTAAAGATTTATTTATTTATTTATTTATAAAAATAAACAATAGATAAATTTAAATCTATTATTAATAAAGTTTAAGAACGCTAGCATCAAAGTACTTTCAGTTCTTAGATAAAAGGGTATAAGTTGCAAATGAAAATTAAATAATATTATTTACTTTTAAATACAGTGTACATAATGTGAAATATATGTATATCTTTTGTAATTATATTTTTATTTTGTGTTTGTTTATTGTATCAATATTTTTTTTTATTTGGTTCTTGAAAAAGTTCCAGGATGTTGTGTTGGAGTTGGTTGGAGTCTTGAGGAAGATTTTCTGAGAGAAAGCATATGAGCCCAAGAGATGAGATGTTGTGATGACATTGTTGCATTTTGAGCAAATTGGATGTGCCTCCTTTTTTAAAAGGTATTCGTGGGTATGCCCAAGGCGCATCCGAATGAAGTTTTGTATGTAAAATTTAGACATTACAGGGGTAAACTGGGCTGATTTTGTTGGGGTTAATTGTTTGATGCTGTCGAGAATATTTGATTTTGTCCATTATTAATCCAAAGAGGTTTTTCTTGTGAAAGATTCAATCATAAATGTTGGAGAATTTTGAACAGAGTTTGCAGCTTTATCCGCGAGTTCATTTCCCACGATGTTAACATGACCAGTCGTCCACATCAATTTGATTTTAGAGGGTGTTTTGATAAGCATGTCTCGGATCTTGGTAGCTATAATAGATTCATGTCTGGTGTTTAAAATGGCTTTTAACACAGAAAGACTATCAGAGCAGATAGTCCATTTGCCCCGGGTATGTGAGAGCTGTTTGACGGCTTCGTAGACGGCTTGAGCCTCGGCTGTAAAAACTGAAGCAAGATTTGGAAGGATTCCTTGAATAATAATTGATCCATCGTGCGATGTAACTGCAAAGGACATACTATCCGACGTTCTTGAACCATCGGTATAAACGAATGTCCATCCTTTAGGGGTAAGTTCGTAGAATATTTCATGGAATAGTTTTGTATAAATAGAGATGCTGGTGTTATATTTGTGGAATTCATGTAATTGTAGCAGAATGGGGGATGTATTCAGGTTGCAAGGTGGTGCGGATGGCGTATATTTTGTGAATCGATTAAGAGGTATTTCGAAACTCTTTGTCATTAGTAAAATATTATGTATAGCTGAAAGAGTTCTTCTCTGCCGTTTATGTTTTATTGCTAAGACTACATCTTTGTCGATTATGGAATCAATTGAAAGGATAATTTGACAGTGAGTTTGAGTGCCACTTCAAAAAATCTATCTTCAATTGAAGGTAAGCCGGCTTCAGCAAGAATATTTTTAATAGGGCTTGTGGTAAATGGTCCTATGCATTTCTTTGCGGCTTAATGATAGGCGGGCTTAAATATATTTTTTATAGATTTGGGACAAAAACCATAAATAGCTAAAGCATAGTCAATCTTACTTAATACTAAAGTTTTAGTAATATAACAAAGAGTATTGACATGTACATTATTTTTATTTGAGGATAAATACTTTATAATATTGAGTCTTGATGAAAGCGATTTTTTAATAGCTATACAGTGCGATTTTCAATTATATCTACTGTTAAAAATAAGACCTAAAATATATAAGTTAGTTAAATTTAGAGACAAATTTAAATTTTGCCAATTTATTTTTACGGCAAACATGAAGTGTTTTACATTGATTTAAAGATATTGATATCATTTTATATCTAAATAAAAAGCAAGATTTTTGTAATACTTAATTTACTTTATTACTTAATTATAGGTGTAAAGAAAGAAAAAGAAAATGGTGTTTGATCCAGTCGATGGCTAGGCGGGAATTGCAAAATGTGTAAGCAAAAAAAGGCGGGAGTTCGTCATGGTATGTCTTGACAGCAGGTGTCAGGGTGACAAGTCAGGTTTACCAAAATAGGGCATTAAAAATGCAAAAGCAATGCTGCCAGATCATGTCAGCTTCCCTCTCACTTAATTTGGATGAAATCTCACATATTTTCGAAGCCGCTCAGATCGTCTAGGCTCTGGTGGTGTACCCAATGAATGTTGATCTTCTACAATGCTTTTAGGATCTTCTGTTGGAACTAGATTTGAACTTGATGAAGATGAATTCGAATTAATGTCAATAGGAGGTGAATCCGGATAAACTAATATGTCAGAATCATTTAAATCTGTTCTAACATTGTTTGGCGTTTCTCGGTCAACATCTGTGTTGCTGCGTGTATAGATGAGACTTGGTGCAATAAGGTCCGTATTTTCAGTTGGGCACCGAAATTTCATCTGGTTCTGGTGGCGCCGAATTATCCCTGTTCTTTTCCACAACTGCAGCAATCCATTTTTCTTTACGTTGATATTGGCGTACGAAAACCGGTTGACCAATAGCAAATTTAGTTTTGGCTTTTGTATTTGCTTTTTTGGCTTCTGGGACCATCGCGGAGAGTACAGTGCGATGTGGTCTCCCATGGAGTTTATCGGCTGGTGAAATTCCAGAATCATCCGGAGTAGAACGGTATGTTGAAAGAAAAACAAGGAGGGCTTTCGTCCCACCGTGGTGTGTCCAGTAAGATCTTCTTGAGTGCGGTTTTGAATGTACGCACCATCCTCTCAGTCGCCCCATTGGATTCTGGGTTTAAAGGCGCTGATGTTAAGTGTTTAATTGAGTTATGGCGACAGAATTGCTGAAACTCATTCGAAGTGAACTGGGTGCCATTATCAGACACCAGTGTCTTTGGAAGTCCTTCTAATGCAAAAATTGATCGCAACGCTTGAATTGTTGCCTCCGACGTTGTAGATGCCATTCGCACGACAAATGGGAACTTTGATTTGGAGTCCACGACCACCAACCACATCTGATTCCGAAAGGGTCCAGCGAAATCGATGTGAATTCGTTCCCACACTTCTTCTGTTGTCGGCCACCTGGTGTACTCTTTTCGTGAACTATTTGCATTACTCTGACACGCAACGCATTTGGAAACAATTTTGCTGATGTCGTCATCAATACTGGGCCACCAGCAATATCGTCGTGATATCTGCTTCATGCGGGTTAGTCCCCAGTGTCCTTAATGAAGAAGAGACAAAACCTTAGGCTGTAGCTGTTTTGGTATAACGACTCTAGGGCTTCCACTGTGGAAGAGAAGAACATTATCAAAAATCTCAAAAGACAGTTTTCTACGAAAATAGGGTAGTAAAGAAATATTGGATTCTAGTTTTTCGTTTGGCCATCCCCTCTGAATATAATGAATGACTTTTGTGCGATCTGTATCACTTTGCGTAGCCTTGACTAATGTGTTTGAATTTATAGGAAATTCGTCCATCAGTGATAAGGAAACTTCATTTACTTGATGACAAGCTTCTTCGGTGCGGTCAAGTTTATCATCCGGTCCAGCTGGCAACCGCGACAGGCAGTCGGCATTCCCGTGTTGTTTTGTGGGATGATAACGTATGCTATACGTATATCCCATAAGAATAAGTGCCCATCGTTGCAAACGCTGTACCGTCATATGTGGTAGCTTCTTGGATGGATTGAAAATTGTGACCAATGGTTGATAGTCTGGTCAGTAACCAATTCAAATTGGCGTCCATAAAGATACTGATGGAATTTCTTAACTCCATGATGATAGAAAGAGCCTCCTTTTCAATCTGGCTGTATTTCTTTTGAGAATCGTCCAGCGTTTTGGACGCAAAAGCAATCGGTCTTTCCGTTTTGTCAGGATAGACATGAGAAATCACGGCCCCGATTCCGTGTGATGATGCGTCCGTGGCTAATGTGATTGGTAAATCATCACGAAAATGAACTAAACGCGTAACATTCAAAATGTCTTCTTTAAATGGATTGAAAGCCTGTTTTTGATCTACTCCCCAAATAAAAGGCTGATCTAACGAACGTAGTTTGTTAAGTGGGGCGGCTACTTGGGCAAAATTTTTGATGAACTGATTGTAATAATTAAGTTTTCCGATAAACGCCTCTAAATCTTTTAAATTTCTCGGTTTGGGCAAATCTCGAATTGCTGTAACTCGTGCTTCCGATGGGCGTATTCCTGCGGCATCGATAATATGGCCTAAATAATTTATTTCATTTTTAGCAAATTGACACTTCTCAAGCCGGCATCTCAATTCATGTCGTTCTAAATGTTCCAGTAAAGTTTCAAGATTGTGCAGATGCTCAGCATCAGTTCGTCCGGAAACGATGATGTCATCCAAATATGACGTGAAAAAATCTGTGTCAGAGGTTAATTGTTCAATGTACCTTTGGAAAATTCCCGTAGAACTTGAAGTTCCAAAAGGTAAACGCTGGTATTAAAAAGGACCAAACTCGGTACTTATAACACAAAGTTTTCTTGATTCTTCGTCTAAAGGGACTTGGAGGTAAGCATCGGACAAGTCAACCTTTGTAAAATACAGACCACCTTGAAGTTTGTGGAAAAGCTCTTGAATTCTGGGGACAGGATGACGATCGATCTCTAGTTGAGGGTTTATCGTTATACGAAAATCTCCACAAATACGTAAACTGCCGTTAGCTTTCTTCACAACAACAATGGGTGCTGCCCATTGACTTGTCTCGATAGTTTGGAGAATGCCTAGTTGTTGCAAACGTGTTATCTCAGCTTTAACCGATTCTTTTAAACCAAAAGGTACAGGGCGATGCTTAAAATACTTCGGTTGACTATTTGGCTTTAATGTCAAATGAGCGACAAATAGTTTACTGCAACCCAATTCGGAACTAAAAACGGAAACGGAACTAATTGAGAAATCAAAAGCCTCGAACCAATCTAAACCCATAATATTCGCACCGTGTGGAAGATCGGTTATCAAAAAAGAGAGATTACGTATTTTGTTTTCATAACGAACCGATGCGTTCACGACTCCCTTAAGGCTGGGTTCCCTTTTTTATCAAACTCAGAGTTCATGTAAATGCATTTGAATGTATTAGTGAAAATATGATTCTCTTCTTTACCAAATGACCTGTGTCATTCTCGCTTGTGCTATTCGTTTCTCAGAGCCAGATGAAAGCCACAGAGACATAATATGTATTCATGCTATGCATCATAGAGTAGTTAGTTAGTTAGTTAACAGTTAGTTGCCGATCTAAATGAAAACGTGCGCATTGCAGTCGATGTAAGTCCGGTGGAGTCGAGGGACGTGTTTAATACTTTGTTGAAGGGGGTAAGCTACTCTTGTTATGAAAGATGTAAAATGGCTGCACAATCTTCACAGTTCAGGATCATCTATAGTCAACTAAATTTTGATCTTCTTGATAGTACTTATTTCCAAAATCGATTTACTCTGAACATGATTAACATCATTTTTAAAATAAGAGGAGAATTACTTAAGTTAAATTACACTCCGCATCGGGATGACTTGCCAATTCTGTGTGACCTATGTAATTTAAAGGAGAGAGAGTATGTGTTTCACTTCATTGCTAGATGTCCCATTTTAAATGAGTTCCGTACGAGATACTTTGGAAAAAACACATTGGATATGAGTGAAGTGCTGAACATTCTGAATGGTAACCTTGGCTGGGAAGTCTTGTACAAATATACACCAACAGCACTTAGTTATAGACAGCGCATTACTGAAGGCGATTTTTAATGAAACGATAATTATATGATACAAAATATGAATTTGTCAATCTGGTAGACGGCCTTTTGGTCAAACCATATTAAACTTAGTATAAAATGAATTGTAAATTGTATTCAAATAATATTTTAAATAAAGTTTCTGTTAACTAACTAACTAACTCATAGAGTACCTATATTATATAGAGAACCGACTTAGGAGTTCGTTCTCTTTCACCCTACAAGCTGTAGTGAGAGAATGGGACCATTTTGTCGACTACTCGTTGAGCACGTATTAGTGATCCCGTGCATTTTAAATGGAACCCCATCCACCACTGCTGTAACAAAGAGTATACACGTTTTTGCTCAATTATGATGGGTTCCTGCGCTCAGATATTTGAAATAAGAATACGTTAAATTCAAAAATTGAAATTTAAAAACAAAATTTCAATAAAATTACTTTAAACAAATTTTTAAATGGGCCGAAACACATTTTTTTTAGTGTTTTCTTGCTTTTAGCATTCAAATCTAGTAATATTCATGTATATTTATGTTGAAAACGGGACTCTATTAAAAAATAACTGAGCTAATGCGGCCATTTTGTGTTTGAATCCACGATTCACACTGATTCACGAATAGGAAAAAAAGAGTAATATAAGAGAATTTTTTCTTACTCATCTCAAATAAATTTTGCGGGTGTTTCAGGCAAGAGGGGTACGAGTCGGTTCTCTAGATAAATATAGGTACTCTATGCTATGCATAGCAAAAAGAGTTGCACAAGCGCACACAAGTATACGCACATACATATATATTTATGTGCAGAAAGAACCTACTGATGCTGACCGACACGGGGCGGCGGCGACGGCACACGGCCTTGTACAATGTACATAATTATGAATGAGAGATGGGTTGGTGGTTTGGTGGCGGTGAATTTTTTTTTTAATTTTCTGATTTTTCATTTTATCCTTGCATGCAAGAACATATTTTTTGTTTGTCATAATCTTCTAATTGCAAAAGAAAAAAATGTTCTTTATTAGTTAGGTAGGTACCTATTATTATTACGTAAAATGTAAGTTTCGTTTTGAGAGTTTTTTAAATTGTAGGTCGAAATAGGTATAGGTATAGATACCTAATTATGAAAAAGTATGGAATTGACATTTTTTTAATATATGATAGTAGGTAGGTATCTAGGTAGGTAGGTTAGATAGGATTTTTTTAAATTCAAAATTAGGTAGCTATTACCCATAAGTAACAAAGAGTAAGTTTGTGTAAAGGTCGAGAAATTATTTAAACGGGAAGGGCCGTTATTCGAATTCAAAAACTGTAAAGGCGAAAAATATAGACAGTTAAAAAATACATAATCTCTAAACGCTTAGATATGTGACACAAAAAAATTACGGCGAATGCAAAAAAATGTATGCATATTGCGCTAGACAAACAAAATTAGGGAATGATTTTTTTCGTCTTTTTTTTTGTGTTTTTGTGAAGAGTTGTACCTACTTATCTTTGTGAAAAATGGTCGTATTGAGATGAAATTAAAAGCAAGTAAGATTTATATTACTAGTTTTCAATCACTTTTTTAAATTATTATACCGTTACTGCGCAATCACAAAAAATAGCACAAGCAAAAAACTTTCAAAAAAAATTTGAACATCTGGATCTTCATCAAACATTTTTTTTAAGTTAATCAATAGTAATTGCCAGATAAGATGTTTATTCAGCTATAATATAACAATTTCTTGTTATCCTACGATTTTCGTTAATAGAGATTATCGATGTTGAATGAAAAAGGTGACTTTTGTCTTTGATCACCAATATCTCGAAAAATAATGATGACTCATAAAATGTAAGGCCAGTTTAAAAAAACAGTGATAAATTCCCCCTAAATTTTTATAAAAGTAGGTACCTACAAAAAAAATGAGTTTTTGTAGTGTTTTTGTATATCTTTTTTAATGATCACAATCCTAAAACTAGTACAACGTCTTACAGAAAAATAAACCAACAAAAATCCTGTAAATTTTCAAATTGATCCGTAAGACCGTTTTTACGTTAAGAATGGTCAACCTAAAAAAAATAATTAAAGAAGTGATTTTAACCATTGTTTAATCATCATCAAAAGAAAACGAAAATTAATTTTTTTTCAAACTTTTTTCACAGTTAATTCAGTAACATATTCATAAGAGTTTTCGTTATAAGAAGGTAATTTATTATTAAAATAACTTTTTAAATCAAGTTTTTTTAGCGAATAGTTTTGAGGAATTAACTTTCAATCTCAAAATTTTGAAAAAAAAAAAATTAAACTCAAATATTAGGACGCATACTTTAAAAGATATCATGAAATATCTTAACAACTTCTACTCACTTGACTTATGTTTATGTAAGGATTAACTACTTTTTGGCTTCTGTTCTCTGACCATCAGAGAGCTTAGAACTTAATTTGTCTGAACTCTGGTAGATTTTAGATTTTTAGCATCTGGTTTTCTTTTTTTGACTAAAAGCTAATAAGAGCATTGAATTTTGAAAACAAAAACTATACTTAATTATATAAAATTTTGAAAAAAAATTAGTTTAAAGCTTTTTTTTTCACCTTTTTTTCAAAATTTCGAGTTTGGAAATTAATTTTTCAAAAACTATTAACTAACACAACTTAATTTAAAATGAAAATCAAAGAAGAGATTTCTGGCTTTCCAAAAAGGTATAGCATGGAATTTTAAATCGTACAGTTGTTTTTAAATATTTTTTTTTCTGTTTTAAGTCAATTTTTTAGAAAATTGCCCCTTCTGCCTAAACGGGGGGAAATAGACCCCCCCCAACTAACAATTTATATTGTATAAGGTCCAGTTTTTGGAATTTGGGAAGCTATAGCTTCTTTAGTATAATCATAAGACTTATGTATGCAAGTCAATCATTTTTTGACACATTTTATATAAAATACCTTGTTTTGTACCTCTAAAAATTAGGTCAATAGGAGTCTGTTGTAATGAGGTCTTATGGAAGTCTGTTTAAGGCTTGCCGAAATTGATTCTATTTACAAAAGATAAGAGTTTTTATAAAGCATTCAGCTAAAGGTCGTTATCTGCTTTAAGACTTTATTAAAAAAGCAAAAATGTTAATAAAAATTTTAAATTTTTGTCAATTTTTAGTAAAGGTGATATTACATTGTCATATATATATGACCAATGCGAGTCATATAAAATATGGCATAATATTTGTATATATGACAAGTAGGTATTAATAGTCTATGCCATATAATGATCACAAGCTTTTTCTGTCAATTTTTGTTTACAAATATGACACAGTTGCTACGAAAAATAAAATATTTAAAAAATCCGATATATTTGACCAATCACGTTTCATTAAATCATATATTTTTTTAAATTCAAAATAATTCATGGTTGTCATATATATGGAGTCATATATATTTTGTCATATAAATATGACTATCACACTTATATGACATTTTTGAGCCATATTTATTTGGCAAACTTGCCATATATAAATGACAATGTAATATCACCTTAAGTAAGTAATAAATAAAAAAACATGTCTGTTATTATCTTTGTCTGGAGTTTTCTTAACAATGACATTACGTTCATAACACAAAATATTTTTGTTTTGAAAAGAAAAATATGGCTTTGCATTTTCTAAACAACAATATATACTTATTACAAATGTACGTATAGCTTTTGCATTTTGTTAATCGCAAAACTTATACAAATCAATAGCTTTTGCATTTTGTTAATAGCAAACTTATACAAATGCATAGCTTTTGCATTTTGTTAATAGCAAACATAGAAATGTTATAGCCTTTGTATGTTGTTAATCGCAAACTAATACAAATCAATAGCCAGGGTTCGTGCTTCACTTCGATGGAAGTAGATTTACTTCAGTTTTGCGGAAAAAAATAGAATCTACTTCTCTACTTTGCTTTTTCAAGATCATCTTCTATTTTTTTTTAATTGAAACAATACTTCATAAATAAATGAAAAAAAAAAAAGATCACCGCCCACTTGTTACGTTTTAGCTAAAAAGCATTGATGTTTTAAACGGGAAGGAGACAAAATCCCGAATCCCAAAGTCCCGAATTCAAAAATCCAGAATGGACGGAATCCCTCCCGAATGTCAAAATCCCGAATGCCAGAACTCCGAATGACAAAAAATCCCGAATGCATTCGGTATTGAATCCTGAATTTCAATACTATTTCAGTACTTGACTTCTCTTCATTTTTGCTGATTTGAAATTAAAGTTAATCTCTTTGAGAATCATTTTCTTTCATAAAAGAACGAATAAACGAAACAAAACTGAAAAATTCAATATAAACTATTTACATTTAACGCAAGAAATTAAAATTTAAATTCACGTTTTTAAAATCCACTATTTCCATATCAAAATATCAATTACTTTATGACGAAAAATACCTTAAACAAATTAGAGTTTTTAGACACGAACTTCTTCAACCGATTTTAAATATAGTATCTACAAATTATCAGAAAAACAAACATTAACAATACAAAAAAAAAAACTATATTTTGAAGGCTAAAATCCCGAATCAGTACTTTTTTTTTGGTATTTAAAATCGCGCGTGCGAGCCATTCGGGATCTTAGTATTCGGGATTTTGGCATTCGGGATTATGTCATTCGGGATTCTGGCATTCGGGATTTTGTCCATTCGGGATTTTGTCATTCGGGATATTGGCATTCGGGATTTGGTACCCAACACGGTTCCAACAAATTCTTAATGTCAGAAATGTTGTTCTGAACGATTTCTTTTTCTTTAATCTTCGTTTTCATTCTCTTTCGCGATTAATTTATTTATCAATGTGCTTATTTTTAATTTTGATTTCAACAAAATAATCGAATAAATTAAATTTGCGTAAATTTTGTAACTCTATAAGCAATAACCGAAAAAAAATTATGTGGTACTTTTTTGAGTTAATAATTTATAAAATAGAACAAAATTCTCGATTGCAAATTTATTAAAAAAAAAAAACAAACAATTAAACTTAAATTGTTATTTGAGTAAGGAATAGGTCTGAACTCATTGTACCTAATAATTATTTAATTTACCTATTTTATTTTGTTGAAAAACATATTTATTGTTAAAAAAATTTTCTTTAAGAATATTTCAGAGTTTCGGAAATTTTTGATTTACTTCGTTTTTTTCCTTATCTGCTTCGAAATTTTTGAATCTCAAGTCCGAACCCTGTCAATAGCTTTTGCATTTTGTTAATAGCAAACTTATAGAAATTATCAAGCATTTGCATTCTTGACACGTGGAGTATCAACTCATTAAAATTTTTACACTAAGCTTTAAATTTGCGGTATGGCGTAGTGGGTTGAGATCTGGATCGCTAATCAGGACGACGTGAGTTCAAGTCTCGGAAAATCATGTGAGTAAAAGTGGGTTTTTTTAAAATTAAATTAATTTCTTAATATTCCAGAATCAACATAAAGGCAGTCCAAACCACGAAAAGATAAAGAGAAATCACAGAAAATATAAAACTAATGAAATTAAAATGTTAAAGCAAGAAATATTTTTTCTTTATACAATCATTTTCTTTAAGTTGTTTGTATAAGGCCTTAATGATCATTCACATACGAGTTATATGCCGGCTTTTGTAAGAACTAATTACACAATTTTATTAAAAGCTTTCATATGGCCTTATTACATCTGTTCAAGAAAAGCAATTGAATTGCATAGCACTTTTGATCATAGGTCTTATATGAGGTATATTGCTTCTATAATGTGCGCCAAAATGGTTGGTAAAAGGCCTTTTGGTGGTACTATACAAGCCAGGGAATAGCTTGTATTGAACCTAACACAAGTTAAATTGTTAGCCCTACTATACGATTTTTTTCTTGTCTCAACCCAACCTACTCGCTCCAGCAGGTGCATCTTATACCGATCACCCTGTAGGTATATACCTAATTCTATACGAACTACATATATTAAAAAACATTCCAACAGATGAGCCATCAAAAAAATGTACATACATAGGTATTTATAAGCTACACAAATGTGCAATTTATTTTTATGCACAAAATACCTAATGTCCTCTCACTCCACCCTGCTTCTCGCAATGTTCCTAATCAACCACCAAACCTACTAAAAAACATTATTCTGGGCAACCATCGAACCAACAAAGAAAAAACATGATTGCATATTGAAGAACAGGTTTTTTCATACATGACCTACTTTGCTGCGAGATGAGAAAGACGACCCACAAAAATATATGCGAACGCATCACTGATCTCTATAATATACTGGATAGCGTATCCATACAAGAAAGCTGACCCCATTTGAAGAACTTTTATAGTGGAGCTGCCTACTTTTTTGTATAACAGTATAACTTTATAGTTCTGAATTTACTTAATCTTCGTTAAAAAATAAACTCCAATAGCCAAGAAATTGATTCACCAATGATGGTGGATCGTAAATGCATTTGTTTAGCAATATTTGGTGATGAAAAATCAACGCATACTCACTTTTTAATGCATTGCGTTTACTGGACTCCGTTTTTGAACAAAACTCCAATTGCTTTAACTGCATGTATTCTGAAATAATAATTTCAAATTGCATAAAATGAATGTATTTAAAACGATCGATATAAAATAAACTTTCATAAGATTACAAAATGCATTTTAAACACAATTACCGCACGCCACAAAAATAAATTGGAAACAAGAATTTTACTCTACTCAGTGTTTACTAGTGTTGCTTAAACATCGATAGTATCGATAATAAAAAACTATCACGTACATCGATAGTTTTAAAAAACTTGAAAACTATCGAAAGTTTCAATAATTTCAAATTCGAGAGGGCCGATTTGCTTTAAATTTGGTCCAGAGCATTTTTATGTGATTTTTTAGGGGGTAAATTCGAATTTTTTTATTTAACTCATCAAGTATCAAATATGTGAAAAACAGAAACCAAATATAGGTACTTGGAAATGGTCACAGCCACAAAAAAAATTAATCGAAACTCGTTTGCAATGGGCTATGGTTAAATACTTACAGCCAAATTCATAATCGCATTATAACGAGTGCATAATGTTATACACTCTTTATAATGCCTCTGAACGCCAAAATGTTATTCAGAAAACTTATGCAACGTTGCATAGAGGCATTAAAAGCTAAACGCGTTTGGAGGTTGAATAGTGCCTACATAAGGACCGAAATGTCACTTTGACTCACATACAATAATAAAACACAAAGATTTAGGGTGGCGCATATTTTTTTATTTCTTTTTTTTTAGTCTAAAAGTGAGCAAGCTACATAATTATTTATTTGAATAAAACAAAAAATTGGGTAATTTTTTTCAAATTCGACTATCGTTGTATCGATAGTTTTTTTTCCAAAACTATCGAAAATGGAAACTATCGATGTTTAAGCATCACTAGTTCTTACGTCAAAATGAGTTTTTTGTGCTCAGAAGATGTCAGAGAGTGGAGCTGCCTTCCCAAATGTCATCTTCAATTGGAGTCAAAAAAACTGTTATACTATATACTGTTATAAAGTGCGCACTTTTTTACATTATCAAAACAATTTTTTTAAATACAGAATTTTGAAAAGCTGAATATTTAAATAAAGAATTTTGCTCATACAGATTTACTTAAATACAGAATGAACATTGAAAGTTTGAATGAAATGAAATCTTATATTACAACAATTTTTCTTGTATACTTACTGTCTAAATTTGTATTAAATTGTAAGGAAAACAAAATTCGGAAAATTGCTACACTCAAGCCTGATTATACATATTATCATATATCATAATGAAAAAATACCCTAAACAAAATATAATAAATATCCCCAAAATTGGAGAAATTACCCCAACTAAATGAAAAAAATCTATTTTTCATACTGAAATTTAACCGAAAAATTAAAAAAATTAAAAGGAAGTTCTAAAATAATGAAAAATGACCTCAATTCATAAAATATTATCAATTTTTTGTTGTTGCTTTTATACAAATTTTTGGGGAAAATTTTCATGTTTTGTTTGGGGCTATTTTTCAATGGGGCCAAATTTCATGTAGTTATTTTGTACCTTCAATTTAAAACTCATAATATTAAGATGACAATGTAAAACCTTAAAAAACTGAAATTCTATAATGAATTTTGCAAATAAAACATTTCAGACTTGTACCAATATTGCTGAAGAATTCTAAGTTTTTCATCGCTAAATTCTACAATTTCAACATATCGAGGTTTAACAGAAATATATTCACGAAAATAGAGTAAATAAAACGTTGTTTACATATAAGTCTTTTACTCCTTTTAAAGAGATCGTACTTGAATGAATTTTTGTACAAGTAGATGCAAAAAATTCTATTTGTACTTGTACGTGCTTAACAATGATATTGTTAACAATTTTTTCTTCGAAATATAGAACTTGGACATAACCAGCATTTTGGAAAACAGAATTTTGCACTTACAGCATTTTGAACATACAGATATTTGGATATACAGAATTTTGACATACAGAATTCTGAAAAACAGAATTTTGGTCGTACAGTATTTTCAAAAAAAGAAAAAACAGAATTTTGGTCATACAGGATTTTGATAGCCAGAATTCTGACCCGCTCCCATTTCTGTCATTTTAAAATGACACAATCAATGACATTTGTTACTCGTCTAAAGTATTAAAATACTTTTTTTCAATGGTAAATGTAGTTCTGATGTAAATTTTGCAAATTTTGTATGACTTTATTTATAATTTTTAACAGCATAAGGAATTACATAATAAAATTTGTATTTCTATTTTCATATTATGTATGCCTTTCTCTAATTTATAAGTATACCAAAACGAGCTTGGAGAAATTCCGTCGAGAAAACGTAGCAAATACTCGCTGGGCCCTTGATAGTAAAAACTCTTTCAGAAAGTTTTGCGGTCCCATCAAAAATAAACCTTTTATATTTATAGTGATTCAACATTGAACTTTTGTATTGCAAATAAGGCCAGTGCAGTGGTTAGCGTATCAGACCAGTAAGCGAAAAATCCCAGTAGCGAATCTCAAATACTTGGTGTATTGTTTTATTTATATTTGTCTTGAGATATGATTTCGAAAGTAACCCTCTTTCTGGTTCCTCTTAATAAACTATTTAACACTTTCTAGGGCCTCATCTAAAACTAAAATTTTTTTTCGAGGCGGCGAGGGTTTTATTTATACTGAGTATTTAAATTTTTTGTTTTGTTTTATTTCTAAAAAATATGTCCTCCTTTGATTTCCAAGAAAGTTGGGAACCCTAACTACAGTAAACATTTTGACTTATAATATTGCATTTTTAAATATGTTATAAGCAAAAAAAAAATATTTTTTAAATCACAGTTTACTACTCTTGCATATTTGCTTTCGTAAATAAATAATTTTAAAAAATAACAAAATTAATTAAGTACTATTAAAGGATTTTCCCCGAAATATTCCAAAAAAAAACAACGTTTTAAAAAGTGATTATAAAAATTAAAAAAAAAAAAAAAAATACAAATAACAGCTCATGTTTACTGAAATTGAAATAAAATTTATTTGGATTCAATATCTTGAAAACTTATGAAGTTTTATCAAATGATACAACCATATCACCTTGAAAATTCGTCTTATTTGTGTGTAACTTTATTATTTTTTTTTTTCAGAAAAGATTATAAAAATATTAAAAAATTAAATCGCCATTTATCTCACTCATTAATTGTCTTTGAAATAAAAATAAGAATAAAATAAAAAACGAAAAATTATAATATAATTTATTGATTCCTGCAAACTGCTACCGAAAATTTCTCTTTTTTTTATTTCTACCTCGGATTTAAGGTATAATACATTTTTTTTTTAATTTTTAAAACTGAAAAAAAAACTTCAGCCAATTAATTACCAATCGAAAACTTTTTGTTACATTAAAATATTGTAAGAACTCTAGACGCTACACGGCTCAACGCAAAATCCCTAGCCGATTTTTTAATAGGAACATACCCTTTATAGGAACGCTTACGCCTCCATAAGCCTTCAACGAACGCCAAGTAGTTTCGCAATAGGGATTGCCAAGAGCTTGATACCCTTGAAGGCCTTCAAGTGAGCAGGTTGCTCAAGTGTCCAACTGGAAAACCATTGGTTGCTGATTAACGTGAAGCGACACAAAAATTTGGCGGCCTTTTCGCTCTACCTGCCACTGTGCTGACGAAACCTGATCGATCTCCATCAGACCATCTTCAATTATCTAATTGATTGAGGGCCAGTTGTACAGTCGTGGTTCAGTAGTGGTTCAAGATTTGAACTCAGTTCAACTGCTATGAAGTGTTGTACAATCGAGGTTTAAGACTTAAATCACCGCTGAACCACAAAAAATTTAACTCGCCGATTTCCAGCCAGGGTTCAAGGATGTGATTGGCTATTATAATTTTTGATGTAGAATATTTCTTGTACCTATACATGCTATCTCACTTCAAACTGAATTTTTTTGACAGTCACGATAAACAGATACAAGGTATGCTTCTTTTATACACCCGAGCCGCCATCTTGGAATTTTTGTGTCGTCACAATCTTATTTTTAGAATTATTTTCTTTTTCGATTGAGGATTATCATTAGAATTCGGCATTTAAAAGAATGATTTGAGCAAACCTTGTGAAATAACTCATGATGTTTGTTCGATAAATTCACAAATCGAGCAATCGACTGACATTTGACATTGACGTAAGCTATATTATATACTCTTTTCTCTCGCAGAGTATCCTTTACAAAGCAGACGAGTGGATTTAGAGAATGAACTGATGAACTTATGCATGACTTTTCGTCAATTGAATCATCGCTTAATTTTTCTTTCCTCTTTAGCAACTTTTAATTCCGTTGAAATCAGTTGGATTTTTTGAAACAAGTAAAAGAAGGGGTTGTTTGGAAATGGTTTCCAAGTGCAAAGCAGATAATGTGATGAAAATCATGAACTGCTGAAACAAAGCATTACTTTTTACTGATGTAATCAGTGCACACTGTTTCGCCTATGAAGTGGTACTTGAATTCAATGATGAATTCAGCTTAATTTTTCATTGAAGACGAAATTTCCTGCTGGGTTGTTGCTGATATCAGAAGATGGGTAAGTTGACGAGTTGTTTTTTTTTTTTGTTTACTTATGTGACTATTCCTTTTCTTTCAGATTGTATGTTGTTGTGGTGCGTGTGCACAGTACACATATTGAAAGTAATATATTGCGCATCTTCGAAAATTACAGTGACCTGCCTGTCAGAATTTACAAAAACAAAACACAAGTGTTTCCGAATTGCAGTGACCCTCGTCCAGAATTTACAAAAACAAAATACAAAGCATGCGCAGAACTGAACAAAATGAAAACTCGGAAGATATTACCTTCTATATGTGTACTGTGGTGCGTGTGTACATACGCAAGCTGCTTGTTTGGTGTTCGGCATGGTTGCCACCTGAGGCCAAATTTATTTTATGTGGCAATTGAGTGAGTGTTATTTATTTTGTTCGAAAATTATTTTTTTGTTGTTTTTACTTTGCTGTTTATGTTTGTTAATTATTATTATTTTGAATTCATTTCATAATGTTATAATAATTTCCTTTTAGTTGATTTTATTATTTTATATTTTGTTTTAGAATTTTAATTAATTTTGATTTTGATACTTTTCTGAGTGGGCAGGTGTATACATGTACATGCAAATATGCATGTATGTGTACGCAGATATGCGTTTATGTGTAAAATCGTATGAATGAGTGTGTGTGGTTTTTAAATTTATTTTAGGTTTTCCCTTTTTCTTTATTTATTTTCTTTTATGTTGAATTAATTTTACTTTCAGCTTCTTATTGCATTTTTAGTGGTTTTAATTTTTGATTTTAATTAATTTGAGTGATGCTTGAAATTTTGAAAGTTTTATGCTTGAGTGTCTTAATAGGTAATTTTTAAGATATTTTCAATTATTTTAAGTTTTGTGTTAATGAATTTAGGTTTAAGTGGATAATTTAATTAAGGTTTTTGAATGATTGAATTTGAATTGAGTGTGAATGTTAGTGGACTGTATGGATTGTTATATTGAGTTTTATGAGTGTGTTTTCGAATAATCGATGAGTTAATATTTGAGAATTCGTTTCGTTGGTTTGTAAATTCAGTTTATATTTGAGTGAGGGTGTTTTTATTATTTCATTGATTTTAGATTCTGAATGGGGTTTTATGGATATCTTGATAATTTCAGTTGATAATTTGTTTAATTTATCCTTTTTTTTTCATATTTCGTTAGGTTTGAGATTTATTTTGATTCGGAAATTTTGATTAGATATTTCTTTTAATTTCGAAATTTTAGAATTCATTTTCTTCCTTTTACCTTCTTTAGATTTTGTTAATGTTTTTGAGTTAGGTTTTTTTTTAAAATATTTCGTTTTCTTGTTGAACATTGTTAGATGGTAGTGGACATATCTTTGTGATGGGCCTTTTAAATTCGGTATTTTGTGTTCGTACTTTGACTACACGGATAAGATCATCTTGTCCTGGATAGGTTTCTACTATTCTTGACGGTGGAAGCCTTTCATCTCGTAGCAAAAGTAAATCTCCAATTTTGGGTTGTTCTTCGATTTTCAGCCACTTAGGTCGATTTTGAAGCCTTGTGAGGTATTCTCCGCTCCATACCTTCCAGAAGGTCTGTAGTGATGCTTGTAAACGTTTCCATCTATCCAGGTACCCAATCTTTTCTGCTGCTAGGCCTGCTTCGGGAACTATTTGAGCTGATGTGCCGAGCCGATTAAAAAATGAGCTGGTGTTAAAGCATTGAAATCTTCCAAGCTATCTGTCACCGGACATACTGGTCTCGAGTTAAGGCAGGCTTCTATTTGAGCTAGAAGCGTACTGAGCTCCTCGAACGTCAGGGCTTAGTTTCGGGCAACGCGACGCAAATGGTATTTTACCGATTTCACTCCTGCTTCCCATAAGCCACCGAAGTGAGGAGAAGCGGGAGGAATGAAATTCCAATTGGTACCCAATTTGCTCAGTGAGTCAGCAATCTCGATGTAGTTGAGTTTAGCAGCATTTAACATTTTTTGGAGTTCCACATTAGCACCCTTAAAATTGGTCCCGCAATCACTATATATGTTTGCACATATACCTCTGCGAGATGTAAATCTTCGGAACGCGGCAATAAAGGCTTGTGTCGTTAGATCTGAGACAGCCTCAAGATGTATCGCCTTTGTTGAAAGGCAAATAAAAATGGCGAAATAACCTTTGAATTTTTTAGCACCTCGTCCTTTCCAGGCCTTTACTTCTATTGGTCCAGCGTAGTCGACACCAGTGTGTGTAAACGGTCGAGAAACATTGAATCTTGGTGCTGGAAGGCTTCCCATCAGTTGTTGCAATGGCTTAGGTTTGTTCTTAAAGCACGTAAAACATCTATTGAGGTATTTTTTGACAGTCCTCTTCATGTTGAAGATCCAAAACCGATTACGAATATAAGCAATTACTTGCTGAATTCCACCATGTAAAGCTTTCTCATGGGCATCTTCAATTATTAGCCTAGAGAAATTGTGATCTGGCTTCAACACAATTGGATGCTTTTGATCATAGGTTAGGGTAGCATTTTGTAGTCTACCTCCTATTCTAAATATTCCACATCCATCAATAAAAAGATTGAGGGACTTATTGAGTTTAGTTCTTTTGGTTTTCTGTAGTTCATTTATGACATCATGAAACATGAGTTTTTGAACACTTTTGATAGCTGTTCGCATTGAAATATCGAGCTCTATGGGTGTCAGAACCGATTTTCTTCGATAAGATTTATCTTTTCTAACATTATAGATAAATCTGTTAACAATGGCTATTATTCGTAACGCTTTTGTGAGTTTGGATTGTTTACAAACCACATCTAAAATTCCATCGGTATTTTCGATGGCGACATGAGTTTTGATTTCTCGTTTTTCTTCATCTGTTTCACATTGGGTGGGTTGTTCTGGTATTGAGAAATCCCATTTTTCTTGAAGAAAGGGCGGTGCATTCCACCAAAGGATATTATTTTTCAGCTTAGATGGAAGAACACCACGGGATACAAGATCCGCTGGATTCAACTTGGTTGGAGTGTGTTTCCACATACTAACATTCGTCAACCGTTGGATTTCGGTAACACGATTGGCAATGAACGTCTTCCATTTTGACGGCAATCTTGAAATCCAACAAAGGGTAATTGTGGAATCAGTCCAAGCAAAAACTGATATATTTTTAAATGGAAGAACTGATTTTGTATAGTCAAGCAGTTTTGCTAACATTACTGCTCCGCAAAGTTCTAATCTTGGCAAAGAGACAGTACTGACTGGAGCGACTTAAGTTTTGGATATGAGCAAATGGGTGTGAATGCAGTTGTTGTTATCCAAAACTCGAAGATATACTACAGCTCCATATGCCTTGGTAGCTTAACTAACAATTTATATTGTATAAGGTCCAGTTTTTGGAATTTGAGATTTGGGAAGCTATAGCTCGTTTAGTATAATCATAAGATTTTTTGACACATTTTATATAAAATACCTTGTTTTGTACCTCTAAAAATAAGAAGTGCAATGGATAAAGATGAGATTAGTGTAATAGTGATGCTTGATTTTTCAAAAGCCTTTGATTTTATTGATCACTCCATTCTTATGTGGAAACTCAAAAACAATTTTCAATTTTCTCGCTCTGCCCTTGAACTAATTTTTAATTATTTAAATAACCGTTTACTCTGTGTGGAAACGGAACTTGGAACTTCTACCCCATATATTGTCAACACAGGTGTTCCACAAGGATCAGTTTTAGGACCTCTTCTTTTCTGCGTCTTCATAAATGATCTCCCTGACTTTATTGTTAATTGTAACGTACATATTTACGCAGACGATGTAACCATATATCTGTCCAGGAAACCTGGGATGTTAGAAGATTGTTTAGTCCGAGTAAATGAAGATCTGTTTCATATCCAGGGATGGGCTGACCTAAATAAAATAAAATTAAATCCACTTAAATCTTCTGGTATGGTCTGCTCAAGTAGAGAAATATCTTTACGTGATGTTCCGTCTCTTAATTTGAACGGCTTTACTTTACCCTATGTTGAGCGAGTTAAATATCTTGGTTTTATGATCAATAGTAAAATAAGTTGCTGTGATGCTACTTCGGAAGCCATAAGAAGAATCTATTGTGGATTACGAAGCCTTAGAATGTCCTCAGAGTTTTTGAGTCCGAATATGAAAATGCACCTTGTAAAGTCATTGCTGCTGCCATTCTTTTCGTTTAACTGTGTTGTATACTCTTGTTTAGACTCGGATTGCAAGCGAAAAATAAATGTTGCATTCAATGACTGCTTACGGTACATTCACGGGTTGCCAAGGCATGTAAGTGTCTCACGTTATAAAAACTCGATATTAGGAATGAGCTTGGATGAGTATTACGGGTTTAGATCTGTTCTGAAACTCCATGATATAGTTCATAATAACTGCCCTGAGTATCTGCATGAACATCTTAATTTTCTTCAATCAACTAGAGGCCTTAAGCTTTTACTACCACGATTCACACATACTGTAGGAGAACGATCTTACTTTGTCAATGCAATTCGGTTGTGGAATAATCTTCCACACCAATTGCAAAGAACCATCTCGTCGCGGGAATTTCGGAAGGGGCTATTCAACCACATGTCAGAATAAATGAATTAATTTAATTGAAGATTAAAACCAAAAATAATTTTTCTCTCAAATTATTTTTATATAAATATAATATTATTATCACTCATAGGTTTAAACATTTATTTATATTTTTATTTAAGCTAATAAGTACCTACACACTTACATCATTTATTCGTGCACACATAATGTTATCTAAATTTTGATACTATTTATGAGATTTATCTCGAAGTACAATGTAATATAGTTTTATATGAAATAAATATGAAATATGAAAAAAAAAAAAAAAAAAAAAAAAAAAAAAAATTAGGTCAATAGGAGTCTGTTGTAATGAGGTCTTATGGAAGTCTGTTTAAGGCTTGCCGAAATGGATTCTATGTACAAAATATAAGAGCTTTTATAAATCATTCAGCTATAAGTCGTTTCAAACATCTGCTTTAAGACTGCTTTAAGACTTTATTAAGAAAGCAAAAATGTTAATAAAAATTCGAATTTTCGTCAATTTTTAGTAAATAAGTAATAAATAAAAAACATGTCTGTTATTATCCTTGTCTGGAGTTTTCTCAACAATGACATTACATTCATAACACAAAATATTTTTGTTTTGAAAAGAAAAATATAGCTTTGCATTTTCTAAACAACAATATATACTTATTACAAATGTACGTATAGCTTTTGCATTTTGTTAATCGCAAAACTTATACAAATCAATAGCTTTTGCATTTTGTTAATAGCAAACTTATACAAATGCATAGCTTTTGCATTTTGTTAATAGCAAACATATAGAAATATATAGCCTTTGCATTTTGTTAATTGCAAACTTATACAAATCAATAGCGTTTGCATTTTGTTAATAGCAAACTTATACAAATGCATAGCTTTTGCATTTTGTTAATAGCAAACATATATAAATGTATACAGCCTTTGTATGTTGTTAATCGCAAACTCATACAAATCAATAGCCAGGGTTTGTGCTTCACTTCGATGGAAGTAGATTTACTTCAGTTTTGAGGAAAAAATAGAATCTACTTCTCTACTTTGCCTTTTCAAGATAAACTTCAATTTTTTTTTAATTGAAAAAATCCATAATAAATATAAATGAAAAAAAAAGATCACCACCCACTTGTTACGTTTTAGCTAAAAAGCATTGTTGTTTCCAACGGGAAGGAGACAAAATCCCGAATCCCAAAATCCCGAATGCCAAAATCCAGAATGGACGGAATCCCGAATGCCAAAATCCCGAATGCCAGAACCCCGAATGACAAAAAATCCCGAATAAGTTCGGTATTGAATCCTGAATTTCAATACTATTTTTAATACTATTTCAGTACTGTTTTGATGGCTTGACTTCTCTTCATTTTTGCTGCTTCGAAATTAAAGTTAATCTCTTTGAGAATCATTTTCTTTCATAAAAGAACGAATAAACGAAACAAAACTGAAAAATTCAATATAAACTATTTACGCAGACGAATGCAAACAATTAAACCTGCACTCGATCGACATGATCACGTGACCTTCGGTAGCGCAGTGCGTAGTGCACTTGGCCCGGAGACGCTTGGTCTAGGTTCGAGCCTCAGTGGGGCAAAATGTTTTTCGAATAAAATTGAACATAAATAGACTAAGCACCACTAAAGGAGTCTGATGATCGGCCTGGCGACCGTGAAATAGCTATAACTCCAGCCTATAAAACTTGGTGGTAGCTCACTCAAGTTGTTGTTCTTTCAATCAAACCTTCAATATTAATATGATGGTGCGAAAGCTTTGCAGCCTACACTGCGCGTGTGTTATCACACAAAAAACTCTTTCAAAAAAAAAACTATATTTTGATGGCTAAAATCCCGAATTAGTACTTTTTTTGGTATTTAAAAACGCGTGAGCCATTCGGTATTTTAGTATTCGGGATTTTGGCATTCGGGATTCTGTCATTCAGGATTCTGGCATTCGGGATTTTGTCCATTCGGGATTTTGTCATTCGGGATTTTGTCATTCGGGATTTGGTACCGAACACGTTTCCAACAATTCTTAGTGTCAGAAATGTTGTTCTGAACGATTTCTTTTTCTTTAATCTTCGTTTTCATTCTCTTTCGCGATTAATTTATTTATCAATGTGCTTATTTTTAATTTTCATTTCAACAAAATAATCGAATAAATTAAATTTGCGTAAATTTTGTAACTCTATAAGCAATAACCAAAAAAAAATTATGTGGTACTTTTTTGAGTTAATAGTTTATAAAATAGAACAAAATTCTCGATTGCAAATTTATTAAAAAAAAAAAAGCAATTAAACTTAAGTTGTTATTTGAATAAGGAATAGGTCTGAATTCATTGTACCTAATAGTTATTTAATTTACCTTTTTTATTTTGTTGAAAAACATAATTATTGTTAAAAAAATTTTCTTTAAAAATATTTCAGTTTCGGAAATTTTTGAATCTCAAGTCCGAACCCTGTCAATAGCTTTTGCATTTTGTTAATAGCAAACTTATAGAAATTATCAAGCATTTGCATTCTTGACACGTGGAGTATCAACTCATTAAAATTTTTACACTAAGTCTTAAATTTGCGGTATGGCGTAGTGGGTTGAGGGCTGGATCGCTAATCAGGACGACGTGAGTTCAAATCTCGGAAAATCATGTGAGTAAAAGTGGGTTTTTTAAAAATTAAATTAAATTCTTAATATTACAGAATCAACATAAAGGCAGTCCAAACCAGGAAAAGATAAAGAGAAATCACAGAAAATATAAAAATAATGAAATTGAAATGTAAAGCAAGAAATATTTTCTTTTTATACAATCATTTTCTTTAAGTTGTTTGTATAAGGCCTTAATGATCATTCACATACGAGTTATATGTCGGCTTTTTTAAGACGTAATTACACAATTTTATTAAAAGCTTTCATATGGCCTTATTACATCTGTTCAAGAAAAGCAATTGAATTGCATAGCACTTTTAATCATAAGTCTTATATGAGGTATATTGCTTCTATAATGTGCGCCAAAATGGTTGGTAAAAGGCCTTTTGGTGGTACTATACAAGCCAGGGAATAGCTTGTATTGAATCTAACACAAGTTAAATTGTTAGTTGGGAGATGCATCACTGAATCCATGCAGTTCGAGCTGTTGAGCACCAGCCTCTGTATTTACCCACCTAGGAAGACGGATGTGTTCTAGCATATCTAACTCTTCTTGAAAGGAGGGCCATTCATGATGTAATTCCACTGGAATGGTTTCGTCCCACGAAAGACCTTTCAGCCACAATTGCTCCATTATGATCTTCGCTTTAACGATACAAGGTGCTATCCATCCAAGCGGATCAAAGAGACGAGCAATTGTTGAGAGTATCATTCTTTTTGAAACGATATTATCGATGGTGATTCTTTGAAATGAGAAGGAATCGGTAGATGGAAACCAACTGATTCCAAGGGTTTTTGTGTGATCCAAAGATCCGAATGTCAGTGACACATTATTGTTTCCCGATCTTTCTGTGGTATTGAATCGAGAAACTCTTCATTATTACTCATCCATTTGCGAAGATGA
The DNA here is from genome assembly GCA_947049315.1 of Epistrophella euchroma. Lineage (NCBI taxonomy): Eukaryota > Metazoa > Arthropoda > Insecta > Diptera > Syrphidae > Epistrophella > Epistrophella euchroma. The sequence goes on from OX346246.1 coordinate 94,351,590, forward strand.
AATCCAGCAGACGATAACAATGCTGAGATTTGGTGATACTTTTCTTTCGCTACTTCTACTGAATCTGCACCTGATACCAAATGGTCGATATACATATCTTCCCGAATCATTTGAGCGGCTAAAGGATATGACAGTTCTTCATCTGAAGCAAGTTTCTTTAAAGTTCGATTTGCCAAATATGGAGCTGGAGCAGTACCGAACATCAGAACTTTAACTTTATAAAGTTTTACTGGCGTTGTTGAATTTTCACGCCAAAAAAGTATACGCGTCATCTGGATGAACTTGGATCTGCCGGTACATCTTCTCTTGGATGTAAAGGTAATTTTTTGCGTTCTCCACCTTAAAACAATTGCTAAAATAACTGTTTGGGTCTTAGGTCTAGTCATCAAATGATCATTCAAAGAAGTGCCGTCCGCAGTTTGAAATACGGCATTGAAAACAACACGTAACTTCGTTGTTGTACTGGACTCTTTTATAACGGCGTGATGAGGAACAACATCATTAGAGCTTTTTGTTGAGTTGACATAAGTTTTGGTCTATGAACTTCTTTGAAGGGTAATGAGACTTCAAAGCGCCCTCCCGGCACCCGCTTGATGTTTTGTAAAAATTGCTTTTCGCACGCGACATCTTCCTCATCTTCAGCTTTTTCATAGGGAGTTTCTTCAATTTCCCAAAATGCACGCATTTGCGTGTCGATGTCTATAAACTGTGTGTAGACTTGAAGAGAAAAACGCCTGTCAAAAGGAACTTTCCCCAAAATGATCCAACCAAATTTCGTTTTTTGGGCTATTGGAGCGATTTGGTCTTCATCTCGAATTACTTCATTTAATATTATTTCGCAGTATATGTCATTCCCTAACAAAATGTCGATATTGCCAGGGCGATTAAATGAGGGGTCGGCTAATTTTAATCCTTGTAAATGCTTCCACCTGTTAGCAACGACTTCTTCGTTAGGTAAAAGCCCTGTAAGGGTTTTATATATGTAATCTCTTGTCGAAGTAACGAAATCTGAGTAACTAGAACCAAGATTGAGCTCTACAAAGTGTAGACTAGAGCTGCTTTTCTTTTGTCCTAAGACTGAAACATCAAAGGAAGTTGGGTTCTTTTTGAGACCCAAAAGTTGCGCTGCCGCTTCAGTTATAAAAGTAGCTTGAGATCCAGGATCAATCAAAGCTCTTAACTTGACAAAGTCTCCTTGGGCTGATTTGACTTTTATGATCGCCGTTGCAAGTAAAACTTGGGTGCTTCTAAATTCGTTTAGATGAAAACAGTTTGACGATGTTGAGGGCGGTATATCGTAAGGTTGAAAATTTGGAGCATTTGGATTGAGTTCCGTTGCTACATGATGTGTTTGTGAGCGATTTGGATTCTGGGTATTTGTATTTGGGTGAGTGAATGAGTTTTTATTATTATTCTGTTGGTAATGAGTGAGTGAATTTGATTGTACTTGAGAGCGAGGATTATTTGAAAATATATTATTATTATTTGTGTTGGGTTGAAATTGGTGATGATTACCTTGAGCGAATGATTGTTGATTGTATGAGTTTGGAAAAGTATTTGATGGCGAGTGTTGCTGTTGATTTGTGTTGTTAAAATTTGAAGTGTTGCCAAAATGCAGGAGTGAGTTGTGTTTTCTCTGGCAAAAATGACACGACTTATTGCTTGGGCAATTATTTGTTCGGTGACTGTAGGCTAAACAATTAAAACAGTTGCCAAATTGTCTAACAACTCGTTGTCTAGCACTTACCCTTTATTTCCATTGCAAATCAATTGTTTCCCCACTTCAACACGGATTTTTAAAGGGAAGATCCACTACGACTAACCTTACCCAGTTTGTCTCCATGACACTCTTGGCAATGGAAAAAGGCTACGATGTTGATGTTATTACTACTGATTTCAGTAAGGCGTTCGACAAAATCAGTCACCAAATTATCTACTTAAAGCTACAAGCCTTTGGCTTTCCTCCATCGTTCATCAAGTGGGTCAAATCTTACCTCGAGAACCGTTTATACAGGGTTGTTTTTAGAGATGAAGTGTCCGATCCCATCCTCGCCTCCTCTGGTGTTCCCCAGGGTAGCCATCTCGGTCCACTTCTATTTGTGCTTGCTATAAATGATGTCGGTAGAATCATCTCCTTCTCAGACCTTTCTATTTATGCTGACGACATTAAAATAATAAAAGTAATCTCGTCATCTCATGATTCTTCACTACTCCAACTTGATCTAAATACTTTTCTAACCTGGTGTAACAAAAACTTTCTTGAGCTTAATGTTAGTAAATGCCAATCTATGACTTTTTCCCGTAAACGCTTACCTTCAAATCCTCGAATTAATCACTTCTGTAATATACCTGTCCCTATCGTTTCATATATTCGTGATCTCGGGGTAATATGTGATAAAGAGTTAAATTTTCGCTCTCACATTGATCATATCATCGCGAAAGCGAATTCTTCCCTCGGGTTTGTCAAACGATGGTCTAAAGAATTTTCCAACCCCCATGTTACCAAATCTCTATACACCACATACGTCAGGCCTATCCTTGAATATGCTAGTCAAGTTTGGTCTCCCTTCCAAATCACTCAATCTCTTAGAATTGAAGCTGTTCAGAGGAGATTTCTCAGGTTCGCTTTGCGAAGTCTACCTTGGTCTGATCCCTTTATTCTACCCCCTTATGAAGACCGTTTGCAACTAATTAGCATGTACACCCTTTCTCAACGTCGCCGTATAGCTGACATAATATTCGTCCATCAGCTTATCATTGGAGCCATAGATTCTCCGGCGTTGCTTGAATGGATTAAAATTAATACTAATCCACGTAGCCTAAGAGCTGTCCCCTTCTTCCACCTCCCCATTCACCGCACCAACTACGGCCATTTTAATCCAATGAGCAGAATGCTTCGATTAGCCAATACAGCACAAGATATTTTCGATTTCTCACTTAGTTCCCCTTCCCTTAGAAGAATTCTATACACCTCTCCTTAACCTCATTCTACTTTATTAATTTTTTACTAGCATTAAGTATATATGGATAAGTTAAGTTTGTATATTATAATTATTATAATTAGTACTACGCTTGCAATAAGCTAAATAAATAAAAATAAATACATCCATTTTTAAAAATTTCGAGCATGTTCGTAGAGAATGTGCACCTTTATGGCACACTTTACACGCAGAATTCTCTGTCGACTCAGCATTGAGAAGAAAAACATTCTTTGGTTGCTTTTTATGTGTTGATGTTGGAATTGTTTGCTGTTGTTGGTCCATCATCTCTAAGGTTCGGAACTTTGTTTCCAAAAAGTCGGAGAACTCTTTAAATGTAGGGATCTCTTTTTTGGTTCCCAGAGTTGTTTCCCATTTCGATTGCACCGTAGCCGGTAGCTTTTTCAAAAGCAAAAATATTATAATTGCGTCCCAGTGCTGGACAGGCAAATCTAAGTTCTTTAGGGCGTGTAAGATTTTTGTCGAGTTATCTAATAATTCGCGAATGCCCTTAGAATTTTCTTCTTTGACGATAGGCAACTCGTAAAACAACTTAAGTTCGTTGTTAACGAGAATTCTTTTGAAATCGTACCTTGTTGTTAAAAGTTCCCAAGCTTTATCATAACTGGCATCATCTACACTGATGTGTTCCATCGTGAGGCTTTTGATTGGCCGACTTTTGCACCAAAGCTGTAGTAGACAATGTTTCTTTTGGTTTAGCTGCTACTTCTGTTGCTGCAAACTTGTCTAGCTAATCTAACAACAAAGATTTGTAAGTTGTATATATTTCACTTGCCCCATTAAAAAACTCTTCCTTCGAAGTTATCTCTTCTTTTTTTATTTCATCCCAGCAAATAGCAATTTGATGTTGATTAACAATAGTTAGCCAATTGCTTCCTAGCGTTTCCAGCCGCGTAGAGACATAATTTTCTGTCCTACGAGCTGGGGAAACTGTTTCCTTAAAGTTCTCATAATCTTTTGAGATCTGACTACATGTGTTTTTCAAAATTTTGACTGCATTCATTTTAGTTTTATATAGTTTTTTATTAAGTTAAAATATAGAAATTACAAAAGTTAGTAAATTTTACTCACTGCGATCTTTTTCCTTTTAATTTCAGGGTTGATACTGGATGGCGATTTTTCTGCTAGCTGGACGCTTGCTGCACTGTCTGGACTGATGAACTTCGGTGGATGGCGATGACGATGGTGATGGCGATGGATTTCACTTTTAATTTATTTATTTTGTGTATTTAAATTTATAAACTATTAGAAGTTTTTGTCTTTTGAATTTCAATTTGAAATATTTTCAATAAAACAAAAAAAGGAACGACAAAATGTCGGCACACACTCTTTTTATTTAATTCAAAATAAATATTTAAATATTTAAACTTGGGTGGTTGGTTCGTTTTTAAAGGTAGGCTAACGAAGGACCAAAATGTTCAATGGTAAACCAATTTCAAATATAAAAAAGGGTAAATTCAAACTCGTATATAAATCTCAAAATAAAACAACCGATAATTTGGAACATTCAAAAAGAAGTGAAGTTTTATTCGTTGCCCTCCATATAACCTTCATATTAATTGGTATAATATTTAAAGTGATAGTTCAGAGGTTGACAATGGCAGCATTCAGTAAGTAAGTTGAGGTCAAGATTAGGGCAGCATCCAACAGGTTGCAATTTATGTATGATGGTATAATGATGTATTTCTTATTTTCTATTGTAATGTTAATAATATTGATTTCGTCTTCAAGTTTGAATTCACATATTATATTTCTAAGAGATTTCTTGTAGCCGAAAAAGCATCCTCCACTAGCCCTTCCTCTTGTGTACTGTCGTGATGCAGAAACCCAAATAAACTCAAAATGACATTCATCTTCAATTAGGAATGTTTCATATAGAAACACAAAATCATAATTATTAATTAAATTAAAAAAATTTACATATAAAGTTTTATTTTTTAAACCTGATATATTAAAGCTTAATATTTTTAGTTTACTTAATTCAATACTTTTAATTAAATTATGACAGACGGCGCCTTTACCCCAAACACCAACAGAAGTGTTGGTGTTTCTATATGCTAAAATGTTTTCTCTTTGAGAACTAGATGGCGCACTAACATTTTGACGGCTTACATCGGCTGGAGTTGCCGTGATATGGACGTCAAAAAGAGACGACAGGTGTTGATTCAAATCGGCCTGGTAGATGTCATTTAAGACTTGTACTGCATCCATATTGTTGTGAACAAATCCCCGCGCAGAGCTCCAACGAAAAATGTTTTTGTTGACAAACATTTTATCCTCCCTTACTAAAACTTTTATTTCGGGATTTAATTCGTTTAAGCGTCGTTTAATGCCCATCAATTTGTATCTCTTTTGACGAATCGATCTTTTGAAAATGTGATGCCATTGTTTCGCAGAGTGTTCGATGATTTGGGTGCAGCAATTACCTGGTATTTATTGTCAAGTCTGACCATAAAATTCTTCGTGTTTGGATTCAATGAATTAATTTCTTGGATTTGTAGACTTTCTGTTGATGGAGATGGTTGAATTATGCTCATACAAACACTTTTGGCGTGGTCTTTTTCGTCTCGTCCCGACAGTATTGCTACCCTTACCATAAGGTTGTATCATTTGATAAAACTTCAAAAGTTTTCAAGATATTGAAGCCAAATAAATTTTATTTCAATGTCAGTAAACATGATCCGTTATTTGTATTTTTTTTTTTTTTTTATTTTTATAATCACTTTTTAGAGACAAATGCAAAAAAACGTCGTTTTTTTTGGAATATTTCGGGGAAAATCCTTTAATAGTACTTAATTAATTTTGTTGTTTTTTAAAATTATTTATTTATGAAAGCAAATATGCAAGAGTAGTATACTGCGATTTAAAAAATATTTTTTTTTGCTTATAAGATATTTAAAAATGCAATAATATAAGTCAAAATGTTTACTGTAGTTGTGGGAGCAAGAGGCACCGTAGAACTTCAAAATATTTGTATTATTTTTTTTTTATATTTTCTTCATTATTCGCAGTTAAGAAAACAATAACTTTATTAACAGTTTAATTAATTTTTATTTTAGAAAATGGGTTCATTTTGCGTTTTTAACATAAAATTTCTTTCCACACGCACACAAAGAAGTTTGCAGTTCAGAAGAAATCTGCTGCAGTATCAGCGCCAACTCTCTTTGTTCTCATCTCACTCCAAAACAAATATCGCCTTTGTTCTTGTTTTTTCTTATTATGTAGTTTTTTCCTCCTTTTTTTTATTTCTCATCTCGCGGCAGAGACAGAATATAATAATAACCTGTTCTTGAATATTCATTCATATATTTGCTTAGCTGACATGTCTTTTCGATGGTCGGCCAGCAATATTTTGGATGGAGAGGAGATATACAAGTGCAAGAAAAGTATATGGCACATGCGTTCGCATCACAGTACACATATTTTTAAGATAATATATTGCGCATCTTCGAAAATTACAGTGACCTGCCTGTCAGAATTTACAAAAACAAATACAAATGTTTCCGAATCGCAGTGACCCTCGTCCACAAATTACAAAAACAAAATACAAGACATGCGCAGAACTGAACAAAAATAAAAACTCGGAAGATATTACCTTCTTTATGTGTACTGTGCGTTCGCATATATTTTTGTGGGTCGTCTTTCTCATCTCGCAGCAAAGTAGGTCATGTATGAAAAAACCTGTTCCTCAATATGCAATCATGTCTTTTCTTTGTTGGTTCGATGGTGGCCCAGAATCACAGTACACATATTTAAGGTAATATATTGCGCATCTTCGAAAATTACAGTGACCTGCCTGTCAGAATTTACAAAAACAAATGTTTCCGAATCGAAGTGACCCTCGTCCACAAATTACAAAAACAAAATACAAGACATGCGCAGAACTGAACAAAAATAAAAACTCGGAAGATATTACCTTCTTTATGTGTACTGTGGCCCAGAATAATGTTTTTTAGTAGGTTTGGTGCACAGTACACATATAGAAGGTAATATCTTCCGAGTTTTCATTTTTGTTCAGTTCTGCGCATATGTCTTGTATTTTGTTTTTGTAAATTGTGGACGTGGGTCACTGCGATTCGGAAGCACTTGTGTTTTGTTTTTGTAAATTTTGACAGGCAGGTCACTGTAATTTTCGAAGATGCGCAATATATTACCTTCAATATGTGTACTGTGGGTTTGGTGGTTGATTAGGAAAATTGCGAGAGGCAGGGTGGGAGTGAGAGGACATAAGGTATTTTGTGCATACAAATAAATTGCACATTTGTGTAGCTTATAAGTATGTATGTACATTTTTTTGATGGCTCATCTGTTGGAATGTTTTTAATATAGTTCGTATAGAATTAGGTATATACCTACAGGATGATCGGTATAAGATGCACCTGCTGGAGCGAGTAGGTTGGATTAAGACAAGAAAAAAATCGTATAGTAGGGGGGTCTATTTCCCCCAGTTTAGGCAGGAGGGGCAATTTTCTAAAAAAAATTGACTTAAAACAGAAAAAAAAAAATATTTAAAAACAACGGTACAATTTAAAATGCCATGCTATATCATTTTGGAAAGCCAGAAATCTCTTCTTTGATTTTAATTTTAAATTAAGTTGTGTTAGTTAATAGTTTTTGAAAAATTAATTTCAAAACTCGAAATTTTAAAAAAAAAGGTGACAAAAAAAGTTTCAAACTAATTTTTTTTCAAAATTTTATATAATTAAGTATAGTTTTTGTTTTCAAAATTCAATGCTGTTATTAGCTTTTAGTCAAAAAAAGAAAACCGGATGCTAAAATGTCTTTTAGTTTTTGAGAAAATTGAAAATAACGAAATCTACCAGAGTTCAGACAAACTAAGTTGTAAGCTCTTTGGTCAGAGAACAGAAGCCAAAAAGTAGTTAATCCTTACATAAACATAAGTCAAGTGAGTAGAAGTTGTTAAGATATTTCATGATATCTTTTAAAGTATGCGTCCTAAGACCTTCCAGTTTCCAATATTTGACTTTAATTTTTTTTTTCAAAATTTTGAGATTGAAAGTTAATTGCTCAAAACTATTCGCTAAAAAAACTTGATTTAAAAAGTTATTTTAATAATAATTCACTTTCTTTTAACGAAAATTCTTATGAACATGTTACTAATGAACTGTGAAAAAAGTTTGAAAAAAAATTAATTTTCGTTTTCTTTTGATGATGATAAAAAAATGGTTAAAATCACTCCTTTAATTATTTTTTTTTTAATTTGACCCTTCTTAACGTAAAAACGGTCTTACGGATCAATTTGAAAATTTACAGGATTTTTGTTGGTTTATTTTTCTGTAAGACGTTGTACTAGTTTTAGGTTTGTGATCATTGAAAAAGATTTACAAAAACTGTACGGGAAGTGTACAAAAATTTTTCTTTATAATGTTTCAAACAAATCTTTTAGGAATTTAGCACTGTTTTTTTAAACTGGCCTTACATTTTATGAGTCATCATTATTTGTCGAGATATTGGTGATCAAAGACAAAAGTCACCTTTTTCATTCAACATCGAAAATCTCTATTAACAAAAATCGTAGGATAACAAGAAATTGTAATATTAAAGCTGATTAAACATCTTATCTGGCAGATACTATTGATTAACATAAAAAAAATGTTTGATGAAGATCCAGATGTTCAAATTTTTTTTTGAAAGTTTTTGGCTTGTGCTATTTTTTGTGATTGCGCAGTAACGGTATACTAAAAAAATAATTAAAAAATGTTATTGAAAACTAGTAATATAAATCTTACTTGCTTTTAATTTCATCTTAATACGACCATTTTTCACAAAAATAGGTAGGTACAACTCTTCAAAAAAACACCCATAAAATCTTACTCTTTGTTACTTATTGGTAATAGCTACCTAATTTTGAATTTAAAAAAATCTTAACTAACCTACCTACCTAGATACCTACCTACTATCATACATATATTAAAAAAATGTCAATTCCATACTTTTTCATAATTAGGTATCTATACCTATACCTATTTCGACCTACAATTTAAAAAAATCTCAAAACGAAACTTACATTTTACGTAATAATAATAGGTACCTACCTAACTAATAAAGAACATTTTTTTCTTTTGCAATTAGAAGATTATGACAAACAAAAAATATGTTCTTGCATGCAAGGATAAAATGAAAAATCAGAAAATAAAAAAAAAAATTCACCGCCACCAAACCACCAACCCATCTCTCATTCATATGTACATTGTACCTACATATATTCTCATTTCTCATATCCAAAAGACAAAACAACGATAGCAAGGAAAGAAACTAGGTATATAGGTTCAAAATTTTATTCGCGCGCGCTGGCCGTCGCCGCCGCCCCGTGTCGGTCAGTCTCATTAGGTTCTTTCTGCACATAAATATATATGTGTGTATACTTGTGTGCGCTTGTGCAACTCTTTTTGCTATGCATAGCATGAATACATATATTATGTCTCTGTGGCTCCCATCTGGCTCTGAGAAACGAATAGCACAAGCGAGAATGACACAGGCCATTATGTCCCTCAAGTTAGCAGAGCAAGGTCAGCAGAACAAAGTTTTAATGATGTCATCATTATGTGCTTAATAAGTGCTAATTAAGTACCCAACAACAAAATTAAGTGCTCCAGTACTTTTGGAAAAAATTAATATTCTGCTAACTTGATTTCAAGTTAGCAGAGCAAGTTTCGAAAACTGGTTAGAACGCATGGAACAAAAATTGGTTTGCTCTCATAATTAGGTGCTATTTAAGTACTCTAGGAATCAAAAAAAAAATTTGAAAAAAATTGTTTTTTACAAAAAAAAAATATTTAAAAATTTTGAAAAAAAAATAATTTTTTTTTTTATTTTTTTCTACTTTTTTCGTCATAAATATACTTGAATAATAAAGATTTTATCTAATTAGAGTTAAGTACCCCATTTACCGAAAGATTTTCCAAGATTTGAAGAAAAAAAAAATAATTCAATTTTCCTTACAAAACCCTGCTCTGCTAACTTAAATTCGATTTTTCTCGAACAATTCAACTTTTTTTCACCCAAATCTTTTTGATTAATTAAAAGCTCATCAAACTCGAAAATTTAATTATTTTTTTTTTCTTCAAATCTTGGAAAATCTTTGGGAAAATGGGGTACTTAATTCCGTTTTGATGAGCTTCTAATAAATCAAAAAGATTTGGGTGAAAAAAAATCTTGAATTGTTCGAGAAACTCGAATTTAAGTTAGCAGAGCAGGGTTTTGTATGGAAAATTGAATTATTTTTTTTTCATAAAATCTTGCAAAAACTTTCGGAAAATGGGGTACATAATTCGAGTTTGATGAGCTTCTAATTAATCAAAAAGATTTGGGTGAAAAAAAGTTGAATTGTTCGAGAGAACTCGAATTTAAGTTAGCAGAGCGAGCAGGGTTGGAAAATATTTCGGAAAATGAGGTACTTTAATCTAATTAGATGATGTCTTTATTATTCAAGTATATTTATGACGAAAAAATTAGAAAAAAAAATGTTTTTTTTCAAAATTTTTAAAATATTTTTTTTTTTTGTAAAACACAATTTTTTTCAAATTTTTATTTTTGATTCGTAGAGCACTTAAATAGCACCTAATTATGAGAGGAAACCAATTTTGTTTCCATGCGTTTTAACCAGTTTTCGAAAATTGCTCTGCTAACTTAAAATCAAGTTAGCAGAACAAAATCAAGCTTACTTAAATACTCACCGTTCCTGGACGTGTCGGTGGTCGTTTAAAACATGCAACTATTTCTTTCAATATAAAACACCGTATCTTATTGCCTAAATCTAATAACATGTCTTTTCTTATCGTAACAGATTTCCATAAAAGGGATCTACATGCTGGTCAATCTGAGACGGTTACATTTGTACGCCAGCAATTTTGGATCATAGGCTGCCGTAATATTGTACGCAAGGTCATTCATCTCTGTAAAGAATGTTTCAAACAACGTAGGAACACTTGTAAGCAATTGATGGAACATTTACCAGCTCCTCGCACACAACCATATAGACCATTTTATAACTCCGGAGTTGATTACGCTGGACCGATGTCACTTAAGCTGTCCAAAGGCTGAAATCCGAAAATTGTTAAGAATTACATAGCTCTGTTCATTTGCATGTCTACGAAGGCTATCCATATTGAGATTGTTAGCGATCTCACTACTGAGGCGTTTCTTGCTGCCCTACGCCGTTTCGTTTCCAGACGTGGACTTTGCAAAAATATTTATAGTGACAACGGCAAAAACTTCCATGGAGCTCGACGCTGTCTAGTCACTTCTCAAGAACACAATGACGCCAACCTGCTATCTCTAGCACAAGATGAAATTGCATGGCATTTTATCCCTCCATCCGCACCTCAGTTTGGTGGGTTGTGGGAGGCTGGGAAAAAATCAGTTAAACAACATTTACGCCGAGTTATTGGTTCAACTATTTTAACATTTGAGGCGTTATCAACAGTAACTACTCAAATTGAAGCAATCCTGAACTCACGACCTCTTTTTTCTTTATCTGACTCAAATTTAAACCCACTTATTCCCTCTCATTTTCTCATAGGTGAGCCAATATCCTGAGCACTCCTATCAATCGTCTTTCTGGAAAAGATGGCACCTCGAGTATTTGACGTCACTTCAAGAATGAACCAAATGGCAACGCAAGGAACGGAATTTAAAAACTGGAGATGTGCTTATAAAGGAACCTGATCTTTCTCCAACAAAATGGATGCTTGGGTCCGACAACCTAGTGCGTATGGTCCGTCTTAAAACCAGTACTGGTGAATTAAATCGTCCTTTTTCAAAAATTGCTGAGCTACCTTTGTCTTGAAACTTGTCCAGAACAGGAATAAATTTAATGAATTCATTAATTTTCAATTTAACATAAATTTTATCAATTATTTTTAACTTTGCCAAACATTGAGAATTTACATTATTTGCCTTTTTTGCACAAATTTTTGTCAACTGAAAATTATCATTATTTTATGTATTATTAAATGTTTACAGTTACACTCAATTCTAACATTATTTTGGACAGTAATCAGTAACGGTTAATCTCTTATACTTTTCTCTCCTTTGCATGTTGCTTTATGTTTCTTGTTTGCTTTTTGAATTAAGCTACCTAAGCTAAATTTTGAAAAGATCAAATCTCTTTCTTTGCTGATCGTCACCCAGGATTGTTAACTAGTACCTACATACATATAATAAAACCATTACACATTACAGACATATATATATATTTTTTTTTACTTTATTACATCGTGTTTAATTTCTATCGCATTAAAATCAAAGGAAAATTGTTCTCAATCAAATAGTTTTGCTATTTTACAAGAATTATTACATTAATTAAAAGATGAACAATATAATATAAAAAATATGCCCATGTATCAAAACAAGGGACAACCCTTGTTCAACATGTTTTTTTTTTTTTTTTTTTTGTCATCTGACATTAGTCAACCTGCCAAGTGCCAACTAGTACGAAATAGCCAGAAGAAATTCCTCGGACCCAATCTGGTAGGGTGGGGAAATTTTTTACTCTCTCGTGAGCGCTCTCTTTAGCAAGAAACAGCAAAATTTTTCACTTGCGGAATGACTTCGGACTAAAAATGACTAAATCTGGAAGTCTGAAACTAGGTGCGAAACGCACTTAATGTTAATCTGATAGATGTAAGTCGACAGATGAAATAAATAAATAAATGCGTTAGTTCATACGTACATACAAACTTTTTTTTACTTTCTCAAACACAATTCTCGTCGTCATTCCAACGCAAGCTACTGTTTTGGATATCTCCTTTACTTGCATTATTGTTGTCAGCCTCAATATAGTATAATCCTCTCGTTCTTAACAAACTCTCCAAAATTAAATTTATGCTGACAATGCCACTGCCACGTAGTGGGTCCGGCGAACGTAAAAAAAACGACTCAATGACAGTACTACAGCTTTTACATACAAAGGATTCAGCAAGTTATCTTTTTTAAATATCTATTTTGAATTCGGTGGTAATATTGGAAATAAAGTGTAAGGCAAGATTCAAATGGTTTTGGAACTATGGCTTGGAATTTTAGTTTGCTTGGAGTAAAATTGGTCTTCAATTCCACACTTTTCCACTTCTTAGTGCACCAAATCACCTCTTAGCGGCTTGAACTTCTCGGCTAAAACCATTTATTATAGAATAATTTGTATTTTTTGGATATGTGCACATTGCAAACACATATTAGACAACCGAAATCTTACACCTACCTATTTCCCGATTTTGTTGCTTAGATAAAAATGATGTACCTATTAGTATCTAAACGACGAGTATACTATTTTGTATGCAGGTTTCTGTCACATCATGATGTTTTTGTGCTTAAATGTACAACAACCCATTCTTCCAAAAACAAATTCCTAAAATTAACGCGTCTATGTGTAAATATTAGCAAAGTAGGCGGAGCAATTTTTTATTTCATTTTTAAAAACGCAAGCGCGCATTAATAATGCAGGCATGTCTTAAAAACATAAAGATTGTGCATCGGAATAGAAATATGGATGTAGACACGTTTTTTCACATTGCATTTTCAACAGTTCTCTGTGCAGCTTTTGCCTATATGGGTGTGATCATAAAAAATAAATAGAAGGCGCTTCAAAACACATTTTATTAAATGCGTGTCCCTGCCACTGCAATAAAGTTTACAATAAAGGATTTCCATATGCCAAATTAGGCCAGGCTGATGATAAGACACAAGACATAGTGTAATTTTCTCCAAACATGCCCTTCCACCTATAGGTAAGTCAGAATAGATTAAAGAACTTTGAGCAACAAAAAAAAAGCTACGAAAGTAGATGCAACTGCATCAACAACGCATCTGTGTGTGTGTAATGCGTCATGGATATGTCTAATTTTCTACGCGCACATTTTTTTAACGCATACTAATGTACATGAAAGTTTACAAAAAATTTGAATATTTAACTGAAACAGTTATTTAGAAGTAATAGATTAAATAAAAAAAAAAGAAATAGGTAAGGAAAGGATCCAAGTATATACCTAGATAAATGTTTATATCCCCACGCAGAAATTTAATTTCTGTTCAATTGCAGTGTTCTATTGTGGATAGGTACGATTATATACATACCTACAAACGTTGTGTATGAAAATTAAAAAGCGTCATTCCCATTTCTACGATTGTTTAGTCTGCTCTACTAAATACAGCAATTCTATACATAGACATTTTACAACTAGTTTCATATAGGTAGGTAGGTAGGTACTTCTATTTTCCTATTTTTCTCTTCTCCTTTTTAGGTAGGTAGTTGTTGTAATGAATTGATTTTCGCCACCATTCATCTGACTCGTTCGCCCATCCTTAAGTATCACAAAATATTTGTATCGTGTACATAAACGAATTTCTTTTACCGACATGGACTCGAACGAACAAATCGATTATCCTTCCACTTTCGGCAGACCATGGAAGCTTTTCCCATCACTACATCGCCAGTTAGTGTTGTTACTCATTTCTCTTCTTGTTCGTGTTCACACCATAATATTTTTTTGTATAAAATTCGAGTGCGTTTTCTTTTTTTATTTATGCTCCTCTTTCTTCTAATGCAAGCTTGTGTATTGAACAAAAAAAAAATTAACAACAACAAAACTAACGACGCACCGTTTACTCTTATAAATAAGAATGTTTTTAACTTTATTTCAAAAACTTTGAAAGTACTGGAAGTTTTTCTGTGTGGAGGTTGGTATAAAAGCTTTATATTTCGTTGTATATTCCATAACTGAGATGTTGCTCACATGAAGCAAAACATTGGAAAAGCTTTGCACTTTGCTTGTTAGATACATAAACCCCCTTAAAAACCGGTTTAATGAAAGATATTTATGATGCAATTTTTTTAGATCCTACGATGTTAGGTGCATACAATATTTTGGTATGAGAAGAATTACCACTCCTGGAAAGGGAACGGAATACAAAGTCTATCTATTACTTTCTCCTCTTTTTTTCCTCCGTTATACCAATATGAAAGTTGTTCCTTTTAATGTGCATGGTAGTGCTTTTCAGTCACGCTTTTTCGGCGTTGTTGTCGATACGCGTACTTATCTCTGCTACCTATCGCGTAAATGCGATGATTCAATCTCACCAAACACCTACCCACTAACGCTTTAAAATAGTTTTAAATGAATTAAGGTAGCAAACTATAACATCCAAGAAACTGCTACACATAACAAAAAATAAAAACGGGAAACGAAAAACGAAACACTTTGCAAACGGATTAGAAATCGAACAGAAATAGTACCTACCAAAATTGATAATAAAAAAATAATAAGTAAAATTTAAAATTATATTTATTTAATTTTTTGTGTGTATTCATTATTTGTAAATACATTATTTGAGTTCAACTAAGTGATAATCAATTAAATTTAATTTTTCTATTATGAACTATTTTGTATAATACTTATATGTTATGGATGCTAATGTGGGGTGTGCTTTCAGAATAAAATTTATAAATAATAGATATGATAAATCTAAATTCTAAAGATATAAAAAAAAGCCCTTTTGTGGAAACACAATTGAAGTGGCAAAACACGGTATTAAAAACAAAAAATTAGTTATTTTGAATACCAAAGCAAAAATGTTATTGTTTCAAGTGGTTAATTCGGGTAATTAAACTTGTTTGAACTGTGTCACAAAAATATCTTAAACACAAAATACTTATTTTCTACCTACATAACAATTCGGCTCAAGCACATAATTTCAGTAAAAAAAAAAATTAACGCGATACAAACCTATCAATTAAAAAAAAAAAGTAGTTTTATAGGTTTTGTGCGTTAACCTATTTATTTGTGAAAAATGTCGGCTAACGTAAATTTTCTTCAAACCTGGATTCAAAGTTTGTTACAAGCAAATGCAAACAAAACGTAGTATTTTACAATTAAATGCTTTGAAGTTAAAATCGGATACAAATTGTATTGGAATTTTTAACCAGATGCACCTTTGTTGTTCTGTAAGTACCATTATACATTATAATAGGTTTATTAAACCCGTTAAACGAGTGACAAAACGTTATTAATATTATTAGGTATACCAATTTTTTTTTACTGTCAAAATCCGGTTTCATGACAATTAATTGGTATAAAATTACAGAATTAATGTCATTTTGTCACTCATATGAATTGAAAATTACTTTTAAATTTTTTATGAGGATAAAGCTATTTGGCAGGGGTGTAGCTACCGCTGTGTCAGCTGATCGATGATACAGGGCCCCCAAGATATTGGGCCCCCGAGAAATAGAGCCCCTAAGATATAGAGCACCGGACAAGAAAGTATAAACAAATTTTCATGGAGTTGAATAAGTAACAAGGTCGATTATTTCAAGTGTACTTATAACCATTTTTTTAACATGTGTCTTTTCGACATGCGCGTAGTTAAGGGGAGCAATGCCCCCTAGAAATAATTTCATGCTCTCATCAAAAAAAAAATGATGTGTTTTTCGATGCGAGTATTTATCGGTAAAGTAAACTGACATATATTAATTGTAATAATTGTGGCATAATTTAAACTAAAATCCTGTTGCAATTTAAATTTTATCTACTAATTTGCACATTTTGCTTCGAAAAATAACAACGCGCTTTGAAAAAAATGCGTATTTAAATAATTTTGTTTCTAACTTTTATTAGAAAAGTTCTTTCTTTTGTAAAAAAAAAACGTTTAGACTTGATTTACAGGAACAGAAAAATTAAATTATTTTTCCTTTTTTTTGTCATTTACTCTCGTTATTATTATTTATAACAAAATTATAGGTATGTATAGGTACAGTTTGTCAGATGTTTTTGTGGTATCTATGATTTAATCGTTTTAGTTTTTCTTTAAATATGCCAACAAGACAAGAACAACTGGCTTTAAATATTGCAATTTCTCTTATACTGCGTAAATATTCTGCTGCCCCTATTTTGCAAATAATGACAAAAATAAATTCGCATTTTTTTTGAGTAGGTATACATATCTGTAGATTTAATCAGAATACTATTATTGCATTAACGTGGAGGTTCATTGAATTCTGTATACAACTAACATTTCAGAACCTTTTAAATATAAAACTATAACCATTGTATGTTTACATAACTTGCGCATAATTATCTATACACATAATACATTTTTAAGATTTTAGTCACAATAGAAAACCAAAAAATATTTCACTAAGACCATATTTTTATGTTACGGTAACCCTAAAAATAAAGAGAACACTTTTTATTCATATTGAAATATGGCTGCTGTTCACCGATACTTTAACTCTTGGTTTAACGTCTTTATGAGACCTTTGTTATATTCAGACAGTGAGCAAGAGTGCTAATAGACAAAACACTTCTTATGAGCATTCAAATGCTCTTATGAGACTACGGTTTGACATTTAGCAAACAATCGAAAGACTTCTTATGAGCATTCAAATACTCTTATGAGACTTCAGTTTGACATTTAGCAGGCAATCGAAACACTTCTTATGAGAATCCAAATGCTCTTATGCGACTACGAAAATAAAATACCTGTGACGTGTTCTTTTTTTTTTATACATTCTAACTATTGTTGATGTATGAAATCGTTAATTGTGTAAGGTAGATTTCTAATTTGAAACAATGACATTATGACATCATAGTTTTTGGAAGTAAAATAAGTTTGGTATTAGTTTAATCCCTTCGGGCAAATACAGTTGATGACAACAACTAACGCAACAGCATTTTAAGATATCATGCAAATTATTTGATACTCATACCCATGGTGTTAACTATTAGTACAATGAACAAAGTTTCTCAAACCCTCTCTTTATACTTACACCAAACCAAAAAATCGATCCAAATTAATAAACTTGTTACTTGTTTCTGGCTGATAGCGTATCCGATAGAAACATGAACAAAATCAAACTTTCTTTGGGAAAAGAACGCACTTCTGTGTCATTCAAATAAAACAGCAGTTCGGTTGGCATTTTAAAACTTAAGCTCCCATTCGACTCTTGAACTCTAATCTATGTGTTTTTATGCGATTATAAAGACTAAAAATGACGTTTAGCGTTCTAGTTTCATAACGAGAAACTTAAAAGACTTAAATTGATCTAGATATAGGATTTAAGTACTTTGACATTTGAAAAATGCTAATCTCTTTTAATAAAATTGTTATTAGACGAATATGAGTATTATAACAAGATCTCAATTCTTAAGTATAGATATGAAATAAAAAAGAGTCTTATGGGAGTTTTTTTCAGATTTCAAGTGCTAAGCTCTGGAGAAATTGTTAGTTGGGTTCAATACCAGCCGCTTCCATCTTAAGTTTTTCTCCAGGGCTACTACCTCTTGCGGTGAAGTGACAAATCCTCCAAAAGTATCGCCTGTCATAGAAAAGTGCCACTCACCAGCCGTTCGGACTCGGCAATAAACTGTAGGTCCCCTCCCTTCCTGCAAACACGCACACAGGAATGGTTGAGAGTTGTAAGTATGATAAACTGGGGCACATTCGGCACCAAAAATTTAAAGCTCTATATCTACGAATTTAATAAAGGAATTGATAAACTTTATACAATTTATAAAACGTTAACATTTAATAATCAAATTAAAATAAAGTAATTTTTTAGATCATTTACAAAACATATATATTTTTATAATTTAAGAACAAAAGTCATTTCGCCGAATGTGCCCCAACACAGGGCACTTTCGTCAATGCTAGGGGCATTTTCGGCACACAAAATTCAAGTCATTTAAACATTATATTTATTTAATAAAATGAAAAACTATATTTTTATTACAATAATTCACAAAACTTAATATAAAAATCACACATCTATGTCGTTTCTCGTGAGCCAAGTTAATGGGTGAATAATATATTAACGTAATATTTATTCCAATGACGGAACTGGAAGAGCTATCGAAAGTGTCGCACGTTATTTTTTTTACGTGCCCACAATGCAGCTTTGACAGCTTTGAAAGTATTTTTAAGAAAAAAAAAACATTCTTGTGTACAAGCTCAGAATTCACAACTTTTATTTTCAATATTTTTCCTTTTAATTAATAATTTTTTTCTTTCCAACGCGAAAAATTGTTTTTTTTTCTTCATACAATTTGAAACGCAAAACGTGGTGCACGTGAAAAGTTAAAAGTTGGCGAACTCTTTCGTCTGCGGCTGCAGCTCCGTATGCGGCTACGTTCCGTTGCGTTGTGAACATATGTAGAAGGATTGATTTTTTAAGTACTTTTTAAACTGAAAAAAAAAGTCATCTCTCATATCCATAGAGTCTGCATTAGTCAGACTATTTTCAGAAGCTAGCGTCTCTTCGTCTCTCTACAACTTTAGTCTTCTACAAAAATGCATTATCTGACTGGTCTGACTGTTTTATGTTTCATAGCGTCATTTTCATCTGAAGATGCTGCATCAATAATTTACGTCAACATATTTTACTTTAGGGCTCCATCGGAAGATGACGAATGTGCCCCTTTGCAAAACAACGAATGTGCCCAGATGTCACAAATTTATTTGTAGAATTTGTTTTGAAAAAGGATATGAACCTGAACCGATTTGTGTTGTTTAATGTAAAGACAAATGGTTAACAAAACTGTTCGAAAAATATCTCTTGTTTAAAAAAAAATTAAATCCGTAAACTTTCTTACCTACCTGAAGTGAAAAATTACTTTTTTTGCCAACTAACTAGAACTGCCGAACTACAAAGCACCCTGTATGTTTGTAGAAGGTTACGTTCAGCATTTAAATTATTGGGTTACACATTACCGAAGTTAGTTAAAACGGCAAAGCCGAATGTGCCCCAAAGACGAATGTGCCCCAGTTTACCATAACTAGGCCCTGGTCTTTCATGGGCCGTTGTGCCACCAAATTTATTTATCTATTTTACCTGATAGCACTTAAACCTGAGGGAAGTTCTTCTTGATAAAGAAGAACAACAACCAAACATCAAACCCACCATAAAACACTAATTGCCCTCTCTAGGAAAACCGAAAATACTTAATATCTATTCATTTACTTCTCAAAATTGCCAGTTTTAGTCCGAAGTTATGTAAAAGTTCATATAAAAAAATTTGACATTAAATTTATCTTTTCGCCCTGACATCCAACTTTACTATCAATTTATGAATTTCTACACAAGTCCTCATGGGAATTTTTCTTCTAAATAGAATTTTTTCAGAAACATATGAATTTTCATACGATTTCCATGCGCACACTTGTCCCCAAAATGATTGCGCAAACTTAGCACAAACAAAGATTTTTTCTACATATTTTTGGTAAATTTTAAACACATGAATGATATAAACAAGACAGTTTTTATTGAATAATGCTCCAATAATCTTTTCATTAACTAAAATTCATATTATACAGGTTGTCCGGTAAACATTGGAAAATCCTTAAATGGCATCGGTATAGCCCACTTTATGACTGCTCTGAAATCGGAAATAAAAAGGGGCTAACTCAAATGGTATTCAAAATTTTGTGAATTTTTGTGTTCAGTGTAATTTTTTTTTCTTACTTTACTTTTTTGAATACCACGGCTATAAATGGATGGATTCCATTGATTTTCTTTTGCAGCAACTTTGTACACTATTGATGCCAAAAGCGAATTGGTAGAAAATTTTAACAGCTATTTGACTTTTTATTAAAAAAAAATTACATTTGTTTTTTATTCCAAAAATTGAAAAAAAAATGAAAAATTATAAGCACCTTAGGTATAAAAAAAATCGTAGATATATAGAAACCCTAGTGTCAAACTTTTTAAAAAATTGGCGCAACAGACGTAGATTTCAGAATGGTATAGTTTTTTTTACAGTATTTAGAGTTAATACGTAATTATTAGTGCAAACTGAATACGCAAAAAGAACAAATTAAATAAAATAAGTTTCTTTGTTTAAAGTTTTTGAATATTTCGACTAAAAATGAAATTGGATCGTTTTTTTTTTTTTTTGTAAAAAAAAACTCTTCATAAATTGAGCCAAAAAAACAAGTTAGAAGAAAAAATAATCTAAAACAACAACATTAGATAATAATTGTTAGATGCACAAAATTCTATGGAACAATAATTGGTCCCTTCGAGCTACCGGAAAACCTAAATAGCCAAAGCTATTAAGAGTTTCTCCAAAATAACCTGCCAAACTTATTAGAGGGAATACCTGAAGAGTATTGGCTTCAAAATGATGGATTCCCTGCACATTATACGCTTGGCATATCTTAATGATAGGTACCCAGACAGATTTTATAGCATCCACTTTCGCCGGACCTGAATCCACTAGATTTTTTTTATTGGGGCTGCATAAAAAAGTGTACAGCAAGCCTATCAGATCCCTAGAGGAGCTCTGAAGGCGTATCGAGGCAGCTGCTATGGAAATTACGGAGCTTAATTTAGGAGAAGTACAGTCAGCTCCGCTTAACTGGAATACTAAAATTGCAGAAAATTTGTTTCAGTTAAGCAGAGTTCTCATTTAAACGAACTTCGTATAACTGAAACTAGTTTCACATAAGCGGAGTTTTATAAAAAAAAAACTAATTTATATATTTTGAGAACGTGTAAGCCAAAAACTGAACCAAAATATAAAATCAACTATACCGGCATGGAACTACAGAAAGTACGAGAATGAAGAAATAAGAAATATTTTGACATTTCAAATTGAAAAGGTGTGTTCAATGATAGTCTCAGTTATGCGGAGCTCAATAGGTGAAAATTTTCTATTTGAGTCAAGATTGTTGGTTTCAATTAAAAGGAGTTTTCACTTAAGCGAAGCTCAATTATCCGAAGTAGTTTGCACGGAAACTGTTGAAAAAAGCCCCGTAATAAATTTCTTGTTTCAGTTAACCGATTTTTTCAGTTAAGCGGAGTGCAGTAAAGCGGAGTCGACTGTATTGAGACTATCATTTATTAAGAGGTGCAGATTGTGCATAAGAGTGGGTGAAAATTAATTTGGACATTTGATTTGAAAATTGAAATAAATAAAAAACTTAACAATTATCTAATGGTTTTTGGTTTTGTTTTTAATCTATGGTCAGTTAAATTAATTTTTTTATAACTTGTGCTTTGGCTCAATTTATGAAAAGTAGTTTTACAAATAAAAAAAAAACGATCCAATTCTTTCATTTTTAGTCGTAATATTCAAAAACATTAAACAATGTAATGAAGTAAATTATTCGCTCTTTTTGCATATTAGCACTAATAATAACCTTTTATTCTATTTTTGGAACACAACCAAATATTAAGTATGTTTTTATAATAAAAAAAAGTCAAAGAGCTATTAAAGTTCTATACTGATTAGCTGTTAGCAACAATAGTCTAAAAAATTGCTGCAAAAGAAAATCAATGGAATTCATCCATTTGTAGCCGTGGTATTGAAAAACGTAAGTAAATAAAATATACTGAACGAAAAAATGCACATATTTTAAGTACCCTTTGAGATTATTATTATTATTATAAGCTTTCTATTCGTCAATATACAAAGTTTTTACAATAAAATTAATGGCATAAGTTTAATAAAAAACTTAATCATTTTTTTTATCATGTAACATTCATTTTTTGTTTTTACCTGGCATAAGCCTCCGCCATTGTTGTCCATATAAGTCTATTTTTTGCCTCATTATACCAATTTTGATGGTCGGTCCACCTTTTTCTCGGTCGTCCTCTTGGTCTCTTTTCGTCAATTGGGGTCCATTTAAGGTCTATCCAACATAAATTGGCAGTACACGTCTTATGGGAGAGCTTTTTCAAAATCAGTAGCGCACCATATTTTAGCATCATACGAAATTGAAAGAACTCCTTCATAAAAAGTGTTTGCCCGCCCGTAAATTTCTGATAGCATCTGACGCAGTTCCAACGCCCTATCGAGCGCACATCTGAGTGCGCACTGAATTGCTGTGGCCTATGGCTGCTGCTGCTATTCAACTTCAACCCCCATAAAATATTGATGTGCATTCAGGGTTACCCATGTCCATTTGGCAACTCGTTCAGATTTTTTTCCTTGGGTTTCTGTTGAGGTGCTTTTGGTTTTAGAGCTTTAAAAAAAGTTTTTAATGATGAGGGCTATCGTAGAGTGTTTTCATCTCTTGCATTTCGTTTAATGTGTGGAAAATACGTTAAAATGAAGTAACATAATTTTAAGCTGTTTTCTTTTTTCTTGAAAGAGTATTATTTGCGTAGATTTTCGTAGCGTGCGGTCAATTAATGTGAAGTAAAGTATTTTTATGTAATTTATTTTTTTAAAAAGTGTATTTTTTTTTAAGTTTTGTGCAATTTATGTTTTTAAGACGGGTAGTTTTTTTAAGAATCGTTTGTAAAGTTTTTTGAAAATGTGTTTGCAATAAATTGTAATTCAAGTAATATTTACAAAGGTTAAATAAAAGAATAAACATTTAACCAAAGTGTATATTAAAAATAAATTTAAGAATATTTCAAGTGTCGACTGTTTCTTTTGGGCCTTCGTCAGTACCAGCCTTCTTTTCTTCATCGTCCTTTAACTTGTGCAATTTGTATTTTCACTAGTGTATTTTTGAAGAGGTGTGTTTTTTTTAGAGTTTTGTGCAATTTGTATTTTTAAGTCGTGTATTATCTTACCTCATGGTGGTGTGGAAAATGATAAATGTGTTTTAATTTGTATCAATAAAACAATTAAATGAAAATTTCTATCCAAAAAAAAAGGCGGTAACCCTGGATACCATTCTTTTATATTTGGGTCCATTCAAAATAAACAATATGACAACCCTGTGAGAGCTTTAATAAAGGACAGATTTATGCAATCCACTATAGCCAGAATGAGAGGCAAACGTCCTATCTTGCCTGCACTACCTTTTTTATTTGGATAAGGTATAGTTATAATTTTTGTCCACCTTTGGTCTTCAATTCGAGATATGTGACCTGCCCAGCTCTATTTTAGTTATTTTATTTGCTGTACCAAGTCAACTATATTTTTTCGTCTTCTTACTTCTTCGTTAGTGACTCTTTGTATTAATCGTATGTTTAACAGCTTGCGTTCTATTTTTGCCTCGCAGATTCTTGATTGGTCTTGTAGATTTAATGTTAGTCCTAAGGTTTGTAGCCCGTACGTCAGATTTGGCAAAATTGTTTAATCACATACACTTCGCTTTAACTGAATAAGACAAAAAATTTCTAGGGTTCGTTTTCCATTTATTCCAAACCTTGTGCGTTAATGCATCATTTTATAATAATTTTTGTTGGCTTATGATGTTGAGAAAGGTAATCGGAAAGAATAATTCAAAAAGTACCGCTATATTTTCTCTCGCACTCTGGCAAAACGTTCCATATCAACGTTCGTTCATCGTTCAACTGAATACACACAAGGTCATTATCTTCATTATTTATGAGCTTCTGAGGTTTTTGGGTTGGCACATAAGATCCACAGTTGAAGTATTCTAAATGAAATTTAATTATTTAATTGAAATTTAAATAAAGATGGGTAGGTCAAAATCTCTAAATAGTGTTAAAAAGCAAAAATCGTTTTAGAGAAAAAGGACTAATTGGGCGTGCTTTAGCTAACAAAATTAAACGAAGTTTTATTGTGATCTATTCCCACTTAAAAAATCAAGATTCGTACGGAAAAAACATGAAAGGAGGTAAAAAACGGCAACAACAGCAATCAAGCGAAGAGCAATTTTACGATGTGCTTCCAATTCGTGTCTGTGGCAAAAATAAAACAAAAAGCTGGGGCCTATTTTATAAAACTATTAGCCTTGTACTTGTAGAATTGTAGTTACAAGCACAAATAAAGTATGGAGTTGTACTTTTTCGTTTCATAAGCATTTTCATATACTTGTAGCTAGGCAAATTCAGACTACATGAGAAGCGATTTGACTTCTACAAAACTACAAGTCCGTAACTAAGTTACGTAAATAAACAAACAATTGATTTGTTCGTACTAGCTGTGTGCCGAATGTGTTTTTATTTCAATTTCAATAATTTGCTCATTTTTAGAGAGCAAAATATTGAAATTAAAATTAATGTAATGAATCTGCTGTTTGGCTGAGAGAGCATGATTATAACTACTGTTGCATTGCAGGGATCATGGTCCTATTCTCCTTAACAACTCCTCAATAGCTGAAAAATTTGTATTTTCAAATTTTTTATTGAATGTTAGATAAGTTATACAAATTGCATTCTTTTATTTTTGTCAATATTATAACTTAAATTATTTTTTTTTAAATAGAAAAAGATAGTCTGTCTTGAGTCCAAAGGCTTCAATTATGACGATCCAATTAATAGTATAAGCTTTTTTACCAAATTTAAGATATATAGTCTTTTCTTTGAGATTTCTTTTAAATTTTTTTTTATTGTATAAAACCGTTAATAGATCAAGATCACAGGACCGCCATTCAAAAGTAGTGTCATTTAATTAAAGCCAAGATTAATTCTTACGAACTCTGAAACTGGGGAACAGGGAGGCAATGGGGCGTAAATTCAGGAACGTATCGTTGCCGAATTGATTTACAACCACTTTTATCATCAAACGTACATAAATGCATCAAACTAGCATCACTTTGTGTGTGTAACGAGTTCATCATGGCAAACTTGCAACAAATTTTGAGCAAACTGCAAGCAAACGAGAATCAAAAAAATAATCCTGATGCGTTGTTGCTGATGCAGTTGCATAAGCATCAGCTGTGTTGCACAATGTTGTATAAGGGTTGGTATCATCAACTTATTTTGACACTGCCAGAAATATACAGTGGGGTTTAACAGAGGATTATTCCCTATTTTTAAAAATCAGTTTAAGTGAAAAATCACTATGTTTAACCACCCTCCCCTACCAAAGGCCTAGAAAAAAACCTCCCAAACCTTTGTGTTTGATATCCACATCACCCCCATATTTGCTGTTAGCTCTAGGACTATTAGTATATATTTCTTTTATTCGCCTTTGCTTCACTTATTCCATTTTTCGAGACCATTATTTAAATTTTTTAAAAACACGTTAATGAAGTAATAAATTTCAACTGCAAATCAGCCAAGATTTCTAAAAATTATTTAACTTATTAGTCTCTTTACTCTAATAATAAATTCACTTGTAATTACAAGTCCGTTACTAATAATTTTGTACCCAAATAGTTTTATGAAACAGAAAAGTTCGCCACACTTGTAAATTTACTTGTAGCTACAAATTTAAGATACTTGTAGATATAAGTTTATTTAAATTTTTTATGAAACAGGAATTCTCTAATAAATAACAAACTACAAGTGATTTCACAAATAATTATTAGTGTTGTAGTTTTATGAAATTGGGCCCTGGTGTAAGTGCAAGTGTTTCAACAGTCCTTAAAGTAATTAATAGTGCAAATCATCTAAAGCGATTGAAACTCCAAAAGAAACCAATTTTAAATGAGCAACGGAAATGCATATGTCCGTCAAGTTAGCATTACCACTTCAAAATTTAGAAAAAACAATAATGCGGGATTAATTGTCGTGAATTTATCGTGAAAGAAAAAAATTTGTCGCGCCTGTTTTTTTTTTTTTTTAAATTACCCCCTGGTAATGCTAACTTGACAGTCCAGTTAGCATTTAATCTCATTATTAAATTTTCAAAATTTTGAAGTTGCATGGTTTTTCAATATTGATGGCAAAATTCAATTTTTGTGTATTTTGTCACATTTAATGGATTTTTTTTAGAAAAGAGGGTGCGACAAATTTGATGGCACAGTTTATTTAAGGGCATCAAGCGACAATTGTTTAAACAAACTTCTTGTCAAAAAAGCTTCCAGGAAAAAAGATATAGTCAGTTAAAGTTGAGGTAATGCTAACTTGATGGAAAAATCCCATTTTAACCTTTTTAAATTTTTTTTCAAAAAATGTTTTAATGTTTTTATTCTTTCACGATAAATTTACGACAAATTCACGACAATTAATGACGTACTTAAAATATTGTTTGAAATTAATTTTGGGGGGTGGTAATGCTAACTTGACTGTCAAGTGGTAATTTTTTAAAAACAAGTCCGATATTTTTTTTCTTTCACGAAAACTTTACGACATATAACTTGACAGTTAGCATTACCAGATGGTAATTTTAAAAAAACAAGTCCGATATTTTTTTTCACGACAAACACACGACATTTAATGACGTACTCAAATTTTTTTGAAACTAATTTTGGGGGGTGGTAATGCTAACTTGACTGTAAAATTAGCATTACCAGATGGTAATTTTTAAAAAACAAGTCCGATATTTTTCTTTCTTTCACGACATTTAATGACGTACTCAAAATTTTTTTTGAAATTGATTTTGGGGGATGGTAATGCTAAATGTGAAAGTTTGTTTGTCTGTCTGTTTGTTCCTCTTAATCTCTGAAAATATGTAATCTTTTCTAATGAGAAATGGTAGAACAAAAGTGTGGAACATGAGGATGGACATAGGCTACTTTTGTTTTCAATATCTACAACAGTTTATAGAAATATTGTTAAAATATATAAAATAAGTGATAAATTGTTGGAAATGTCAGATTTTCAAATATAAAAATATCAAAAAACAAATACAAAAGTTTTTTTTTTACAATCATAAAGTAATTTAAACATTCGAAGCGAAGCGAGCACGGACCTGCTAGTTTAGAAATAACACTGCAAAAGTAAAAATGGACAAACTAGGCAGGGAATTCAATTTGACAAGAGGATTACGACAAGGTGATCCAATTTAACCAATCTTTTATTTGCAGATGACGTTGTCCTCCTTTCGGAATCAGCAATAAAAATTTAATCAACGTTGACAGAACAATAGACTTACTAATAATAAAGATAGGACACTTCATATAAAGAAAAAGGGACCGCTTTGAGATTGCCTCCACCGCATACATGTTCTTTCTCAAGTACACTTATTTTTTGGTATGATTTAAGGTTGCATGTTGCAATGAATGAACCAGACACAGGTCAAAATAATAAACTCACATATGTATGCGTACCGTAAGCATCAGCCACTTCATAAAAAAAAAAAAAAACAACGAAGAAGTTCTGTATCTGCAGATATATTTCATCCAAATCCAAACAATATTGTTATGGTAGGTATATACATAAATGTTTATTGCTTTAGGAGAGCCATTGAAGGATTCAAGTTTGAGGATCGTGATTTCGTGATCGTGTTTTCTTTCATTCTCTTTAATTATATGATTCTTAATTTGATTGTCGAGGGAGGTGTTGGTTAATGTCGTATTTGTGTGAGACATTTTAATCTCATGGTAACAACGGAGGGTATTTTAATTTTGTATCTTAAACTTAATTTGATTGTCTAATAGGGTGGTTGATGTCGGATTTGGCGAAGTAGGCATTTGGCTTTTTTCTGCAGGTTAATAACAAAGGGTATTTCAATTTATTTGTTTAAGTAGGTTCCATTGTCTACTTCATTTAAAATGTCTCTACGAACAAAAGTGTGGGGTGTGCGATGCGTTATGATTTCTTGCCAAAAATTAAAGCGTGATAGTCCCCAACTAAATTTTTTTAGATTTCCTAATAAGGGTTCTGATATTTTTGAAAATGGATGAATGCTTGTTCGTTGAAAAATAGTCCAAGAGCAAAAAATTCAGACATTGTTCCAACCACTTCAGCAAAAATGATATAGGCAAAAAAAAACTTATAAAAAAGGCAGTACCTTCAATCTTCCAAAGTGATTTATTAGTAGAAAGTGATAATTTTGCCCATATACATGTTCGCTATGAATGTAAAATTTACCAACAAAAAGGTCAAGTTCCAAAAGAGCTTTCACTTGAAGAGCTCGCTTATTTGGAACCTCCTTCGTCCTCGATGTTTCGAAAAAATATACCTATAGAAGACGCAAAATGTAAAAATTGACAGATAAAAATTGTTCTTTTTATAAATCCAAATATATTCAATTAGTAAAAAAAATATAATGATTTGAAGAACAAAACAAAAACTTTTTCTCTTAAAACTAAAAAAATCTTACAAACTTATAAAGAAGGCAAGATTTAGAAATAAATATTTGAAAAAGAAAAATAGTATTCAATTCACTATAGAATCCTTGCCAAACGTAAGTCCCAATGCAAAAACATTTGGTAAAATGATCTTATGCAAGAAATCGAAGTATGTATTCTCATTGGAAAAAAAATGAAAACAATTTGGCCTCTGAATTACACTATAAATCTCCATCTGTATACAGATATTTGAGAGATATGCTAAAAATAAATTTACCTTCCGAACATTCTATTTGTCGATTGGAAATAATCAAAAAAAACAAGGCCAGGATTTAACGATGACATCACTAAAAATTTAAAAGTTTGTAACAGAATTTGCTTTTCTTTACATTGATTGTCAACCCCGCCTCACGCAAACATCTCGCCACCTCTTTCAGAACGCTCATGTGGGTTTCAAAGTCTGGAGAGTAAATCAAGAGGTCATTAAGATAGACAAAGACATTCTCCCTCAAACGAGCGGGAATGACCTTGTCCATCAGCTTACACATTCTCTAGGCGGCGTTGCACAATCCAAACGGCATAACCGTGAACTGATACAACGGTCGTCCAGGCACTGTGAAAGCCGTCTTTTCTCTTTATTTGAGCTCCAGAGGAATCTGCCAAAAGGCGTCCTTCAAATCGATGCTCGATATGTTGTGCGTGTTGTGAAGTCGATTTAGGATTCCTTCAATGTGCGGTAGGGGATAGGCGAATTTCTTCGTGGCCGCGTTTACTTTCCTCGAGTCCAAGCAAAGTCTGTTTTTGCCTGGCTTACGCACCAACACAACTGGAGAACTGTAAGCGCTGTTGCTCTCCTCGATAACACCTAGTTCTAGCATGCGATCGAGCTCAGCATACATCAACTTCTGAACGACAGGTGCCGCTGTTTGATGGGAATGGTGTCGTCTTCTATCTCAATGACATGTTCCTCAACATGAGTTTTACCCAATCCCATCGTCGCAAAAGAAGGGAATGTAAGCTTTACCCACTCTAGTTCCTCAGATTGTGTTGCGGTAAGCTGACGCATAGGATCAGACTCTTGCCCTCCCGTCGGCGATGGAATGTCTAACGCGCTGATGATGTTTGGAGCGACCTTGAACGTCCTCCAAAAGTCTACTCCTAGCTTGGAAATTGAACGTTTCGAATCCAGAGGTGCCAAAGCTGTACTCTTTACCTAAAGTGCACAAACCAGGTAATAAAATGAGAAACATCGTATCAAACGTTAATTCACCATCAGTCAAGGTAGCAAAATGGCTAGTCAACGAGATGAAAAACTTTCCATTTAAAGGTTTATCAGTGAAAAATACGTTTGACTTCGTTGAAAAAACCAAAGACATAGAAATAAGTAATGACGAAGTAATGGTATCTTTTGATGTCGAAGCCCTCTTTCCCAGCATCCCCATACCTGAGGCCATTAATGCCTTCAAGTTGCACTTAGAATCCTATGGAATAGAACAGGAAAAAATACAATCATATGTGAAAGCAGCAACAGTTTGTATGTCACATAACTATTTTCAATATAGGGGACGATTTTACACGATCGATTTTGGTACCAGTATGGGAAACCCACTTTCGCCCTTAATAGCTGAAGTTTTCATGGCAAACTTCGAAACTAACCTTAAACAAAAAGGTTTACTACCTCGAATTTGGCTACGTTATGTAGATGACGTGTTTGCTGTTATTAAAGCAAATCAAATTGATGAAATTTTAAACACAATAAATTCGCAATTTAACAGCATAAACTTCACATACGAACGTGAAGAAAACAACAAGTTGCCCTTCTTAGACCTACTTGTCACCAAAATGGATAACAAACTTGATTTCTCCGTCTATCGAAAATCCACTTCCACCGATCGGTACATAACGATTTAAGTGAGTATAAACACATAAAAAACGTTGCTATTATGAATGGTTATAATGTAGACATGGTAGATCAACTTGTTAAAAAACACTCACAAAAAATCAAAAAATCAAATCTTTCAACTCTATTCGCACAACAAAAAAATCATGATGACAACAAAAAGTTTGACAGAGCAGCCATAACATACAACCCACACGGTGGGTTGGCACAACCAAAGATAAAACTACAGAAAAAGAAAAATCTGGAATTTATGAGGTTAGGTGTGGCGACTGCAATGAAATGTACATCGGGCAGACTAAGCGCAGCTTGAGAGTCCGTTTTACCGAACACCTCAATCACATAAAATTCAACCGGTCCGAAAAATCTTCTATAGCTTCTCATGCTCTAAGCCGCAACCACTCTGACATCAAGCTCGAGAATGTCAGAATTCTTAAGCAAGTTACAAACCCAAGACAACTTGATGCTTACGAGAGTGTTTATATACACATGAACGACCAGAACCAACTGATGAACGGGGATAGTGGCAATATAGTTTCGTCCTTGTTTGATCTTATCTAACATTATACTGTCTCTTTTGTGTTAATTGTTTAAATGTTAAACTCAACTTTGATCTTAATGACAGATTCAATTTTCTTTATTTTGTTTTGATTACAATATACTTTGAAACTAACTAGTGTATTGCTGATGATGAGTCGAATTAGACTCGAAATGCATTCAATTTAAAATAAATTTCGACAAAGAAAAATAATTTTGTTTTCTTGTTTTTTATTAAATGTTGTGATTCTTTGCGGTGTTATTTCTATTCTTTATTTAGTTAACGCGATCACAAGCTTTAAGTTCGGGCCTTTCAAAAACTCAGCTTGGTTCAATCCGCGCAATAGCTCAGCGAAAGAAAGACTTTAAATCATGTCCACGTATATGTTGGTTTTTTCCGTCCGCTGTCTTAAGTAAGTAAGTAAGTAAAGTAAATTCATTTATTGACAATTTTAGAAAGAAACTATATACATACATATGATTTTAATGAAGCAAAGCTATGGCGTTGCCGTCAGCTCGGTTGGCAATACAAAAGAAAATTATTTTGCAATTTAAATTTAAATTTCGGTTTAACAAATTTACAAAATATGAATTTATAATCTGCTATCTAAATTCGGCTATTAATAACATACGATATTTATAAGCATTTTTTACAAATAAATAAAGATTTTTCCAGTTCTGGCCATTTAGATGACCTACAGTTTCTTGCATCGTTAAAGTTTTTTGTCCCAAATATTTTCGTCTTTGTGTTGCATAAATGGGGCACACTCCAATAAAATGAAAGCAGTCTTCTTTTGATTTTAGGTTGCAGAGGGAGCAAAACTGATCAAAATTTCCATTATAGGGTGTTCCATTGAGACTAAGGACCTCACATCGAGTTTTAAAAATTAATGAAATTTCCTTGTAACTAAGTGAGTCACAAAAATAGTTTTCAGCCATCAGATT
The DNA here is from genome assembly GCA_947049315.1 of Epistrophella euchroma. Classification (NCBI taxonomy): domain Eukaryota; kingdom Metazoa; phylum Arthropoda; class Insecta; order Diptera; family Syrphidae; genus Epistrophella; species Epistrophella euchroma. The sequence goes on from OX346246.1 coordinate 94,383,804, forward strand.
AAAGTTAAGTTGCGAGTATAAAACCCTACTCTCTGACTGCTGAGCTTCTGCTATTAAGAGTGTTCTTTGGGTATCTTCAAATTTTTGGATTGTACAATAAAACCGATCTTTCAATAAATTTCTATCACCAGGGATTGTGTCAAAATCTTCGCCGTAAACATCGCCGAAATTTCGCCACTTCATCATCCACCAATCATTGTTTCTTATTTCGTATAGGAGTAATCTGTTTGCGAGTCGGGTTTCCGGTAAGTCCAGTACTTTCAAAATATAATCGGCTTGTGTTTTGAGCGTGCTAGTATAAAGCTTAGGCAGACCTGTTTCTAAATAAATAGCATAATTTGGAGTTTTAATTGGCAGGTTGAACAGTTTTTTAATAAAATTTCTCAGCAGTTTTTCCATTTCATCAAATTCTTCAGTACCCCATACTTGTGCGCCATAACACAAAGTTGATTTGACTACTGAATCAAAGATTTTGTATTTTGTGGAGAGGCAAATGTGTTTGTTAGACAAAATGTTTTTCCACGTTGAGTTTATTAAGTTCTGACAGTTTTTGACTTTTTCTTCAATATGGGTCTTGAAATCCAACGTAGAATTCAGCTTAACTCCCAAATATTTATACTCCTTCACGACATCAACACGACTTTGTTGGAGAAACCAGTGATAGTTCTGTGCTGCTGAGTAGCCTCTATTATTTGTTGAAAAAATCATTATCTTAGTTTTATCTGTGTTTATGATGAGTCCCCACTTTTCACAGAAAGAGGTTAGCCGATTAATCATAAGCTGCAGATTTTCTGGGGATTCAGCAAGAACCACCAAATCATCAGCATACAGTAGAACATTTATAATAGAATTTGCAATTCTGACTCCACAAGGCAGTTCGGATACAACATCATTAATGAAAACAGCAAATAACAATGCACTGAGCGGACATCCCTGTTTCACACCATTATCTGTTTCAAACCTCTCTGAGAAATTTGATCCATCCCAAACAACAGCATTAATTCCACAATACATTTCTCTATAATCCGAATGAACTTAGTAGAAAGCCCTATTTGTGAAAGCTTGTAAAAAAGAGCATTTCTGTTAATGAGATCAAAAGCCGCCTTAAAATCAACAAAAAGTGCGTAGACTTTTTTCTTTCTAGCCTGTAGCGCTTTTACTATTGAAGTTAAACTGAAGATGTGGTCAATTGTGGAGTAGTTTTTTCGGAATCCTGCCTGAAGTTCAGTTAAAATGTTATTTTCATCCAGCCAATTTTCAAGTCTAGCAGCTAGAATTGCACAAAAGAGTTTGCCAACGATATTCATAAAGGATATGCCCCGATAGTTTTCAACTTTATCCAATGCGCCTTTTTTATGGATAGGAAAGATCACAGAAGTTTTGAAGGAATTTGGTACAACAGAATTCGTAAAAATGTTATTATACAGTTTTGTAAGATGTAAAAGAAGTACAGGCGCTGCATTTTTTAAGAACTCGTACGGGATACCATCTTCTCCCGGTGCCTTCCCATTTTTTGACTTTCGTAGTACTTGTTCGATTTCCACCAAAGATATTTCACAGTCAAGAATATCATCACTAACAAGAGGCTCTGCCGTCATGAAGACTACATCTGTTTGATTACGCAGCAGATTTTGGAAGTAGAGTGATAGATGCTCTGCAGAAACTCCTGTGCCTATTTTAAATCCAGAGCCATTTATCTCTTTTGCGATCTTCCAGAATTCTTTTGAGCTTTTAATGTTTGCAAGTTGAACAGCTTGGTAATTTTCGAAATTGGTTCTCTTCAGACGACACATATTTTTATAAGAAACATTTGCTTCAGAGTACCATTCCTTCAGAACTGCGGAATCCGTTTCTCTCCACGCGTGTAACAGAGCAAAAGATCTTTTACGTGCTTTCGAACATTCGATGTCAAACCACTTCTGTTTATAAAATTTAACTCTTGGTGATATTCTGATTGAAGAACAGCTTCTGATGCAGGATGTTATTTGCGATGAGTATTCCTCTACAGACTCGATGTCTAGCAACGTGTTTGAAAAAAAGCTATTTGTAGCTTGGTGGTAGGTGCTTTTATTTTGTATTTTCCAGTTCAATCTTGGGAGTAAACTAAGGTTTTTTTCCACAGCTATAGAACTATTTGACAATTCTACAACTATAGGCAAGTGGTCAGAGTATGTTTTCACACGAACTTCAAACTTTGTGATAAGATCTACCCAGTCGTTATTTACTACACAATAATCTATGACGGATTTGCCTTGACCTCCGATAAAAGTATAATGACCTTCACGATCCCCTTCGGTGCACCCGTTCAAAACACATAAATCGTAGGTTTGGAAAATGTTTAGAATTTGTATTCCATTTTGGTTATACACAGTGTCTTTGGATATCCGATGGTTTTAAATAGAGGTGAAGTTCCTTTCTTGCAAGTCAGTAGCAGTCTCATATTTCCTATCCTAGCATTTAAGTCACCAATCACCATTACACTTTTGCTAGATAAGTGAAATAATATGTTATTTAATTGTTCAGCATCTTCAATCCAATTATTGCAGTTGATGTAATATGGTACTATAAACATATTATTCTGCAGTAAATTTTTTACAACAGTATATCCACACACATCCACAAAGTCGAAGGTTCCTAAGAGTGATTTCCTGATCCCGAAAAGATTTCCGCCACTTGCACGTCCTTTCATTGCTGTACGCGTTGCTGCTATCCAATGTAATTTATATTCACTAAAGTATTTTGTAAATTTATTAGAGTTTTCCTGTGTTATATGAGTCTCGAATAAAAAAAATATTTCAAAGCTGTGTACAAATTTAAAAAAATCTACATATAATAATTTATTATTTAAACCAGATATGTTATAGGCTAAAATATTTTGGAAACTTATAATACTTGAGCTGACGGCTTGTTTACATCAATTACTTTTGCTACTACTTTTTACTCCGCTTCTTGAAAGCGTTGCCATCCCTGATGTTGCTGCATCGTTCAATTGAGAACTTCCACAGAACGTCAAAAACTCTAGATGGGGGGAAAACAAACATACTATTAAAGGCGCGAACAGTATCGGTGTGTATTTCTATTTGTTTGTATTGTTGTTTTCCCCCCATCTAGAGCTTCTTTTCGATTAAAGAACTGTCAAAATTAGAAAGAGAAAAGAAAGAGTCAGATTCTGGAAAAGCCCAATTGCTGATTGTTTTGAAAGTTTGGCGTAGATGCCAGTTTGACAGATTCGAAGTCAAGTTCTCCAAAACATTTTTATTAGCTCTTGTTCGCCATCATTGTTATTGGGTTTTAAATTATTATTATTTGTTAGATAAAATATATCGTTTCCAATTATTAATGTGGTGTTTTTTATTAAAACAGATACGTTGGGTTGTTTCGATTTTATTGCTTTTCTGTAACTTAGAAGGATTCGTCGTTTTTGCTGCATTTGTTTTGTTAGATCACGCTGGATATAAAAATGTGTTCCCTTTAATTTTGTTGCATTTTTAAACATTTTACTTGCCAGGAAACTTGAACCAGTAACTAATTTCAATTTAATTACGGAATGATTTTCGCTTAACTTTATAGCTGGTGGCATATCTCGTTTTTCATCGGTTCCAAGTAAAAGATCAACTACACCTTCTACTGTTTTTTGTGGATCATTGTTGTTTTTGGGTAGGGTGAAGATAACATTGCTTGACTTTATTTCACGGCTTTGCAATTCCAGCTCGCTCTCCAGATTTGTGCAGCGAATTTCAAATTGTTTAACTTTATAGGTCAATTCCTCATTTTGTTTTTTTAATTCGGTTATCTCAGATGTCAAAGTATGGAGGTCATCCTTGGTAGCAAGGTTTCCAAGCTTCGTTGTAATCTTTGCATCGAGTGAATTGTCAATTATTGACTTTATTTTTATAAAATCCATATCAGAAATTGACATTTTGGCTAATGGTTTGAATATTTTTGCGGCTTGTTTTGAATTTTCTTCTGAGTTGGGAGAAGTGCAAGTTTTCGGTGATGTTTGCCAGGTTTTTCTTTTTCTATCACTCATGAGATAAGCAACGATTTGCCTTCCTCAAATTAATATTTGAGATTTGTCTTAAATACTTAAGAATTACCTGGTGTCAGGATGATTATCAAACCAAAACTGATTAAGAAATTATTTTTAATTTTTTATTTAATCTATTTTTGTATTTATTTAAAATAAAAAGGTGAAAAAAATCGAATTTGAATAGAGCAAGAAAATTAGTTACAACCGTTCACTTGCGCACAGTGTTGCCAATGTCTTAATGTCAACTGTCATTCGGGTCATATGTATGTTGTGTTTCTGTATGAACTCTATTGCCCCTTTTCCCATGCAACTCACCGATGCTCCACTGTCTAATAGGCCGGTCAATTCTTCGCCATAAATAGTGACATTGGCATAAGGCCTGTTGTCGTTAGAGAGCGCTAAGACAGTGGCTTCAATTTTACTTTTGGTTCTTCTGAACATTGCACACTTTTCCCTAAGCCTAGATATCTTTCGAAAGTTCCTCCCACTGGTTTTTTCAAACATGATTTCTGAGTTAAAAATCCGCTTTCTCGCTTTGTCATACTCTAACATGCGTACATGTAGACTTTTATATTGCACAGATTTTTCAGTTGGATTGGTTACTTGTTTTTCTTCGCGTTTTAATATTTTTATTTGTCCGGGTTCAATTTCTCTGTCTGGGATACATTCGTCGGGGGAGTGAACCCGACTTACATATTTTTTTTTTGTTTTTAGATTTAACGTCTATGAAGCTAGCATATACACATTAGCATAATCAATTAAAACCACATAACTAGAATCTTGTGCTATTTATGTGTAGAAGTCTCGATTTTTGTACTAGCATAGTTTTTGTTTTATGTAAATCTATACTACCTTAATATTAAGCTAGCAAAACTTCTAAACTGCTCAACATAATAAATTTGAAATAAAAACTAGAATTTTGTGCTATTTGTGTGTTATTATTGTGTGGCAGTCCCGATTTTTGTAGCAAAACTTCTAAACCGCCCAGCAGAATCAATGGAAAGAAAAACTAAAATTTTGATATTTTTGTGCTATAATTGTGTGGCAGTTCCGATTTTTGTGCTAGCATAGTTTTGTTTTCGTTTCCGTCAAAATGTTCAAACGCACAAACATTTTATTTTTTGACAATTTTCTTCGTACGAAAAATATAATAAGTACACAAAGGTGATATTACATTGACATATATATATGACCAATGCTAGTCACATAAAATATGGCACAATATTTGTATATATATGACAAGTATTAATAGACTATGCCATATATGTATGCCATATAATGTTCACAAGCTTTTTCTGTCAATTTTTGTTTACAAATATGAAACAGTTGCTACGAAAAATAAAATATTTAAAAAAATACGATATATTTGACCAATCACATTTCATTAAATCATATATTTTTTTTAAATTCAAAATAGTTCATGATTGTCATATATATGGAGTCTTATATATTTTGTCATATAAATATGACTATCACACTTATATGACATTTTTGAGCCATATTTATTTGGCAAACTTTCCATATATATATGACAATGTAATATCACCTTAACACATTTTTGAAATACAAAAATATTCTTAGTTAAAAAAAAAAACGTTCATATAAAAACAATTTTATTCAGTATTAACTTTCCTTAATCTTGAATTTTTATAACACCCTATGTATTTTATCAAAGAAAAAGCACCAAACTACCATCTTGTTCCAAAAAGCTCTCGAACAATAGAAAATATAGCTGAAAGCTATATTGCAGCTCTATTGAAGATATCAGCGATGAAATATGGCGACGAGACTGAAAATTACTGAAATATTTTTTACATTTAATAAAAAGAAAACAAATATTTATATCCGTTCTCGCTTAAAAACATAGGAGATTGTATTTTTGTTTCAAAAATAAATTTATTTCAGTTCTAAAAAATGTATTTCTAATGCCCGTAATATTCACGGCGTTTAAAATCGGTTTAGATTCAGAAGTCGGTTTAAAATTTTTAAACCGACTAATCGGTAATATTTACTCACTTAAACCGACGTTAACCAAAATTTTAAACTGAAAGATCGGTTTAACTACGATAAACCGACTCCAACTTAAACGAGGCATTTTTGTGTCGTTTAGGTACGGTTTAAATGGTTTTAGCTAATATTCAACATTTTATTGGTTTATTCAGTCAGTGCAAAATATTCAATCGTGTTATTTTCGGCGATGATGGCTATTTAAACTCATCATATTTGTGCACGTTATTCACACATCGGGGTAGAGTTGACCAATTAATCAGAAAGGGCTTATATACCGAGAGCTGGTAAACGATTTGATCAGTGTTTTATATCGCATGATATTTGTGAGCATGATATTTGTATACCGCAGTGCAAATTGCTTTTAGGTATGGAATTCAGTTGCCATCTTGCTTAATATAATATGATAGATATTGGAACCGAATTAACGACCGACACGGAACTGCAACCAGATCAAGACGAATTCAACTCCCAACAAATCGTCCAAGGAATGTTTGGAAGACGCAATGCGTGGACGTTATTGTTGACATTTTTTCCCAACGTAAAACACGATAAAGAGGAATGAAAGACATTTCTAATGCGTATTTGTGTTTGACACGAATTTATTAGTTTATTTTATTTAAATATAAAATGACAATTCGAAAAATAAATGTCAAGAAAAGCCTTTTTTAGTTTTTTCATACTTGCGATGCTATGCGACGTTCGGTTTAAATCACAAATTTAAACCGACGTAAACCAAATGGAATTTTTTGCTTAAACGGAGTGAATATTACCGATTTAAACGAGATTTTGTCGTTTAAATTCTATCGGTTTAGTTCGGTTAAATGTAGTCGGTTTAAGTGCTTTTAAACCGAGTTTTAAACGGCGTGAATATTACGGCAGTAAGAATTCCTAACTTGTCGAGTTATTTTTTTTATATTATTTGTGAGCTTAATATATAGTAATTTAAGGGTGTGTTGTTAGTTATCGAACCACAACTAATACTTTTGTGAAAAATTTTAATTCGCACTTAAATTTCAACCAAATTAAAACGAAAACTAATTTATTCTCTTTTTTATTTTCTCAGGGAAGTCATCCATTATCCATACTACTAATTATTACATCTTGCATACATTTATATTTTGTATCATTATTAGTTTCACAAAAACCAATACAAACAACAATCTGTCAAAAGTGGTTCTTAAAAGATTTCAAATGCTGCATGTGCCATAAAGCTTCACATTCACTTGGCACTAATAACAAGCTTATTTAGAGCAGAAAAGTGCTCTCAAACTCGAAGAATTAGCTGTAAGTGTGCTCGACGTTTGCTCTAAGGGCGCATCTAGAGTTCCTTCTTAATTAAACGAGCTTTAAGATTAGCTCTGGAAGCGCTGTTAAATCTTTTAAAGAACTAAAAATGTTTCTTGGGTTAAAACTGATTTTTGGGCATATTTTTGTTTGCCCTAATAGGTATGTGAGTTTTGATATCAGAATAAACAAAAAAACGTTTTTTTTTTGGTTGAATAGAAAAGTATGATGGGTTTAGTTAAAGAAAATTAACTAGATTTAGTTTTTGCCAAATGGAACGGGACATTAAATACCTTACTTACCTACACCTAGAAACTTCAGAACTTATAATGGTGTCTGAAACAGCTTATTACGTTTTAATTAATTTGTAAAGATTGTAAAGATTAGTCATGTTTTTTGTTTATCTAGCAAAATAAAGTCATTTTCAATGTCCCCATGGTTACTCTTTGAGTGAAATCTGTAAATTTTTTCTGTTATGTTCGTAAGAGATATTTTATCCCACCATATTAAATGCCCATTTCTTTTGTCCTTAATTGATCTCTATGCACCATCACGGCAGCTTAGAGTACGTAGTCTTCTCCGTGAAAATGAACATTATGCCCTTAACGAACCTATAACTCGTTGTGTTAGAGAAACAAATATAGTTTCCAATTGTATTGATTTTAATTTTCATATAAGTAAAATAAATAAATTAAATTTGATGGCACAACAGCTCATGAAGAACTAGGGCCTAGTGACTTACAACTCTCAACCATTCCTGTGTGCGTGTCTGCAGGAATGGAGGGGACCTACAGTTTATTGCCGAATCCGAACGGCTAAGGAGCGGCACTTTTCTGTGACAGGAGATACTCTTGAAGGATTTGTCCTTTCCTCGCAAGAGGCAGTAGCCGTTTTTTTTTTTCTTTTAAATAAATAGGTGGCGAGGCTGGGGATCGAACCTTAGACCTCCGGCATGACAGTCCATCGCACTAACCATCACGCCACGGCTACTACTTTCATATAAGTAGACTTACTTATAAAAACTGTAAGTAGACTTACTTGTAAAACAGTTTGTTGCTACACTTTTCAAATTAATTGGTATATAAAACTATATTAAATTAAGTACTATATTATATATTTATAACGCCGATGTTAGGTCAATTGAATACATATCTATTATTAAGATTTATTGTTTTATTTTCGGTAGTCTATAAGAAGCTTTTTCTCTGATTGATGAAATAAATAAATAAACGTCCACGCTAAAAATGTTACAACCGTCCACCCCACACTTTTTTCCAAAATTCTATAAAAACTAAACTTATAATCCGATCAAAAAAAGATTCACTCCATTTTATTCAGGACAAAAAGAAGTACGGTATGATCACATCCAATAAATGAAGTATTTATTTTACCAAGAAATTCATCAATCGAATTTTGCTTTTTTAATTTTTTTTAGACTTATTGGAGTATACTGACATTTGAATTTTGGTGGGTGCATTCAGAGCATTATTGCCAAGAATTTTGCATTCAAAAATGAACTCGTGCAGATCTAGTTTTTCGTAAAAATTGAGTGTTAGAACCGACCCACCGTTACTTTCGTACCTACTCACTATCCCCTACTTGCGAATTGACGTATTGTAAGAGAATTCAATTGTGATTTGAATCCAGAGAGCTTTTTTGTTCACTCTGTAAATTCTTCAATGTAACATTTCGCAACATGTTGTCGTTAAGGAGGGTTAAATTTTGGGTTCCTTTCGTTTATACTGTCTGTATGTGACATCTTTGTATTCTAATTATCTTTGGCCCAACGCACTAACCATTACGCCACGGGCTACTAAACAAATTCTATATACTACTGAAATAAATCAGCCAAGTAGAAGACTTAGCACTATTAAATATGACTTGCTGAATTATTGATTCTAAATAGCTTTTAACGGCCTTTAGAGTCCATGAAAATTGGTGTTTCGTCCCGGCGATCTCACTTGGACTCATCAGTTGACTATTGAGGGCCTTGTCAATACGCAATTTCTATTATGTAAGTTCAGTACATAGTACATAGATTTCATGATGAATACATAGTGTGAACTATATCTAACCAGATTAGAATTCCTTATCATTAAAGCTAAAAGTTTTTTTTTTCGTGCCCGTGGCCTGGCAATGTTTATGCAGGCTGTCCGATAAAGAATGGATAATCCTGAAATGTCGTATAGCCCACTTTATGACTGCTCCGAAACCGGAAATAAAGAGGGGCTATCTCAAAGGATACTCAAAATATGTGCATTTTTTGTTCAGTGTATTTTTTGTACTCGCTTTACGTTTTTGAATACCATGACTACAAGTGGATGAATTCCAACGATTTTCTTTTGCAGCAATTTTCTGAACTATTGGTGCCAAAACATAATTGGTAGAAAATTTTAATAGCTCTTGGACTTTTTTTTATAAAAAAAAAAATTAAATTTGTTTTTTATTCCGAAATTTAAAAAAGAAAAAAAAATGAAAAAGTTAATGCATCTCTGGTATAAAAATATCGTATGGACATCCTTGTGGCAAACTTTTTAAAAAATTGGCGCCAGAAATGTAGATTTCAGAATGGTATAATTTATTAGAGTATCTACAGTAAGTAGGTAATTATTGGTGCGGCACTCGACTCGTGTGTCATTTGGCCATATTAATTTGCGACTTTTTGCCATATGGTCTAATGACACTTTTTAAAAGCGTCAAATAGCCATTTGTTACTCATTAGCACATAGATAAAAGGATAAACCTGGAATTAAAACATCATTATTTGTATAAAACAATTGAAGATACTGAATCTACAAATAAGTTTTCTTGCTGTGAAATTTAAGTTGAGTTTATCTATAGAAAACATTGTCAATTTGCAAGAATAGATTTTCATTTATCTATTTATTTACAAATGAAAATCTATTCTTGCAAATTGATAATGTTTTCTATAGATAAACTCAACTTAAATTTCACAGCAAGAAACCATTGAAAAAATTAAATAAAATTTCAAAAGCAAACTAGACTAAACAACGATATTCTCTGCCCTATTTGCAGAAGAATTGTTGAAAACTGTTTACTGTTGAAAATTTAGTAAGTTTTGTGAATCATACAAATATTTTTTTTTTATCTACTTTTTACATTTCAAATCCATTTTATGTTTTGAATAAAGATTTTAAGTTTTTTAAAGAATCTTTTTTATTTTATTTAAAATGTACAACTTTTCAGGTACTTTTGGCAGGTGAAAAAATTAATAAGAAAGTGTCATATGGCCATAATGGCCAAATGACACTTTAGAAAAGCGACAAATGGCCATATTTATGACACTTTGAAAATGTGTCGTATGGCCATATTTCGAAATATGGCTTTATGACACATGGCCATATGACACGGCACCGATTTTGAGAAGGCTTTTGTGGCATGCTTTACTCAGGAGGGGTATCCCGGATAAATTAATTGCTATTATTAAAGGAACTTATGAATGTTCCAAATGTCACGTTCTGCACAAAGGTAGGTTGTCAGAAGAGTTTGAAGTTCAAAGAAAAGTCAGACAGGGCTGCATACTGTCGCCAATATTGTTTTTGTTGGTGATAAGCGATGTCCTACGCGCAGCCTTGACAGGAAACGAAGGAATTCGATGGACTCTGACATCCTACCTGAAACATCTTGATTATGCGGACGACGTATGTTTACTCTCCCATAGGATCACGGATCTCCATCAAATGACAACAAGGGTGGAGATGGAGAGAGAAGCAGAAATCGTGGGGCTAAATATCAATATCTGCAAAACAAAAATGATGAGCCTAGGAACCCAGACGTCTTCTCTTATAAATATCTCCCAGCAGCCGGTAGAGAAAGTACGGAACTTTCAATACCTTGGAAGTATCATCTCTATCGAAGGCGGTACCGAACAAGACATCAGCAGCCGTATCGGGAAAGCAAAGGCTGCTTTCGGTATGTTGAAAAATATGTGGAGGAACAACTCTCTCAGTTTGAGGACCAAGCTACGACTGTTCCGCTCCAATGTAGAATCCGTACTGCGTTATGTATGCAGAACCTGGAAGGTTACAGCAGCTGTCACTAAGAAGCTGCAAACGTTCGTTAATAGATGTCTACGAAACATACTTAGGATTTTCTGGCCCAATGCAACAAAGAGCTCCTCAGGAGAACCGGCCAGGAACCTATCGACTCTATTATACGACGTCGAAAGTGGCAGTGGATTGGACATACGCTTTAAAAAAGGCAACGACTGTGTCACCATTGTTTGGCAAAATTCATTTGGCATTTCTTGTTTCGCCTTAGTCGTTAAATATTTTGTTTAATTCGCAATTCTTAATTGGCAATTTTCATTTTGTTTTTTACTCGTTACGTTTTTCAATCATTCTGCAATTAACATTCGGCGGTTTTTTATTTCGCTTTTTGTTAAAAATATTTTCAATCATTTCGCAAAATTCATTTGGCAAATTATTCCTTAGTTTTTCTTTGTTAAATTGTTTATTATTTGGCCAAGTGTTTTTTCGCAAAATATTGTTTCGCTGTTTCATTATTTTGCGAAATAACGCTTCGCCGTTTAATCATTTCTAGAAATATCGCTAAGCCGTTTTATTAATTCGCTAAAAGATCATTTCGCCGTTTAGTTGTTTTGATCGTTTGACCAATCAATTCCATCGTCTCTTTTCAAGATTAATTATGTCTTTTATTTGAGAAGTGTATACAATTTTTTTTATTTTATTTTGAAATAAAAATGAAATTAAGTAAAATCTTTTGTTTAAAATTTTTGACATCCCTTTTGTCGTTCAAAGTATTTAGGTAAGTACATAACAGAAAGAGGATTTTCACATTTTACTCCAAGGAAAAAACGGTTTTAAGCAATTGGGCAGTTATTTTCGTAGGTGCATTATATTTTTTATATCCTCTATTCAGTGTTTTTTCGCTTTTTTTTAAGGCATGTAATTTAATGGAAGCCAAACCAAATAAAAAAACTGAACAACAAATTGCCAAATAAAAAAAAGCGAAATAACAAAATGCTGAATGGAAAATAGCAAAATAATAAAATGCCAAATAAGCAAAAGCCAAATAACAAAATGCCAAATAAAAAATTGTCAAACCTAAAAATGCCAATCAAACAAAATATTAAGTGAAAATTGCGAAATGATGGTTTGTCATATCATATAAAAAAACCAAATGTTATTTGCAAAACAAAAATTGCGAAATAACAAAATGCTAAATAAAAAAATGCGAAACGAGAAACGGCGAAATGTACCACCGCGAAACGTTAATTTGCCAAACAATTCTGGCGAAACATACCATACCCGCAACGAATGTATTGCAACGCAAGCAATGCAGTGGAATCCGCTCACACAAAAAAGGCGAAGAGCTGGGCGGCCGAGAAGCACATGGCGTAGAACAGTTGAGGAGGAATCAGCTCAACTAGCTAAGTAAGTAAGTAGCCTATTTCCTCGATTTGCTATTTTATACTAACAAAATAACTATTTCGTAAAATGGAGATGAAGTAGGAATGCTTAAAAGAAAGTATTAAATGACAGAAATAATGTCTTTTTGTCACATAAAAGTAGCATTCGAAATTTATAATTAAATGAAATCCCTGAGATTTTTGAAAAGGAGGACATTTTTAAGTAAAAATGGACGGGAGGACAAATAGTTGAAAATAAAACTATCTTCCCAAATGGAGGATGGTTCGAAACCATATTTGGGCCGCAATTCTGGAGGTTGAATTAGATTTGGAGGCCTCTATATATCGGAGGCCCGGGGCGGACCGCCCACCCGCCCATACCTAAGTCCGCCAGTGCCTGGGATATGTGTTCTCTCAAAATTTGAGGATTTTGAAACGCCCCGGAATGCAGGTCATGCTCAATTTATAAAGAGTATTTTTGCAAAAAAAAAAAACGATCCAATTCCTTCATTTTTAGTCGTAATATTCTAAAACATAAAACAAGGTAAGGAAGTAAATTATTTTATTAGATTCGCAATCGGTCAAATGTTTTTTGAGAAAATGGTACCACAAATTTTATTTAAGGCTATTTATATATAGATACATCACACACAAGGTGAAATTCTTTGGGTGGGGCCCCCAAACAATTTTCTAAGATTTTTTTTCAACAAAAATATATGTGTTTAAAAACAGCTCCAGAGCATCTACAAAGTCATGCTTACTTATTAGTTTTTAAATAATTTAGAAAAAATGAAAAATGCTCAGTCCGGAATTTATTTTTATCTAACCCTTCGTTAATTGTCTGTTTTAATAAAATTGTTATATCGTAGATACATAGTTTTTGAAAAAATTATTCTTGAACTCAAAATTTAGAAAATTATTTACGAATTTTTTCAAACTAATTTTTCTTAAAATTTACATCGTTAAGTACTAGTATTGTTTGAATTTTAAATTTTAATTATAAATTAAGTGCTAAAAACTTATAAAAAATTACCTTCGAACTACTATGAGCCAAGAACGTCTAGTCCGGGGCTCGACAATGGGCGGCCCAAATATGGTTTCCAACCATCCTCCATTTTAAGATAGTTTTATTTCCTCCCGTCCATTTCTACTTAAAAATGTCCTTCTTTTCAAAAATCTCAGGGATTTAATTTAATTACAAATTTCGAATGTTACTTTTATGTGACAAAATGACATTATTTCTGTCATTTAATACTTTATTTTAAGCATTCCTACTTCATCTGCATTTTCCGAAATAGTTATTTTGTTAGTATAAAATAGCAAATCGAGGAAATAGACTACTTACTTACTTAGCTAGTTGCGCTGATTCCTCCTCAACTGTTCTACGCCATGTGCTTCTCGGCCGCCCAACTCTTCGCCTTTTTTGTGTGAGCGGATTCCACTGCATTGCTTGCGTTGCAGTACAGTCGTTGCCTTTTCAAAGCGTATGTCCAATCCACTGCCACTTTCGACGTCGTATGATAGAGTCGATAGGTTCCTGGCGGGTTCTCCTGAGGAGCTCTTCGTTGCATTGGGCCAGAAAATCCTAAGTTTGTTTCGTAGACATCTATTATCGAACGTTTGCAGCTTCTTAGTGACAGCTGCTGTAACCTTCCAGGTTCTGCATACATAAAGCAGTACGGATTCTACATTGGAGCGGAACAGTCGTAGCTTGGTCCTCAAACTAAGAGAGTTGTTCCTTCACATATTTTTCAACATACCGAAAGCAACCTTTGCTTTCCCGATACGGCTGCTGATGTCTTGTTCGGTACCGCCTTCGATAGAGATGATACTTCCAAGGTATTGAAAGTTCCGTACTTTCTCTACCGGCTGCTGGGAGATATTTATAAGAGAAGATGTCTGGGTTCCGAGGCTCATCATTTTTGTTTTGCCGATATTGATATTTAGCCCCACGATTTCTGCTTCTCTCTCCATCTCCACCCTTGTTGTCATTTGATGGAGATCCATGATCCTAGGGGAGAGTAAACATACGTCGTCCGCATAATCAAGATGTTTCAGGTAGGATGTCAGAGTCCATCGAATTCCTCCGTTTCCTGTCAAGGCTGCGCGTAGGACATCGCTTATCACCAACAAAAACAATATTGGCGACAGTATGCAGCCCTGTCTGACTTTTCTTTGAACTTCAAACTCTTCTGACAACCTACCTTTGTGCAGAACGTGACATTTGGAACATTCATAAGTTCCTTTAATAATAGCAATTAATTTATCCGGGATACCCCTCCTGAGTAAAGCATGCCCCAAAAGCCCTCTCAAAATCGGTGCCATGTCATATGGCTATATTTCGAAATATGGCTTTATGACACATTGTGAAAGTAACAAATGGCTATTTGACGCTTTTAAAAAGCGTCATTAGACAATATGGCAAAAACTCGCAAACTAATATGGCCAAATGACACTTTAGAAAAGCGACAAATGGCCATAGACACTTTCACAATGTGTCATTTGGCCATATTTCAAAATATGGCCATATGGTACATGGCCATATGACACGGCACCGCAAAATCAATGAACAGCGGGTGGAGTTGTGATCGATATTCAACGCACTGTTCAATTATGATCCTCAAGGTGTTGATATGATCAATACATGAGGATCCAGCGTAGAATCCTGCTTGTTCGGAATCGAGTGTCGCTTCTAGGTGTTCTTTTATGCGTTCCAGGACAATCTCCTGTTTTCGCACTTTGTTAGATCTCTTTTTTCCGAGAGCTTGACGATCATTCCCTTTTTCCACTCGTCGGGGAAACCTTCAGAGACCCAGGCCACCTTTATGAGTGGTTGCAGGAGTTCTCTCGATGTCGTCTTGCGCCGCTTGTAAAAGCTCTGCGGGAATGCCATCGAGTCCTACCGCTTTGTTGGTCTTAAGTGCTTTAATTGCGGTACAGATCAAATCTCTACTGGCGGGTGCGGTGCGAATTCGGGAAATTGTTGTTTCGGGCAGCTTATTAGGTATCTGCTGCACAGTACCATCGATTACTCGGTTTAAAACCGAAGCAAAGTGGTCTTCCACCTTCTGAGTTGCTCCTCATCCGAGCTGAGCAGAGAACCGTCTGTCTTTTACGAGGTGTTGTTTCGAACTGCGAGAATCAATCAGTTCCTTGGTTATGCTATAGATAGACGGTTCTACTGTCGCATCTGTTTTCAGCATCTTCTGCTTGTTGTGCCAAAGCGTTAATGTGATTACGCTTGTCACGTCTCACACTGCGGTGAACCTCTCTCTTTTTCGTGCGGTACGAAGATTCCAGCTCGTTTCTTTGCTCTCCGTGTACAGCTGTTAAGCGAGCTTTCTTTTGTTTTAGTTTGTTGATCCTTACCCAAGTTTCTTCAGAAAGCCACGTGTTTTTACTTCCTTGCGCTCGACCGACTACTCTTTCAGCACTTGTAATGAAAACATTTTTCACAGCACTCCAGTGGCTTTCGATGGTGTGTCGGGTTCTGAGCTGCTGATTGTTCTCATTTCGTGAGAAAGGTGGTCTCTAAATTGTTGGCGTGTTGAGGGATCCTTTAGTCTATCGACGTTAAACTTAGGCAGTCGGATGGTTCCATTGGATCTCCGAATTGCAGCTGTACGATGTCTTACGGTAGCTACCATTAGGTGGTGGTCACGAGCAAGCCCCATGTCGGCACATCTTCTGTTTCGTACATCCAAGAGACTGGTTCTAAAATAGAGATAAAGTTGAAAGAAAAATTACTTTCAAAAGTCAAGACAAGTAAATATTTTATAAGCAGGAATAAAAAAAACGTATATTTTTCCAAAAATATGTAGATTTCAAATGTAATTTTAGTAGTGATGAATACAAAGAAAAGCTTTTGAATTGTTTGATTTTATGTCTTTTTTTATTATTACATGCCAATTTATGTAATATTTTATATACTCATTTTTATTTTTTAATAGCTCTAGGGCAAATATTGGTTCCGTGTAAAAAAGAATTTGACTCTACTATGATGTAGAAATCCGAAGAAGTATGTTCTATCATATCGTCCGTCAGGCAGTCTGTCTGTGCTTCTGTGTACCTATGCATTCGTGCGTTCACTGTAATTTGAGTCAAGACGGGTAGACAGAATAAATTCCAATATTAGTTTTAGCTCATCAAGAAAAAGAGAGTTACGATTTTGATTAAACTTGGTACCTGTAATGAATAAAGTGATATAGCTTCAACCAAATTAGTTAGCCATTCTACTGCGCAGGTCTCTTCAAATTTATCTGCTCATCTCTTTAATTTTGAAAGACACACAAAAATCACTGAAAAAAAAAGATGTACATGCTGGCGTTGTTGTCATTATCGCTGCTGCGATGCTATGCTGCGAACATACTGAAGCACTAAGGAAGGACAGGAGGGTGAGTTTTTTTTATTGCTTCGCTCACATGCCAGTGTTGCCATAATCTCAAATTTCATTATGCTAGATTTCAAATTTCATAATGCTAAATCGGATGGGAGCTCAAAAAACAGAATGCTAGAAATTAAAATCCACTCGTAGAAAATTTTATCTTTTACAAACTTAATTTCAAAGATTAAAAGAACAAAAACTAATAAAGCAAAATTAATAAATCCAGATATAAGTATTAAAAACGACGTAACAAAAAAAATTATTCATAGAAATCGTAGTTGATTATGTAGGTATTTAAATGATTGATATTTAAATCTATAAAAAAATTAACACTTTTTTGTGTTCGTATACGCATAGCTCGGCTTAAAATCATCCGATTCGGTTGCAAATTTTTTTTTTTTGGATATTTATTGAACCAGATTAACTCACAAAGGAACCGTAAATTGAAAAATTTGAACAAAAATTAGAAAATTCGTCCAACAAATTCAGGAAAACGTAAAAACATCTTGAAATTTCAAACTTTTTGAATTATTTTCTTGTTCGTATGCACTTAACTCGTCTGAACATCATCGAAATTGGACGGAGATTTTTTTGTTGGATTTTTATTTAACTAGATAAACACACTACGGAGAAAAAAAGTTGGAAAATTAAAAGCCGGAAAAGTTGGAAAGTCGTGATAACAATTGGAGCTTGCTCGACTTTCGAAAGGAACATTAATAATTTCAACATTTAAGGGTGGAACGAAGTTCGCGGGGTCAGCTAGTAATATTGTAAAAATAATTACTTAAAAAAACTAAATGTGTGTTTTTACGTCTAGGTACATATTTATGTAAGTATTTGGAGTTTTATTTAATTCAAACGTCATTTCTATCACAGTTATTTTATGTGCGCTTAATCCAAATCATGGTAATAAATTTCCTATATTTTCCTTGTTAGTCTCTTTTAAATATATGAAAAGTCTCTCACACATACCCATACCACTGATCTCTATAATATACTGGATAGTGTATACCATTCAAGTATAACAGTTTTTTTTTCATTCCAATTGAAGATGACATAAGGTGGCTGAGTGGCCAATTTTGACATCTATGTGAAACAAAAAAAAAGTAGTTTGAGGTTATTTTTTTTTGTGAAATCAACAAAATAAAACTGTCAGTCAGTCTTTTCGTTTTTTTTTTTTTTATATATATTTTAAACTTGTCAAAAGTGGAAACGAGATCCAGGCACACCGCAAGTTCGTCGAAAAATTTGGGCCTGGTCTGGACGATTCCAGAACATTCTGCTTATACGAAACCTCAAATGGAAAAAAACGATCTTGTTGCAGCCATGGAACAAGACAAATTCATCATTACTCCAAGGGATTCCCACTCACTGTTCAAGAGACACATCCAGGATAAGAAGCTGGAAATGCTCTCTCAGATTGTGATTGTATCTCCTAATTGATACTTACGAAGGAACAGCACGCAGCAAGGCTCAGTGCGATGGCACAGCGGGTGCAATAATAGGCGAGGCTCTTCGCCAGGACAGTAAAGTATGCTTGTTTTTTGGTCTCTAAAAAGAGGTAGATTTACAGAGCCTTACCATGACGACAACAGATCCACCCACTGAAGAAAAGGATGAAAACGCCATTATGCTCCAGATAGACCAAAGAAAAAGAAACCGAAGAAAGACCCGCACTTTTCGAAAAAAAAAAATCGAAATCCGATCCAAACGCTGCCGCCCATGATCGTGTACCTCTGCCAGTACTTAAGGACGCTGATAATAAATTATATAAAATTTAAATAACCTTTAGGAGTTAGAGAAATATTTATCTTGTTAAGTTTTGTTGCTTTCTCTATAATTCAATAAAAACCTACCTACAAGTGTACTCCGAGGTTGAATTTTTTTTATAGAGCTTTGGAATAATAAAGAGATCGAAAGCAGATTCAAAAATGGTATCAACCACATTTGTGGCACTCTCCGTTCAATAAAGAAACCCTAAAACCTTTTTCAGTTTTTTGAGTTTCTCATCAAATGGCCTGCCTACAAGTGTACTCCGAGGTTGAATTTTTTTTATAGAGCTTTGGAATCAAAACTTTTTGTGCTCCTTTTAAAGAGATCGAAAGCAGATTCCAAAATGGTATCAACCACATTTGTGGCACTTTCCATTCAATAAAGAAACCCCAAAACATTATTCAGATTTTTTAAATTTAAATATTCAAAGAAAGTGGGGTTTCTTTATTGAATGGACAGTGCCACAAATGTTGAAAAGTTGAACCAACAAATAATTTTAAGGAATAATTAACATTAATTTATTTTACCTTAAAATATTTTTTATTAATTTGTATTTCAGAAATAAATATAAAACATAATAAAATAAATAATAATAAATAATCAAAACAACAAATAATCAATAATATAAATAACAATAATATAATTTAAATAATAACTGTTTATTTACATACACTTAATTTTAAGAACTAATGTCGCTTTCATAGTCAGTTGAAGAATCGTCACCTGGATTAATTATAATTGAATCCCAAATTGTGTCCCACATCAAATCGTGAGAAAAGTATTCTTCCTCAGTTCTTATGGCTTTTCCCACACTTTTCGCCAATCTTCATCCGTTTTTTTTGAAAATTCTCCTCTGCTAATTTTTGAACATCTAATAACTTGAGTGTTGTGTTTCGTGAGCCTACTCTAGCCTTTACAGTTGCCCAAATATTTTCAATGGAATTGAGGTCTGGATGATAGGCTGGTAAACGCATTACCTCATGTCCCATGCCGTCAATGATATCATCAATCTTATGCACATTCAACTGCAAAAGATTACAGACCGATAAGTCTCTCTTCGTTTCTTTTCAAAACACTGGAGAGGATTCTTGATCTGCATGTTCGGGACCTTCTCAATCCAAATAATTTGTGCAACTACCAACACGTTTACCTTAAAGGTAAATTTATTTATTTGAATACGTTAAATGCTAACGTTAAATTACATTAATAACTTAATAAATACACAAAATATATTGTACATTATATAATTAAAAACAACAAAAAAACAATGAATTAATATATTGTAAAAAGAATTTGTTTTTAAAACTATCAGATTTGATATTGTCATTTACAGAATTTATGAGGAAGTTATTTTTATTGTATACATTAATCAACTGATTAACAGGACTATTTATACCATAGTTAGATCTACTAAAAATAACTCGAATTGGTAATCTATTTCTTAAACTAACTCGTCTTACATTAAAATTAAATCGAATCAAAACTGACGATGACGATATGGAACCACTTATGATACCAATAATAAAACACAGTTGCAAGTACTCCCTGTGAATAGTGAGTGATGGGAGATTTAAAAGCTGAAGTCTATGGGAGTATGGAGGCAAAATAATTCTGTTCGACCACGGAAGAAAACGTAGAGTGAATCTCATGAACCTTCTTTGAATTCCCTCTAATCTATTTATGTGAAGCGCGTAATATGGAGCCCAAACTATACAGCCGTATTCAAGGACATATCTGACAAATGATACATAAAGACTTTTAATGACATAAGGATCGCGAAATTCGCGACCGAATCGCTTTATAAAACCAAGCGTTTTATTAACTTTCTTTATAATGTGGTTATAGTGGTCAGTAAAACATAATTTAGGATCTAAAATGATACCAAGGTCTGAAAAATTAGATAGTTTTTCCAGACTTGACGAATTTAACACATAATTATGGACAAATAGATTATGTTTGCGTGTAAAACTCATAGTTTTACGTATTAATAATTTTAATTTGGGCTTTTTTGGTCGAGTTTTGTTTAATTATGCAAATGAAAACACGCACATAAATTATATCCCGACGTTTCGCTGGAGTTTCTCAGAATCTTCAGGGGCGTTTTTATTGTGTCTACATATTTTATATATAAGAAAATTAACAATGATTTTAAATTTTTAGATTTAAGTATAGTTTTAAGTCATACATATTGTTGAACTTACTTTGATTTTATTGCATCGTAAAAATTAAAAATTGCACTTCCCTACATCTAACATCAACAAACAGCACAATTTTAATAAATAAATAAATAAAAAAATAATTTGAACAATAAAACTAGACTTCTTAACACAAAACATAAATATCACAGTATGGCAATATTGTATATTGAATTTGTTCCGTCAATGTCCTCTTTTAAGTTCATGGAAGTCGTTCTCTTTTGCTGGATACGTAGGCTTTCCAAAGTGTACCGCGTCCCTCTCCTCCTCTCTTTTTCAAAGATTTTAACGTTGTCGATGTCTGGTTCGTGCTCAGTCTGCAAAATGTGTTGGGATAGTCCACAGTCCAGTTGTTTCTCTTTTGTTTTTTATGTCTCTTTTGTGTTCTGTCATTCTTATACCTAATGCTCGCTTTGTCGTGCCGATGTAAACCAGATTGCATATTTCCCCTTCTTTTCCATTGCAACCGATCTCGTAAATAACATCGTGTGTGTTGTTTTTTGGAATTGGCGTTTTGGTGTTAGTGAAAAGTTCTTTCAAGGCTGTTTCACAATGCGACGAGAAAACGAGACGTCAGCGTGACGAGATCTCTTCGCAGTTGTTCTCTCTTAAAAACGAGTTTCAAATAACGAAACAGTACATAATAAAGTATTTCTCGTCGTCACGTTGCGTCTTTTTTTCAATTTTTCGAACTTTATGACTTGACGAGACGACGAGGAATGCTTGATTATGTATTATTTCACTGTTTAAAATTCTCGTCGCATTGTAAAACAGCCTTCAAGGCTGTTTCACAATGCGACGAGTAAACGAGACGTCAGCGTGACGAGATCTCTTCGCAGTTGTTCTCTCTTTAAAACGAATTTAAAACAACGAAATAATACATAATAAAGTATTTCTCGTCGTCACGTTGCGTCTTTTTTTTCAATTTTTCGAACTTTACGACGTGACGAGACGACGCGAATTGCTTTATTATGTATTATTTCACTGTTTAAAATTCTTTTTTAAGAGAGAGAAACTGCGAAGAGATCTCATCACGCTGACGTCTCGTTTTCTCGTCGCATTGTGAAACAGCCTTCAGAGTTTCGTTAGATTTGTGTGCAAAATTGATGTTATTTTCTTCTCTTATTATTTTGAAGAGGTTTTTACTTTCTGTCAAGTTGGGAATGAAGGGAACTTTTGCAAATGATTTAGCGTTGCCGTCTGTTTTCGAATTTGTGTTTTTGGTGAGGACGAAAAAGAAAAAGATATTGCCAGATACAAAATAGCAAGCAAAATTTCTGAGCACAAACGACGTTTAAAAAATTCAACAAGAGAAAAATGTATTCTAAAAATTTATCAGAAAACACAAACTTTTTTGAAACACCATAAAAACGACATAGTAATTACTACAGCAGACAAAGGTAGCAAAAGAGTAGTTATGTACAAGGAAGACTACAACAACAAAATGATGGAACTACTTGAAGACAAAAATACATACAAAACAACCAGGACTGACCCAACACAAGAGCTTCAAAAAACTAATAATAACTTAGTTGTAGAACTCTTTAAACAAGGAATAATTGATAAATGGCAAAAAAACAAACCAAACACCAAAACTATATGGACTGCCAAAAATTCATAAATTGGAAATGCCTCTTAGACCGATATCTGCATCAACGAATATTCCTTGTTACCAACTATGTAAATTCATTGTACAAATACTAAGAAACATGACATCTGAAAAATATAACATCAAAAACTCCTTTCAATTAAAAGAAAAGTTGAAGGATGTTGTACTTGAGGATGAACATATTTTAGTTTCCTTTGACGTTGTCTCGCTATTTACGAACATACCAAAATATCTGGCGATAAAAACTATAATGAAAAAATGGGATCAATTACGCTAAAACATTTGCAAAAGTTCCCTTCATTCCCAACTTGACAGAAAGTAAAAACCTCTTCAAAATAATAAGAGAAGAAAATAACATCAATTTTGCACACAAATCTAACGAAACTTTGAAAAAACTTTTCACTAACACCAAAACGCCAATTCCAAAAGACAACACACACGATGTTATTTACGAGATCAGTTGCAATGGAAAAGAAGGGGAAATGTGCAATCTGGTTTACAATGGCACGACAAAGCGAGCATTAGGTATAAGAATGACAGAACACAAAAGAGACATACAAAACAAAAGAGAAACAACTGGACTATCCCAACACATTTTGCAGACTGAGAACGAACCAGACATCGACAACGTTAAAATCTTGGACAAAGAGAGGAGGAGAGGGACGCAGTATACTTTGGAAAGCCTACGTATCCAGCAAAAGAGAATGACTTCCATGAACTTAAAAGAGGACATTGACGGAAAAAATTCAATATACAATATTGCCATACTGTGATATTTATGTTTTGTGTTAAGAAGTCTAGTTTTATTGTTCAAATTATTTTTTTATTTATTTATTTATTAAAATTGTGCTGTTTGTTGATGTTAGATGTAGGGAAGTGCAATTTTTAATTTTTACGATGCAATAAAATCAAAGTAAGTTCAACAATATGTATGACTTATAACTATACTTAAATCTAAAAATTTAAAATCATTGTTAATTCATTTTCTTATATATAAAATATGTAGACACAATAAAAAACGCCCCTGAAGATGCTGAGAAACTCCAGCGAAACGTCGGGATAAAATTTATGTGCGTGTTTTCATTTGCATAATTAAACAAAACTTGACCAAAAAAGCCCAAATTAAAATTATTAACTCATAGTTTTACATTTGTCAATATTTAACAACAAACGGTTAGTTTTGCACCATTCCCATAATCTTCGCAGATCATCTTGTAGTAGTTCGCAATTAGTTAAGGAGTTTACTGTTCGAAACAATTTCACGTCATCAGCGTATATTAATTTCATTGAATTTTGTAAGACTGAAGGGAGATCATTTATAAACAGAACAAACAACAACGGACCAAGATGATGGCTCCACTGAGGTACACCAGAATTAACTTTAAACTGACTAGAATGGTTATTTTTGAAGACAACACAATAGTGTCTATCAGTTAAATATGAAGAAATCCATGAAATAAAGTGGTCATTAAGCCCAATCTTCTTCAATTTTCCAAGAAGTACTTTATGACTAAGCTTGTCGAATGCTTTGCTAAAATCTGTAAAAATACAGTGGAGACAGCGTTGCACGAAGTAGTTTCCCAAATTGAGAAAAGTATCGAGTACAAAGAACATACCCTGGCAGCATTTTTGGACATCGAAGGAGCGTTTAAAAACGTAAAAACGGAGTCCATAAATTCTGCTCTGGAAGAGGTTGGAGTTGAATCTGTCATTGTGAACTGGATTTATTCCATGCTCAGTTGTAGGGTCATAAACTCGCAACTTGGAGACACTATTGTTGAGAAAACAGTTACAAGAGGCACGCCACAGGGAGGGGTAATCTCAACTTTCCTCTGGGTCCTAGTTGTTAACAAAATTCTTACAAGTTTTAGGAATAAAGGTATCAAAACAGTGGCCTATACAGACGACATAGTAAATTTGATATCAGGTAAGTTTCTTACTACTATCAGGGATATTATGGAATCTGCACTTAATGAACTATCTTCATGGGCAGAACAAAACGGTCTCGGGGTTAACCCTTCAAAAACTGAACTTCTTCTGTTTACGAAGAAAAGAAAACTAGAGGATTTTACTCCTCCCAAGCTAAATGAAATACCTCCAATGAAGCCAAATATCTTGGAGTAATCCTTGATTCAAAGCTAACATGGAAACGAAACACAGAGGAAAGAACAAAGAGAGCACTTTGTGCTTTCTACACATGCAAAAAAACCTTCGGTGACAAACTCCCAGATGAGTGTAGTGTCTTTCAAGCTGAGATTTATGCTATTGAAAAAGCAGCCGAAATTGTTCACGAGAAAAAACTGAGCTCGTCAGAGATCACTTTTTTCGTGGACAGCCAAGCTGCTATCAAATCATTAGCCAGTGAGACTATAAGATCCAAGGTAGTAGCAAAATGTCGAGGCATACTGAGCAATATATGTTACACTAACCAAGTCATGCTGGGTTCCTGGACATAGCATTATAGAAGGGAATGACATAGCAGATGCACTGGCAAGGAAGGGGTCAATATCAATATCAGACAGTAGTAGCCAATTAGACATGGGACTAAACGTCCCTATTAGCGTAATCAAAAGGAAGATAGACCTAATAACGAAAGAGCAAATCAATAACTCCTGGATATCCAGGAACGATTGCGCCATCTCTAGAAGTTTATGGCCTAGAATTAATGAAAAGGAAACTCAGTATATTTTCTCGCTGAGTAAAAAGAATATCAGAACCCTGATAGGTGTACTGACGGGACATTGTGCCATTGGCCTAATGGCGACTAGATTGGGTGTACACGCACCCGATTTCTGTAGGAGCTTTCAGGATGTTGAAGAAAAAGAAACCATTAAACACCTGCTCTGCGATTGCCCAAACCTCCAAACAAACCGCCCCCGTTACCTTGGAAACAGGTTTGTTGGAGAACTGGACGATTTAGCGCAGGTTTCAATGGCAAACATGAGGAAATATGTAGAAAGCACGGGCTGGTTCGTAAATGAACCAATCTATGTCAACCACTAGCTTAGGATTAATCTCTGTTATAGGGGATCACAATGGCCCTCGTGTACGCTACAGCCTCAGAGCTGGGCACGCCCCTCCTAACCTAACCTAACCTAACCTAACCTAACCTTATGCTTTGGGTTGTCTATAGCTCAGTGTCCTTTTATTACCTCATACAGTTCAAGTTTCAACATCTGTATAGTATGCGGAATATTGTTTTCGGTTAGCCATTGTATCATCTCGGATTTTTTCTAGCAGAAGTAATTTGTATTTCTTCTAATTTATTGTGGTACGAGGCGTTGTCCATTACAATAACTGAAGGTTCCTCCAAGTTATTCAAAACTTGTTCTTTCATCCATTTGCAGAAATTTTAAAAGTTCATGTCGTTGTGATAGTCTTCCGTTTTCGTTCCAGATTTGAATAAAAGTAAGGCGTTTTTCACGAAACCTTTTTCACCACCTGCATACGCCATTATCAGCCTTTGTCCCTTTAAAATTGGCGTCTTCAACCCACTGCTACTTGGCCTTGTATGTGAGCTATGAATATAGCTTTCGTCCAAATAAATGATGTCATATCCTTTTGTTCTGTACTCCTGGATTTTTCTCAGATACTTCACTCGCATGAGTTTAATATCATTTTTTTCACAAAGAAGTTTCCGGTTGTGTTGCGTTTTCTTGTAGCTTAATCCGTTTCTTCTTAAAATCCTGTTGAGAGACGTAATACCTAACTTAAGCTCCAGATCTTCCTGGACTCGTTCTCTGATCATTTTTTCCTCCTGGTGGAAGTTGTGCATTATATGCCGAATAGCTGCGATGTCAAATTCGTCTAGTGCAGTTTACGACTTTGTATGTGGTACTTTTTTATTTGGTGATTTCAAAACTCATGTCTATTTGTATTCCTTAATAATCCTTCTGGTTAATCGCTCAGAAATTCCAGTAATTTCCACGGTATGCGTGGTTGCGTAACTCACAGGATTTTCAAGAAACAAATTCTTGGCTTCTTCCAGTTTGTCATTATATACGCCCTTTACCGCATGAATTATTGTTTAAAGAGGAAAAAAATAATATACGCTTTAAATGACTTCTTTGGGTTGTTTTAAAACATTTTACATAAAAAAAAATGTACAGATTTCACTCATAGAGTAACCACGGGGACATTGAAAATGACTTTATTTTTCTAGATAAAAAAAAACACATGACTAATCTTTACAAATTAATTAAAACGTAATAAGCTGTTTCAGAAAACATTATAAGTTCTGAAGTTTCTAGGTGTAGGTATTTAATTTCACTTTCCATTTGGCAAAAAATAAATCTTGTTAATTTTCTTTAACTAACCCCATCATACTTTTCTATTCAACCAAAAAAATCGCAAGCAAACAAAAATATGCCTTAAAAACAGTTTTAAGCGCTTAACAAGTAAATATATGCTCAAAAAAAAAAAAAGATTATACCTATGCCCTAAAAATATGCTTAATATTGCTTGTAAAAATATATTCTATGTAGGAATGTAATGTATTTTTAAAAACTGCACTAAAAAGAACGACATAAATCTAAACGTCTATAAAGCTAGCATATACAATACATATTAGCATAATCAATTGAAACCTTAACTAGAATTTGTGCTCTTTTTGTGCTATTTTTGTGTGAAGTCTCGATTTTTGCGCTAGCATATAGTTTTTGTTTTAAGTAAATCTATATGTTACCTTAATATTAGGCTAGCAAACCTTCTAAACCGCTTAGCATAATCAGATGAAATAAAAACTATAATTTTGTGCTCTTTTCGTGCTATTTTGTGCGGAAGTCCCGATTTTTGTGTTAGCAGTTTTTTTTTGTAGTTTTTGTAGTAGTCGTGGCATGATAGTTAGTGCGATGGACTGTCATGCCAGAGGTCTAAGGTTCGATCCCCAGCCTCGCCACCTATTTATTTAAAAAAAGAAAAAACGGCTACTGCCTCTTGCGATACAAATCCTCCAAGAGTATCTCCTGTCACAGAAAAGTGCCGCTCGTTAGCCGTTCGGATTCGGCAATAAACTGTAGGTCCCCTGTCGAACATAACGTCAATTTGCTGGGGCTAAAGCCATTAAAACCTATTTGAAATAGGTATGTACAGGCATTTATATATAATGGTGAATCGTTTAAATTCATCTACATGGGTTTATTTAAGACATTAATTATATCAAAAATAAAAAACAAAATTTACACTAGTGAGTCCCACGAGCTTGCTTTCGAGGCTAACGAAAATTTTGGTACCTTTCAAAGAAAGAAATGTTAAAAAGTCAGAATTACTGGGAACATGATTTTTTTTACTTTTGGGTAAATATTTACTAAATTTTCAAAAGCTGTCTATAACTATTGTTTAAACCGTGTGGGAATTGGGTTAAAATGCGTTAAATTTTATACGAAGATTAATTTAATTTTTGACACTAGTGAGGTGAATCTGTAGGTACCTATACGTAGAAACTACAAAATTTAATTTCGGATAAAATTTAATCGAAATTTAAATTCAATTCACACACTGCCATAAAATATTTAGAAGCACTAGATTACAAAATTGAATAAAACCGTTCGAGTTAATTTAACCAACTCAAAAATAGGTTAATTTAAAAAAAAAAAAACTCCAACTCAAATTTCCTTAATGCCAATTTTTTCGCCATAACCTGAAGTTATGTTTTAATTTTTTGGTAATGCCTACCCCATAGACCTTTATTATTTATTGAATAAACATTAGAAGACACTGTACAAGTTATGACTTTAATGAAAAATATACAAAAATACGGCAAAATATGCACGTTAAGCGTATATATAAAAAAATATGCATTTTCGACGAAACATGGCGCTTGAAAGACAGTTAGTTAGTTTAGTTTTTATTGACTAAATAATCATGTAATACATTCAAATTGAAAAAATTAACTTTTAGTCTAGTTGGTTTGGCATTATGCCGTCTACCAGATTGACATTTTTGTTTCAGCATGTTAAAAATTAAGCATTAAATTTAATAAAAAATAAAAAATAAAAATAAAAATAAAGAATGTTTCTGTTTTAAAAGTCGCCGTCAATAATACGTTTCCGATAGCGCAATGAGTTTATAGCAAATTTGTACAGCAGATCCCATCCTCGTTCTCCATTCAAGATGTTTATTGCATCCTCTATCTCTAGTGTATTTACCCCAAAGTATATCCTTCGCAATTCACATAAAATCGGGCATATTGCGATGAAATGGTACACATCTTCTCTCTCTCTTAGATTGCATAGACTACATTCGATTGGAAGATCAGGTCGATGTGGTATAAAGTTTAATTTTTCTAATTCACCTCTTATTTTAAATAATGTGCAAATTTTTTCTGTTGAGTTTGTGTTAACAAAATATGTTTTTTCTTGAAGATTGTAGTTAAGTTTACTGTAGTACATTCGATATTGAGATGATTGAGCTTCTTGGACAAATGAGTCGTATAGCCGGTTACCTGTTTTCTCTAATATTTTGTAAAATATAGTTTCATAAAGTGTTTTACGTTCGATGTTGACAAAATTCGCATTTAATTCAGCATTGTTTGCTAAGGTTTCCCATTCGTTTACACAGTTACTCTTCGTCGCCATTAGGTAAGAGAGCATTATTTTTGGCAGTCTTCGATCATCCATCCCCATAACTTTATACATATAATCGAAATGCAGTTTTAACGTTTCCAAAAAGAGAGGTGCCATACCTGTTTCCAGATGGATCATGTAGTTCGGACTATTGTTTGGAGGTTTGAAAAGTCTTTTGACGCAGTACCGATGATATGCTTCAACAGATGTAAAAGAGCGGTACCCCCATACCTGAGCCCCATATAGCATGATAGAAGTTGCAGTTGCACGTATAATTTTTTGTTTTGAGTGGTGATTCAAATATTTGTTTGAGATACATTTTCCCCATATTGATCCAATCGCACGTTTCGCTTCTGATAATTTGGCTCCTAGATGCTTTTTCATGTTCAGGTTTGCTGTTATCAAAACTCCTAAATATTTATATTCTCTTACGACTTCTATTTGCTCCCCTTCATAATGCCATTTCTCGTTTCTAGAATACCTCTTGAAAGACAGTATTTCTTATAAAACGGATTTCTAATCTAATCTCGTCTTAATAGTGTTGCTAGAAAAAAACATGCTCTGGAATATTTTTTGTTGCCTTAAATATGACATAGGCAGTGTTGCCAGATGAAAAAAAAAATTCCCCCCAGAAAAATTTAAAAACCCCCCAGATAACCACATTTTAACAAAAAAAAAAACCCTAAGTTTTTTTTTCAACTTTTTCTTTCAATTTCTTATTCACAGCTCATACATGTACATATTATGTACCTACAAGTACTTTGGTATTCAAATAGCATTTAAAAAAATTGTTTATATTTAAAATTTTATTGAGCAGTAATTATTGGATATTCTTTGATAGTATATTCAATTTCAGAGGAAAATGCAGGTATTGGAATAATTTAACTTTAAAATTAATCCCCCCAGATTTCCCCCCAAACATTTCGTCCCCCCAGATTTCCCCCAACGATTAAAAAACCCTAAATCTGGGGGGGGAAACCCCCAAACTGGCAACCCTGTACATAGGTCTATCGATTTCAAGCAAGTTCTACTCCCGCTTGCACACTCAACTGCATCGCTGGCCTTTTTTATAAGACCGCATTGTATTCTGTATGGAATAAAAAAAAATACTTATCATTTTCATTTTCACAAAATCACAACCTACCTACCTCCATAACTATGTAGATTATGCATACACACATATACAACATACAAAAATCTGGCAGAATTCCTATCCACTTTTGTTGGTTGCCTTGTCTGTTCATTTGTCTTCTTCTGAATACCTTGTTGTTGTTTTTTTTTCTCTTTTTGAATATACTTCATGACCATTCTCCACTGAAGCTTGCCTGACGACGAAGAATACCTACTTTTCTTTCTTCGATTTTTCCCCGTATACACGCCGGCTGTAATTCATGGCTTGTGTTGGTTTGTTTATTTTTATCATTCTAGTAATGTTTTAGTATTACCAACCAAAAATTTGATAGTTGTCCCCCTATACGCTGGAGTTCATTTTTCATATTCTAAATTCATGTTCAAGTTCAATCATTTCGGTCATTTCTTTAGTAACACCAACCAAAAATTTCGTTGTGATGCCCCTATACGCTGGAGTTCATATATGATTTATTGAATTTATTTAATTTAATTCATTTAATTATTTTGGTAGCACCACAACTCTGTCAAAACTATCCTATAAACATTTTCAATGTTAAAAAAATTGTGTCCATAAAAAAACTTATACAAATATGTATATTTTCAACCCTTTACTGCATACGAAGCCAAATATGGCTTGCACACTTTTACCTCTAAAACGACCAAGGTAATAATTTTTTTTTATAAAAAGGATTAATTTCAAAGAGAAATAGATACACAATCAGAAATATGTTTTTATGGCCACTTAACTCACTTAACACCAAAGTTATTATTATTTGAAATAAGATAATTTTTCACACTTCCGTTTCCAATGACAACAAGCAACCGACCGACCTGTAAGCATGAATATCTTCCTTCTTGTTTTGTGCACGTGTGCGAAAGCACAGCTGTATGTTCTCAAAAATGCACAGGAGATGATCATGTTGTGTTTCGATCATTTTTTTTATTGAAGGCAGAAGAAAAAGGGACATAACTGTAGAAAGCCATATTTGGCTTCGTATGTAGTAAAGGGTTAACAACTATCTTACGCGTCTGGCTTCCATTAGGTTTTCCTTTCCTAAATGGATCCATGACAATTTCTTTTAAATGTTTAAATTCCAAACCAAATCAAATCATCATATTATAAAACGGCAAACTTGTTTTTTGTGGTACAATTTACGCCGTCTACAAAAGCGGAAGGCATATAAATTATATATCATTGAAAAGATTTTTTTGCCCAGAAGTGCACAATGCAAAAATTTATTAAATAATTGCACCACAAAAAACAATAAAATAAAATTGCATAATAAGTGCGAGCGAGAGCCAGAGCGAGACGGAGCGAACAAATATGCAACTTTCTTTTATTGTTTTTTAGTTTTTTTGGTGCAATTTTTTAAAAAATTTTCCAATGTGCACTTCTGTGCAATAAAACCTTTTTTACGATATAAAGACCGCGTAAATTGTACCACAAAACTAACTAAAACTGAAAATTCGCGAGACGGCACACGACCGACAAAATATTAAACACTTTAAAATTTACGATGTGACGTTTCGATTTTTTCTACAATAAAACCAACCAGTTTTCCAGCACTACTGGACAAATTATTGGAATATCAGTTGGCAGCGTTCAGAAAATAATAATAATGAAATACAATGAAATTAAGGGTGGGACACAAGTCTGCCGCAGCACATTGAATTTTCTTGGGATGATCTGTTAATACCTGTTTGCATTTGATTTTGCAACCAGTCAGACGTGTAGAGTATGTGTGAAAAATAGTAGGGTAGATTGCACCAGTTTTAATAAATATTCTCGGATTAAGCATGTAGATTTTTTTGTGTGAGTGAGAGATACATGGATTTTAAGGGTGGACTGTGTGAGATAGGGAAGGGAATATTGTTATGAAA
Organism: Epistrophella euchroma; assembly: GCA_947049315.1. Taxonomy (NCBI): domain Eukaryota; kingdom Metazoa; phylum Arthropoda; class Insecta; order Diptera; family Syrphidae; genus Epistrophella; species Epistrophella euchroma. Next base: position 94,416,056 of record OX346246.1, read on the forward strand.
GGATTTTTTCTAACGCGCTTTATTAAAAATCCAAAGAATAGAATATAGAATAGAAAAGATTTTATTTATAACAAACAATTTAAATAAACATAATCTTAATGAACATGGCATTGCCGTCTGCCGTCCAATGTAAACAGGCACTTAAAGTAAAGAACTCCTGTAGGCACAATTTTTGCGAGGAGGAAGAACATAGAAATATACAAAATATTTTGAAAACCAAATCGTCGTGTATAACAAAAAAAATACATTAATGTAGTTGGGTATTGTCGGTTCGGTCAAGTTCTTTTTAAGTTTTAATCATCATCATCATCATATTATAAAACGGCAAACACGAATTTTGTGGTACAATTTACGCAGTCTATAAAAGCCTAAGGTATATAGATTATATACCGTTGGAAAGGTTTTGTGCCACAGAAGTGCACAAAATATAAATTAATTAAACTATAAAACCGCAAATAAGTTAAATTAACAAAAAAAATTCGTATTAAGATGGAGCGAGAAGAGAGCGAGAGAGAATATTTGTAAAAACACAGAATGAAAAAAAAAAAAAAAAAACAACTACGAAACAATGCAACATAGTTATTGTGCATGTGTTTGATTTGGATAGTAGATATGTAAAATGGAGAGCGAGATAGAATACAGTCATAGTGGAGTTGGCGGCTTGCACGTCGTATAAGTATAAAAATCGTCGTGTATAACAAAAACAAAAATACATTTGGTTGGTAGGTTCGGTCACGGTCTTATTATAGGTTTTAATAGGCAAATTCACGAAAAATTTTGTAAGTAGGTACTTTGTAGGCTTTTAACTTCAGTCAAAATGTCTGTCAATTAGAAGATAATGTAATTGGCACTCGAATTTCGAGGGCTGGACGTACTAGTATCATTTAAATACGTAAATTACCTCTGATGAAAAAATTCATTCTTAAAAACTCATAGGTAAAAATATTATTAAAACTCGTAAACACTGATCTATCAATGTTTTCCCAAAACCCCACAGGTCAAAAAATATATCAAATAAACACTAACGCCATAAAATAGATATAAACACATCTGTTGCTTAAGCCACAAATCATAAAGCCATAGAAAAAAACAATAATCCCTAAACTATTTGTCAATCAATCATATGTCACAGGTAGTTTTTTATGATTAACCCAATTGCATTTTGCAAAATATTTTTTTTTTTGTTATAAGTGCGCTGAAATTAGTCAAGTAAAAAAATTAACTCATGCATTCAATCTCATTTTAATTTTAAAGAAAAACAAGGTTGAGTTAAGCACAGTAAAATTCAAGGAAAATTTGTTACTCATTAAATATCCTGCGCACCATTTTTGTTCTCTTAAATCCTCTCTCTGCGCAACCGACCGTTGCCAAGTGAATTGGTTCAAGCTATAGCAACAAACATCGTTTCAGGTTTGTGCCAAGTAATTTGCATAATTTGTCTATTTTTCTGGTTATACACATAAAGCCATTAAGGCTTTAGTGTTTTTGTTATAATTTTGCAGTCTGAAGCTTCTGATTAGTTTTAAACCCACAATAAAATAAGAAGAGTAAGATCGTGCAAAAGCCAGCTTTCTCTAAGTTTTGCATTATATGTACACTCAGCTACGCCCTTGCAGGACGAATTTCAAGTTCAAATGGAAATAATTGGGGCTGCAAGAGGTTATTCTTTGGAAAATGTAAATTTAAGGGGCCTCATTCAGCATTGCCGCCCCGGGCCTCTAACAAGCTGAGTCCGCCACTGATCCCAGGATCAATTTAAAACCAATTATTGGACTGGAATTCTCAATGGAACAATAATTGGTCCCTTCGAGCTGCCGGAAAATCTAAATGGCCAAAGCTATGTAGAATTTCTCCAAAATAGCCTGCCTAGATTATTAGAGGAAATACCTGAAGAGTTACGCATATCCTAATAGCTTCAAAATGATGGATGTGCTGCACATTATGCTGTGGCTGTGCGGGCATATCATAATAATAGGTACCAAAGAATATAAAGTTACCAAGAATGCGCATCTCATACAATTTTTTTACTGCACATTTTATATGGCGTGTTCCAATATTGCGACCTGCTTTTAGAGCTTTTGCTTTTTTTATGGGATTTTCAAGGACAAAAAAGCCGACTGTTTCAATGTGTGTTGTATCTTATTTTAAAAGCGCTGAGAGAATTATTGAAAAGCCCATAAAAAAGGCAAAGTGGGGGTTCCAACATTGGAACCCGCCATCTTCAGTAGAAAATTTGTATGAGATGCGTCTTCTTGGTAACTTTATATTCTTTGTAGGTGATCAGGCAGATGGATAGGCCGCCTTGTACCAATTTTGTAGCCTCCATGCTCGCCGGACCTGAATCCCCTAGAAATTTTTTTATTGGGGCTGCATAAAAGAAAAAGTATGCGGCAAGCCGATAAGATCCCTAGAGGAGCTCCGAAGGCGTATCGAGGCAGCTGCTATGGATTCAGGTGCAGCATTAAGATTACCATTTATTAGGTGGTGTAGATTGTGCATAGGAGTGGGTGGAAAGCAATTTAAACAATATTGCTTTGTAAATTCAAATAAATAAAAAATTTAACTATTATCTAATGTTGTTGTTTTTGTTTTTAATTTATGGTCAATTAAATTAATTTGTTTTCACAGCTTGTGCCTTGGCTCAATTTATAAAGAGTATTTTTGCAAAAAAAAAATGATCCAATTCCTTCATTTTTAGTCGTAATATTCAAAAACATAAAACAATGTAACGAAGTAAATTATTTTATTAGATTCGCACTTTTTGTATATAAGCACCAATAATTAACTTTTTACTGTAGATACTGTAATAAATTACCATTACCATTCTGAAATCTAAATTTTTTGCGCCAATTTCTTACAAGGTTTGCCGCAAGGATATCCATACGATTTTTTTTATACCAGACATGCATTAACTTATTCATTCTTTTCTTTTTCAATTTTTGGAATAAAAAACAAATTTAATTTTTTTTAATAAAAAAAAGTCCAATAGTGTAGAAAATTGCTGCAAAAGAAAATCGATGAAATTCATCCATTTGTAGTCATGGTATTTAAAAACTTAAAGCAAGTACAAACAAAATACACTGAACGAAAAAAATGCACATATTTTGAGTACCCTTCCAGATAGCCCCTTTTTATTTCCGGTTTCGGAGCAGCCATAAAGTGGGCTATACGCCGCGCCGTTTCAGGATTATCCATTCTTTAATGAACACCCTGTATATAGGAAGATTTTTTAATAATACAAATTCTATATACAATGCTAAACTGTGGCACATTCGGCACCAAAAATTCAAAGTTCCATATTTGCGAAATTAATAAAGGTATTGATAAACTTTATACAATTTATGAAACGTTAACATTTAACAATCAAAATAAAATAAAGGAGTTTTCCAGATCATTTACAAAGCACATATATTTTTATGATTTAAGAAAAAAAAATAATTTCGCCGAATGTGCCCCAACACGGGCACATTCGTCAATGCTAGGGGCACTTTCGGCGCACATACTTTTTGGATCTAAACTGCAAAATAAAATTAATTTAAATTATTTAAATATTATATTTATTTAATAAAATGAAACACTATTTTTATCACAAAAAAGAGTCACAATAATTCAAAAAACTTAATATAAAAATCACACATCCATGTCGTTACTTGACGTGAAGTGAGTCAAGTTATAAAGTTAATATATTAACGTAATATTTATTCCAAGACCGAAATGTCACTTCCGGATTCGTAAGATGAGGTCCTTACTTTCAATTTAATTTCATTCTTCAGTGTTGAGGAAACGTCTTCAATTAAGGGTTCCACAAACACTCAAGTTGTAGAATTAGCTTATCGGAAAAAGTACTCAAGTTATTTTTGATCTGTGTTAGTTCACAATTTGGATTTTGAAATACAAATGCAGAAGCCATAGAAGAAGAAATAAGAGGAACCGGCATATCGTGGAAAATCTGAGGCTTTTTTCAAAGTAGTGTGAGTTGCACAAACAAAAATGCATTCACACAGGGTCAACGTGAAGTTCGACGGCTAAAACTGGGGCGCCCAAATGATTTTTAGTTCTATTTCTTTTCGGTCAGGAAAGTAGGAACATATTTATCTGGTAAAACTAGATTACGAATTTTATCGTCTAAGAAGTACTAAGGCCTTTAAAGGAACAAGGCAGTTGTTATTGAACCTTTTAAAAAAAATTGGATTATATTTATTCCATTAAATAAATAATTGAATGAAAGGCATATTTTAACTTAAATCTTTGAAAAATAACTCTGCACTACAGGCGCTCATTGGATTTTACCGCCTTGCCATCACCAACAAAAACTAATACGTCCCTGGACGAGAATTTCTAATTTTGACAGGAGAAGTATGTTTTAGGAGTGTATTTTAATTTTAAACCAATTTGCTTTTTTATAGCAAAATTCCACGAATTATCATTATTCAAGTATACTAGGAAAAAATGTATTTATCTAAAAAACATCACTTTACATTAATTTATGTAACATATGAGTCAAAATATACTTGTGAAGAGAAAACTTTGTGCACTCCTTATTATTTTCGTTTTTACACGATTTCACACAACACCGCATGTTGTTTTATGTTGTTTTTATTGAATATGTTAATTATTCGCTTTTTTTTACGTTTTTTTTTTTTAGTTTAACTATTTTTATTTTACACAATTTTACACAATTTAAAATAAAAAAATCTCATACACGTTTTAAGACGTCGGCAAAATGACAGCTCTGAGTCGAGCTTTTAGTAGAAAAAGTGGTGTCGGTTTTTCATGCTTATTATGGCTACCCTTTAAGAGCTTTGAAGTAGCGACAGCTTATTGAAATACACTAATGACAGAGTGAAAGGCACATCCTATCATTTCTGTACGGATAATGATTGTTAATGAACAAACTATAATATTGCTGTTATTTCCACTCAATGGAAATATAGGTAGCTGTAAAAATTTCAGCTACCTATATTGACCCGCTAAAAAGATAAAAATAAATAACACAAAAAAAATCACCTGAAAATGACTTTAAAGTGCGTCCATTTGGACGTGTAGTATTTGTTCATACTAATTTACGACAGAACAGTATGACGCTGTACAATCTGCGCGCCATGAAAGATAGACAATCGAAAAAGTTAGAAAGTTAGATGCGTGAGCGAAACCAACAAGTGGGCGATGTGTGTGCCCATTTCTATATAAGTTTTCTTGGTTATCAGCATGTAAGTACATACAGTAAAACCCGGAAAAGTACCTGACCATAAATGCCTTGTTTTGAGAGGTCCTTATGCGGATTAGTCAGTTATAAAAAACTCGCTTAAGTGTACATATAGGCACTTATCCCTTTATTTCGAAAATTGACAAAAAAAAAAAAACATTTAGGTAATGTTGTTTACAAAAACAGGAAAATACATTACATCAACTGACTAGTATCGGTAACCTTTTAAAAAGGAAGTGCTAGATGAAAAGCATCTTTTGTCTTTTTTAGTTCAATCAACGAAGGAAAAATAAATGAAATAAATCGTGTAGTCTGGGTTATTATTTTTTTAAGTGGTAGGGGTGACCCTCAGGTCCAACATACCAAAAGTCCCCAGCCCAGGGCCGCGAGCTTTAGCCAGGAGAAAGGGTTAAAGGTCCCCTTTTCTCGTTTTTCACGAATGTTTCGAAAACCAAGGGCTTAAGTGAAAAAGTCTGCACCAAAGAATTAAAGTAAGTTAAATTTCCTACAAAAAATGTTATATTTATATTTTCGCTTGGAGCAACACTAAGGAAGATGTGGGGTGGAGAAATGTTAAAAAATCTAAAAAAATCGGTCAATAGCCTACAAAATTAAGTGTTTATTGATCAATTTTACCCAGAAATAACAGAAAAAATAAGCATAAGTATATGTATTCATAATTATTCCATTGATGATTTATAAGAGAGTTTATGGGGTTAAAACAGGTGGCGAGGGTTAGAATTTCCTAATTTAATTTATTTGCTACAGTGTTTGCATTCACTATGAAAAATAGTGATTCTTCAAAGGTAAAAAGCATAATGGATTTTTCCAAGTTACTGACTAGACTTTGAAAAATAATTTTCAGGCATGTACTAAGAAAAAAATCGTTTAGGAAAAGGGGGCCTATGTCCCCCCGTTTATAAGGGAGGGACCATTTTCTAAAGCATTGACATCAAGTGCACAATTAATTATTTCAAATCAACGGAAGGACATACCTATAATACTGTAACGTTTTACCACGGTTCGATACAAAACTTATTTCTTTTTAACTGTCAACGGTCAATTATTACCTTTTTAAATTAAACACTCTTTACTTCACTTCAAATATTGTATTAATCATCAATCTCAATAGTATGCAACTTAAATTCACTTCCGGATACATTTAACTTTGAACTTTACACTTTCGCTTTCAAAAATAAACTGTCCTGTGTGCTCAAAAAGTTTCTCCTTATATAGTGCGCTGAGAGGTTCGACACTCTACTCGAAAGTACTGGCACAAAAGCCATCTAGAAGGTTCCATTCCAACGAGAGAGATGGCGTTCTCTCCACTCTTCCATTCAGCGCATTTTCCCCCAGAGAGAGATGGGCGCGTTTTCTCGGGAATTTTTATAGATGGTTGTTGTCTTCGATAAGGGTATTTTTGTACTTGGCTCTTTGTTTGTTCCGAAAGTAGTTAAGTGCTGATTTCATCGTTACATTGCCCCCCTCCTAAGATTGATCGTCCCGAACAATTCTGTCGCTCCTTTCACCATTATAACGATGCAAACGATCACAATGAACTACTTTCAGTTTCCCTCTTACTCCTCTCTGTATACGGTAGACCACATCATTTAGTCTCTTCACAACAGTGTAGGGTCCTTCCCAGTTCTGTTGAAGCTTTGGCGACAGTCCCTTCTGTCGATGGGGATTGTAAAACCACACGAGGTCTCCTTCTTGAAATCCTGTAGTTGTTGCTCGGGCATCATAACGCGTTTTCATCCGATCACTAGATGTTTTTATGAATGCTCTGGTTCGTTGATGAATATCAATGAGCCTTTCTTTGAGGTTATCCACATATTCTTCTTTTTGTTGTGGCTCAATTGTCCGGCATCCAAATTTCACCTCACTAGGCAGTCGTGTTGACGTTCCAAACAAGATTTCCGATGGTGTATGTCTTGTCGAGCTATGTACTGCACTCCTACTACAGGACAGAGAGGAGTAAGAGGGAAACTGAAAGTAGTTCATTGTGACCGTTTGCATCGTTATAATGGTGAAAGGAGCGACAGAATTTTTCGGGACGATCAATCTTAAGAGGGGGCAATGTAACGATGAAATCAGCACCTAACTACTTTCGGAACAAACAAAGAGCCAAATACAAAAATACCCTTATCGAAGACAACAACCATCTATAAAAATTCCCGAGAGAACGCGCCCATCTCTCTCTGGGGGGAAAATGCGCTGAATAGAAGAGTGGAGAGAACGCCATCTCTCTCGTTGGAATGGAACCTTCTAGAGTCTCGAACCTCTCAGCTCACTATATAAGGAGAAACTTTTTGAGCACAGACTACAGTTTATTTTTGAAGGCGAAAGTGTAAAGTTCGAAGTTAAAAGTATCCGGAAGTGAATTTAAGTTGCATACTATTGAGATTGGTGATTAATAAAATATTTGAAGTGAAGTAAAATAAATAAGTTTTATATCGAGCCGTGGTAAAACGTTACAATACTATAGGTTTTTGAAAATCCAAAGACCTATTCTTTAATTTTGTTGCTAAAACAAGTTTTTTTATTTAATAGTTTAATAAAAAAATTGAATTTAAATTTAAAGTTTTGAAAAAAAAAATTATAATGATTTTATTTTAAAAATGTTTTGCAGCTAAGTGCTAAATTTTAGTTCAGTATTCATTGCTGTTGTTAATTCTTAGTCGAAAGCTAAAAACTAGATAACTGAAGGTCTTTCAGTTTTTGAAAAAATCAAAAATTATGAACACCAAGCGAAAATTTAAATATAACATTTTTTGTAGGAAATTTAATTTACTTTAATTCCTTAGTGCAGACTTTTTCACTTAAGCCCTTGGTTTTCGAAATATTCGTGAAAAAATAAAAAAGGGGACCTTTATCTCCCTCTCCTGGCTTAAGCTAGCGGCCCTGGGCTGGGGGCTTTCGGTATATTGGACCTGAGGGTCACCCCTACCACTTAAAAAAATAACTCAGACTACACGATTTATTTAATTTATTTTATGATTTTAGGTCTTCGTTGACTGGACTATTTCTGCTGATTTCATCAATTGTGTACCTACTTAAAAGAATATTCCCTGTTCCTATTGAATATTTTTATTAGATAGAATATGGGTGTTTTCAATGAACATGTTCAGCTCAGAAAAGATCACAAAAGGACACGATTGTGTAACCAGAATAATAAATTTTCTGCACCTACATTATGGGCACGAGTACGATTACTCAGGAGCCGGAAAATAATAAGTGATTTTTGTAGAGGGGTTTAATACAATCATTTTTTACTATGGAAGGGAGGGTTCTATCTCCCTCCGTTTGGGCGGGAGGGGCTTTTTTCTAAAAAATGACTTAAAATTTAAAACTTGTTCTTTTATTTTCAACCTAGTTATACTCAAAATTTATCAAAAAACAAAGAATTAAAAAAATGTTCCTGTATTTTTATTCAAAATTGCGAAATTAGGTACTAAATTGGCTTAAATTTTTTGATTTCCCTACAAATTCTTAACCAAACACTGAAAACTTCTAGTTTATGAGAAAATTGAAAATTACCAAAACTACTTTTTTATTCAGTTTTTATTTTTTGGTATGTAAGCTTGCTTACATAGTCCAGTAACTTTATACATCAGCGTGTGCGTTAGATCCGGTAGTTCTGATTTTTTGCTGAGTCGTTTATGATATTGGCTTCATGAAAAACCCAAGTTTTCGAACTCGAGCGCCAAACGCATCATTGTCAAAAATCAAAAAAAAACCGCGAAATTTTCGCGCTTTTTTCAGTTATTGGCAATTTTAACCCTTAAGGATTAGTTCTTTGACTAACTTCGCTCTACGATTTCAAAGTTATTAAATTTTCTTCAATTTGAGCCCGGAACCATCTGTGTAAATCCAACAGTTTCGAAAATACAGATATTCAAAATTTAGCAATAATAAATTTATAGCAACAAGTAGTATAATTTTTAGTATAATAAAAAAAAGATGGTTCTTGGCACAAGATGCATACAAATACTAGAGAGAAGAAAAAAATTCTCTGGAGGGGGTAGTCTATATCGCCCCGTTTAATTGGGAGGGGCAATTTTTCAAAAAACTGACATGAAATAGAAAACGACTCATAAAAATCCAAAGAATTTTTTTAGAATAAAACCCTATAGCTTTCGTCAAAGCCATGCATCCATTCTTAAATTTTCTTTTTAAATAAAGTTGTTTTAGTCAACAGTTTTTGAACAATTCCATTTCAAACTCAAAAATTAGGAAAAAAACATAGGCGCAAAATTTTAAACAGCCTCATGTTAAGGTTTTAGCATGATACTACTTAACAATTTTCTAACTTTAACACTCTTTACTAAAATATTCTTAGTTTTAAACATTTTCTAACAAGTGTCATACTAAACCTATTTTTCTAGCTGAACACGCCTGAAACAGTGACAGTTCAACCCATTTTTGCAATTTTAGCTGCCAAAGTGACACTTGGATTTAGTATGATACTTAAAAGATAAAATAGGCATTTGGCGATTTTAACTTTAGTAAAATGTTAAAAAGATAATACGATGCTAACTGGTTTAAAATTTGTAAAATCATGTTTCTAACCTAGTATCATACTAAAAATGCTTTGACATCATACTAAATCGTCTAAGATTTTCCGCCATAGTTTTTTGGGTTTAACTATTCTTTTTTTTACGTTGATAAGTACCATTTTTATTTTAAATATTCAATGCCCTTATTAATTTTGAGTCAAACACTAAAAGCCAAATGCTTAAATGTCTTCTAGTTTTGAAAATAATTAAAAATAACAAAATCTACTTCACTAATTACAACCCGTTAGTCTTGTTCTTTGAAAGGGGGGCGCCTTGTTTTTGGTTTTTTTCTGAGTGTTTTGGTTTTTGAATACCCCAAGGTTTCAACGTCGAGCACCCAATGCAACATCATCAAAAATCGAAAAACCGCAAAATTTTCGCATTTTTTTTTACTTACTGCCTTTCTACTTTAAGAACGCTTTGCTATTTAAAGTCACTAAAAACTAGTAACATTTGTTTTATTCTTTTTTTTAGAAATTTTGAGTTTGAAAAAAAAAAACTATTAACAGAAATAAATAGGTTGAAACAAATAAAAACCTTACAAAAAACACCTATGTTTTCATTACATAAAATATGTTTCGGGCTTTCTTCTTAAAATTCAACTTACAACACTAACGTGTAGTATTTTTTGCTAAAGCTTAAAGATTGCTTACGATTTAAGTAAATGATAATAATAAAGTTATTATGAACTTTCTGTTGTTGTTTGAGCTGCTAGAGCATAAATGTATTTGCTTCAAATTTGCTAAAAGAACAGTTTTTATGTAATTCCGTAGGGAAGAACTTCGTTTTTCAGCTTATATGAAACGGGTAGCGGTCATAAAATAATTTCAGTCTTCCCAAATTTTTTCGTAGCTCTAACTATGGTATGTTTCGCCAGAATTGTGTTGCCAAATTAACGTTCTGCGGGGGTTTATTTCGCCGTATTTCATTTACATAATATCTGAAGTTCATCAAAATACGTTAACGTTTTTAAAATTTCGCGCGTAATTTTAAGGAATATAATTTAATGGAAGTCACAAAATTTCAAAACAATAGAAGTCAAATAATAATCTATCAGCGAAATAGTTAAACAGCTAGGCGATATTTTGTAAAAACAATGGTCGAATAAGAAACTGTTTAACAAAAAAAAAAAACTGGACAAGAAAGTGCCAATTGAATTTTTGGAAATTATTTAAAGAAAATTTTAATTTGTCAATAAAATGTTTTGAATTAAAGGAAATATTAAAGGACAAGGCCAAACAAAGAAAACACAAATAAATTATTCCAAGCAATTGTGATTGGTGACTCGAATTCCGCATGTAGTTTTAAAAGTAAGTAATTGAAATTATGGCAGAAGCTGCGCGCTAGAACAAAATGTCACTTGCGCAATGTCAAATCCGCAGGGCGCCTGTTGAAATGAGATGACTTTTCAGTTTTGGGCTCCATAATTATTTGAAAAGAAATGTTGTATGTAGATACGTGCACTGTGTAGACAAATTATTATAAAACTTTTTTACCATTATTTGATTATAAAATTTAAATGTTTCCTGTTTTAAGCGCTTTTTAACCCTGGGTCCACATGTTTAAGTACTCGCCAACGAGTTGGCTACATAATATGTTCATCGATCTCTGTTAAAAATGGTCTAATCGAGATGAGATGAAGCGAAAAGCATGCTTAAGTTTCAATTTTGTTAGTAGGGCCAGGAAAAATGTTTTCAGATGAACAGTGCATTAGTCACTTGACTTTTTCATTCAACTTTAATTTGGTAATTTTTGATTTTCCGGCTTCCATATTTTGGAAGACAATATGACTTTGAATGAAAAAGTGCGGTTTTATCTTTGAACCGTTTTTTTTTTTTTTTTTTGACAGAAATAATTAATGAATGTGACAAAAGTCGACATTTACTGTATATATGTCATATAGATAGACCTTTTCCAAGAAAAACTGAAAATTTTGTTCCAAAGTTATTTTAGCAAAATATGTATAACAGCACCTATTTAAAAAATTGCAAAAAAATCTCAAAATTGTAAACTTAAAATCGTTTCTTTAATTTTTTCCTGCAGTCGCGCGGTACTCTCAACGTGCGGGGCCGTTTGCGGTGGCACACACCGCACAGCGCTGCTTCCAGGGGCGTAGCTACCGCTATATCAGCTGTATCAATTATACAGGGCCCCCGAGATATAGAGGCCCCTGAAGATACAGAGCACCCGACAGGAAAGTAAAACAAAATTTCATTGAGGTCGATTTTTAGATGTACTTATAAATAATTTGTTTGCATGTGTCTTTTTGATAGTTAATGTTTGTTATGGGAGGGGGTCACAATTAGGCTTTTGAAGTTTTCCTTTTCATGATTCTACCTTGCCTTGCAAAAATTCTGTTTTTAAATTCTGTTTTTTTTTGGTTTTACAAAATTCTGTTTTTTGAAAATTCTGCTTTTCAAAATACATACTGATAGTAAATATTTAATAGCATAAAATTCTGCATTTATTACCAATATTTATGCAAACTTAAAATTTTGAAGTTTACAACAAAAAATGTCAGTATATAACAATTAAAAATAAATAATAGCTAATTTTTTTTCTATTAGAAAATCTTATTTGCCTTTAGCCTAGGTTTATTTTCAATTATTATGTTTTTTTTTTTTGATTTTATATTCTCCCCATTTTGTGGTTCTATCTGCTTCAGCTTTTGACTAAAAAATAAGTTTTTTTTCTTTATTGAGATTGTAAAAACTTTATCATATGACTCGACCGAGCGACCAATACTTTTAAGAGCGACAATTTATACTTCCTCAATTCTTTTTCGTTAAGAAATGATTCCATTTTTGATTTTGAGCTTTTTAACAGAACAATAAAATATAAAATTATAAAAAAAAAATAAAAAATAATATTATTTCTATAAATAAATACATATAGTCGTATTTTTTTAGTATTTCCAAATAGTCGTATTTATTAAAACCAATCTTAGGTACATTTACCAAGGTAAAGACAATCTATTCAGTTGTCTAAAGTTATATCAAAAATTAGATCACTTTAGCAACAATTAAAATTTTTTATTTATAACTTGGATGGCTGCAAGTTAAAAAAACGTTTATAAATTATAGCGTATTTATAAACGTTTTTTTTTAAATTATAAAACAGAACTCAAATTTCAAACCAACTCTGTTTTACATAATTCTGCAAATAGCGCGAGGTTTTTCATTTTTTTTTGAAACTTATTTAATAATTGCAAAATTTTGTAAAACAGAATTTTGAAAAGCAGAATTTTGAAAGCAGAAATTTAAATCAGAATTTTAACAAAAGTATTTTGACCCAGGTAGAATTTTAACCCCAACCCGTGTATTGTTTCTGCTTAGATATTTTGATTACTCAAACTAAATAAAGATTTCAAAGCTTCTATAATCTGAGTAGTATGTTCGAAGTCTTAGAACCAGATAAATTGTTATCGTTTTCAAACGACATAATAAAAAAATGTGCGGGAAGACTGGTTGAAAAATTTATAAAAAAATACTTGTAAAATGATTTCCGCGAACTGCTTTAAAAAACTGTTTAAAATCCGAAATTCAAAAAATTCTTCCATAAAAGAACTTGCTAAATTATTGGTGATTCTTCTTCTAGTTTTCTCGAAGTAGTCACTACACGATTTCTTTTTTTTTACGCTTTCGGTTACAACAAACAGCAACCTCTGAAAAAAGCTTTTCCAGCTTCTATTGGACAGGAACGGTTATGGTATAGGATTTATCAATTCCATAGAAGCCGAAAAACTTGAAATATTGAAATCTTGTTCAGCTATGGAAGATTTAATCAATAAATTTGCAGAAAAAAAGTCAAGAAAGTGTTAATTTGATGAGTTTTAGTCCAAAGACAATTTTTTTTAAGTTCAATAAAATATAATGTTGAATTAAACTTATCTTATATGTTGACGCAAGTATTTTAGTTACTTAAAAAAAAGTCAAGCAAGAGAGGGGCCCCCAAAAATTTTTTTGATACAGGGCCCCCAAAGGGCTAGCTACGCCACTGGCTGCTTCTGAATTATGGCTGACCATATACCTTTCTCGTTAAAATTGAAAAATTTCACTGTAGTCTTGATTTCGTACAACTAAGTTTTATCTCCGTATCGTTTCCGTCTCGGGGCGTTTTGGGGGAGGAACGATAACTTTGGCGCCAAAAATTGATAATTGTTTTTTGTAGAAGGGTCAAAAACAAACATTTTTTACTATTGGAAGGTGGGTCCATCTCGCCCCGTTTAGGAGGTAGGGGGAATTTAAAAAAATAAAAATGACTTAAAATTAACAAAAAAAAAAAAATATTTAAAATCAACGGCAACATTTACAGTAAATTAATATACAGTTTTTGAAAGTCATAAATCTGTAAAAAAAAAATAAATTAAATTTGATGGCACAACAGCTCATGAACAACTAAGGCCTAGTGACTTACAACTCTCAACCATTCCTGTGTGCGTGTCTGCAGGAATGGAGGGGACCTACAGTTTATTGCCGAATCCGAACGGCTAACGAGCGGCACTTTTCTGTGACAGGAGATACTCTTGGAGGATTTGTCAATTCCTCGCAAGAGGCAGTAGCCGTTTTTTCTTTTTAAATAAATAGGTGGCGAGGCTGGGGGTCGAACCTTAGACCTCCGGCATGACAGTCCATCGCACTAACCATCACGCCACGGCTACTACAAATCTATCATAAATCTATCCTACATTTAAATTAAATTATTTTTGTCAACAGTTTTTAAAAAATTGGCATGCAAACTCTAAATTTCGTTAAAAAAATGGAAAAAAAAGTTTAGTCTAAACTTTTTGTTACCATTTTTTTAACGAAATTTTGAGTTTGCATGCAATTTTTTTTAAAAACTGTTGATAAAAATAATTTAATTTAGATGTAGGTTTATAGAACATATTTCTGACTTTTAAAACCGGTATATTACTTTACTGTAGGTGTTGCCGTTGGTTTTAAATATAATTTTTTTCATTTTAAGTCATTTTTTTATAAAATTCCCGTACCTCCTAAACGAGGAGAAATGGACCCCCCTCTAATAGTAAAAAATGCTTGTTTTTGACCCCTCTAAAAAACCGTTATCAATTTTTGGCGCCAAAGTTATCGTACTCTAGCCCGTTTTTGTATTTATGTGGAAGAAATATCGAAGTTAAAATTAAATTTAAACTTAAAAGAAAATAATCTTTTATAATTTTTTCTCTCTTTTTAAAAATACCTACTTACTATGCTCTGTTCTTTTTTTCTTGTAGGTATTTAAACTTAAATGTTCATATTTTTTTTTTGTTGTATTTTTCTCTTAGTATTTTGTCTACAAATATATGTACATACATTCGAATTTCGTTATATTTCTGAAATGAGTTGATTCTCCAATAGCCTTAAAAATAATGTTTAATACTTTTCATATTTTTGAATTTTAAAAACTTTGTTATATACTGAATTATCGATACTCTAGAAGATTTTAATCTTAATGTGTCAATGTAAATTGAATCTTTCCTCGAAACAAATGAAATAAAATGAAATGAAGCTGCTTGGTATTAAAATTGAAAAAAAAAAAATCAATTTTACTGATAAAATTTTGGAAAAGAGCAAAAGCCAGCTAGGCCAATGATAGACTCTCCGTAAATTAAAGTCCAAAAAATACTATAAATGGTTCACGACGTTAACATTTTGAACCATAACAATTAGTTCACGCATTTTTTTTTTACTGGTCTCGGCAGCTTTGACAGATTTGCAAGTTTGATTTAAAATCAAAAATAAATCAATTTATTTTGCCCAATGTAAAGCAAAAAGAGGGGATATTGTGTTTTTAACAGATCCAAATCAAAAATAAATTGATTTATTTTACCAATGGAAAACCCCATTGGTTGGACAACCGATGGAAAAGTTTATTAATACGATTTTGGAGTTGGACAACTGTCTAAGGTTACACATACTTTGGAATGGGATTATTAATAAGACTGAATGTTCAAGTTAACATCTTAGTAGATAGTCCTAGTAAGCAGTAATGGAAATTTCGACAGAAAGTTTCTCGTTTCTCTTAAACCAAACAATTGTTTTTGTTTCAAAAAACATCAAAAAAGGGGAACAGAAAACATTGCGGGGTGTAAGTTTATTTGAAAGCTTTCTCATTTTGATAACGTTGGAATACTAACTCCATTATGTGGTAAATACATAAGAATGTACATCCAAACAAGTGAATACAAAACAAAATACACTCACACAACATTTTCTGAATTGCACATAGTGTAGAACAGTTTTTCCATCTAAAATTAATTGTAGGTATGTGAGGACTTTTTAAGATATTGGACTACACATGCTTTTTTCAGCAATAGAAGCCATGAATTTCGTCATGCGCATGTCCTCGTTTTTTTGCATACATGTTGACACATATGTATTTACCAACCTACCTATACTTTTTGGATGAACTTTTTTAGTGATTTTCTATTTGGTTCGGTAGATACCTATAATGTTTCCCCAGTTGGAATAGGTATACATATTTCTATATTTCGCTGTTACGTTGTAGTAGTGATTCGACAATATCTGTAGGTACAAATAAATATCTTTATAACTATAAATGTATATATACCTGTCAATTAATTTGATGTACATAGATACCTAGCTATAGATGTATACAAAAACAAGTAACCTCTAAATTTTTGCAAGGAATCTTATTTTAAACACTAATTTTGTTATAGGTAGGTAGGTAGGTTTTCTAAGATGTTAGATTTTATAGTAGATAACCTGCTCCTAAAAATGTTTGTTTTAAACTAAGGAGCTTAAATTAGTAGGTACCTTACCTAAAAACCTACATATTGATAAGCCGGTCATTTTTATATTTCCAAAAATTGCGTTACCGTTACCTAGTCACTATACTATAGGTAAGAAGGTAGGTATTCAGCTGCTTATTTTGATTAACACAATTCAAAAAAAGACAACATCTTACTAACGACAAAAAATAAAACAAATTTGGTACCTACCTAGGTAGGTACTTTAAGGTGGCGTACCTTGCCTAGCTAAAGGTAACCGACTTAATTCTTGAACTCATTTCATATTAAATATTCTCAGCTATAGGTACAATAAAAATTGTACTTATTTTTGTAATCTTGGTCTTCCGTTCCAATCCATATCCTGGGCAGCAGTTTCTGCTTCCGTGCGTCTTCGCGTCTGTGCGTGCACCGATTTGCTTCAAATTTGCTACAGAACATTTTAATGTGATTCCCTAAGGGAGAAATACGAATTTCTTGTTTAAAAGGGTTGTGGAATGCATTTGTGCTTTTATTGCGGAAAAAATGCAAGTAAAGATTTTTAAAAGCAATTAGTCATAGGCATAAGAAATACTACCTAAAAAGTTACTAAAGGTGGTATATTATGTATGTTAAAAGTTCAGTTTTTCGTATAACTCTTAACGGTTAACGCTAGAGGCTATGCAAAGCGTGTAGATCATGAGATTTTTTGCAAAATAAGTTCTCAAGTTTTTCTTCGTCCGACTTACTGTTAAGAAGCTATGGCACGAAGTTTGACACTTCTGAAGTAGAAATATCTTATAAATGACAATAGAGCTCCTTACCAAATAGCAATTTATCCCTTCTCGTTTTTTCACCACCGTCAAAGTCATCAATTTGTGTGAACTAAAAATTGTTTATCTTTTAAGCAGTTGATGGTATTTTGTGCGATATAAAAATAAAAATAGCAAGTATCCTATCGTATGAAAAAAGTGCCATAATGTTTTCTATTTAAAATTATTATAGCCTATAATTTGAGTAGGTATGAATTATTTTTCAAATACTTCCTCATTTGATAGTCAGGCCGTGGGCGAATTGCATTAAAACTTCGATTAAAGTTTATCCGAGATTAAATTTTGGACACTTCCACATACAAAAATTAGTCTTCATTGGTGTCAAAAATTAATATTCGGACAAAATTTAACGCGATTTTAATCAAATTTGCACAATTCAAAAACACATACCGCTAAGGAATTATGTGCGAAAAACTAACATATTCGACATTTTACGTTTTTTGAAATTGTTATATGTCTTCTAAAAAGTTAGTCGGAGGTAGGGAAATGTCAAAATCTATTTTATAGACCAGACAATTTTCGAAGGAAGTTCTTCTCTCCAGCGCTTACCATTAAAAAGTTAGATGCGAAAAACCTTGAATAACATATATGTAATAAATAGTTTCTATTCAGGTACGTGTAATACACTCCACTTTTATTTTATGTACCTATTTCTGTATGACTGAAGGTAGGATTATAATGGAGCATATCTTTCGGAAGCTAATGACATAAGCAATTGAAAAGATCACCCAAACGTCGAATGCCCAAGTTACCCATAATCAAAGACACTGCTTATGAAGATGCAACAAACTTCACTACAAGATGATAGTCAGGAGTTTTCTCATAATCTTATATATAAAATTAAATGTTTGTATGTTCGCTTTTTATAGGCTAGCCAACCTTCAAACCAATTCAGTTGAAATTTATGGAGTTTGTGAAGTTCTTTTAGTAAAATCCGTCAACTACACACCAAGATAATAACAAAATTCGAAATTTTTTAATATAATGTATACAAAATAATCTAAATATTAAGAAATAAAAAATATGACTATAATAAAAAAAATTTAAAGTTGTCAATCAAAATAAAAAATAAAATGTGAGTTAATGGCTATAAAAATTGGTTTTCATCTGACGCACTACGCTGTTTTTACACAGTATAGGTACATCCAAATAATGACGATTGCTACTATTGAAGAATGCTGCTGATAAATTTCAAAGGTCCAACATCATTTTAAAATTTTAGAACGATCGATGGCTTAGAATGTCAGACATTCGTTCATTTCCGCGAAAATGGTCGACATTGGGAAATTATTTTTTTTTTCGGATTAGCCTGTATCTGTTGTCATCCGCGACAAATTAGCATAGGTCTGTTCCTTTATTAAAAGTAACTCTGTGATTTTCTGTATATTTTGCATTTTATTTTTTTAAATAAACTTTGACAGAAAGTTGGACTGAAATTCACACAAATGCACCGAAAATCGCAGAGTTTCCAAGAAAAAGAACTAGGCTAATATTATTCGCTATCATTTTGACCACATGGTCACTATAAAATTCTCTGGGAAAAATTCAAAGAGGATTTGAATATTCAAACCGTTAGCAACGACATTATTTCTTTTTCGGAAAAAATTTTCAATTAAGCTCTTATCGAAATCGAAGAAGTATGCTTAACAATCAATAACAAAAAAACTCATTCAACTTGGCATGTTTCCACCAGAACGTTCTGAGAATGACCTTTTTGATCTAGATTTATTGAGAGAACAATAATTCAATGCATGCATTTGTCGGGGCAAACAAACAAATTCTATAGTAGATAAAACAGGCCTACAACATAATAAATGCGGTGGCCAACGGTTGAGGCGGTCTGTTTTTCCTGGATGCACCTAGTGGCACAGGAAAATTGTTTTTCATCAGTTTGGTACTATCACAAATTAGGTCTCAAAATGGAATTGCTTTGACTATTGCATCATCAGGTATTGGGGCGAACAGCTCATTCGGCGCCCAAATTGCCATTGAATATGCATTTTGCAGTAGCTCAATCAAGAAATATTTTGAAAGGGTAATATATGGCGAAAGTGCTGCAAACATGCAAACTAATTGTAGGGGATGAGCGCCAAGTGGCACATAAGAAATCATTTGAAGCACTTGAAGAACTCTTCGAGGCTTGCGATAAAATCAGAAATTATTCGGTGAAGCTCGAATTTTATTAGCAAGCGACTTCTGACAGACTCTACCGGTTACACCAAACCAAAATCAACACCAGCTGATGAAATAAACACTTGCCTCACAGCATCGCATCCTTGGAGACATGTACATTGTACAAAAGCTTATATTGAAGACAAATATGCAGGTACATCTTCGGCACAATTCGTCAGACAAATTTTTTAAAACAATTATTTGAAATTGGTAATGGAAGAGTTGAGCTAATAATGATACAAAACAGATTTCATTCCAACTGAACTTCTGTGTCAATGTTCCATAAATCGAACAACGAATATTTCTGGTGTGCCAACGCACAGATTGTCACTTAAAATCGGTGAACCAATAAGTCTTTTGCGCAACATTAATCCATCTAGTTTATGCAATGCAACCAGGCTCGATGTCAAAAAAAAAAAATGATGCCACACGTCATTGAAGCTTATAAAAAAGGTTCGGAAAATGTATTTGTTTTTTCAGAAGACGGAAAAACAAAAAATATTGTGTATCAAAAATCTCTTCAATTAACTATTTCAAAATTGTATTTAATGGAAAAAAATGATTAGTATTTATTTACTTTGTACATACCTATGTATTTATGTGAATGTATGCATACCTTAAATAAATAACAAAAAAATTGAAAGCGAAATCTGAAAAAATTCTGCTTTATCTTACATGTTATATTGTAACAAAAAAGATTTAAAAAATGCGAAGCAAGGCGAGCACGGGTCTGCTAGTAAATGATAAATTAGATGTAAAAAAACACACACCTACACATTTTTCATCAACTCATTGGTTACGTTTGTTGTTCTCTTTTAATTAAAAATGTGTTTTGGGGGTGAAATGTTCAAATGTTTTGCATCTTTATATGAAGTATTGTTGATGGAAGAGATTAAAAAAACGTCAATTTTTTAAGTTTTAACAATTTTTGGCCAAGTATCTCCACTGGCGCGCCGGAGGTCCCTGGGGGTGTGTAACCGCATAAACATTATTCTTTTAAAAAACAACGTCAATTTATAACAGTTAAAAAATGTTGTACCATTAAAAGTGGGTGTGCATTAGCGCGAATTGAAAAAAGAAAACTGTGTGCCCGAAGTATTCTAACCGTGGTGGTCGTACTTTTTGAAACAAAACTAGCATGGTAGAGTCACTTCCATTATTGATACCTACATCAGTTTGCAGCTAGCTCTCAGGTCACTTAAGCGTAGAGTTGTCTAGAAGCGCTATCTTGCCATAAGACTCATCAAACAGGTAAAACATTGTAGGTAATTAGAAAATAAGGATGTGGTGAAGTTCATTAGCGTGTTTTTTTTCAAAACGGTTTTAAAAATGAGATAGGTACTTACATATAAGAATCTGCCCTAACTTATCATATCTGAGTGTGCTTGCAAACAAACACGATTTTTATGCCTGAAACACATTATGTTTTTGTGTTGGTACCTACCTATACCATTCAAATATCTATACAAAAAGCGTTTATAAACAAATACATTCAATTTATTATGAAACATAAGTTATATAGTTGCTTGCAACTTTTTTTTATATCTCTACATAAAAGTCTCAAAGAATATAAGAAAAACCAGCAATGTTTTTTATTCGTTTCCATGTATGTAGGTATCTTCCTAATACTAGCAAAAGAGTATCTAGTACGCAAATCTTTTCAACTTTTTCTAAGTGTGTAGCTAGCGCCCCTGCTTCATTATACCGCATGACATAGGTTATCCAAATAAATATGTATGCACATGGTGGAGAAATAAGAAACATAATACATGCAATATGTATATTATAATATAGTTTGGTGTAGGTAGGTAGGTATTGAAATATGTATGTTTACATCGTTTTCTTGTTCTTTACTTTCATATTATATTATATATTTATATAAAAGAATACCTACAGCGTTTTACCAGATAGGAGGTATATGTATTTTACATGTCAAAATCGTACTTAGGTATTGGAAACTAATTTTCGTTTATCTATTTTTGAAATCAAGTGGAGGTAATGCAAATACAGTAAAACTCGCTTAGGAGAAAAAGCCGCTTATCTGAAGCAATTTTTTCATCCCCGTGTATTTTTCGACCAATTACCTTTAAAACACTTCGCTTAAGTGAAAAACCCGGATAGCTGACACATATTTTCAGTTCATTTTTATATTTTTCATTGAAAAAACTCTCTTAAGTGAAAAAAAAAAAATAGAATAGCACAGAACGAAAAATTTGCTTAATGCTTTCGTTTCTTCTTTATTTTTCACCTTCACCACGAAAATGACATTTGAATTTCTGATTATATCATAAACGTTTACATTTACATTTTATAAACAAATTGCTTTGTCCTCTCAAACAAAAATCCAAAATAACATTTCAAATGGCTCAAAAGGTATACGTAATTTGACATTTATTAAAAAGAAAATTACATTTTCATATTTTAAAGATAAATACAATTGTTTCTAGCATTAATTCTCCACTTAATGGAATTTTTAGATCCGCTTAAGTGAAATTTTTTTTTCAATTAAGCGAGTTCCTTGAAGTGAAAAACCCGCATAAGTGAAAGAAAGACTGTGACATTTTGCAGTTTCTCTCAAGCGGGCTTTACTGTAGCATGATTATTGTAAATAAAATTAGGTATACCTACACAAAAGCTTTTGAACAGCTAAAAACCGCATTAAGTGTTCGTTTCGCAAGTTCGCATATGTAAAACATGGAAACCAACGTTTAACATTGACAGATTCGGAAATATCCCTATACGGTACGGGTTTTCAAATATACCTACATGTACTTATTCTATAGGTATTTTCTATGTATTTTCTTCCAACTGAGACCAACCAAAAGGAGATATTGATTTACCTACTTACATTGATAGGTCGGTACTTACATATATTCAAAAACATTTCTCAATTTTATTCATTGAAATGATTCTCTGACCAGATCTTACATACCAAGTACCTATGGATGTATATTTTATATACAACATACACATATGTATATTTAAATGCATTTTTTAGCGTAAAATGATAAAACTATTTTGATCTTAATAATACTTTGAAGTCAGGGGCGTACGGAGGTTGTTGTCCCCCCCCCCCCCCTTATAAGTAGGTATTACTTTCCTACATTTTTTTGTAAAGTAGGTAATGCACAATATAAATACACCACAACAGGGATGGCGCAACACCCCAGCCAGGAATAAATTAAAAAAAAAAATACTTTCAAGGATATTATAAAATCTTGATTCAAACATAACAATTTATATACTTAATCAAAAACAAAAAAACTTAATTCATACAAAAATAAATATATGTAGGTACATATTTACAAAAAAAAATTAAACTTAAAAACAAATTGAACAAATCTCTTTCCTGTTTTCAGGGCATACGGTCTTGTTTTTTTGGACAAATTGCACATCGCGCTTGCTTTTGCTGTTTCGGAGGGGGCTCGCCTTTATTGGAGTCCATGGGGTGTCCTACAACCCCCTTTATTCCTTTAATTTTCACACACATGGAACAACACATGGGGTGATATACAACCGCAATGCATACCTTTTGCCCTCCCACTCAAAAAATATAACCTATCGGGGGGACTACTCATCAGCAACTGGCACCTGCTGAGATATAAAATGACAAATACACAGAACGGCAGAAAGGGAAATAAATAAAATTACAGTGAAAATAAAAATGACTGGGGTGCCCTATAAAAATGTATTTACAAGCAAATTCTGTCATTAACCTGTGCCGCTTACATAAAAAAAGAAATCATTTTTAAAATATTTTCTATAGATTTTTTGGAAAAAATCTATAGATTTCTTAAGAAAATAGCTAACAATATCATTTAGTTTTTTTTTCTCTTAATAAATTTATAAATTTACTGGCACAACGGCTCATGAAGAACCAGGGCTTAGTGACTTACAACTCTCAATTATTCCTGTGTGCGTGTCTGCAAGAACGGAGGGGACCTATAGTTTATTGTCGAATCCGAACGGCTAAGGTGAGCGGCACTTTTCTATGACAAGAGATACTCCTGAAGGGTTTGTCACTTCCTTGTAAGAGGCATTAGCCCTGAAAGAAACTTAAGGTGAAAACGGCTGGTATTGAACCCAGAACTCTTGCATGAAAGTCCAACGAACTAACCATTATGCCACGAGCTACTACAATTCACTAATGATTATAATTGGACCGACCGATATCTTGTTTAAAAAAGATTAAATGAAAAGGGAGTTTGTCCCATTCTAATCGAAATCCTGCGCCCTTGTTTGTACTGTCTACCTATTTCATTAAACAGGTTTTTATATAGTTTTCCGTAACTATCCATCCCAAATTATACCTATTAGGTACCTATGTATTTGTATGTATTAAATGTTTAATATATGAGTGAAGCTTAAATTTAGAAACAAATAAATATAAAAAAAAATCCCTCGGTTGAAAGTAGGTAGGCTAGGCATAAAAAAGTTGTGTTTCTGAGAGCGCGGTGTCAAGTTGAAATAAGGGTTGCAAATTCTGTGAAATTTAAGTTTAAGTTGGAAATCTCTACGCTCCGTTTACCAGCCGATATTCCATCAGTTATTGCGGTCATAAACAAAGTCACAAAAGCTTTTTTCTTTTCTATAGCTACACAGTTTCACTATTAGTTGTAAGTTAGGTGGTATCAATTCGCCAGTGGTTGAGCATTTAATCCGCTTTTTTAAAACCGACAGTTCAAACTTATGTGTCCATAATGAGTAAAAAGCGTGTAAGACTGTCTAAACTTAATACTGGAAACCCATTTAAATACTACTGTGGGTGGAGGTAAAAATTTGTTCTCTTCGCTCTTGTTCCTTTTATTTATTTATTTACGCAGCAAATTTTCTAGCTTACAAATTTAACATAGTTATATTGTTGAAAAAAGTAGATTTAAAATTACTTGAAAAATTGGTAGACTGATCAAACAAGTTAATATAGTGATAATTAAAAGTATTATATAATTTAAACATTTTATTTAATTGAGAAAATCGTTTATAATTGGTCCGATGGTTTGAGATATGTATACATTTAGGTAAGTTCCTCAAGTTTCTACTTGACTTTGTTAGTTATGGAGTTGATGTGTGGTATAAATTCAAGTTTGTGATCAAGTGATACACCTAAGACAGAGACAACATCTGTAGGCGACAGTGATACACCATTAAATCGATAGTTAAAAGAAATAGAAGAAAGCTTTCTCGAAAAACTCATAGTCTTACATTTGTCGAGGTTAAGAAACAGACAGTTACGAATACACCAGTCAAAAAACGAGTTAAGATCACATTGCAGCTCTTCACTGTCACGAGTAATAGAGAAGGTTTTAAAGATTGTGAAATCGTCCGCATAAATAAGACACTTTGAGTGCTTTAAAACAGATGGTAGGTCATTGATGAATAAGATAAAAAGGATAGGGCCTAAGTGGCTGCCCTGTGGTATTCCAGAATTAACGTTAAAATTTTAAAAAGTACTGAGTATGACCTATTAAACAAGTAGTATTGAAGCTACATTACAAAGTTCTTGCTGAAGCCCATCTTCCTTAACTTTAATAGCAAAATTCGATGCGAGAGTTTATCGAACGCCTGACTGAAGTCGGTGAAGACACAATCTACTTGCCTTTTATTTTTAAATGAGTCAATACAATTATCAGCCAATTCCAATAAGAAAAGTGACAGTAGAACGACCCTTTGTAAATCCATGTTGATTTGAAACTATTAATGATTTAACATAAAAACTTAAAGATTCACATATAATAGCCTCGAAAGTTTTGAAATAGCTGACAATTTTGCAATTTTGTCTTTTTTACCTTTCTTATGAAAAGGTATTATAAATGAGTTTTTCCAAATAGATGGGAATACAGAGCTAGATAGTGAAAACTTGAAAAGAATGGATAAAGGCAACAGTAAATTATTTACACAGTTTATCAAAATAGTAGAAGGTATACCATCAGGGCCTGGAATAAAACTTTCATCAAGGTTAGATATAAACTTGGCAATTTGTTCAGTATCAATATTAAAGTTTATGTCAGTCAAGTAAGAGAAAGAAGTCAAAAAGCCAAGGTTTTGGCTTTTATCGTCAAATTTATCACAGTTGGGAATATCACAGTTTAAGGTATCACAGTTGGAAGTATCACAGTCGAAGGCACTTTGAAAAAAGTTGGAAAATAATTTTACTATAACACGAGGGTCATGACTAGAAGTATCGTTTGATCTGAATGAATATGGATAAGGGCAAGACTTTCTTTTACTGTTAATGAATTTCCAAAAATATTTTGGATTCATTTTAAGATCTTTTTGCACCTCTGAATGTAATTTAGATACTTTAAACTGGACGTCATATTAAAAACATCTCTTGCTTCACAATAATTTTTAAAATTAGTTTCACTTCGAAATAGCTTATAAGTGGACCATAATTTATTTCTTCCATTTTTAAGGGTTTTTAATTCAGCATCGTACCAATCAGGAAACGAAGATCTCGGCCCTACAATGGAAAGAGGAACAGACTAAAGAAAATAAATAAAAAAATAAATAAATAAATTTGATGGCACAACAGCTCATGAAGAACTAGGGCCTAGTGACTTACAACTCTCAACCATTCCTGTGTGCATGTCTGCAGGAATGGAGGGGACCTACAGTTTATTGCAGAATCCGAACGGCTAACGAGCGGCACTTTTCTGTGACAGGAGATACTCTTGGAGGATTTGTCAATTCCTCGCAAGAGGCAGTAGCCGTTTTTTCTTTCAAATAAATAGGTGGCGAGGCTTGGGATCGAACCTTAGACCTCCGGCATGACAGTCCATCGCACTAACCATCACGCCACGGCTACTACTAAAGAAAACAATTAAATAAAACATTATAGAATTCAAAGACCATAAAGTTAACATTAAGACAATTACATAGACAAGACCAGTTAACTTGTGAAAGCACGGTATTCAGTTTCTCAAAATCAGTCTTTTTAAAATTAAAAGTGTAAGAATTTTCAAAGAATTCATTAATATGATCAGAGTCCATGATAAGCAAGAAATTCAGCGCTGGATGATGATAGTCTTCAAACACAAGAAGCTCAGTTGATTTTTCCACTATTATACCTTCACTAATTGTAGTGAACACAAGATCTACCAGCTTTCCATTGGCATTTAAGACGTCATTGAATTGATGGAGTCCCAGAGAAGTAAAATCATCAATTATTTCTGAATCGTCCCGTCTAAGATTTCCATCTGGCAACATAAAATTAGTATCGGAGCAACGCAACCAGGTAACACTGGTAAGATTGAAATCGCCTAAGCAAATGATTTCATCCTGATGATCCATTAATTCGCTGATGAAGTTTAAATTAAATAATCAAAGACTTTGGCATAAACATCACGTGGGCTTGCAGGAACTATGTATAATGTAACAATGTATTCAATATAGCTTTTAACGGCCTTTAGTCCATGAAAATTTTTGGCGTTTCGTCCCGGCGATCTCACTTGGACTCATCAGTTGACTAGTGAGGGCCTTGTCAATACGCAATTTCCATTAAGTTCAGTTCATCTTACATAGATTTCATGGTGAATACCCAGTGTGAACTATATCTAACCAGATTAGAATTCCTAATCATTAAAGCTAGAAGTTTTTTGTGCCCGTTCATATAGTTCACACTGGGTATTCACCATGAAATCTATGTAAGATGAACTGAACTTAATGGAAATTGCGTATTGACAAGGCCCTCACTAGTCAACTGATGAGTCCAAGTGAGATCGCCGGGACGAAACGCCAAAAATTTTCATGGACTAAAGGCCGTTAAAAGCTATATTGAATCAATAATTCAACAAGTCCAATAAAATAGTGCTAAGTCTTCTACTTGGCTGATTTATTTCAGTAGTATATAGAATTTGTATTATTAAAAAAAATCTTCGTATATAAACATTGCCAGGCCACGGGCACAAAAAACTTCTAGCTTTGATGATTAGGAATTCTAATCTGGTTAGATATAGTTCACACTGGGTATTCACCATGAAATCTA
Organism: Epistrophella euchroma; assembly: GCA_947049315.1. Lineage (NCBI taxonomy): Eukaryota > Metazoa > Arthropoda > Insecta > Diptera > Syrphidae > Epistrophella > Epistrophella euchroma. Next base: position 94,443,537 of record OX346246.1, read on the forward strand.
TGTAAGATGAACTGAACTTAATGGAAATTGCGTATTGACAAGGCCCTCACTAGTCAACTGATGAGTCCAAGTGAGATCGCCGGGACGAAACGCCAAAAATTTTCATGGACTAAAGGCCGTTAAAAGCTATATTGAATCAATAATTCAACAAGTCCAATAAAATAGTGCTAAGTCTTCTACTTGGCTGATTTATTTCAGTAGTATATAGAATTTGTATTATTAAAAAAAAATCTTCGTAACAATGTATAAGTTTTACGTTTTAAAGATATTTTTACACAAAGAATTTCATTGTCAAGTGCGATGGGAACACTAAATGGAGAAGCCACGAAGCAGGACTTAACTGCTATTAGGATTCCGCCGCCAACCATTTCAATATTTGTAACAGTGTATCTGTCACGACGAAATACATTAAATGTACTATCGAACATTTCACAGTCGTTAATACCAGCATGGAGCCAAGTTTCAGTAAGTGAAATAATATCATGTGGGCAGATTGAGGCTGAGTTAGTAGACCTTATTGGTCTTGGTCCGAAGTCCTCTTACATTTTGGTAAAAAAAATATCAATTAGTGGCGTAGATTTGTTTGTCTTGTCATTCTCTTCTGAAAAAGATTATGATGAATGCTCTTTTTATTCACGAATTCATGAATTCATGAGGCCAGTATTTTTGATCTAGGAGGTGATTGAAAATTTCTTGGGTAACAAAGAGTTTAAACGAAGCGTAATCTTTGCTCTTAGTTGGCAATTGTTCAATTTTGAGTTTTGATTTGTTGAATCGCGAATTAATATAATTTATTATGTCATCACATCTTATATTTGGATCAAAATTTGATAGGAAGATACATTTGAATCGCTCAGCTGCTTTAAGTTGTACTTCAAAAAGAGTTTCTTTGCTTAAATTTAAATTAGATGGTGGTAATGAAGATGTTGCATGTTAAAGACGGAGGAGTTTCCAATACTAAAGAAGTTGGAAGAGATATAGTTGGCGAAAAGACGTAAAAAGTCGTAGAAGTTGTAGACAAAGGGGGCGTTGATGATGAAGATAATAATGAAGAAGCCACGAAGCAGGACAGGACTTAACTGCTATTAGGATTCCGCCGCCAAACATTTCAATATTTGGATTAGTTTATCTGTCACGACGAAATACATTAAAATGTACTATAGACGAATACGGAGCTGCAGACGAAGACGGAAGAGTTCACCAACTTTTAACTTTTCACGTACGGCACTTCTGACGTTTCAAATTGTATGAAGAAAAAAAACCACTTTTTGGGTCGGACAAAAATATTGTGGTTATCTGTACCGCGAAAAAAATTATTTATTAAAAGGAAAATTATTGGAAACAAAAAATGTGAATTCTGAGCTTGTACACAATAATATTCTTTTGTTTTTCTTCAAAATACTTTCAAAGCTGTACAGCTCCATTGCGGACATGTAAGAAAAATAACGTACGACACTTTTTGACAGCTCTTCCAGTTCCGTCTGCGGCTTCAGTTCCGTCATTCTATTCTGTTCAGCCAGGTAGTTGTCTATAGCACTCAGTATTCAGCATAAACAATATTATTCATGAAAAGAGATTCACGTAAGGTTTGTTTATGAGTAGTAGTCATAAAAGCTTGGCAGAACACTACTAAAAAGAACTCACCCATGAAGGGAAGGTAAAGCTGGTTGGTAATGATTGCTTTTGTTGTCAATCAGTCGGCACTCAGGTTATTGGGTTGTTGTTATCACCTACAGCTGGCTACAGAGTTTGGATTGTTGTTGTAATTTGCGGTGTTGGAGCTGGTTGTTTACAACAAATGCACTCGTTTAGCTCAGGGGTCAGTTGCAGCATGCAATAAAAAAAGAAGTGTGTGGGTTGTGTAGACTCTATTTTGCTTCAATAGCAGAACATATACTAAAAAGTTTCACTCACCACACAGAAGGAAACACAAAAACGGTGAAAATTCACTCATTCACTCGTCGTCACGTTGCGTCTTTTTTTCAATTTTTCGAACTTTACGACGTGACGAGACGACGAGAAATGCTTGGTTATGTATTATTTCACTGTTTAAAATTCTTTTTTAAGAGAGAGAAACTACGAAGAGATCTCGTAACGCTGGAGTCTCGTTTTCTCGTCGCATTGTGAAGGCTGTTTCACAATAGGTATAGGTATAGGTATAGGTATAGGTATAGGTATAGGTATAGGTATAGGTATAGGTATAGGTATAGGTATAGGTATAGGTATAGGTATAGGTATAGGTATAGGTATAGGTATAGGTATAGGTATAGGTATAGGTATAGGTATAGGTATAGGTATAGGTATAGGTATAGGTATAGGTATAGGTATAGGTATAGGTATAGGTATAGGTATAGGTATAGGTATAGGTATAGGTATAGGTATAGGTATAGGTATAGGTATAGGTATAGGTATAGGTATAGGTATAGGTATAGGTATAGGTATAGGTATAGGTATAGGTATAGGTATAGGTATAGGTATAGGTATAGGTATAGGTATAGGTATAGGTATAGGTATAGGTATAGGTATAGGTATAGGTATAGGTATAGGTATGGGTATAGGTATAGGTATAGGTATAGGTATAGGTATAGGTATAGGTATAGGTATAGGTATAGGTATAGGTATAGGTATAGGTATAGGTATAGGTATAGGTATAGGTATAGGTATAGGTATAGGTATAGGTATAGGTATAGGTATAGGTATAGGTATAGGTATAGGTATAGGTATAGGTATAGGTATAGGTATAGGTATAGGTATAGGTATAGGTATAGGTATAGGTATAGGTATAGGTATAGGTATAGGTATAGGTATAGGTATAGGTATAGGTGTAGGTATAGGTATAGGTATAGGTATAGGTATAGGTATAGGTATAGGTATAGGTATAGGTATAGGTATAGGTATAGGTATAGGTATAGGTATAGGTATGATGAAACTTTCAGAGTTTGTTCTTATGAACGAGTAAAAAACTTTGAAATTTGTTATGGTCAAATCCGCCCACTGCCACGCCCACTTCCGCGCCCATTTTACTATTTATTGGTCTTTTTCGGAAACGAATCAATCGATTTGATTGAAATTTTCAGGGTGTGTTTTTTTGGCCAAGAAAAAAATTAATCTGGGGGCACGGTAGTGCCCCCTGCCAAGACGAGCAAAACGAGCGGCAGGCACTACCTATATTTTCTCGTAACGCTTCGTCGGATTTTCAGGCCCTCATAACTTCGATCTGGATAGGACTAGAGAGCTCAAATTTTCAGGATTAGGTGTAGTCCACGGACTTACAAAATACACCAAATTTCATATTTCTAGCTTTTATACTTTGGGTGTAATTCGTACCCAAAAACGTCGATTTTGTCACTGACCACTCACTCATCAAAACCTAAAGGGTACTTCCCGAAGTCCTAGAAAGCTGAAATTTGGAATGTAGGCTAGGATTTGCACACAAACAACAACAAAATTAAGAAATCTATAACTTTCACCCTCCAACACCCCAAACATGGGGGTTCATAATAAGACATCTAAGACAACAACAATTTTCACAATTCACACAAAACAATGCATATAACCCGCCTATACTTGACGTAAGGGTTGTTTTTTTATTTTTTACTCACAAACACAAAAAACAATGAACAATATGTCTTTGCTTGAAATAAGGGTTGTTTATGTATTGTATGATCTTCACCACAATTGGTGGACAAATTGTCGTGCCGGTATCGCTATGACGTATCGTTGGAATATCGTTGGAATTATATGTTATATGTATGTATGCATATGTATTTATATTCAGGGGTGTGCGATAGGAAAAAATTATGAACTTTCAACTCTCTTCGTTCAAAAAAAAAATTAAGAGATTTTTCATTGACGGTTCATTTTTTTAAGGTTCACCCTAATTATTGCGAAGTTAAAAATATACGGGTTAATTTTAATACTTTATATTATAGTGCTTAATAATTATGTATAGGTACATAGGTATATGATTTTCAAGTACATATCTGGTGTTTTGGTAAGAGACTTAGCTCAATATAAAGGTTAGGTTTGGTAGGTTGTAGGTATTTATTTAATTCCTAGGTTATACATATGCCTATTGCTACAATATAAACTGTGAAGTAGTTTTAATGGAAGCAGGGTTTTACTGTGAAGTATTTATAAGGGAGGTTTAAGTATTTTTCTTACGGATAATAGGTGATCCTACAAAAAGAAATGAAATCCCACCAAAAACATTTCATGTAAAAAAAGGTCGCCAAGACTCACATGCACATAACGCTTTCGTTGTGAAAAAGTTATGAGATCTCATGAAGAGCCAAGCCCATAACTCTGCAAGGCCTAACTCCACAAGACCTAACTCTACCAACCCTACATCGTGGTCAAAAAGTATGGCTTGGCCGTTTCATAAAACTTTTGCATAACCGACTTACCAAAAATCTATGGAAGTTTCTGTGTTTCGGCTGCGAAACGGCCAAGTCATACTTTTCGACCACGATGTAGGGTTGGTAGAGTTAGGTCTTGTGGAGTTAGGCCTTGCAGAGTTATGGGCTTGGCTCTTCATGAGATCTCATAACTTTTTCACAGCGAAAGCGTTATGTGCATGTGAGTCTTGGCGACCTTTTTTTACATGAAATGTTTTTGGTGGGATAAAATATTTCGAGTAATATCCGCCTACTTCCACGCCCACTTTTATCAATTTTTGGTTTCTCGGAAACGGCTCCAACGATTTTGATGAAACTTTCGGACTTTGTTTTTATGAACGAGAAAAAAATTTGAAATTTGTTATGGTCAAATCCGCCCACTGTCGCGCCTACTTTTACTATTTGTTGGTCTTTCTCAGAAACAAATCAATCGATTTGGTTGAAATTTAAGGGTGTTTTCTTTTGGGCAAAAAAAAAATTAAAAAAATATTTTTAGTAATATCCGCCCACTTCCACGCCCACTTTTATAAATTGTTGGTTTATCGGAAATGGCTCTAACGATTTTGATGACATTTTCGGAGTTTGTTCTTATGAAAGAGAAAAAAATTTCGAAATTTGTTATGGTCAAATTCGCCTACTGCCACGCCCACTTCCGTGCCCACTTTTACTATTTATTGGTCTTTCTCGGAAACGAATCAATCGATTTGGTTGAAATTTTCGGGTGTATTCTTTTGGGCAAGAAAAAAATTTAAAAAATACTTTTAGTAAAATCCGCCCACTTATATCAATTTCAGGTTTCTCGGAAATGGCTCTAACAATTTTGATGAAATTTTCGGAGTTTGTTCTTATGCCCCGCTCACTTTTATTAATATTTGCTCGGAAACGGCTGTAATGATTTTAATGAAATTTTTAGAGTTATTTAACGATCTTGATAAATTTTTTAGTTATCTTTATGAACGCGAAAAAAATTTTTAAATTTGTTATAGTATAATCCGACTACTGATATGCCTACTTTTATTATTCATTGGTCTTTCTCGGAAACGATTCAATTGATTTGATTAAAATTTTCAAAGTTTTTTTCTTTTCAAAAATTAAAAAAATATTTCTACTAATATCCGCCCACTACTGCCCCCACTATTATTAATGTTTGGTTTCTCGGAAATTGCCCTAACGAAATTGATGAAGTTTTCAGGGTTTGTTCATGAACGAGATAAAAATTTTGAAATTCGTTTTGGTTAAAATCCGCCAGCTGCCCCGCCCACTCTTATTAATTATTGGTCTTACTAGAAAATGTATCAATCGAATTGATTGAACTTTTTGGTTTTTTCTTTTCAGCAAACACAAAATTAAAAAAAAATATTTTTAGTAATATGCGCCCACTGACACACTCACTCTTATTAATTTTTGGTTTCTCGGAAATTCCTTTAATGATTTTGATGAAATTCAGTGTTTGTTTTAATGAACGAGATAAAAATTCTAAATTTTATATGGTTAAATCCACCCACTTATATTATTTATTCGTTTTCCTCAATTTCTCTGAAGCGAATTGATCTACTTAGTTGAATTTTTCTAGGTTTTGTCTTTTGAGCTAGCAAAAAATTCCAATAATAGGCTGAGTTCCGAAGTGTAAAAAATGTTTTCGATATGCATCAGCAACGCAAACTTGATGCTTTGTAGAAATATTACACTGCATAAGTTTGACATTTTGGAACGCAAAAAAAATATTTTAAATCGAAGCAGCTAAAAAGATTTGGATGCGCCGTTTGCTCAGTAAATGCGCATCTGATCCATTCCGGAACTCAGCGATACTTTTAGTAAAATCCAGCCACTGCCACGCCCGCTTTTTATTATTTCTTGGTTTCTCAATAACGGTCCCAACGAGTTGGATACAATTTCCAGAGTTTTTTCTAATGAACAATAAAAAATTAAAAATTAGTTTTATAAAAATTCGCTCAGTGCGACAGACACTTTTCCTATCCCCCGTTCTTTCTCGTCAAATGCTCTTACTCAATTTCTCAGAAAATCGATTTAGATGAAATTTTCATTTTTTTTTGAGCAAGGAAAAAAATAGGAAAGTTTTCTTAGTAAAACACGCCTACTGCCACGCCCACTCTCTAATGATTTGGATGATATTTTCAGCGTTTGGTCCTGTGAGTCGAATAACAACTCCAATTTTCTTATTTATTAATTTTTTGAAAAACTGCTCTATATGTTTTTCGGAAGTTTTGAAAGAAAGAAAAAAATTAGAAAATGAAATTAGTAAAATCCGCCCACTGCCATTTTTTCATTATGTTTTGGTGCTTGGCAATGGCTGTAACGATATGGTTTGTTCCTATGAGCGAGACAAAATTAACAAAATGGCTTTGAAAAAATCCACCCTCTTTCATAATATATTGGTTTCTTGGTATTGATTCAAATGATTTGGATGAAATTTTCTTATTGTTAATATGAGGAAGAAAAAAAAATAGGATAAGGATTTAAAAAAGTTCACTCAGTGTTATATTGGTTTCTTGGTATTGATTCAAATGATTTGGATGAAATTTTCTTATTGTTAATATGAGGAAGAAAAAAAAATAGGATAAGGATTTAAAAAAGTTCACTCAGTGTTATATTGTTCAATGGGATCCACTAAATGCCACGCCCACTCTTAATACTTCTTAGATTCTCCTGGTTTCTCTGAAATGACTTATACGGTATGGATGAAGTTTTGTGTGGGTAATATTTTACAACTTGCAATTTATTTAGATAGGTGTTATCGTGGACCATAGCTATGAAGCCATAAGAGGTGCTGTGTTCCGATAAACAATATTCTTTACAATGTCACTGCCCGAAACCCTTATCTACAAAATATCAGTGGTTTTATGCAGGATAGCTCTCATATATGGTCATATTTTTACAAGGCATACATCCACTCCCAAATCTTGCTTTCGGCTTTACTTAAATGGGAGCAACTAAAGAAAAAGCTTAAAAATTACTAACTTTTCTTAGGAAAATTGATAAAACTAACATTAAAAAAAAGTGCTTTGTATTCTAGGAATAAATTGAAAACTCAAACAAAGTGCAAAAAAAATAATAAAACCTTCAGATCATTATTTTATTATATTAGTTCTTATTTATAAAAAATAAAGTGAGCATTGCATGTTTTGTCTATTTATCTTATCTGTATATCTATCAAATCAAATGTGTCTGATATTACTAAACCATCAATTCTGCATAGTATAACTCTGTAGTGTATAATCTATACCTAATATTTTGCAAGGAAAACTCGAAAATTCCGAGTGAAGCTCGGCCTCCCAGGTACTATACATTTAAATGAAAAACAATGAAAAAGTTGAAAATTGTTAAAAACTTTGTACTACTCGTGTAGTCTGGTTTATTTTTTTAAGTGGTAAGAGTGACCCTCAGGTCCAACATACCAAAAGTCCCCAGCCCAGGGCCGCGAGCTTAAGCCAGAAGAGGGGGTTAATGTTCCCGTTTTTTAGTTTTTCACGAATATTTCAAAAACTAAGGGCTTTAGTGAAAAAGTCTGCGCTAAGGAATTAAAGTAAATTAAATTTCCTACAAAAAATGTTATAATTATATTTTCGCTTGGAGCAACACTAAGAAAGATGCGGGGTGGAGAATTGTCAAGAAATTTAAAAAATCGGTCATTAGCCTACAAAATTTAGTGTTTATTGATTAATTTTACCCAGAAATAATAAAAAAAGTAAGTACATGTAATGTATTCATAATTATTCCATTGATGATTTGGAAGAAAGTTTTTGGGGCTAAAACAGGTGGCGAGGGTTAGAATTTTCTAATTCAATTTATTTGCTACAGTGTTTGCATTCACTATGAAAAAAACTGTTTCATCAAAGGTAAAAAGTGTACTCGATTTTTCAAAGTTACTGACCTTGACTTTGTAAAACAGTTTTCACACATGTACAGCTTGAACCAAATTAGTTGGCCATTCTACTGCGCAGGTCTCTTCAAATTTCTCTGCTCATCTCTTTAATTTTGAAAAATACACAAAAATCACTGAAAAAAATATAAAATATTAAATATAAAAAAGTACCTGTGATTTCGGACTGATTTATAAATAGTTTAGGGATTATTGTATGTTTCTATGTTTTATGGTTTTATGATTTATAGCTAAGCCACATAAAGGTTCCGGGGGCTATGTGTTTGTATTTATTTCACAGCGTTAGTGTTTATCTATATACTATTATATAAAAGAGTAACTTTTTTTGTTTGTCAGTTTGGCTGTATGTATGCACTAAACTCACAAACAAACAAAAAAAACTCTTTTAAAAAATAGATATAATACAAATTTCACTTATCTTATACAGCAGAAAAGAAAATTTTTGTTTAATACAGAATAATAAACAAATTAAAAATTTACCACAAAAAAAATCGTATGGAAATTTTCTAAAATCAAGCATGTAGGTATTTTCCTTGCAAAATTCTGTTTTATAGATCTTCAATTCACATTTACTTCAAGCTCAATTATTTATAAGGAAGAGTTGTTTTGCCATGGAAAATTGCCTTTTGTGGCAGAAGGCGGATTTGACCGGTAACTTTCCGGTTCGTCAAATCCAAATTTTTGTGGGGCTGATTTTCTGGAATCGGCCCAAAAAAAGTTGGTTTTTATTTTTAGGTAGGAAATATTTATGTTTTTTTGTTTTTAGGGAAAATTTTTGATGAGATAAGTGATGGGTAGTAATCTTCATCGAAAAAAAAACAATTCAAACCATGTGCAATGTGCCTGGTAGGTGGGAGCGAGATAATGAGTAAGAGTTGTTTTTACGTTTCGCCAGCGACGAATCGTGGTGATATTTTTGTGTAATAGTAAAAGTTCATATAAAAAAAAAAACATCAACGGTAGGGTAGGGAATTCTCTCTATAGTAAGAAATGAGTGGAGTAGGGTATATATGTAATGAGTAAGGTAGGCATAATATTTGCAGCAGAAATAAATGTTTGCTACTGAAATTGTTTGGTTTGGTGGTGGGTGTTTGCTGGATATGCGATATGGTAAATGGAAACGAACTTATAGGCAAGGGGCGTGCACAAGGAGGGGTAATGGGCATTTGCACCCCTAATAAAAATTATTTTTAATTTTTTTTTTCTGAGTAAATTAAACAATCAAGGGCGCACGTAAATAGGATGGGGGTGCTTATTACATGTAAATCGGCTTAGTTAATTCACAGCTTGAGTTCTAATTGTTGGATTTTAAGGTAAGACTGAAAATGGTTGGTTTGGCGGTGGGTGGTTGGTTTTAAAAAACTTTATTTAGGTTAGGTACAAATTTTTTCATGAGGATAAGCGATGGTGGGGTGGTAAAAATATGTATGCATGTTTTTTGGCAGCAAATTATTCTTCATCGTCAAAAAAAAAATCCAAACCATGTGCCTTGGTAGGTGGGAGCGAGATAGTGAGTAGAGTTGACTGTTTTCGCGTTTCGCCGTCGACGAATCGTGGTGATATTTTTGTGTATAGGAAGGTATGGTAAAACAAAAAAAAACATAAACAGTCGGTAGGTATTCTCTATAGTGTAGTAAGAAATGAGTGGAGTAGGTATAGGTATGAGTAGGTAGGTATAATAGGTATTTGCAGCAGAAAAAAAATGTTTGTATCTAATCTACTAAAATTGGTTGGTTTAGCGGTGGGTGGTTGGTGATGGTGAATGGAATCGAACTTATTTAGAGGCAAAGGCGTGCACATGGAGGGGTAAGGGGGCATTTGCGCCCCTTATACAAATTATTTTCAATTTTTTTTTCTGAGTAATTACACAATCAAGGGCGCACGTAAATAGGATAGGGGGATGCTTATTACATGAAAATCGACTAAATTTACAACGTGAGTTCGTGAGTTCTAATTGTTGGATTTTAAGGCAAGACTGAAATTTTTGTTAGTTTGGAAGTTGGTGGTTGGTGATGGTGAATGGAAACGAATTTATTTAGTGGCAAGAGCGTGCACAATAAGGGCTAAGGGGGCACTTGAATCACTAATACATTTGTTTTTCTAATTCTTTTTGTTGAGTAACTACACTGTGGGGGTGCTTATTACGTTCAAATCAGCAAAATTTACACCTTGAGTTCTAATGATCGGATTTTCAAGGTTCGAGATTTTAAATGAAGATTAAATGTAATGTGGGAACACAAGAAGACAAGAACGTGCGCAAGGAGGGATCTGGTTTCCAGAATCGGCTCAAAATTTTTTTTTTTTAGGTAATACCTACCTACATATGTATTTTTATTTTAATAGGTAGGTACCTACTTTATTTAGGTAGTACAAGTGGTAAAATTTTTTTGATGTTGATAAGTGATGGGTGGGGTAGTAAAAAATGTATTCCGGTTTTTCGGCACGGAATTATTCTTTATAGACGGCAATAACCCTTGCTGGGAAAAAATGCTTCGTTTTAAGAATATATGGTAGGTATATGGTAGAGAAGAAGAAAAAATTTAACATTTCATTGATAAATTATTAATTTCTTTGTCAAGTGGTTACTAACAAAATTCACGGTCGTTCGTTCCTTAGGGGGTAATGGGAGGTAGGTATAACATAACATACAAATAGTCTGATTTTCAAAGTTGTCTTAAAATTTCACTATAGGCAGCCAGGTAGGTACATAATTAGGTTCATTACATTTTTATTCAAATGCAAGCCCACACAACCCACACACATAATTTTAGGAAAATAATTGTCAATGTTTATTGATACTTATGTGGAGGCTTATTTTCAATGTTACCTGACAAAAAAACGTCAATGTTACCTGACAAGTAACATGGATGGTGTGAAGCGCTCTTTAAGCTGAACATTTTTCGAGTGCTGATTTTAAATCATCTTTTAGGTCGATATTTGGTTGTCATAAGGTTTTACTAAAGAAGACCCGGGCAACGCCGGGTTTTATCGGCTAGTTTGATATATTTTTTGACCTGTGGGGTTTTGGAAAAACATTAATAGATCAGTGCTTACGAGTTCTAATAATTTTTAACTACGAGTTTTTAAGAATGAATTTTCCTTATGTTTTAATAGTTTTTACCTGCAAGTTTTTAAGGTAAATGTTTTCTTCAGAGAGAAAATTTGAAACAAGAAATAATTTTAAGGGATAATTTACATTAATTTATTTTACTTTAAAATAATTATTATAAATTTGTATTTCGGAAATAAATATAAAACATAATAATAAAATAAAATACTATAAATAACAATTGATCAATAATATAAATAACAATAACATAATTTAAATAATTTAATAACTATTCATTTACATACACTAAATTTAAAGAATTAATGTCGCTTTCATAGTCGGTTGAAGAATCGTCACCTGGATTAATTATAATTGAATCCGAAATTGTTTCCTACATCAAATCGTGCGAAAAGTATTCTTCCTCAGTTCTTATGGCTTTTTCCACACTTTTCGCCAATCTTCAGCCGTTATGTTTGAAAATTCTTCCTCTGCTAATTTTTGAACATCTAATCAAAGATAATATAATATGTATTATATTATCTTTGGTTCAAGTTTCAACATCTGTATAGTATGCGGAATATTGTTTTCGGTTAGCCATGGTATCATCTCGGATTTTTTGCTAGCAGAAGTAATTTGTATTTCTTTTAATTTATTGTGGTACGAGGCGTTGTCCATTACAATAACTGAAGGTTCCTCCAAGTTATTCAAAACTTGTTCTTTCATCCATTTGCAGAACTTTTCAAAGTTCATGTCGTCGTGATAGTCTCCCCTTTTCGTTCCAGATTTGAATAGAATTAAGGCGTTTTTCACGAAACTTTTTTCACCACCTGCATGCGCCATTATTAGCCTTTGTCCCTTTAAAATTGGCGTCTTCAACCCACTGCTACTGTCATCAGTCCAAGCTCTTGGCCTTGTATTTGAGCTATGAATATAGCTTTCGTTCAAATAAATGATGTTAGTTTATATAACTTTAGTTTATATAACTTTTTATTTAACTTGATTAATACAATGTAATATAATATTTTGTTTCTAGCAGAAAGTCTTAATGTTATGGCAGTAAGCCGTCTACCAGATTGACATTTTTTGTATTGATAAACATTATTTATTATACAATTATTAATTAATTTGAATCAAAGTTAATGCAATTTAAATAAACTTTAAGTTAAAATGAAATTTGTAACTACAAATCTCCTTCTCTTAATCGATTTCTGTATTCCAAAGCAGTTTTAGTATATCTATAAATTGGTTCCCATCCTCGCTCACCATTCAAAATACCCATTATATTATTATTTACTCCAAAGTAGATCCTTCGAATTTCTTTTAGCATCATTTCAACACACAGCAACAAAATGAAAAATATCCTCCCTCTCACCGCGGTTGCAGATATCACATAAGATTAGTAGCTCGGGTCGATGAGGTACGTTATTAAGAGGGATTAGTTCACATCTTAACATAAAGATTGTTCTTATCATCTCGGTTTTATTCTTATCCAGAAAGTAAGTGTTTTCTTGAAGATCATATTTCGCATTACTGTAGTACATTCTGTATTGGGAAGACTGTGTCTCATTCATGTATTTGTTGTATAGATATTTTCCTGATTTTTCCAGAATGTGTTCAGATTTCACCCTCAGTGAAGAGGCTCCATCACAACGGTTAAAATTAATGTCACATCCATAGTAATTAGCAAGTTCTTGCCACTCCTGAATGCAGTGTGAGTTATTTGCTATCATGTGCCTTAGAATAATTTTTGGTAAGCGGTGCTCTTCCATTTCCATCACTTTAAGAACATATTTGAAGTGTAACCTCAACGTTTCTAAGATAAGAGGTGGGCAGCCTGTCTCCAGATGAATCATGTAGTTAGGGGTGCTATTAGGTAATCTAAATATTCGTTTAATGCAGTAACGTTGGAATTTTTCTATTTGCTTAAAATAGCTATGCCCCCAAATCTGTGCAGCATACAAAAGAACCGTCTGGGCAGTTGCTTGTATAACTTTTTGTTTAGAGCTATGGGATACAAATATGTTTTGGATGCAAGGACGCCAGACTGAATTTATAGCCCGTTTAGCTTCTGATAGTTTAACTTTCAGGTGTTTTTCCATATTCAGATTAGCTGTTATCAGAACTCCAAGATACTTATATTCTCTTATGACTTCGATAGATTGCTTTTGGAAGGTCCATGCTTCGTTTCTTGAGAATCTGCCTCCACCGTTCCTGAATACGAGAATTTTTGTTTTTTCAAGATTCACTGATAAATTCCAGGCTTTGCAATACTTTTCAAGTCTGTTAATCATAAGTTGCAAACTTGTAACTGAACTTGCAAGAAAAACAATTTCGTCAGCATACATAAGTCCTGGAATCATTGTACCGTTAACCTCAACTCCACCACCAATATCATCTGTTATATCATTTATAAACAATATGAAAAGAAGTGCGCTTAAGATACAGCCTTGCTTCACACCCATCGTCGTTTTAAAATCATCAGATAAACCTTCTCCATCCCATACCGCAACTTTATTATTTTCGTATGAACCTCTTATGATGTTCACAATTTTGCTACTTATATCAATCTTATATAGCTTGTAAAAGAGTCCCTCGCGCGGGACAGAGTCAAATGCTGAAGTCTACAAATATAGCATAAAGTTTCTTATCATTTTGTTTGTACATTTGAGCAATATTTATTAAAGTGAAAACTTGATCAACTGTAGAGTAATTTTCTCTAAATCCAGCTTGAAACTCGTGTAAGATGTTCTTATTTCTGATCCAGTCTTTAAGTCTCTTGTAAATTAGAGCGGTAAATAGTTTGCAGATTGTATTGAGAAATGAAATTCCTCTGTAGTTTGCTGGATTTGTATGGTTTCCTTTTTTATGGAGCGGGAATATTATTGATTTTTTAAAGCTTTGTGGGAAGTCTGTGTTTTCGAAAAGTCGATTATACTCTTTTAGAAGAGCTTGTGCGAATTCAGGAGTACAGTTTTTGTAGAATTCGAAGGGAATCCCATCTTCTCCTGGGGCTTTGTTGTTCTTAGCATTGTTCAATACTTGAAATATTTCTGATAGTTCAAAGGGTTCATCTAGAAACACATCAATTATTTGAGGCTCTGCATACTGAATATCTAGCGACGTCTGAGCAGTATTTAAAAGTGTTTTAAAGTGTGTTTGTAGGTCATATGCCTGAAGACCAGTTGCAGTACAGTTTTTTCTTCCATTCGGAAGTTTGGCTGCCTTTCAAAAGTCGATTGAAGATCTGCAATTGTTTATCTTTGAGATATTTTGGTGTTCATATGCTAGTCTTTTTGCATGACATATCTTTTTGAACTCATTGTTTGCATTAGCATACAATGTTTTAAATATATTGGTGTTATGCTTTCTAAGTAATTTTAGAAACGTAAATGACTTTCGTCTTGCCATCAAGCAATCTTTATCAAACCACTTCCGTTTCTTCGTGTCTTGTTTGTTTGTAAGTTTTGTGTAGATTTCTTGATGACATCTGAAAGTCGATCGATATTCGGGGAAGCTTCGGTTCGGTAAAGATTATTAAGTTCAATGTTTAAATTGGTGCGGTAAGTATTTGCCATTTTTTGGTTCCAGAAAAGTTTCGGTATTAGACTAAGCTCATTATAATTATTTAAATTTTCATTAAATCCCACTTCAAATTGCACTTCTAACGACATATGGTTCGAGAACGTCTGCTGCCCTATTCGAAAGTCGGAAATAATGTCATGCCAGTTTCCAGCGATGAAGCAGTAGTCTATATAACTGAACATTCTGTCTCTCTCAAAAAAGTATATTCACCTCTAATATCCCCACAACAACTTCCATTTAGAATTGAGCAATCGAAAGGATCTGTTAATTCCAGTATTTTAATTCCTTTACTGTTGCACAATTCATATTTCGACTGGCGTTGAGAATTTAAAAGCTCTGCATTCGGACCTGAAACAAAATTATTCTGAGAAAGCCCTATTCGGCCGTTGAAGTCACCAATAAGAATCAAGTTTGTGGAATCAATATTATTTAGAAGGTCACTAAGTTTATCAAAGTCAAGTTGCCAGTAATTGCAGTTGAGATAGATAGGAACTATATACAAAATTTGCATTTTTATTACAAGTTTTACAATATATGAATTATTATTTTCTTCAAATTCTAGTTTTACTCCTCCAAGGTTTTTACGGTATGCTAATAGTTCTCCACCACTTGCTCTTCCAAAAATACTTCTTTTAACGGATGCTTTTTGTAATGTATTGTTTACTCCTGCCATCCCTGAACTCGAAGTTTGTCCAAAGTTTGACAGTTGTTCTGACGTATTGCTAATTTTTATTTCATTCATTAAATTATCAATAGTATTTTTAACACCTGTTGAGATTTTTCCAAGAATTTGGCACAGAATATGAGTTCCATCTTCATTCCTACACCGCAAACCTTTCAAAGCGTCCCACGTGAAAACTCTATTCTTAATATGCAACCTATCGTCCCTCAATACAATCTTTTTCTTCGGGTTTTCATCTCTCAGCGGTTTCATCAGCCTGATCAATTTAGATCTCCTTTGCCGAACGTTCAAAGGCAGGTCTTTATTGATGGATATACCTGAATCCTTGAGTTGTCCACAGTTGCGAAGCACACTAGAAGCCATATCGCGGGTCTTCATTTGGACGATCACTGTTGAATTGAGCGGATCTTGGCTTCGAATAGTGTATGCACTTTCGACATCACTGCTTGAGTCGAGATTGACAAGGCCTGCGCAGACAGACCTTGCTTTGTTTGTCATGTCAACATCTTCCTCAACAGGTAATCGCACAACCAGATTTTTTTCAGATTTTTTTTGCAGTATTTTATCAATTTGTGATTCTAGTTTTTTGTTTCGATCTTCTAATTGAGCAACTTTAGTTGACATTTCTTCATGTTTGGCTTTTAGTGTTGTTATTTCCGTGAATAAGAGCTTGAAGTCGCTTTTGGTCGGGAGTTCCTTGATAAGCGCAAATAAATGATGTCATATCCTTTTGTTCTGTACTCCTGGATTTTTCTCAGATACTTCACTCGCATGAGTTTAATATCATTTCTTTCACAAAGAAGTTTCCGGTTGTTTTGCGCTTTCTTGTAGCTAAATCCGTTTCTTCTTAAAATCCTATTGAGGGACGTAATACTTAAGTTAAGCTCCAGATGGACTCGTTCTCTGAACATTTTTAAGGATATCATCATTTTTTGCTCCTGGTGGAAGTTGTGCATTATACGCCGAATAGCTGCGATGTCAAATTCGTCTAGTCCAGTTTTCTACTTCGTATGTGGTACTTTTTTATTTGGTGATTTCACAACTCCTGTCTCTTCGTATTCCTTAATAATCCTTCTGGTTGATCGTTCAGAAATTCAGGTAATTTCCACGGTATGTGTGGTTGCGTAGCTCACAGGATTTCCAAGAAACTAATTCTTGGCTTCTTCCAGTTTGTCATTATATCTGTGGTCACAAGGAAAAACTGTTAAAGTCTGTTTTGCTCATTTTTCAGGAGAGCAGTTTAAAGATTTTGAAAAACGCATGAAAT
Organism: Epistrophella euchroma; assembly: GCA_947049315.1. NCBI lineage: Eukaryota > Metazoa > Arthropoda > Insecta > Diptera > Syrphidae > Epistrophella > Epistrophella euchroma. The sequence goes on from OX346246.1 coordinate 94,460,415, forward strand.
TACAAATGACTCTATTGGGCTATCGTGCTGAAACAAAAAGTAAAATAAAGATAATTTCACTCTTTTTTTAGTTTGAAATTAAATTTTTTTTAAAAAAGTAACTGTAAAATATTTGATTGACAAAACTAATACTTTAATCGTTAGGGCCTTTTAGGTTTTTCATCATAAAAATTCCTATCTGAAGTTTAGTTGTTTTTCCATTATAAAAAAAAATTTTTGTTCAGGTCTAAAGACTACTTTAGCTGTTTTTCCTTGTTTATTGTGTCAAATTATGCAGTTCTTATGTCGACTTTAGTTCTTATTCCTAAACTAATAATGAAAAATATATCGACTTTGGATATGTTCTCAGCAGATAATGAGGACCAACTTTGAATCTTGAGATAGAATAATATAAAAATATTGGAGTAACAAATATTTTAGACTATAAAAATTAAAATTTTAAGATTTTATAGTACAGTGTGTCAGGTCTGATTAATAAATCTTTATTAAGCAATTTTTATAAGTTTAGCCTAGTTTATACATCAGTGCGAAGTGAAATCTAACCGGAAATGAAACATCAATAAATCTCGTGTCGAAAGATTTACAAAGAAAATAAATTTTGTTTTACATATATTTGGTTTAGATAAGTCCGTTGAATTATATTTACTTCGAAACAAATATTGTTCTCCTTGTTGCTTTAATAATTGCATATAATTTTATTTTTTTTTTTTTTCATAAAAAGCCTAGTTTATAGGCTAGGCTTTTTTCAATAGTTTTGACTTAATTTTCCTGTATGAAACTTTTGCAAAGGAAAAAAATTTTGCAAGTATTGAAAACAAAATGTTAGATTATACATTTAAACTTAAATTGATATACCGGCAACGCGGAACCACACGCGTGGGAGAGCTAGCGGAGAATGCTTCTTTAGAGTCAAGAAAATGTCAAGAAGTTTGAAATGTGAGTTTCGTATGTACAATGACATACCTATCGTTACTGGAATTACAAATTAATAGAAAACAGTTTGGGATACTTAATTTGTAATAATTGGGAAGATTTTGAGTTCTTGGAGCGTTATGGTGATTGGAGATTTGAACGCGAGAGTAGATAGATAGATAGATAAATAAAATTCTTTATTACAATATATAAGTTTTGCATTCTATTGAAACTAAGAATATAAGGACATGGCTAAGTTGCCGTCTGCCTGATAGACATTGTTTAAACTAAAATACATGATGCATATAAGTACAATATCAAAATTTTTATATCTTCATTAAACAGTTCTTTACATTTTTTATTTATTTTATCATCTTATTCGACTTTTAAAGAAAAAAACTATTGAAGAAAAAGCGAATCTTAAAAAAGGAGTAGATTTTGTTTAAAATACAATTAGTTTATAACAGATCTTAGCAATGATATATATAATGTTTAGATACTTTTTAAATTTTAAAATCGAAATATATTACCATTGAATAAATACAAATAGAAGTGACACCCAATTACTCAAAGCTCTATATGCTCGTCCTGTGGCGTTTTGTAGAAACAAATTGATGATGTAGAATTTTTCTGTACACAAACCGATTCAAAAGGGATTTTTATTTATTAAATTGTTCCTTTTTGAATCCATAACGACGATTTTCTGTTTAGTTTTGAAACTAGTTTACAAAGGCATGTGAAGAATATTTGAATGTTTGTATTGTTATTTATAGGTTTTAGTTGTTTTTTTTTATTTTTGTTTATATGACGATGATTTTTACAAGCTACGCTGAAGATTATATTTCCCATATTGAAATACAGAACAAAACTATAAAGGTACATACCTAAGGATGAGGATATTATGATTGTCCTATTTACTATTCAGGCTTTAATTATTTTCTTAATTCTGATTACTTCGTCAAATAAAAGTTAAATTTTTTTATTTTTTGTAACATTTCAGAGAAAGTTATTTTTTATTCTTAAATTTAAAAATCTTAATTTATAAAGGTAAAATCTATTGAAGATCAACTATGTGTATACCTACATACCCATCAGAGATGTAAAAACTTAAGTCAATTGATGACTTAAGTAAATCGACTTAAAAGACTTTTATAAGTCTTTTGACTTTCAAAATGACTTTAACTTTAAATTTACAGTCAGCAGTCGTGTACAATATTCTGACTTATAAGTCAATTAGGGCAATTGATCAATTGACTTACAGTTAATTGGATGCATTACTTTTTGACTGGTTGCAGTCTTTAAGTCACTTAAAAGTCACATAACCTCAATTTTTGGCTAAATTAATTTTTGAATAATTTAAATTTTTTCCATGAATTTTTGGCGGTTTTTGATTTTCTTCAATTATCCGCGCATAGGTATTTTCATTAAAAACAGTATCAGTGCAAGGACACATTAATACCGAGTAAGATGTTACTATATTGTTTCCAGAAAAGTTGTCCAGAACTCAAAATTGGTGAAATTTTAAATGGCGATATTTTGAAATTTCTCAATTTTTTAGAGAAAAACTTTGAGAGCCACGATGTGACAGCAAATAAGAAATAACCAAAATGTTATTATGTGGGTTAATAGGTACAAGTGCTATGATATCGAATACAACCAGTTTGGAAATTTTTTTTCTCAGCTTGCTATGGTACCTCAAATCAGACCTGTAAAATAATTAAATATATTGGGACTTAAATACAACTTAAGTACAATTACCATGTACTTTAAATTTCTAAGTACAAGTACAATTCCATGGTATTTGTACTTAAAAATTCTAAGTATAAGTACCGGTACTTGTACTTGTAATTATAATTCCTCACAAGTATTTAAAAATTTGGTATTGATTACTTTGGTACTTAAATGAGTTATACTTAAATACTTTTTAATTCCTTAAGTACTTATAATTACTTTTAATTACTTCTAATTCCTTTAGTATTTCTAGTTTTCTACTTTCTAGTTCCTTTTTAAGTATCTAAGTCTTAAAGATTTTTGTTCTAAAACACTTTTATTTTAATGCATACCGTGCATAATCTTTATTATAATTACGTACAATATAAGTTGTTAATTAATCGAATCAGCATTGTTTTTTATATATACAGGGTGTCCCGAAACTCAATTTCAAGCGGGTACCGGGTGATAGGGCAGGTTGTGCCCGTTCTTTGAAAAGTATGAAAAAATAATCCATCTCGCTTGGTTTGGTAGTTATAGCAATATTAAGAAAAATAATGAAAATCGATACCCTACCTCACATTTTTATATACAGTGGTCACAAATTTTAAAATTTTGTTGTGTCTTCTTTTTTTACGTAATCCTTAATAACCATGCTATTAATCGCAATCAGAAATCCAAGAATAAATTTGGTCAGTTTCGTAAGAAAAATTAAGTTTGACTGAGCCATTGTTTAAAAAAAAATTTTTAAGCTAACTTTGACACTTCATATTTTCAAAAAAATGTACCAGACTAACCTCAGCAAGTTATTTAGAAAACTGACCCGTTTCATCTAGATTTCAAAATGGTACAACACTTGCTACTTATTTACTCGTAAAAAATTCGAATGCTTTTTTATTTGCAAAAGGACCTCAGTTCACTTTATATCACTTTTACGTAAATAATGCTTTTTTGTGCTCAAAAATCGGTTTTACCGTGGTGTATGTAAGATAAACAGAGGCACTTGAATAAGATACTGTTTGCAGTAAATAAGAGTGGGAGGGATCAACATTACACACGGTATGGTACGATCTACGTTCTGTGGGCTACGTTCCTGCTTTTACTAGCAACTTCTCGTAATTATGCGCCTTTGTGTTACCCTGGACTCGATTTAATTCGTACTAATAGCCTTTCTTGAATAGCGTATTTGTACATGGCTCAAGAATATGAGAACATCAATACTAGCTTATTGAAAGAGTTACATTAGCCTGGCATTTTGTTCAGGACTAAATGTTTTTTATTTATGGGAGGGATAAGTGTTAGTGTAAAAAGAAATTTTCGGGGCTAAAAGCTTCTCCCTCTTTTGGGCGCCATTTTGGAAAATAGGGTGTTAAAAGTTTTTCGCTATATCTTGAGAACCATGCGTCTTACAAAAAAAATTTTGCACATTTTTGTATAAAATTGAATTCTGTACAATAAATGTTAAGGCACTTTTTATAGTTAAATTGAAAACAAAAAAGGTTAAAACTAAACACAGACGAAAGTTTTAAGAAAATTATCATTAAAGGGATTTAAATGCCAGGTTACTATGTAACTTTCAATGGACTTATATGGATGTTTTCATATTCTTGAGCCATGAACAAATACGCTATTTGCGAAAAGCTTTTATTACGAACTACCAGGTAATAACTAACATAATTTCCACAACACTAATCGAGTTCAGGGTAACACAAAGGCGCACAATTACGAGAAGTTGCTAGTAAAAGCAGGAAATTAGCCCACAGAACGTAGATCGTAGCGTACCTACCATGTGTAATGTTGTCCCACTCTAATGTACTGCAAGTGCCTCTGTTTATCTTACATATACACCACGGTAAAACCGATTTTTGAGTGATATAAAGTGAACTGAGGTCCTTTTGCAAATAAAAAAGCATTCGAATTTTTTACGAGTAAATAAGTAGCAAGTGTTGTACCATTTTGAAATCTAGATGAAACGGGTCAGTTTTCTAAATAACTTGCTGAGGTTAGTCTGGTACATTTTTTTGAAAATATGAAGTGTCAAAGTTAGCTTAAAAATTTTTTTTTAAACAATGGCTCAGTCAAACTTAATCTTTCTTACGAAACTGACCAAATTTATTCTTGGATTTCTGATTGCGATTAATAGCATGGTTATTAAGGATTACGTAAAAAAAGAAGACACAACAAAATTTTAAAATTTGTGACCACTGTATATAAAAATGTGAGGTAGGGTATCGATTTTCATTATTTTTCTTAATATTGCTATAACTACCAAACCAAGCGAGATGGATTATTTTTTCATACTTTTCAAAGAACGGGCACAACCTGCCTATCACCCGGTACCCGCTTGAAATTGAGCTGATTCGATTAATTAACAACTTATATTGTACGTAATTATAATAAAGATTATGCACGGTATGCATTAAAATAAAAGTGTTTTAGAACAAAAATCTTTAAGACTTAGATACTTAAAAAGGAACTAGAAAGTAGAAAACTAGAAATACTAAAGGAATTAGAAGTAATTAAAAGTAATTATAAGTACTTAAGGAATTAAAAAGTATTTAAGTACAACTCATTTAAGTACCAAAGTAATCAATACCAAATTTTTAAATACTTGTGAGGAATTATAATTACCAGTACAAGTACCGGTACTGGTACTTAGAAAATTTAAGTACAATTACCATGGAATTGTACTTGTACTTAAAATATTAAAGTACTAGGTAATTGTACTTGTAATTGTACTTATGCTTAAATTACACAGGTCTGCCTCAAATTATAGAACCATTGTTTTTTATTTTCGTTTTCTCAAACTGATTTAACTGATTTTGATAATTATTTTTATAAAAAATTCAAATAGTATTGTTTTTTTTTTTGGATAAAAATTTATATATTTCGAAAACGAATCGATTGATTTTTACGAAACTTGGCACCGAGCGGTTTTAAAACATTATCTAAAATATTTTTAACAAACATTTTTTATTTAGTTAAAATTAACGTTGCCTTACATATAAACTTTAAAAAGCCGTTAGAGAAAATCTCTCTCATCTCATACAACCATTTGTTTTATTTTGGACTATCTCATTATCTGTGTAACAGATAATTTTGTTACCTACATATGTAAGTACACACATTATATTGATATATTTCCTACTACTTTCACTTTATATATCAGATGAGTAGAGCTGAGTAAAGTTAGGTGTACGGTAAAACATTGAAGATTGTAATGAATAGGGCAACCAAAAATATGCCATGTCATATACATTTTCGAAGAAATATGCGCTTGAAAAACAGTATTAAACTTATTTCTTAGTCTTTTTGCAAAAGTGTTGCTAGGAAAAATACTCTAGCATATTTTTGATTGCCTTAGTAAATATCAATATAGTGTTTTGATATTAAGTTAGGAATTAAAATCGTATAATGAAATTATTTTCATCACATACACAAATATGTAGACACATAAATAATTCTATACAAATTTTAAATTTCAGACTAAACACAACCAATTTCGTTTCCATATATACAGGGTGTCCCGAAACTCAACGTCAAGCGGGCACCGGGTGATAGGGCAGGTTGTGCCCGTTCTTTAATAAGTATGAAAAAATAATCCATCTCGCTTGGTTTAGTAGTTATAGCAATATTAAGAAAAATAATGAAAATCGATACCCTAGCTCACAATTTTAGATACAGTGGTTACAAATTTTAAAATTTAGCTGTGTTTTATTTTTTTACGTAATCGTTAATAACCATGCTATTGATCGCAATCACAAATCCAAGAATTAATATTGTTAGTTTCGTAAGAAAAAAAAGGTTTGACTGAGTCATTGTTCAAAAAAATTTTGTGAGCTAACTTTGACACTTCAAATTTTTAAAAAAATGTACCACACTACCCTCGGCAAGTTATTTAGAAAAATGGCCCGTTTCATCAAGATTTCAAAATGGTAAAACACTTGCTACTTATTTACTCGTAAAAAATACGATTGCTTTTTTATTAGCAAAAGGACCTCAGTTCACTTCATATCACTTTTACGTAAATAATGCTTTTTTGTGCTCAAAAATCGGTTTTACCGAGTTGTATGTAAGATAAACAGAGGCACTTGAATAATACACTGTTTGCAGTAAATTAGAGTGAGACAGATCAACATTACACACGACACGCTAAGATCTACGTTCTGTGGGCTTTGTTCCTCCTTTTACTAGCAATTTCTCGTAATTCGTAATAAAAGCCTTTCACGAATAGCATATTAGTACATGGCTCAAGAATATGAAAACATCATCCATATTAGTCCATTGAAAATAACAGTAACCTGGCATTTTATATCCCTTTAATTATAATTTTCTTAAAACTTTCGTCTGTTTTTAATTTTAACCTTTTTTGGTTTCAATTTAACTATAAAAAGTGCCTTACTATTTATTGCACAGAATTCAATTTCATACACAAATGTGAAAAATTATTTTTGTAAGACGCATGGTTCTCAAGATATAGCGAAAAACTTTTAACACCCCATTTTCCGAAATGGCGCCCAAAAGAGGGAGGGGCTTTAAGCCCCGAAAATTTCATTTTACACTAACACTTATCCCTCCCATAAATCAAAAACATTTAGTCCTGAACAAAATGCCAGGCTAATGTAACATTTCAATGAGCTAGTATGGATATTCTTATATTCTTGAGCTTCGACAAATACGCTATTCGTGAAAGGTTTTAAGTACTTACGTATTATTAGATAATAACTAACATAATTTTCACAACACTAATCGAGTCCAAGGTAACACAAAGGCGCACAATTACGAGAAATTGCTAGTAAAAGGAGGAACAAAGCCCACAGAACGTAGATCGTAGCGTGCCGGGTGTAATGTTGATCTGTCTCACTCTAATTTCTGCAAACAGTGTCTTATTCAAGTGCCTCTGTTTATCTTACATACACCTCGCTAAAACCGATTTTTGAGCACAAAAAAGCATTATTTACGTAAAAGTGATATGAAGTGAACTGAGGTCCTTTTGCTAATAAAAAAGCAATCGTATTTTTTACGAGTAAATAAGTAGCAAGTGTTTTGCCATTTTGAAATCTTGATGAAACGGGCCATTTTTCTAAATAACTTGCCGAGGGTAGTGTGGTACATTTTTTTAAAAATTTGAAGTGTCAAAGTTAGCTCACAAAATTTTTTTGAACAATGACTCAGTCAAACTTTATTTTTCTTACGAAACTAACAACATTAATTCTTGGATTTGTGATTGCGATCAATAGCATGGTTATTAACGATTACGTAAAAAAAGAAAACACAGCTAAATTTTAAAATTTGTAACCACTGTATCTAAAATTGTGAGCTAGGGTATCGATTTTCATTATTTTTCTTAATATTGCTATAACTACTAAACCAAGCGAGATGGATTATTTTTTCATGCTTATTAAAGAACGGGCACAACCTGCCCTATCACCCGGTGCCCGCTTGACGTTGAGTTTCGGAACACCCTGTATATACAAAAATAATGAAAACAAAACAAATTAAGCAATAAACATTCGTTTCCATAGTAATAAGAAAAAAAATCCCATTCGAATTCATAACCCTTTTATGATTAAGGAAGTTTTTTTTTTATTGAATACATCAATCTACCATGCGATAGCAGCCCTATATGGAAACCTTAGTGGCCGATTTTCCCGGTGTCTACTTCTATTTATATTTATTCAATGATATTACACTTTAAAAGCAAATGCAATTTGAATGATTTGAAACATACAAAAATATCTACTTATCAATTTTCACGTGATTTGAAACACAAAGATTTGAAAGATATTAAGCTTTTTATACAATTTTAATGATTTGAAACATAAATACTAGGTATACAATTTTCACGTGATTTGAAACACAAATATTTGTTATTATTTTAACTGGGAGAATATTTCTTAAGCTTCGTATTCATTATGCGCGGCATCCGCGCGCACCATGTTCGTCCGCGGCAAATCATGATATTTGTCACGCATATCATTTTTTGAGAAAAAGTTGATGAACCGATCCAATTGACAGCTAGTAGCTAGTGCCCAAATCACAAAACAAACTACCGTCTCAACTGCGCGCGAGCAAAACCATGTTCGACCATTGCCGCGCTTCAAAAATCCATCACGAATGGATCGATGCGCGGCACGTTCGAGCGCACAAATGTTCGAGCTGTCGCGCGTAGAAACCCGGTATTCATATTGCGCGGCTGATGCGCATAACAATGTTCGTTGGTTTGCCGCTCATAATGAATACGAAGCTTTAGAGTTCAAAAACTATTGCGATATGACAAAGCATGTTTACAAAATAGAGATTTACCCAAGCAATTGATCCGTTGAGAATATCAATAAGCTCGTTCAAAGATAGAAAACTAGTTCGGAAATATAATCCCCTTATTTCTTGTAATATTGGACAAACTGCTATAAAATGTTGAGTACCTTCGAGTTCTCTTAGATTGCAGAGAGTGCAGATTTATGATAAGTCGGATCTATAAGGCACAAAGTTTAGATTAAGTATTTCGACTCTAGCTCTAAAAATGATTCCGAAAGCTTCTGCAGTCAGTTCCTTGCAAAAATAATTCATACAGATGGCAACTGATGGTTCAGTTTCCGGTAAATGTTTCTACTCTCTGAAGAGGATGCCCTTTCTAGATATTGTAAGTATATCGCATTATCAGTTTTAGCAATCAGGTCATCAAGTATATTCTGCCATTCAATAACATTATTTTCAGTTAGAGAAAGCGTTACATTTTGTGATTCAGCAAGAAGGTTCAATTCTTTGAAAGATGTAGCGTTTCTTCGAAGTTGCCTTAACAAAATTGACTTATGTAGACCTATTTCTCTTTTCACTACTGTAGTCAGATAGTTGGCATGCGATTTAAAATTTTGGATGTAAATCGGTGCTAGACCAATCTTCACATCTAAAGCATACGTTGGTGTTGCGTTGGGTAATCGGAATAGTCGTTTAAAAAAGAACCTCTGTATACTTTCGAATTCCTCATGTTGTGCGTACCCAAATGCTTGCACCCAATAACACATACAAGTATTGACTGTTGCTTTGAACACTCGGTACTTCGATGCTACATCAATGTTTCTGTTGCTGAAAAACGTTGGCCACGTCAGATTTATAGATAGTTTGGCTTCCCCACCCTTCTCCTTTGCATGTTTGTTCCAGTTAAGGTTAGATGTTATCAACACTCCCAGGTATTTGAATTCCTTTACTAAATCGATGCACTCATTGTTGATGGTCCATGATTCCTCCGTTAGTCTTCTTCGGTGTCTAGATACGAAAATCATAGCTTTTGTTTTACTTGTATTGATTTTTAGGCCCCAAGTTTAACAGTAGTCTTGAAGTCTGTTAATTTGCAGTTGCAGAGCGCATGGTGTATCAGCCAATAGTACCAGGTCATCAGCATACAGTAAGACTTTGACTAAGTAGCCCGCAAATAATACACCTCCCGGAAGAATGACAATGACAGCATTAATATAAAGGGCAAACAAAATTGGGCTCAGGATGCATCCTTGGGGAACACCTGTAGACGTCTCGAACCATTCCGATAATTTGCTCCCATTCCAAACTGCAGCAGTTGTTGAATCCAGGAATTTGGAGTATAATAAAAGAAATTTCCTAGAGACACCTATAGATGATAGCTTGTAGAGATCAACGCTTGCCTGTTTACCATGTCAAAGGCCGCTTTAAAATCTATGAAGCAAACGTAGAGCCTTTTAGAATTCTCTAAATACTTTGATGCAATACTAGACAGCGCGAAAATATGATCCACAGTAGAGAATCCAGACCGAAACCCAGCTTGAAAAATACTTAAGCGGTTTGTTGTCTCCATCCATCTTATTAGCCTCTCATAGAGAATTGAGCTAAATATTTTTCGCAACGTATTTCGGATAGATATGCCCCTATAATTTTCAGTAACGCTTGCCTCCCCCTTCTTGAAAATGGCATAGATAATCGCTTTATTAAAACAGATCGGAACGGAGGCATCATCGTAGAGTTGGTTGAAGAAGTTTACCAAATGTAAAGTAGCGAATTTATAAAATTCGGCAGGGATTCCATCGCTACCAGGTGCCTTATTATTTTTCATGTTATCCAAAGCTGTATGCAGTTCGTTCAGTGAGATTGCCAGATTGGGCAGTCTAGTTCGTATACACAGATGTGTAGTTGCGCATAGCTAAACACTAAAATGGTAGAATCATTAATTGCTAACAGCTTTTTAAAATGATTTGCAAGACTGTCTTCTCCTATAGCGTTATTGTTTGCAGTTTTTTGAGAGCGTCCTCCTAGTTCTCTCACATTGTTCCAAAATTCTTTCGATACCTTACAAGAGGTAAGTTTTTGAGCTACAAGTTTCAGATACTCGATCTTTTTCGTTGAACATTGTTGTTTGTAAAGCGTATTACAGTGCAGATACTGGGTTTTGAAGAAAGCAGCGTTGGTCGATCTGAAAAGCTTTAAAAACACAAAAGATTTCTTTCGTAGTCGCTTGCAGTCATTTTCAAACCATCCATTTACTGGTTCAGATTTTTGGCTTTTTGTGAGTGCATATGAAGCTGAAATCTTTATGGCATTCATTATACTTTCTGCGATCTCATCAATTGATCTTGATGATTGTATCAAAGGGAGGATGTTAATATTTCTGTTAAGGCGATGTTGATAAAGTACACGTCTGTTCTCCATCCATTTTAATTTTCGTAGCTTAAGTGAGGGTTTTTGGAGTATTGCTTTTTCGAAACCGATTTTCACTGCAATTGGTAGATGGGCAGAAAATGTAGCTGCAGGCACTTCGAAGTCAACTGCGGTTTCGACCCATAAACCAGACACAGCACATAAGTCAATGACAGAGTGTCCTTGGCCACTTATGAAAGTGAGTTCGGCTTTATCATCTCCTTTGGAAACTCCATTTAAAACAAAGAAACCAAAGTTTTCGAAGAAATCTATTAGAGTTCTGCCATTAGAGTTAATTGTACCGTCTTTAGAGTTTCTTTTTACTTTGAAACCCATTTGAGATTCTGTATGATGCGAAATGGGATTTTGGTATTCACCGATTCGAGCATTTAGGTCTCCAATTAACAAAAGAGCTGTTATTTATCAAATTATACAAGTAATCGAAATCATTCTGCCAGTTATTACAATTTAAATAGGGTGGTATGATAAAATATTTGGAAAGATTATTATTGATTTGTAAAAAAATCCTGTTTTCAATTTTTTTAAACTCAACAAAACTACCAACATTGCTTGTTTTAATACCACATAGAATGCCTCCACTAGCTTTTCCCATTACATTACTTCTAGTGCATTGACTTATTTATATGGACTGCTAGTCGGGTGTCATTTCCATACAAAATCGTAAATGAAAATGGTTCAACGACTTTAAATCACCATCAGCGCTCTCGTGGCACATCGGCAAAAAAAAAGTAAGTAATTCAAAAGCCATCTATTGCAACTTGGCCTCATTTTGACAACCACGTGTTGTAATTTTTGTTTTCGTCGTCGCTCCGAATGTTTCGCGTTCGTTTTAAAGAGCCTTACTGGATAAAATCATTGCCTTAATGACACTCATTTACACGAAGTCAAATATTGGCGCTATGATGATCTGGCATTATAATGTCAAGAATTCTCTATGTGCATTGCCATTATTTGCCAAATGATGTTACCACGATTCCAGTATAATGGTAAAATTAAATGTCATCTGCACTTCGTCATAGTTTTTCTGACAAAAATAATGGCAGATTTTGGTATATTTACACTATTTGGTCATTAATGGCAATATACACTTGTCAAAACAATTAAAAGAACAAAAAAAAATCACTTTTTTTTAGTGTTTTTCGAAGAGCTGTATCTCTGTGAAAAGTAGTCTTATTGAGATGAAACAAAAAGCATTCTGAAGCTTAATTCTTTTTATATTAAGAAATTTTCGCAAATGATTTTTTAAGGTACCGTTATTACGCAATCATAAGAAGCAGCACGACCCAAAAATTTTAAATTTTTTCCTTTTTTTTGAACATTGTCATTTTCTTTTAAAATTTTTTTTGAGCCAATTTAATGTTTTGTTTCAATAACTTGTTTATTCAGCTTTAAGGTCATCTTTTTTCGTCATTGTACAATTTTTTTTCAAAAGAATATCTGGCTTTGAATGAAAAAACAGACTTTTGACTTTGACTACCAATATTATCGCAAGGAATGAGGACACCGAAAATGTATGGGTAGTTTTAAAAACTGGATTTTTTCAAAACTTTATAACGATTATTTTTTGGGTGGTGCATAAACATTGTGAAATTGTCATCAAAATGGAAACGAAAACACCAATTTCTGCCCACTTTTTTCACAGTTTTGCGTTAGTTACAATACTAATAAGATTTTAAGGGGGAGAAAAACATCTTTTCGAGAAAAAAAAAATTACAACTAAAATTTGAAAATTTTGAAAAAAAAATTTAATTTTTGCTCCAATTTTTTTTTTTTTGAAAAAAATGTTTTTTATTCTTCTCTACGCTTATCAGTATTGTAACTAACGCAAAACTGTGAAAAAGTCAATGTTCTAGTGGCTGGAACCCATTTTAATTTATAACCGCTAAAATACTTATTAAAATTATTTTTATTTCCTTGTTCAATAAATTTTTCTAATAAAATAATCATGTATATCAAAATCCAATGTAAATTTGAAATAATCTGGTAACAAAAGTTTACTTTTGAGACCTGTTATGTTATAAGATAATATTTTAAAATTAGTAACTTCATTTATTTTTTTATGGCAGACGGAGGGTGCACCCTATTGTGGTTGATGTTGAACATTGTTTTGCATTTGCCACATGGATGGCGATGATGATGCATGAGAGCTTGATGCACTGACAGCACCAGATGAAGGTCCCTTCAGTCCCCCGCTACAGTCGAATAGCTTCAAAGCGTGCTCCCCAAACAATTGCTTTAGAAATGTCATTTCGTTGACAGTTTTGACAATTAATCCTTGTGATAATTTGTAAACAAACATGTGATGATCAATTTGAAGTCTGACGCCTTTTATATGTAATTAATTTCGCCGCAAGCCGGGTTTGCTTCAAGTAGTTTCGATTTAATGGAATAAAGTGTTTGTCGTTTTCTCCTATACATGAGTGAATGTTCGCGGTTTATACTGATTCCAGAGTTTTTTAGTTTACTTGTTTCCGATATGATGCGATCTACAATTTCTCTGGATTGAAGCTCTAAGATTACAGTTCCTCGTTTTTTTGGGTGTTAATAATTTCCCGAGATTTGTTTACAGGTAACACATCAGTCTGTCCAAATTTAAGCAGTCCTCTGCAAGTTTGAGTGGCAAATTCGGTTGGATTGGTGTTATCATTAAGAGGCAAATGCACAACAACAATATTTTCATTGGTTTTTTGTGATAAAGCTTTTAATTGTGATTCGAGAAGATCACATCTTTCCGTCGTTTGAGCCAGTTTTTCAGAAAGTTTGGTGTTTGTTAGTTTTAATGTGTGAATTTCAGTTGACAATTCTGCAATGTCAGATTTTGTAGCAATGTCTTTGATTTTTTCGGTTAAACAGTCATTGAAGATTTGTTTTAGGTCGGGATTTGAAAGCTTTCCAACATCAACGGCGTGTGTCATAGTGGTTGCAACGAATCTTTTGTTTTTGGATTCTACTTCCGGCGATGTTGCAGCTACATAAAAATAATGTATATTCCGGTACTCGCAAAAGTAATTTTTATTTTTTAATTTTTACTTTAAAAGAACTGCCTACCTTGCGAAAATACAGGCAATTTTCTTCAACAGGTGATTTGAAATGGTTTTCAGTTTTTTGTCGAAGATATAAACAAAAAAATTCAACTTTAATTTAGACTTTTTGAAATAAAATCAGGAGCTAACAAAACTTCACTACTATCACTTTTGACAATCCAAATGTCAATCCGCGAGAATGCGAGAGTATAGCGCCAGGTGTGATGAACGAAGTAAGAATCTGTAGAGAGTCAAAAGATACTGTTTGTAATTCTAGAGGAAGGAAACTGCTGTATTTTTGTGATTCGTTTGGACTTCGAATTCTAAATGGAACCAGTTTAGGCGACTCATCAAGAAATTTTACAATCTTTGGTGGGCAATAAGGTAGGTACATCAGTTATCGATTATTCTATCTTAGGAGAAGATTGGGAACCCTATGTAAAAGATCTTGTGATTAAAGAAGTACTTTACTCACTCAGAACTTTTTCGGTCCTTTTTACCTTCTGCCATCTTATTCAATCACATTATGAAACAATTGGCATGCGGTTACTTCCTAAATTATACTGGAAAACTTCGAAAGCGTAGGCTTATAGATGTAGACTTTTTCATGCTAGAGCACAACGTAAAGACATCTTACCCCCAACAAGAATTCAGTCATAAAAAGATCAAATCGGGAAATGAGCCCTGGTATGATGATGAGGATGGTCAAAAACCTCGTAAGGTATCTTTTACATTGCTGAGAATTTTTAGTAATTCCACTCGAGGTTTGTTTAGGAATTCCTACATCGATGCAAACTGAAAATATAAGGAGGTATATAGAAAGAAAAAAAAGATTACCATATGCGGAACTGCAGGCAGTCAGACTAGCTTCCTATAAAAATGCGACAGAGTTTTGGAAATTGGCTCGGGAGCTAAACGGCCGAGTTGTTAAGATGGCATTCAATTAAAAACTACACATAGTTAAGTCAGAGTTAATTGACTTAAATATTTTAATATATAAGTCAAAACTTTGATTTTTGACTGTGACTTTGAAACTAGCTCTAGCATTCATGTGCAATATTCTGACTTATAAGTCAATTTGGGCAGTCATTACATTACTGCATTACTTTTTGACTGGTTGCAGTCTTTAAGTCACTTAAAAGTCAGTAAGTCATTTGACTGCAGTCTTTTAACTTAAGTCAACTGGCCCGTAATGAAATAATTGTAACTACTACACCACAAAAAAATATTTAAATAGTTTGTTTGAAAACGCTTAAGGCAGTAAAAAGAATAAAAAGAAATAAATTGACTTAAGTTAAAAGACTGCAGTCAAATCACTTACTTACTTTTGAGTGACTTAAATACTGCAACCAGTCATAAAGTAATGCAGTCAATTAACTGTAAGTCAATTGACTGCCCTAATTCACTTATAAGTCAGAATATTGTACATGACTGCTGACTGTAAATTTAAATTGACTTAAGTTTTAACATCTCTGCTAAACTTGTCCTAACGTGGATTGGGATGCGGAAGCTGTTAATGTATACAAGTATATAGGTATTATTATTTTCAAAGAACGTAAGTATGGAGAAGCATTTGTGTGGACCAACTCCGAAAATTAAAACTACCAGTAAAGTACTCCAAAAATTTACAAGCAGAATGTTGCCACAGCCTTACATGTTTTTTTACCTTGTGCGAAATTTCGAAGACACAAAAATCCAGTGAACTGCGTGCACATTTTACTGATTGCCAACCCAACCTTTCTTTCCCGGTCGATCATAGTTTCTTTTCTGTGCCAACCTTCGTCGAAATAAGATAACGTTTAAGAATTCGACAAAGCGACTGAACTTTTCGTATATAAGTGATTTGCAAGTCACTATAACAAAGCCATACGTTTTCTTATATAAAATAAAAGAAAAAATTCTGTAAGACTTTGGTCAACAGATAATTCACAAATAATCATCTTTTAAAATAAGCTAACAAAAGGTAATTTTTTCAACCAGCTCTTATTGGAAAATTTCCGTAAACTCTAAAATTTTAGTTTCCCCTATCAAAAATCATTTTTTTGGAACTTAAGCGAGAAGAATCCGACCTTTAAAAGGCATTTTGTGTAAGGTACTCGCATACCTGGGTCATCAGGGTGATCGCACAAAGCTCATTGCGATCAAAGAGCCATCGTTGTGATCACACAACCATTCCACGTGAACAGCTAATCTTTTTCATCTCCTGTTCACAAACGACACCATTCGTATTTGGATCAAGTGATTTTCACCAGCATTCAACGATCACACCGTCCACATTGAAATCTGCGGACCAATCCTAACCTTTGTTAGTGAAGTTTTTTCGATCAAAATAATAGGTACGTTTAGCACGAGTGGCAGTAATTTTTTCTTGTTTTTTTAACATCTGAAACTACGAAAATTATTTTTTTTTAGATTTGTACCAAATGATCTTTGCTATATCAACGATTGTGCTTCCTCGATAACCAGAGTCCTAACAAAATCTGGTGGAACACGGCATCGTAACGTCTATAGCCAAAAAGCCCAATCGAAGCACTGAAAAGATTACTTGGCACCATAAACCACCACCTGATGGTCAAGCTCCCCACGAGATTAGCCTACTTTTATCCAAGAGTAAGCCCTACCTTACTGAGGATCAGTATAGAGTGTACATTGCGTGGTTAAATAAAGTGATCGTCATTTTTCTGAAATCATCGGACATCCACTATCGTGGGTTCTGGTATATTCAGTCCATACGCAAGATAAGCCCAAAGCCCCTGCCGTCGAAAGCCACGTGTGAGCAAAGACAACATTGCCTCATGAATCAAAAACAACTTAATTCACAACGACTATGAGATCAGCATCCCATCACCAGCATCCCTACCAAACTAGTCCACAGCCATCGCCACTATTTGGCCTCGGACCCTCCTATATCTCCACCATCAACCACAATATCAAACTTCATCACTAACGTATTAATCATCATCATCATTTTCAACAGAATTGCAATATATTTACTTAACATATAATTGTTTACAAGAATTCATGTGTCTCTCCTGGTCGTCATACGTTCAACTAGACAAGATTTCACAATTAAATTTACATCACCTTTTAGCTGCGCTCGATTAAAAAATTCAGCGCTCAGGCGTCAACAGAGCTGATGTGCACGCCGGAGAGCCGGTGAATCTTTGAAATTTTTCTTAAATCTTGACAAAATTGAGCGTTACGATCTTTAAAACCAAGATATTCCATCTTAAAGTAAAAACAAATTGAACGTTTCTCTTAATTTTTTTTTTTATTATCCATTTCAATTTAATTAAAGGCCGTTCATTTTCTTTCTTTTATACTTTCTTTTAAATTGAGAAAGAATCATCTCGTAGACTCTCTTCACTCATACGAGATTTAAGACTTTGAATTGGTTGATTTTTAAGTTGAAACATGTTTTTCTTGCTTTCACTCCCACTCATGATTAAGCTTAATTTCATTAAGAGAAAATAGTTTTTATTATTCAAATTATATGTTTATTACTAAAAGAGTAAAAATATAAATCAAACTCTAAAGTTAACTTTAATTCTATGAGAACCGACTGTTTTTTTTTTGTCTGTTTTGACTAAAAAATAATTATTTCAAGTTTTAATTAATTGATGATGAGCTAAGTATAATTTTTTTTTTATAATTTTTTTATTCTCTGTGTTGGATTGGAATTACATACATAATAATTATAATAAAAGAAATCTAAGGAAGATTTATATGCGATCGAATGCTTATTGTTTTCTATTGATTTGAATGTTTTTTCTTTAAATCATAATGGAGTGATTTTGTTTTATTGCGAAGGGAAGATACGAAGTGATGGTAATAAGCGACGACGACATGGTGAAATTAAGTAGTTCTTAGGGAATTGCTGCATTTCCTTTAGGGGTTATTAAGAATAGAATTTTGAGTGGCTTAATAACGAAGGAGTTTCTTAATTTATAGAAACAGAGGGAGGGAGGACGACCCAGATTACACCTTGGGTTGCTACTAAAGAAAAACATATGAACAAACAAAATAGAAGTTATAATAAGTTTGAGGTCTTGTTGAACAATAATGTTTTTTTTTTTGTGAATTCTCTTCGGCAAGAAGTACGTTGTGCGGTAGTTCAGCGGCAGGTACAAGTACCCACCCCACCGACGCACGAGCTGGTCAAAGGTGAAGCAAGCGTGCCAGGTCGTACTTAGCTGGCTGGACAACTTATGTAACCTCCTTTGGTTTAGCTTAGGGAATCCTGTGGTCCTGAGAAACCCAAGGGATCACATTTGGTTAGATAAGAACACCAAAACCGTTACACATTTTAATGAAAAACTGCCAAAAGCGAAAAATGCTAATAATATTTCGTGGAAAAGATGCTTTATGAATAAAAACATAGCCCATAGCAGTAAATTTAAAGTACTTGAAGCAATTGCTGAAAGTATACTTTTGTATGAATTACAAGTATGGACTTGTACAAAATCCCTCAATGCCAAACTACGTTATTATGTCGAAAACCTTTTATACATACAAAGCTGCAAGCGGACTATCTACTGAACGTCTTCAAATTGGCTGAATGCCGGGTTGTCAGAGATGTATGTAGTTCTTAATGCTAAACAAAATCAACTTTTTCAAAAATTATCTACAAAATGCACAAGATACAATACAAGGAATAACAAAGTTCGTTTAAAAACACAGGTAACACAGTACTAAAGTCTTGTTAAGACAAAACTTATTCTCTTTTAAAAAAATGAAAAAAGAACTAAAGTACATATATTTAAGAAAATGTAGTAGCCGTGGCGTGATGGTTAGTGCGCTGGACTGTCATGCCGGAGGTCTAAGGTTCGATCCCCAACCTCGCCACCTATTTATTTAAAAGAAAAAAACGGCTACTGCCTCTTGCGAGGAATTGACAAATCCTCCAAGAATATCTCCTGTCACAGAAAAGTGCTGCTCGTTAGCCGTTCGGATTCGGCAATAAAATGTAGGTCCCCTCCATTCCTGCAGACACGCACACAGGAATGGTTGAGACTTGTAAGTCACTAGGCCCTAGTTCTTCTTCATGAGCTGTTGTGCCATCAAATTTATTTATTTTTTTTTATATTTAAGAAACATTTTTTTTTTAAACTTTTGTTACGGAAAAGCAACCAAACTCTAGATTAGATTTTCACGAACTGAATTACTGACGGGAAAAAAAAACTAAAATCAATTAAGGTCCTTCCTGCATCATAATTTAATTTTGGAATAAGCGCTAAGTTGCAGATAGGAAAGTCTTTTTACTCATTCTTCCCTTGGGAATAACCACTAAACTGAAGTTGAGTTGTCATTCCCTTTTAAAAAATGAGCAAAACCAAAAATATCAACACGGAAAAGCAGCTAAACTCAAACTAAGCTATTTTTCCTCGACAAAAAAATGTAGTAGATTGTATAAATATAATGTGGAAAACAACTTAAGTCAAGTTAAGTCATAATTCCTTGTTGTAAATCTTACAGAAAAATTATCTTAAGTCAACTTTAGATACAAAATTTTGCTTTTTTGGTTTTTTTCCTCAATATCGAATAAAAAAAGTGACTTAAGCTGTTATGTTTTTTTGAAATTGTTGCCACATTTTGAAAGATAAAAAGCTGAAAAAAATTTACAAAATAGATTTGATTACGCTGAATCTAATGGCATCTGTTAAGTCCAAATATATTTTTTCGACCAGAAATAAAAGAAATGGTTGATGTTTCGTCGTTGAGGTTTGATAATCGAATGTCTTTTATTTTACAAGAATATTAATAAAATGAAGTTAAAACAGTTAAACAAACTTTATGTAATTTTAAACAAAAAAAATGCAAAATGAAAGAAAGGAATACAAAATATGACTTGCAATTTTTCTAATGACAATTATTGACTTTTGACAGATGATGAAGTTTTTGCTTGACAGATTGATGAGTTGTTAGAAAACATCTCGAGACGCTGTACGAGGTTGAGCCGCTGTTATTTAAGTCTGCTCGCAACAACATCAAAACCCTAATTTCGTCTAAAGTCGACTTTATAGCGGTTATAGTTTGTGGCCACAGATATACCTTAACAACTATCTTACGCGTCTGGCTTCCAATAGGTTTTCATTTTCTATATGGATCCATGAAAATTTCTTTTAAATTTATTTCTTTGTATAACTCCTGGTTGTTTTTTAAAAACTGAATTCCAAACCAAAGCAAATATCATTTAAATACGTAAATTACCTCTGATGAAAATTCATTCTTAAAAACTCGTAGGGAAAAATTATTAAAACTCGTTAACACTGATCTATTAATGTTTTCCCAAAACCCCACAGGTAAAAAAATATATCAAATAAACACTAACGCAATAAAATAAATATAAACACATCGCCCCCGGAACCCATCTGTTACTTAAGCCACAAATCATAAAGCCATAAAACATATAAACAAACAATAATCCCTAAACTATTTGTCAATCAATCCTATGTCACAGGTTGTTTTTTATGTTTAACCCAAATGCATTTTGCAAAATATTTTTTTTTTTTGTTATAAGTGCGCTGAAGTTAGTCAAGTAAAAAACTTAGCTCATACATTCAATCTAATTTTAATTTTAAAGAAAAACAAAGTTGTAAAATTCAAAAATCTTTACTCATTAAATATCTTGCGCACCATTTTTGTTCTCTTAAATCCTCTCTCTGTGCAACCGACCGACCGTTGGCCAAGTGAATTGGTTCAAGCTATGCTAAGAACAACTCGTTTAGGATAGGGGGGGGGGTCTATGTCCCCCGGTTATAAGGGAGGAACCATTTTCTAAAGCATTGACCTAAAGTGCAATACAATACTATATGTTTTTGAAAATCCAAAGACCTATTCTTTCATTTTGTTGCTAAAACAAGTTTATGAAAAAATTGAATCTGAATTTTAAATTTTTGAATAAAAAAAAAATTATAATGGTCTTTGGATTCTCAAAAACCTATACTATTGTATTATAGGTACTTCCGTTGGTTTTAAATAATTATTATTGCACTTTACGTCAATGCTTTAGAAAATGGTCCCTCCTATATAAACGGGGGGACCATAGACCCCATACTAAACGATTTTTTTCTTTGCATATGTCTAAAAATTATTTAAAAAAGTCTAAGTCACAGTCATTAACTTGGAAAAATCCAGTATACTTTTTACCTTTGAAGAAACAGTATTTTTCATAATGAATGCAAACACTGTAGCAAATAAATTAAATTAGGAAATTCTAACCCTCGCCACCTATTTTGACCCCATAAACTCTTTTCCGAATCATCAATGGAATAATTATGAATATATATATGGTAAACTGGGGCACATTCGGCACCAAAAATTTAAAGTTCCATATTTCGAAATTAATAAAGGTATTGATAAACTTTATACAATTTATGAAACGTTATTATTTAGAAATCAAAATAAAATAAAAGAGCTTTTCAGATCATTTACAAAACACATATATTTTTTATAATTTAAGAAAAAAAGTCATTTCGCTGAATGTGCCACAACACGGGGCTCATTCGTCAATGCTAGGGGCACTTTCGGCACACAAACTTTTTATATTTATTTAATAAAATAAAACACTATATTTATTACAAAAAAGAATCATAATAAGTAAAAAAATTTAATATAAAAAATCACAAATCCATGTCGTTACTTGACGTGAAGTGAGGCAAGTTATTAAGTTAATATATTTACGTAATATTTATTCCAAGACCGAAATGTCGCTACCGGATTCGTAAGATGAGGTCCTTACTCAATTTAATTTCATTCTTCAGTGCTAAGGAAATGTATTCAATTAAGGGTTCCACAAACACTCAAGTTGTAGAATTAGCTTATCGGAGAAAGTACCTTGAAAGTGAGTTTAGTCCCAGTCCCAATAAATTTAAAAATTATGAAACCACGAACATAGATTGATTTTTAAAATACTTTTTAAACTGAAAAAAAGTAATCTCTCGTAGCCATAGAGCAGGGCTGCCAATGTAAATCATGTGTAGTAGATCTACTTTATTTATGTTTCTTTAAGCATCTGCTACGTAGCAACATTATTCTACTTCGTTTGACTCATTTTGAGTCATTGAAAAAAAGTTAGAATTGTTAGAACTTTTAGATCCAAAAGAAATACAAACTGAAAAATATCCCACAAACCTCCCACTTAACAATAGTTTTCCTTATTATGATGAAAACATAACAAACATAGAATCTCTAAACTTGGAGTTTAGAACGCTTATGTTTGCTTTAAATATATAAAAATGAAGGACGATGAAGATATTGTTGACTTTCGGTACCGTTTATGCTCCCAGAAAGACATTTTGGAAGGATATATGTTTAAGGTATTGCTTGACTCTATGTTTAAACTAGCCAGTCTAACGCATAGCAGTCCAGCTGCCGAAAGACGATTTTCAGATTTTAATAACGTAAAAACTAAAAAAAGGAAAAATCTCTATATAAGTAACGCTTCTTCCCTTTAAGTTATCAGAGGATTTGTGACTGAAAGATTTTGAGCCTTTTTAACAATAAACACGATATTTTTGTAAATCTAAATATATTTCGGAGGGTTACGTCTTAAAAACTGATTAAATTTTAATCACAATTTCTAAAGTATTATAGTACCTTACCTACCCATTAATATTTTAATTTTCTTATTTTGATATTGTGTGAAATTGTGTTTTTTGTTTTTTCCTTAATAGGAGAATCCAACTGAATTGATAGTGCTATCACACACGAGAGCAATTCAACCTGGGGAAATTCAAGCTTGTAGGTGAGGGAGTTGAAGAGTGTAGAATGAAAAGGGCAAAATGTTCTTCCTTGTTGTGAGAGGAATAACAAAGTTCAACTACTAATACGAACAAAAGTTGTTAGTTTCTAGGCAAAAAAAATCTGTTGTTTTGCGGAATTAAGTTGTTATTTTTTGAAACAGAACAATTTTTTGTTGTTCTTAGCGTCAGATAGAAATAAAATACTCCTATACAATTAAAGACTTTTCATATGCACTAAATTTTGCGCTAGCTTTCTTTACTCAGTGTCAGTATGCGATTGAAGCAAAAACTACCTAGGGGTTAGTCTGGTTCAAAATTGAACCAGTGTGAGATGGCCCAATTGAATGAAATGAAATAAAAATTTCTTATTTATTTTCGTCATTATCACTTCAATCTAAAGATGCTGTATAAATAATTTGTGTCAGTATCTTTTGATTTAGGGCACCATCGGAAGATGTGCCCCATCTGGTACCGAATGTGCCCTTTGCAAAACGACGAATGTGCCCCGATGTCACAAATTTATTTTTAAAACTTCTTATGAAAAAGGATATAAAATATGAACAGATTTGTGTTGTTTAATGGTAAGACTAATGGTTAACAACACTGTTCAAAAAATATCTCTCTTGTTTAAAAAAAATAAATCCGTAAAATTGCTTACCTACTTAAAGTGAAAAATTACAGCCAGGGCCAAAAATACACATAAACACTTCTAACTTTTTTTACCAACTAACTAGAACTGTCAAACTACAAAAAACCTGTAGTTTTGTAGAAGGTTTCGTTCAGCATTTAAATAATGGTTTACAAATTAGCGAACTTAGTGAAAACGGCAATGCCAAATGTGCCCCGAAGACGAATGTTACCCAGTTTACCATACTTACTTTTTCTCTTATTTCTGGGTAAAATTGATCAATAAACACTAAATTTTGTAGGCTAATGCCCGATTTTTTAGATTTCTTGACATTTCTCAACTCCGCATCTCCCTTAGTGTTTCTCCAAGCGAAAATATAAATATAACATTTTTTGTAGGAAATCTAATTAACTTAAATTCTTTAAGCAGACTTTTCCACTTAAGCCCTTGGTTTTTGAAATATTCGCGAAAAACTTTAAAAGGGGACCTTTTACCCTCTTTCCTTGCTTAAGCTCGCGGCCCTGGGCTGGGAACTTTTAGTATGTTGGAGTGTCACCCCTACCACTTAAAAAAATAACCCAGACTGCATGACTTTTTTCATTTATTTTTCCTTCGTTGACTGGACTAAATGACATTAAGACGAGATTTTTGTATGTGGAAAATTTATACAAGTTTTCAAATATTACACCATGTTTGGAAAGTTTTAAAAATTTTGTTCGGGCTGTTTTGTAGGTATTCGTTAAAAAATAAAAAACATTAAGGCCGTGTGCGAATTCGTTTAAAATTTCGATTAAATTTGATCCCACATTAAATTTTGACGTTTCATCAGTGGTGAACACAATTTCATCTTTTTTCTGTGTGAATTCAATTAAATGGGATTTTTTAAATTCTAATATTTTTCTTCCGTCCGCGAGTTTTGGAAAAAAGTAGAACACATTTTTTTGTAAATTTATTACAAAAAAATGTAATTTAACTCTGTGCAAGTTAAAAAATTGAACGCCCATTCTAATGAGTTCAAAGAGAGTGCTCTTACCCTGGGCCTGTTATAAAGAACGCTTATGGTTCGTATTCTGTTGCAAGCAGCTGCAGATCAAAAACACAAACACTCCACGATAACAATTATTATTAAAAACTTTTTTTTAAAGCTTCTAATGAGTTCAAAGAAAGTGCTCTTACCCTGGGCCTGTTATAAAGAAGACGCGAAAAACTCGGGTCGCTTGTGGTGGTCACGATGAGCTGGCAACTTTATTTAATGCTTGTTATCATTGCTGCAATTAGCCAATGTTGTTCTTTGGATGAATGAAGGGGAATGAAGAATTTCATTTTAACCAGCAGATCCGGGGTTCTATTTTGCGTCAATTCAAACTCGTAGCGCAAAAGAAATTGTATTCAAGAGAACAAACAATGTTCTAATTCTACTTCTAGCTTCTATTTCTCTGCAAGCTGGATCCAGTAGTCTTCATTGTGGCTCTAGAAACAAGATTACACAAATTAGCATTGAACTTTTTCTTAATATTTTTAGAGTGAAATCATTTATTTATATTTTAATGCATCTTCATTGAATATGTTCTTTTTATGCACATGAAAACAAACAAAAACTTTCGTGGGTGCTGGTAAACGTCAAAATTTAATCTAGCAGCATAAATTTAACGTGCCCCTGAACCATGTTAAATTTTGACGTCTTAAATTCACCTCAATAATGTCAAAATTTAATTTTGGGATCAAATTTAATCCAATTCACACACGGCCTAAGGATGAACGAACATTTTGTATTGTTAGTAAACTTTCTATAAACATAATTTGCCTACAAATTATCTAAGCAGTACCGGCTAAAGATTGTAGGTATAGAACTAAATCGAATAGGACATAGGAGTGTGATAAATTGTGATTTATTGATTTAGTCAAAGAAAATTTTAGTTGTTGTCTTTGTGAAGTGCAGTGAATTTATTCATACCTTCTTATTCGATTCAAAAATGTAAACCATTTTTACTTATTTTCTTTATTACACCTCAGCCCTTTTTTGATCAGTTTATAAAAATGTACAGGTATCCCACAATCGCCAAGGAATATTTAAAAAAAAATACCTACCTACCAGTGGATGGCGTGGCTGATTTCAAAGGTAAGTCGAAGAAAAATAAACCACCCAAAAACGTAGGTAACTAAATTGTGAATGTCAACCTTCCACGCCATGATATAAGTAAATGCTTTACAAATTTTGTATAGATAGGGTTATAAAAGTTTAAATTTACAATAAATTAAATAGGTACGTAAGATGAAATTTTCAAAGAAAAACCGACCTGAATTGCAAAAAATAAGACAAAGAAAAGCGTCTTATTTTTTCGAATTAAAATTAATTTTTCCAATAGAAACCTACCTCTATCCAACTGAATTTAATACGGAAATAAAAGCTGTTATTTTAAGAGGAAAAATTAAGCGATGATTCAACTGACGAAAAGTCATGTAGAAGTTCATCAGTTCATTCTATAAATCCACTCGTCTGCTTTGTAAAAGGTGCTCTGCGAGAGAAAAAAAATTCTGAAAACTTTTCTTGGCTTACGCCCATAAATATAAAATTAATGCTGAATTAAAGTCGGCGCCACAGTGGCTCGTTTAGGCAAAAGTGCTTGCGAAATTCATTTTTCGGGTGGGTTTATAATGCAAAACTTTTACATTTTTTGAATTAACAAATGTTTGGAGTTCTAGTAATCGAAAAAATTATTTCATTTGTATGAATGGTTTGGCTTGTAGAGCGAGTCAAAGTTGACAAATTTTTATGGTGAGAAAAAAAGAATTATTTAAAATTTTTTTTATATATTTGAGTGTAAAAACTAGGAAAAAAGTGTATATAAAACTTTTTTTTTGTTGTTTTTACTTGATATATGTATTATTTGCTATAATCAGAAATGAAAAAAAATGATAAATTTTTTTTAAACTGCTAAATTTAATGTTTTTTGAAACACCCATTTTTGCACGCTTTTTCGATTTTACACTGAGTAGAAAAAAAAAAAGGTTCAAACATAATCAAGCCAAGCTCGACGGATAGTAAATCCTTATATATCTCTTCATATAAAACCAAAAAACTCAGCTGCATAAAGTTGCATAGAGCTGAGCTAGAGCAATTTGATTTGATGAAGTCAGTGATTTTTTCTCAGTTTTTTTTGTCAGGTGCAGAAAAAAAATCATGGAAAATATTTTTTCTTTGTTTTTTCAGGTATTGGTTTGAAATAAAATGGTTTTGTAATTTAGAAGGAAAAACCTACCTAAGTTTTTTAAAACGGTTTTATAGCTTATTTCTTGTGACCCCTAATAACACTTTTAAGTATGAATTTTTTAGATTTCGGGTATGATTAATTATTGTCAGATAGTTTAATGGATACGATTTTTTAACTGGTATACGCTAAGGAAACTAGTGACTTCATAAATACAACAGTCAACGATATAAAAAGGCAAATAGCAGATATTCAACCAACAATATATACATTTAATGAAAACATAACTATATTTGTGAATCACGAGTTCTTTTTAACTATGATTGACGGAAAGTTTTAAACGAATTAACAAAAACAGAGTCTACGCGGTTATGTCCGATATGTAAAAGGACCCAAAAAAGCCTCAATAACCAGGATGAATTGTAGTAGCCCGTGGCGTAATGGTTAGTGCGTTGGACTGTCACGCCAGAGGTCTGGAGTTCAATACCAGCGGCTTCCACCTTAAGTTTTTTTCGGAGCTACTACCTCTTGCGAGGAAGTGACAAATCCTCCAAGAGTATCTGTTGTCATAGAAAAGTGCCGCTCACCTTAGCCGTTCGGATTCGGCAATAAACTGTAGGTCCCCTCCATTCCTGCAGACACGCACACAGGAATGGTTGAGAGTTGTAAGTCACTAGGCCGTGGTTCTTCATGAGCCGTTTGTGCCACCAAATTTATTTTATTTATTTATTTTAACCAGGATGAATTAAATAACGACGAGCATAACTCCGAATATGGAATCTCTCCATTGCATGCTAGAATAAGGTGCATGGAATTTACATATTTTGAAACTGGTTTATACACTTCAACAAGAGGGAGAGGAATTTTATGAATCTATTGGGATCAAGGAGGCAGAAAAGAGAAGAAAACAAGAGAGTGCCATGAAAAACAACTCACACCTACTCTTCATAAAATTTTGGTTCATAGTCAAAACATCATCGAATTCCAATCTCTACCACTTCGAGGATTGTCAGAAGAAGCCCAGGAGTCTAAAAATAAGGACTACAAGAAATACAGATATCAAAATACGTGTAAAGTTTCAAGAATTCGGCAGAATGAAGACCTATTTAACATGCTAGCGATCTCATCCGATCCACTTATTTCTTCCTTAAGGCATGTAAGAGACCAAAAAGATCTGAAAGCTCAATACTCACCGGAAATGATAAGATTATTACGCATAACGACGGAATCTATCAATAAAATACTTTATAAATGTACTCTCATAAAAAAAAAATAAAATAAATAATACTTTGTAAATGTTATTTCACAAAAAAAAAATAAAAAATCAATTAATAAAAAAAAAACAAAAACTAATTTTGTTCCCCACTGTTTCACACAAATTGGTTTGTTTCCTTTTTTCCCCACTGTTTCTATTAATTTACACTCAAATTACTTCATAAATTGACTTTCGACCTTTTTAGAATTAAATACCAATTATGTTAACCACCTTAATTAAAACTTCTTATTTAAGCAGCAGATTCTGAAACAACCTGTAAATATTTTTTCTTTAAATTCACAAACTTTATAGCCTTGGAAATTTTGGTGATATCTTTATTCGTTTGAGATATGATTTTTCCAACCAAAAAAGTCAATACGGGCCACTGTGGCGGCGTTTCAAATGAAAATTAGTCAGTTTCAGTTCTTATTCTCAGTTTTAATTCTTAATCGCGTCGTTCGCTTTACATAACTTTCTTCTTGAGAAAAAGTAACGATAACCTTAAAATTACCCTTTCTTTTTCCTGGTACGAACAATGTGAGGATTTCTGTAGGGCAAAAATATGTACCCTTTCAATTCAACAGGTCGTGATCACGTGATCGTCTGAATTTTTCTTCTATTGTGTATGTTTTTTGTGGCGCGTCCTTTATTTGTTGGTTTGTTGAACATTTTGGATATCTTCTTTTGTTTTACATTTTAATTTCAAGTTAGTTGTTCTTTTTTTTTGGAAGCGGGTGTTACATATGTGGAAAATAATGCCAAAGTTAGGGGCCAGTTATAGCTACCATTGAAATTCATCATTGAAAATTTTTAATTAAATATTTAGGGCACTTTAAAAGCGAAATCAGTAATTATTTTGATGCCAATGTGAAGCTGACGACTCAGTTAATATTTATTGCGAAAAAAAAATTCGTTTGGGTCCAACTTTCCACATAAATTGACTTTAATTTTTTCAATAATTGCACTACCTTACCAATGATCATTGAAATAATAAAAGTCAATTTATGAGAACGGTTAGGCAGAAATGAAATTTTTTTTTTGGCAAGATATATTAATTAAGTCATAAGCTTTATTTTTTTATCCCAAATGTCTTAAAATACATCATAAAAATTTTAAATGATGAATTTCAATGATAGGTATAACTGGCGCCTTAGTTACTCTTTATCTTTATAGTTATGTATGAATTATTGTAAACTGAACATTTTTTTCTATTCCTAGGTTACCCCATGAGCCACAATAAATATTGAATATTCCTCACATTTTTCATCGGGCAATAATAAGTCCGTGAATAAGCAACTCCCAGTTACCTAATGATTTCACTATTGAATTTTCATCACATTATTCATCGATAATAATAATTACAGTTACCTAATGATTTCACTATTGAATTTTCATCACATTATTCATCGATAATAATAATTAGATGAATCAGCACGTTACATTTACATATGTAGTGATTTCATTGTTGAATATTCATCATATTTTTCATCATATTCCAAGCTGGTGAAAAGCAACTTCCAACGAACCAGTGATTTTGTTGTTGAATTTTCATCGAGAAAGTGACATGTGCCTCCCGCCAATGACATGCCCATATTAAATTCATCAGAGAAAAGAGCACAAAAGTGGCGGGTGCAGCTTCTTTTCCTCAAGGAAAAAGCAGCTTATTCAGAACTGAATTTTTAGAAATTTCCTACTGGGTATACAAAAAAGGGGTGGGTTCGTTTAATAATAGAGGACATTTTTATAGCGACAGTAGACGTTCGCCGATCATAGTGGCGATTTATCTGAGTGTCTACTTCTATTTGTATTTATTCAATGGTTTGAACCAATTCACTTGTCTAACGGTCGGTTGCGCAGAGAGAGGATTTAAGAGAACAAACATGTTTTTTTTTTTTTTAACTGTGATCGAAGCTATAAACCAGAGATTATTAATTATAAAGATTGGAATCTTTCGTACGTTTCACCTTCCAAAACCCTTTTGTTTACTTTGCTGTTTTTGTAATTTGATTTCGTGTTCATGAATAGATGTGAAATCCAACAACAATATAACGAGGTGAGTTCGTTTTGACAGTTCAGATTTGTTTATTTTGTGGCGGTTCGATTCTTTCTTTTTTGGTTAAAAATTTCCATTTTCCAAAATAAAATAAAGACAAATTTGCTTTAAAAATAGAATAAAGAACAAGTTTTGATAATTCAGCGGACATTCATTATAAAATAAAAAAAGAGGCTGGGTGTGACCCACACTGATAACTTCCACGCTCGAAGTGCTCAGTTGTGTTGAGTTTTCCATGTTATTTTTCCAAAGGAAAGAAAAATGAATAATTACATATTTTGTGTAAATTATTTGTATAAAAAAAATAATAATAAATATCAGGAAAATCGTTCACATTCAAGCTGGTCAGTGCGGAAACCAAATTGGAGCTAGTTTTGGGAAATTATCTCCAATGAGCATGGAATTGATGCCACATATTACAGTGACCTGTAATTGGGATGCATTATTGTCTACTGCTATAAGGCATCCGGATCCAGTGGCAAATATGTTCCACGTGCAGTTCTCGTCGATTTAGAACCCGACACCATGGGCTTCGTGTGATCTGGTCCATTTGGACAATTTTTCCACCCCGACAATTTTGTTTTGTTGTTGCTGGGAACAACTAGACCAAGCGTCATTACACAGAAGATACCGAATTGGTCGATTCAGTGTTAGATGTCCGCAAAGAAGCCGAGTCATGTGATTGTCTGCAGGGATTCCAGCTAACACACTCATTTGGAGGTGGGTCCGGATCCGGTATGTGCACCCTTCCCATCTTAAAAATCCGCAAAGAATACCCCAACAGAATCATGAATGTATACTCGGTCGTACCATCACCAAAAGTATGAGACACCGTTATTGAACCCAACAATGCCACACTCTCGTTGCATCAGCTTGTTGAAAACACAGACGAATTCTACTGCATTGAAGCTGAGCACACCTAACTACGGCGACTTGAACCAATTGGTGTAGCTGACTGTGGCCGGAGTAACCACCTGCCTTCGTTTCCCAGGCCAGCTGAACACTGTTCACCGTAAATTGGCTGTCAACATGGTACCTTTCCCATGTTTGCACTTCTTCATGCCCCGCTTCGCTCCATTGACATCAAGGGATCCCAACAATACCGTGCATTGATCGTACCTGAGTTGACACAACAAATGTTCAATGCCAAGAACATGATGGCTGCCTGCGATCCAAGACACGGACGTTATCTGACTGTTGCGGCCATCTTCCGTGAACGTATGTCAAGTTGCAGACAGCCAAGTTTAAGAGAGTGCAATGAAATCAAAGGGCCTTACCAATAATCAAATTTAGTTATGACTTAAATATTGCAGTGCAATTAGCCATTACGTTATGAATCCTAAATAATTAACCATGTTTTATAATCTCAATTTTTTGGAATCATTTCGATATATGGTTCATTATTTAGAGGGCACGTAAATATTTAGGTAATACCATGAACGGTTCATTATATAGAACCTATTACATTATGTTGGATTTTTGAACAACAACAACAACTTAAAGGTGCTACCACCAATTGCTTACGAATTAATTTTAGGTATTTTAATTCGTTTTATTTTTGTTTGGCTGGAGATATAGCTATTTCAAGGGGTGCCAAGCCCTATCATCAGTCTCCTTTATAGTGGTGCTGAGCTTTAATCCAATTTGATTTGAAAAACTTTCTACACATCATGCGGTATTTGAACCCGCGCATCAGATTTGCTCAGTCTTCGAAGCTGTGTGCACTACGCACTATGCTACTGCTGACCAGTGACGTCACAGGTCGAGATGTGCTGTTTGTTTATCAAATGCATTTGGAGCATTCTAGTTTGAATAATACAAAACAAATAATAATTTCATTATGGTCCATTTTACTGAAATATTCAAGTCGTAACTAAATTTGATTATTGGTTGGGAAGAAGAATATAAGAGCAGTTGTTGCATTTTTGTTGGTATACCACCAACATTTTGATAATAACCGTGAAAATTGTTTGTATCTGTTAAGAGAGCCAGTTGATGAGAGTTATTGGTGAAGAGCGATGATGATGATGGTGATGATATTATGTTTCGATCTGCGCAGGTGGAGGCGGTAGTATTATTATCGCCATTTTCTCTTTTTTGTTCAATGATAAAAAAGATATAACATGAACATTCTGCGGCCAAACAGACGAGTCGAAGACAGTTGATAGGTGGTTTTTAGGTACACCTAATTTAAAAGTTATGAAGTTCAACTTTGATACGTATGCATCTATTTTTATGACCATAAAACATTTAAATAAGTAGGTGAGAAGAAATATGTTTTTTTTTTCGGATATATATTTAACAATATCTATCGGAGTAGTTGTGTTAGAGAATCGCGATATATGAGGATCGTTTGATGACTTGGTCACAATTTGAGCAAACTTTAGACATTTTGAAGGAAAATTAATAGCGAGGTGTGTCAAACATTGCACATAAAATGACTTTTATTGCATCAATGATTATTGATAAGGTAGTGTAATCATTAAAATATAAATATAAATACCTATATATTATGGAAAGTTGGGCCCAAATAATTACATGCCTTTCACATAGTTACTTTTCTATATATTTAGTTTCATCTTCGAAAGAAACCATCTTGTGGCAAATAGGTGAACTAAAAATCTGCGTTATCATGAAAAAACGATATTCATATGAAAAATGCTATTATAAAATAAGGTATACAAATCTAAATAATTAGTAACGTTTTTATTGATTTTTTGTATTCAATTAACTAAAGAAAACGTAAATACTGTAACGTTTTACCAAGGTTCGATATAAAACTTATTTCTTTTTAACTATCAACCGTCAATTATTTCTTTTTTAAATTAAACACACTTTACTTCACTTCAAATATTTTATTAATCATCAATCTCAATAGTATGTAACTTAAATTCACTTCCGGATACTTTGAACTTTACACTTTCGCTTTCAAAAATAAAATTAGTTTGTGCTTAAAAAGTTTCTCCTTATATAGTGAGCTGAGAGGTTCGAGGCTCTACTCGAAAGTACTTGCACAAAAGGCATCTAGAAAATTCCATTCCAGCTGTCAGGTGGCGTTCTCTACATTTGGGAATTTGTTCTCTTCCATTCGTGCATTTTCCCCCAGAGAGAGACGGCGCGTTCTCTCGGGAATTTTTATAGATGGTTGTTGTCTTCGATAAGGGTATTTTTGTTCTTGGCTCTTTGTTTGTTCCGAAAGTAGTTAGGTGGTGATTTCATCGTTACAATACCATAATGCGAAAGTAACGTTGTATTTTTATCTCAACTAGAGGGAAAAAAAAACGCAGTCCAAAATGAGCAACTTCAATCATTTTCAAAACATGATTATTATAAAAGTTTACATAAATATCAAATTCTTTTTAATATGAATCAAAGATCTAATTACCAGTGGCGTGGCGTGGATTATTTCAAATGGTAACTCGAAGAAAAATTAATCACCCACAAACGTTAAGTTAGGAATGTCTACCTGAAAAATAATGTTTATTGCATATCTGCTTTCCACGTTCAATAAGTGAAGCCATTCAAACCAATTTTTATATAATAAAAGTGCCTTCTAAAGAAACTGTTTTTGGCAGATGCAAATGCTACCTTAAAGAAAGTTTAAATTCACGTTCTAAAGAAAAAAATAAGGAACTTCACAAATGAAAGAGTAGAGTGTCCTATTTCTATAACTTTTTTTCTGTTTAATAAAATTCAACTTACTGAAATCATTTGCTTCCTCCAAAAGAAAATCAGTTAAGCAACAATCTACATTTATTAATGCCATTTTCAGCTAGCAATAATTTGAAATTAGGTAATAAACTATAATTGCAAATATATTTCAATAAACAAACTTTTCACTTTTCACTGTTCTTATTTGATTTTGTTTTTAATTTAAAGCAAGAACATTAAAATTCACTTCAAATTACGCATCGCAATCTGCTTGCTAACTAAATCTTTCAAACAGAAACAGAATTTACCTGTCCTGCTTAAGACTTAATAAACATAGCGCAGTGAATTAGACACACAAAATTCACCAATATGACGGGAAAAAGCGTGTTATCTTTCGAATTAAACTGAAATTTTCAAACAGAAACCAATAATGTACCTCCACATATTTGTATGTGCCTCTACCTGCCCTGCTCAATGAACTTCATACAGCAGCGCAGCGAGATACATACATACAAAATTCCCTCTACTCCAACCAACTTCAGATACAACACAAAAACAAATAGAACTTCAACTTATCTCTTGTTGGATAGAACAAATTCTTTCTCTTTGCTCTTGTTCCCTTTTGCATTCATTCGCATACAAAATAAGACGCAAGAAACCGAGTTATTATTTTGCATAAGAAAGCGTGTATTGAACAGAGAGCGTGACACCTCTCTGTTCATACATGCTTTCTTATGGAAAAAAGTAACACGGTTTCTTGCGTCTTTATGACGGATTTTTTTTCTGTGAATGAATAATAGGGAACAAAAGCAAAGAGAACAAATTTGTACTATCCTATCCAGTTCCAGCAGAAAGTAGGGTTTTTTGATGTAGTATGTTGATTGTGGAGTTGGAGAAGAGAGACATTATACTTTTTTTTTTTTGAAGATTTGTGTTTGCGTGCGTTGAGTAGAACAACAGTAGGCATATTGATTATTGTGTTTGACTGTTTGTGTTATGGTTGGATTGGCGGGTAAAATCATTGTATATACATTCTATAGTATTCTCATGAAAGTGAAAGATAGTGGCGACGTCTATAGTGGCGATTAAGAAGCTCTCAGCTGAAGAGATTGGAGATTAACGAAGGGGAATTTCAAGCAAGAAATGCCGATAATAATAAAACGAGAACGCTACATACAAAATTCACTGCAGTCAAAGTGAGAGAAGAAAAAGACAATTTTCTCTATTTTGTTGTGGGTTGGGGATTTTGTTTACATTTTTTTTGCCAAGAGAGCTTGTTTTTTTTATGATCTTTTTATTTTTACCTTCGGTTTGTGTTGCTCTTCTGTTATGTTGTTGTTGTAGCGTAGCTGACGTAGGTAGGTATAGACAATTCTTGTATGTGTTTGAGGAATACGAAAAAAGAATTTTGTCTGCCAGTATTTTGCTATTTTGTGAACGATCTTGCTTCGTATGTGTGTTGTTGTTATTTTTGGGTAGCAAGAGCATTCATGGGAATTTGAGGAGTATAAGAAAAAAATATTTGTGAGTTCAGTTTTTTGTTTAGGAGTTTGTTTACATTTTTTTCTTCTGGGCTGAGAATGAGGTGCAGGTATGTATGTGTGTAAATGCTTTGTTGTGTTGGCGATTTTTTGTCAAGTAGGTAGGTAGAAAGGTTCTGATTTTGTTTAGGAATTTTTTGTAAGGAATTTGTCGGTTCGTTGTCTGTGCAAGTTAAAGGCTTTTTTTATCTTGATTCTTTTGACTTGACCTATATTGTGATCTGAATGTTATTGATTTTCTGGGTAGCTTGTGCAGGTTTACGTATGTAGGTACACAAAATGTTTGAAAGTTTGAAGGAGCTAGAAAAAGGCAATTTTGTTTCGTGGAAAGAAAGAGGTTGTGGTGGTGATGGTTCACAGTATTCTTTTTTCTGGGTACCTATCTTGTGCAAGTATATGTAGGTATGCAAAATGTTTGGAAGTTGGAGAAGTTAAAAAAAGACAATGTTGTGATTTTGTTTTGTGCAAAGAAAGAGGTGGTGGTTTATATAAATAATTTTTTATTTATAATTTTCGCGCTTGTTTTGAAGGAGAGTAGGTACCTATGTATATATGTGCGATTTGTAAGAAGTTAGGTATATACATAGGATTATAAATTTGTGTTGGGAATTAGGTAGGTGGGTACATTTCGCGCCTTTTTTGAACAATTAGTGTTCAACCAAAATATTTTTGTTAAGAGTTTGTCAGTGGTTTGTTATTTTTCAAGTATTTACCTAGATCGGGTGATGTGGAAAAAAATACATACATAATTTTCAGGAGTTTTTTTTTTAGATTTTGAAATATTTTTTAATAATTTTAAATCCATATTTCCATAGAGAGATATTCGCATAAGGAGTGTAAAAAAGCTAAAAAGGTTATATGTTGGGTCCAGGCAAAAAAACAAATGTATATGATGGAGGAGTCTATTCCTTTCACCCCATTTGGCCGAGGGGCAATTTTATAAAAAATAGACTTGAAATGCAAAAAAAAATATTAAAAAAGAACGGCAACACCTACAATGTCATGCCATGGGTACTTTTTTAAAGCCAGAAAATCCACTCTGGTTTTAAATTCAGATTGTTTAAATAATTATTTTTTTACTTTTCTCAAAAATCAGAAGACATTTAAGAATCTGGTTTTCAGTTTTTCGACTACAAATTTATAAGAGTATTAAATTTTGAAAATAAAAATATTACTTTACAATTTTGCACAAAATTAGTTTAAACACAATTTTTTAATTTTTTTTTCAAAAATTTAATTTTGAAAATTAATTTTTGAAAAACTGTTTACTAAATAACTTTATGTAAAAATAAAATAAAATCGGCAGTTTCTGGATTTATAAAAAATTTTAGAAAATTGCCCCTCCCGTTATTTTTAATTTTCTCAAAAACTAAAATACATTTTAGTATCCGGTTTTCTGTTTTTGACTAAAAAATAATAAGATCATAGAATTTTGAAAACAAAAGTAGTACTTTAGTACGTAAAATTTTGATAAAAATGAGCTTAAAATTGAATTGTTTTTTTCAAAATATTGGCTTTGAAAATTAATTTTTCAAAAACTATGCACTTAAACAACTTTATTTAAAAATAAAATTAAAGAATGAATTTTTGGCTTTTCAAAGTGCTGTAGCATAACTCTGTAGGTATTACCGTTATTTTTTAA
This sequence comes from Epistrophella euchroma, assembly GCA_947049315.1. Taxonomy (NCBI): domain Eukaryota; kingdom Metazoa; phylum Arthropoda; class Insecta; order Diptera; family Syrphidae; genus Epistrophella; species Epistrophella euchroma. The sequence goes on from OX346246.1 coordinate 94,497,468, forward strand.
TAATTTTGTTTCTGTTTTAAGTGAGTGTTTTTGAAAATTGCCCCTCCCGCCTAAACGGGGGTAAATAGACCCCCTCCCATACGATTTTTTTCTCGTTTAAGTCCGAACTACACGCCTTAGCTTTTTTTCAAAACTAATGCAAATCACCCTATATAGGTATGTACATATATCCACTCGTTTTATTATATTACTAAAAACGAACATTAATCCACTGAAGCTGATTAAAATTTACTATTGAGAAACTTGTATAGCAATAGCATACAGTTAGGAAAGATATATCAAATAATTGTAATATATAGGTATTACACTCGGAATTAAGATCCAACTGCATACCTATAGCTATGTATGTAATGTACTTATGTAAGTAGGTAAAAATATAATTTTTCAACCAGTAACAGTAATATCCAATCTAGTCCACTGTAGATAGGTATTTTGCAAATTTTAAATTTGTGCGTCATATACCTACCTAGGTACATAATATCTACCTACAAATCAACAGAATCTAACGCTTGTGTGATTTTCGAACATTTCAATTCATCTCTTAAAAAGATACATATATGAACCTATCTACTTGCAAAAATTAGTTACTACAAAAACTGACCATAATGTGCATCTACATACATACCTTATACATATCTAACCTATCTACATTAAAAAAAAAAAAAAAACAACGAGCCGCGGAAATAGCCTATAAAAAAATTTCTTTTTTTCAACAGGTAGATTTTCTGCAATTCTGAATTTATTTTCATAAGTTAGTCACCTACCGATTCATCTCACTTTCTAGATTTTTTAAAAGTTTTTGATAAATCTACTCCTCAGGTAGGTACCTACCTAGTTTTTTTTTTCGTAAAAAAAAAATTTAAACTTCGATTTTAAAATACATATAATTTTTCAACCCTCGCTTAATCAATTTAACACTATTGTATGCTTTATATACCTACCTTACTAACCTGTATAGTTGGAATATCAAAAAATCCTAATCGCTATCTACCTATAAATTCAATTCAATGCATTTTTTTACACTTTTAGACCTACCTAACTTTCCTTATAACTTTAACAATCATGACAGATAATCAATTCGATCGATTGCTGATTCTTCTTTTTATTAAATAATTCAACACCAAAAACAAACAAAATACCTACCTACCTACCAAACAGAAATTAATACAAAATTATATACATAAATACCTACATACCGATAGACAATTCTAAATTCGACCTTTTCTTCATTTCTTGCTCACATTCCCACATATTCCCAATAAGCCCACAAAAAAAATCTGTTTGGAATAAAAAACAACCCTTTTTTTCCTTTGCACGTTGTGCAAACTCATTACTTTCGTTTGTGTACCAGTACATGAATTCATTAAAAAAAAAAAACAATTCCAAGTGCACGGCAAAACAAATGATATTTTTTTTATTTCCCTCTTCTTATTCTGGTGTAGATGTCAAAGCAAACAGCCGTTTGTACGTATCTCGCTTACACACATTATTATTCCTAAAAAATAAACACCACGAACCTCTCATTCCTACTGCTTATTCCCCCTTCTCTCATCAGACTCTTCAAAGAAACAATTGTGGTGATTGAAGCGCCACCTAAAGCGCCGGTTAAGAAGTACAAAATCGTGTTGCATGAGAATACTATAGAATGTATATACAATGGTAAAATGTCGCGTGCGTGTGCTGGTGTGAGGAATGGACACATATTGTGTATTCGTTCAGATTCATGTTGCTCGTTATTTAATTATAGTGGTTAAATGTTTAAAGTTAGAATTTCAAAAGGTAACTCGATAGGAATCGTGTTATATGGACGCCACGCCACTGCTAATTACCTACTACTATTGAAACAATATAAATAGAAAATGTTTTTTCTAATTCAGTTTTAATGTAACTTGGAATGTGCTAAGCAATTATGCGTAATTTTGCGAAATTAAACACCTAGATATTTAAAAAAATGCTCAAACAAAATCAGAAGATAATAGTTGGATCTGGATCAGGATCATCCCTTGAAAATAAAACGATAATGATCACAATAACAGCAGTGTTCTATAACCATCTCTTTTTTACTAACGTTTTAATTATTTTCAGTTGTTTTCTTTGCACTACAACAAACGCTACCTTACCATAAAAGCCATCTACCCGCCAAAGTAAGAATTCATTTTTGGATTTTCCAAATAGATCCAGATAGAGAGCAGGATCCCGAATTTGTTTTTGTATTACGTGTTGTAAAATGATCCTGATCCAGATACGTAGAAAATAAAACGCTGCTAATATGATTTAAAGTAAAAATGCCATTCTTGGATACCCAATCAAAATTTTTATAATACGTTAAATATTTACTTCAAAAATAGGGCATCAATACGTGCGATTTCTTGTTTTTTCACAACCTATATCTTCCTGATGTAAAAATAATGCTGAAGAAGCAAATGAAGGATTTAGTACTAACCAGTGGTAGTACAGTTTTTCTTAGTTTCTACACTGTGCACTCCCACAAGGACACAACTCTCATTACGGAAGGAGAGATCACCTTATGCCGAAAACAGATGTGCAGATTTTTCCAATGCAGCGAATAAATTTACACAGGTTCTTATGAGGACTGACATATTCCAGGCTCTGCATGCAGCCTTCGCTGCACGATATCTGTATTTCTAATTTCGCTGCATGGGAAAAAATATAGAGTTTGAACTTGAAAGACTTAGTCTGAAAGACAAGTTTTTACTGTAGTCAATTCATCTGCAATTGAAAAAGAATCAAAGCAAAGTATTGCATTAAGAAATCCCCACTCACCATCTCCCAGTTGATGAAAGTCCACGAATTAACGCGTATTGCACTTGGATTAAATAAATTACCATATGGTTAGGTGAGCTGTTATAATTTTTGTTTGTGTATATAAAATTACAAACTACAAATACAAACATACCTATGCTTCTACAAAAAATGTGTTTTTTTTTCAAGTGTTTGTGTTGATAATTTTTGATTGCATACAAATATGTTTAAAGAGCTAGAATTGGGATTTAAAATATCAAATTGACAACTTTATCTGTTTTTATTTTTATTTTAAATTCTTGAAAAATACCTACGAACATTTCCAAAATAAGCGCCACCATAATACATACATATACATTATATGTATATGGCTGTGCTGACTGCCCTATTGAACTTTTCAAGCAAGTACGTTTGTATTCGTTGATTATAACAAATGTTTTGACAATATTTTCGCATTTCTGCTTGAAGTAAACTTTGTGAATTTTAAAAGGTACAATTATTATTGTATTAACATCTATGTATAGGTAGGTATGTATATTTCTTTTATATTTTTTGAAACAAATTGTTTTGATTTTGTACCTCCCCTATTAACAAAATATGCCCTCTAAATTTATATGTACCTATATGACCCCTATTTCTTATTTTCTAATCGCTAACTTTAGCTATGTTTTAGTCTGAATTATTAAACAACATGCAACACCTGCCGCCTGCACTGTGAAGATGAAGTGAAAACAAAAATAATTTGTTAACGGTTCGATAGCTTCACGATGGTATACGTGTATTGTACAGTTAAAAGTTGTCTTTACCAAGAGGGACAAAGTAAAAAATTGTCATGCTATTGTGGTGATCCGATCCCAGAAAAAAAGTGCAAAGTAGAAATTATAGACGTGGTAGTCTGAATGAACAAATCGAGGCCGGATGTGCGGAAGCGATTTTACAGAAAAACCATCAATCTCCAAGTTCCGTTTGCATTGACGTGTATTGGTGGCTGTAAGCTACAACACATTATTGTTCGTAAACAACCAGTAAGATTGTTTTTGATCTCGTACTAAAAGTTGGGTGGGACGCGTTATGGTCCGTGTATTCCGTTGATGGCTATCTTTTTATTTTTTTTTTTGTTTCGTACAACTAATTAGTTTTTCGTTTTTCCTAGCACATAAACATATTAATCTACACGGCTTGTAGCATATGTATTGTTTTATTTCGGCTTTAGTATGCATAATAATAATTAAAATCATAAGTTTATCAATATGTATATACATAGGTCATAGGTGTATATGGTCATGCGATAATGCTGATATCTATCCTTTTTACGCGGGATTATCCCTTTTTTGACTTTGAAAAAACTATCCCGTGAACGCTTCTTAAATCCCGCGTTATCCTTTTAATATCCCTTTTTCAGTCTCGGAAAATTTCAAACCTTTTTTAAAATGTTTTAAATCAAGTCCAAAACGCTGAAACGATCAAAGAATGCGGCGATTATACGTACATGAACATTACACAGTAAGCTAAGCCTAGCTGTCATTGGGTGGTATGCATAAAGGACAGTAAATGCTTTTACTTCGGAATTTCTAGGTAAATACTAATTTTGCTATGCATAAAAATGGAGTAAATACTAAAAAATAAGTATTTACTTTAAATAAAAGTATAATCTTTTTTGGATGAATTTTTTTAGTACATAATTTTTTCGAATGCATATAAACTAGTACATACTTTTTTTCTGCAGTTAATAATGCAATTTTTTCAGTTTGCAATGGACCATAGCATCTACTATTGCTTGCTTTTGGTATTTTTTAAGGTGCAATACTAAAAGACTTCAGTCACAGATCAAGTTTAAAGCGCGAAAGGTCGTACAAAATTCAAATTTGTAAAAGAAAAATTCACATTCTAATAACAATGGCAGAGTATATACTTGTTAATTCTAGAAAAGTATATAAAAAACGAAGATCGGGAACTGATTGAAATTTTAAACAACTGCATCGCTTCGATCAAGAAAATGTAGAGTGGTTAAGTGAATATTTCATTCGTCAGTCTTATAATTAATTTGATTCATTATAATTTTAACAACTATTATTTTTATTACTGTTATTAATTTCAAAAGTTTCCACACTGAAACCAGGGGAGGTGCTACTACCCCTCCCGAAAAGATGCGGATGTTCTTGAGGTACGTTGGATATCCTGGATTTCAAACTGGTCTCGGTGAAGATATAGGCGTGCACTAGAGTACTGTGTCTTGAACAATCAACTATGTTGCAAAACTCATAAAAGATAAGGCATCAAATTGGATAAAATTTCCATCGAACTATGAGGAATAACTAAAAGCGAAGCAAGAATGGAGTGGAACATATCGTTTCCCAGCATGCATTGGAGCCTTAGACTGTACTCACGTAGAAATGTTGAAACCCCATTCCCATCCAGAAGAATACATAAATCGAAAAGGTTATGCTTCTATAAATATTCAAGCAACGTGCAATGCGGTGGAATATTTTACAAGCGTTGATTGTAAGTGGCCAGGGTCAGTGCATGATTCCAGAGCTTGGAGAAATAGCACCGTGGAATCAATTATGCGAAATTCAACAGACGTTGTTTTGCTCGGAGATGTGGGCTATGGAATTACACCGTGGCTTATGATTATGACCCCTTTTAAAAATGCAAGAACGAATCAAGAAAAAGCATTGAATAAACTCCACTCTAAGGAGAGAGTCTTAATAGAAAGATGTTTTGGGCAGTTAAAAAGAATTCTTCAAAACTGCGTACGGCTCAATTTGATAAATACAGTAAAACCCGGGTAAGTGCCTTACCATAAATGCCTCGTTTTGAGAGGCACTTATGCGGCTATGCTTACTTACTTTTACTTTCGATGGCGCTCACAGCCCAGGATGGACTACGGCCTCAACCAACAAGCCCCTCCAGCCAGCGCGGTCCCTAGCTAGCTGCCTCCAGTTACGCACTCCAAGTTGGTTGAGGTCGTTCTCCACTTGTGTGCGCCACCTAAGGTGGGGTCTTCCTCCGCTGCGCAGACCGTCAGGGGTAGATTCGAAGACTCGTCGGGCTGGTGCGTTGATGTCCATACGCTCCACGTGTCCCAGCCATCTTAGCCGCTGTATTTTAAGCTTTTTGACCAGGTCGACGTCGCTGTAAAGCTCGTTGTTAAATCTTCTCCTCCATACTCCATCGATACAGACTGGACCGAAAATCACCCGAAGAATCTTCCTTTCAAAGCACCCAAGTAGATTCTCATCCGTTTTTGTCAGGGTCCATGCTTCTGCCCCATATAGCAGGACCGGGATGATAAGGGTCTTATATAAGGTCTCCTTGGTTCTTTGAGAGAGGGCTTTATTACTCAAATGCCTTCTTAGCCCGAAGAAACAGCGATTGGCAAGTGTAATTCTTCGTTTGATCTCTGCACTGATGTCATTTTGCGATGTTATAGTGGAGCCCAGGTAGACAAAGTCTTTGACGACTTCGAAGTTGTATATATCCATCGTGACGTTTTGCCCGAGCCGACGATGTTGAGATTCCTTTCTCGATGATAGCATATACTTCGTCTTGTCCTCATTAACAGCCAAACCCATTTTCGCCGCCTCCGATTCAATACTTGCAAACACGCCGGTAACAGCTCGCTTCGTTCTCCCAATGATGTCAATATCATCTGCATAAGCAAGTAGTTGAACAGACTTTTGAAAAATTGTACCTCTGTTGTTGACTTGCGAGTTGCGTACAATTGCTTCAAGAACGATGTTAAACAGGTTGCATGATAACGCGTCGCCTTGCCTCAAACCTTTCTCGACATCAAAGGGTTCAGTGGTGTTCTTGCCGACTTTGACGGAGCAGCGAGATTTCTCCATCGTCATCCTGCACAAGCGGACGAGTTTGGCAGGGATGCCGAGATGCGCCATGGCTCTGTATAGCTCGTCTCTGTCTACGCTATAATATGCGACTTTAAAAATGGATAAAGAGGTGGTGTGTATCGATTTGAAACTCCTGGGTTTTTTTCCAGGTCTGTCGGAGTGTGAACATTTGATCGAAGGTTAATTTGCCGGGCCTAAAACCACACTGATAGGGGCCGATCAGATCGTTGACAAATGGTTTTAAGCGATCACACAGTACAGATGACAAGATTTTGTATGCGACGTTGAGGAGACTTATACCTCTGTAGTTGGAACAGGTCAGAGCATCTCCTTTCTTGTGGATGGGGCATACTATACCGAGGTTCCATTCATCGGCCATACTTTCCTCCGACCAAATTTTGGAGATAAGCTGGTGTATACTCCCTACCAAGTCATCTCCCCCTGCTTTGAATAGCTCGGCTGGCAGGCCATCCGCACCAGCAGCCTTGTACGTTTTAAGCTTGGCTATCGCTAACCGAGCTTCATTTAGGTCGGGTGGACGGAAGTTTTGACCATCATCGTCCAGGTTGAATGGAGTGTTCTGTCTTACAGCGGAATTTTGGCCATCTTCGCCGCTAAGCAGTCTAGAAAAGTTTTGTTTCCAGATCCTCAGCACCGACTGTGTGTCTACCACCATATTCCCACTCTCATCTCGGCAGGCTTTCGTTCTGGCCTTGTAACCCTGGGTAGTTTGCCTCACTTTTCGGTAGAACTTTCGAACATCACCCCTGCCGCTACAGTCCTCAATAGACTCGACCGCCCGCTTCGCATGCTCTCTCTTTTTCCTCCTGAGAAGTCGGCGTTCCTCCCTCCGTTTTTGCCCGTAGAGCTCCCGGGCTGCTCTCTCAGCAGCTCTGGTTCTAGTCTGCAGCACTGCTTGGTAGGCCTCGTTCTTTTCTTTATGCGCCAGTCTGCATTTTTCATCGAACCAGGGGTTTCGTTGTGGTGGCCTAGTGAAACCCAGCACATCAGTAGCGGCACTTTTGATGGCATTTTGGCAGTGCTTCCACTGGTCCTCTACAGATGATGCTTGTGGCGGGCCTGTTGAGAGTTTAAGAGAGACGTGGTCTGCAAAAGTCCTGGCTATCTCTTGCGATTTTAGCTTCGCGACGTTAAATCGTTTACAGCATCCGCTCGTCGTTGTGGCGTCATAGATATCCGCATACGTACTTGCGCTACCACCAGGTAGTGATCCGAGTCTATGTTGGCACCTCGGAACGTTTCGACATCCAGGATACTGGAAGCATGTCTGGCGTCTATCGCAACATGATCAATCTGGTTGACGGTTCGTTAATCCGGAGACCGCCAGGTCCCTTTGTGTATATTGAGGTGTGGGAATAGAGTGCTTGCTATGATGACATTTCGCCCCGCCGCGAAATCAATGAGCCTGAGACCGTTACCGGAAGTGTTGTCTTGCAGGCTGTGTCCTCCGACTATCGAAGCAAAGATGCCCTCCTTTCCTATCTTGGCGTTGAAGTCGCCAAGAATAATCTTGACGTCGTACTTGGGGCACCTATCATACGTATCCTCGAGGAGATCGTAGAATTCTTCTTTGGTTGAGTCATCCTTTTCTTCCGGGGCCTGGGCACAGATCAACGTGATGTTTTTGAACTTTGCTTTGATGCGGATTGTGACCAGGCGCTCGCTTACATTTCTGAAGCCCAAGACTTCTTGCCTAAGTCTTCCCCTTACCACAAAACCACAACCAAAGAGCCGCTGACCCTGTTCCTTGTAGCACTCGCCGAAGTAGATATCACACGATTGCATCCTTCGTATGCCCTCTCCATCCCATCGCACTTCCTGGATGGCTGTTACATCAGCCTTTAGCCTATCCAGGTTCTCCACTAATTGTTCGGCTGCACGTAGCCTGTTAAGGGTCCGGACATTCCACGTGCAGATCCGAAATTCAGAGGTTTTAGGGGACACTTATCTACCCATTTGAACGTCTGTGCAGCTATAAAAAAACCCTTTAAGTGCGCATAGGCACTTATCCCTATATTTACAAAAATAAAAAAAATGACAATAAAAAAAGTTTAATGTAATTTAAAAAATAAGAATTAACATTACATCAAGTAACTAGTATCGGTAACCTTTTAAAAAGGAAGCGATAGATGAAAAGAAGCTCTAGTCTTTTTCCGCTGATTTCAATTGTGTACATAAAAGAATTTTTTTCAAGTAATTTTCAATAAAAGTATATAAAATAAAAAGCAGTTAAGCGAAAGGCACTTATTAGATGAGTTTTATACGAACAAATCCTCAAAATTTTGGTTCTAAAAAATAAAAGGTACTTAAACGGGTTAGGCACTTATGCGATAGGCACTTATCCGGGTTTCACTGTATTCCAAACTTAATTGGAGCCTGCTTTGTCTTGCATAACGTTGCAAAATATTTAAAAGACAACGAAGATTTTCAACGATTTGAAGAAACAGAAGGTAAAACACCTATTCGTGAAAGTGAACATTTATCGAACAACTCTCTTGAAACTCGAAGATAAGGCCAAATAAAAAGAATCGAATTTGCTGAAATGATATACAATCATTTTAATTTGTAGAATTTTGATATTAATTATTCAAAATATTTTAGATTTTATCTTGCTGCATCCGTATCAGTTTTAATTGTTCCAGCAGAACTAAGCGCTGGAGCTCCCCATTTGTTAGGTTTTTCGTTTTATCGGTTTCGTTCAACTTTCTTTTTTTTTTTAGGTGCTGGAACTCCTCCTGTTTCTTCTGCAGATGTTGCGTTAGACCAGTGTTTCCCAACCTTTTTTGTACCATGCCCCACCACAACATTTCCAAAATCCTCCTGTCCCCCTAACATTATAATGTAAACAATTTTTAACATAAAAAATCTTATATGTTAAATAAAAAAAAAATAGCTGATAACAGAAAAAAATTCATATATAGAAAAAAAGTAAACGCAGTGAATCTACTTCGAAACATTTATGTACTGCCATATTTATAAACAAAAATGGTTATTTCAGCTCTTGTGCTCAGGGTTACAACACCATGGAAGAATAATTTTGCGGACTCAAATGGTAAGCAATTGCCTTTAGTTTGAGTCTGGAAAAAATCTTATTCCATGGTGTAGTTACCCTGAACACAAGAGCTGAAGTAACCATTTTATATTTATAAATTAGACTCTATAGAACAGAAATTCATGTACAAAATAATTTAATAACTTTGTAATATTCATTATAGATTTTATGTCAGGTTAAAATTTAGAGAGATTCAGTCTTAAGTCTCCTCGTTTTGTCATATCAAGAAGAAAAATTTTGTCTCTATCAGCAAGTCATTTATGGCACTAAATTCGCATTTAGATAAAAATAAACAAAAAGGTACCAACCCAATAGCTTTCTTGCATATTTGTTTGCATTGCTATCTGATCTCGGTTTCCTCACAAAGCCATCCCATCGCTCCTTTTCCGCAAGTTCTTCTTGATTGTATATATTTGAAATATCAGAAAGACTCACTAAGATTCGTTGCACTATCCAAGATTGAGAAATTAATTTTTTCAAATCAGAAAATCTTTCTATTAAATCAGCCGATACACTTTTCAAATGATCGACAATTACATCTATAGAAGTATCGGTCACTTCACATTTTCAGAGCCAAGAAAACCTTTCAAAATTTTTGTTGTAAATGTGTACCTATATGTCTCACAAATTCAAGGTAACTAAACCAAAATAATATCTTCTTCTTCATGCCTGTAGATGACCGAATACTGGCGAATTTTTCTCTTGCTTGAACAACAACTCACCAGAAATATATCTCCAAAGGTGGAAACAAAAGAAGAATATATTTTTAGGAGAGATGTGTAATTGAGCATAATTTTATATTGCCCCCCTATAAAATGAAATTGCCCCCCTGTGGGGCATGGGAAACACTGCGTTAGACGCATCTTCTTCCGCCAGTCCTTGGTTGGCATCATCATCTGCTCCAACAGATAAGCCACCTTTATAAAACGAATATTAATTAAAAGTGATGTATAATTTTGATTTTAAAACTTACCAGGAATACAATTTACTGTTGGATTTTCATCGGCCGGCGTTAAGAATGTCAAGGAAAGCCTTCTCCCATTCTTTTAGTTTAATGGGCTTATTTCCCGATATCTTCAAATCTGTTTAGTTTTTAACATCAGTCTTGAAATTATTAATTTGTTTTTTTATTTGGTCTGCATTAAGTTTAACACCCGTTAAGTTTTTATATTGATCAATGAATAATTCTAGAGCTTCAGCTTCATAGCTCTTTTAATTGATGGTTGCTGAGATTTATTTAATAAAACAGAATGCACTTTTAATTTTGCACAAATACAAGGTGCTATTATAAAATAATTAGATTTGGTGGCACAAACGGCTCATGAAGAACCAAGGCCTAGTGACTTACAACTCTCAACCATTCCTGTGTGCATGTCTGCAGGAATGGAGGGGACCTACAGTTTATATTGCCGAATCCGAACGGCTAAGGTGAGCGGCACTTTTCTACGACAAGAGATACTCTTGGAAGATTTGTTACTTCCTGGCAACGAAGAAAACTTAAGGTGGAGCGGCTGGTATTGAACTCCAGACCTCTGGCATGACAGTCCAACGCACTAACCATTACGCACGGGCTACTACGATTGGCTGATGGAAAAATTTCACTTCAAGAAACGAATTAAGAATGACTTAAAAGCTCAAGGTGATGGATTTTTACAAAAAAAAAAAACGAAATAATTGTAACTGTTTAAACCGTAAATTCTCAAAAACAGTTTGTAAGCAAAATAACAAAAACAAAAAAATAAGTATTTACTATGTTTTTCGATGAATCTTAAACTGGGTTGGGGTCGAAATACTGTATTTCCTAATACTATAATTCAAAATTCTGGTTTCACAAAATTCTGTATGGTCAAAATTTCTGTATGGTCAAAATTCAGTATGAGTAAAATTCTGTATTTCAATATTCTGCTTTTCAAAATTCTGTATTAAAAAAAAGTGCGCACTTTATTACATTATCAGAACAATTTTTTTAAATACAAAATTTTTAAAAGCAGAATATTGAAATAAAGATTTTTACTCATACAGATTTACTTAAATACAGAATGAACATTGAAAGTTTGAATGAAATGAAATCTTATATTATGTACAACAAAATTAAATTGTAAGGAAAACAAAGTTCGGAAAGTTGCTACACTCAAGCCTCATGTACATATTATGTACGGCTACATGAAATTTGGTCATAATGAAAAAATACCCTAACAAAATATAATAAATATCCCCAAAATTGGAGAAATTACCTTATTTTCAAATAAAAAAATGACCCCAAATAAATGAAAAAAAGCCATTTTTCATACTGAAATTTAATCGAAAAATTAAAAAAAATGAAAAGAAGTCCTAAAACAATGAAAAATTACCCTAATTCATAAAATATTATCAATTTTTTGTTGTTGCTGCTTTATATAAACTTTTGGGGAAAATTTTCATTTTTTGTTTGGGGCTCTTTTTCAATGGGGCCAAATTTCATGTAGCTATTTTGTATCTTAAATTTAAAATTGATCATATTAAGATGTCAATATAAAACCTCCTCAAAATACTCAAATTTTGTAATGAATTTTGCAAATAAAACATTTTAGACCTGTACCAATATTGCTGAAGAATTCTGAGTTTCATCGTTAAATTCTACAATTTCCACATATCGAGGTTCAAGAGAAATATATTCACGAAAATAGAGTTAATAAAACAATGGTTACAAATAAGTCTTCTACTCGTTTTTAAAGAGATCTTACTTGAATGAATTTTTGTAAAAGTAAATGCAAAAAATTCTATTTGTACTTGTACGTACTTAACGATGATATTGTTAACAATTTTTTCTTCTATATATAGTAATTGGACATAACCAGCATTTTAGAAAACAGAATTTTACACTTACAGCACTTTGAATAGAAACCGTAACTAATCCCTGCAAACAAAATCTCTGCACGACACATCCTCGCAAGCAAAATCATCGCAAAACAAAATCTCCGCAGCGACAAATTCCCGCAAACAAAATCATTGCAAACCCAAATCTTTGCAGCGACACATCCCCGCAAACAAAATCATCACAAAGACACATCTCCGTTGCAACACATCCTTGCAAACACAATCATCGCGGTGATTGCTTTAAGGAAGCCAGGGCTCAGATCACGTAAGACGATTCGATTGAACGATAATCGCTTTGACGATTGCTCTCTCTATATTTCACCTCACATGTGATAGAAAAAACTATTGCCAAAACGATGATCGTTCAATCGAATGGTCTTACACGATCTAGGCTCAGTTGACCGTGGTATTTGTTCGCTGGGCTTTTAAACTGGCAACAATTAGGTAAAATGATGTGGTATAGAAATGAGGTGGTAAGAGTTAAGTTGAACGCGAGTGAAGTAAGAAATATAAAAATGGGGCGCTGTTATTTGTGATTTGTCAATTAGGAATTTAGAGAGATTGGGTGGCATGGGGAATGGGTTTATTTAAATACTGGGTCGGATACAAAAAATGTTTTGTCGTTCTTCACGAAAGGGCGTTTCACAAAAATGTCAACTTTGTTGTTTCTTGACCGATTTCAATGAAACTGACACATGATAGCTGACATGAAGTGAGCTAGTCGTAGACTAGCTTTCTTCGGAACAAGTTTATACTTTTTTCTTATAATGTCCAAAATCTGTGCAAATTGTAATATCATTATAAAACGTTCTAAAAACATTGAATATGTCGAGTGCGGTTTTTATTGTGGTCGTCATTTTCATAGAGACTGTGTCGATTTATCTGAAAATGACTAAATCATTAGCTAATCGTAATTTTTATTGGAAATGCAACTCATGCGCCAATCTCAATTTCTCTTCTTTCCTAAATAGTTTTTATGAACTCTCTAACAGTGTTATAGAAATGAAAAATTAACTCGTTTCTCTTAAATCACTTCTGATTAGTCCTCCTCCCAGGAAGAACGCAAAAACAAATATTAAAAACTCAATAAAAGCAACTGAAAATGTTTCTCACAATATGTCACCTGCTGATAATCAATCACTTTATATTCCATCATTAACAGTCCAAAATCCATCAACTTCATTATCGCCATCACCTTCATTATCTAACACATCATCATCTTTAACTGCATCGTCGTCGTCATCAACATCAAGGCTGTTTCACAATGCGACGAGAAAGCGAGACGCCAGCGTGACGAGATCTCTTCACAGTTGTTTTCTCTTTAAAACGAATTTCAAACAACGAAAAAATACATAATAAAGTATTTCTCGTCATCACGTTGCGTCTTTTTTTCATTTTTTCGAACTTTATGACGTGACGAGACGACGAGAAATGCTGTATTATGCATTATTTCAATGTTTAAAATTCTTTTTTAAGAGAGAGAAACTACGAAGAGATCTCGTTACGCTGACGTCTCGTTTTCTCGTCGCATTGTGAAACAGCCTTCATCCACATCTTCATCTTCAACGTCATCTTTAACATCATCATCAACATCAGCTTTTGTCTCAACTCTTAAGCCCATCCTCGAAAATCTCATACAAATTCTGATTGGAAATTAAATCCAAATAAAAAAAATTAATCCCAAAATAAAACAAAAATTATCGGTTCAGATACTAACTCATCCCTTCGTGTAATCCCGGGCTACGAATGGCTACACTTGTCTAGGTTTGATATTAACACAACGCCTGAAGAAATTATTAATAATATTTCTAAAAAAACTAACATTCCACCTGAACAATTTAAATGTTTCATGCTCATAAAGAAAGATGTCGAAGTATCCACTCTTAACTTTGTTACATTTAAACTCAGTGTTCCTTCTGATAAACTCTCCGTTGTAATGAACTCTTCTGTTTGGGGTTCCTATGTTCAAATTAAAAAATTCATCATGCGGGAGAATAAAGAGCACCCTCATCGTACAACCACGCTCAAGGCTGTTTCACAATGCGACGAGTAAACGAGACGTCAGCGTGAAGAGATCTCTTCGCAGAATCTCTCTCTTAAAAAAGAATTTTAAACAGTGAAATAATAAATAATCAAGCATTTCTCGTCGTCTCGTCACGTCATAAAGTTCGAAAAATTGAAAAAAAGACGCAACGTGACGACGAGAAATACTTTATTATGTATTATTTCGTTGTTTGAAACTCGTTTTAAAGAGAGAACAACTGTGAAGAGATCGCGTCACGCTGACGTCTCGTTTTCTCGTCGCATTGTGAAACAGCCTTCACTCCCTCACAACCTAACAATTTACCACAACCTAATATTAGTTGAAAGTTATAATGAAAATCGTAATAAAAAAGATAAAACAACAAACCAAAATAAAAGTGAAACAACTTTTAAATTTTAAATTATTTTAAATTTTTTATTAAACACGTATGCGTTTCGGTTCTCGGCTGCGGAACCATCATCAGCGGGCGACAGTTAAACACAAAAAATAAAGAGACTATGTACAAAGAGATTAGATAGTACAAAAAGTTATTACATTAAAATAGATGAAATATTTCTCTTATTTCTTAATCGTATTGAACAAAAGAGAGTCAATTGGTCCGGGTTCTAAATTCATTAAATTCTCATTTAAGTGAATATGTATTGACTCGTATGCGTCCAGTTTGTGAGGTTTGTTTACTTTTTTAATTAGTCTGCAATTATTAGCTGCATTTTATTTTCCTCCAGATCTGATCCAGATTGGATTTTGAAACATAAATACAAGTATTACAAAAACAACACAAGATCCAGGTCTGCCTTTGGATTTGGATTTCAAAATCCATTTTCTGAACACTTTCCTAGCAATATTTTAATTTTATAGGTTGGTTCCACAATAAAATTAAAAGTTCTCGAAATCAAACACATGCCGCCATCATTCCAATTTTTTTTTATCAGTTTTTTCTTCATTTAATAGAGCCGACGCGTCGTGAGGCACGGAAAAATTCGTAAAAACTATTAACTTAATGGAAATTAAACTAAAAAAATAAAACTGTTCCATTTTTAAACATTTGCTCTTCCAAAATACAAAATAAAAATATTATTTCAAACAAGATTTGTGAAAATTTTCCTTCTGTCAATTTTATTGTGCAAATAAAGCCAACTGTGAGAAATAAATACATTTGTGATCCAGTTTGTTTTATTATCATGATCTGATCCGGGGGAAAATAAAATGCAGCTATTGTCAAATGATGTAATAGAGTGTGGATCTTCATTATTTGGATCATAAATGTGGGCTGCGATTGCTTTTTCTACCTCTTTCTTTTTAATTGATCTAAGATGTTCGTTAAATCTTGTCTCAGTCGCTCTCTTCGTTTGTCCAATGTATTTTTTGTCGCAGTTGGAGCAAGAGATTTCATAAATGCCACTGCATCGGTTAGGTGGTATATGGTCTTTGGTTGAGCCCAAACGGAATTTAAGTTTGTTGTTGTTAGTTTGGACTATGTTTATCTCAGCTTTGTCAAAGACATGTATAAGTTTGTTGGTGACATCAGGGGCGAAAGGCAAGGTGACACGGTGTTTATGTGTGCATATGTTTTGTTCAAAAAGTGTACTGATGTTGTTTCGTTTTATCTTTACTGAATGAAACATCTGGTATTTTTGTTAATACAGAAAGTCCAATTAATATCGGGCGATTATGTATTAGTAGTTCTGAAGTTGAGAATGCATTGGTGAGCTTAAACTGTGACAAACAGCCTGGGCCTGATGAAATTCCTCCAATTCTACTTAAAAAATGTGCTGCTGTGCTCTCCGAACCTTTATCATATATTTTTAACAGTTCTCTTTCTGAAGGCGAATTTCTATCCGAGTGGAAACAATCGTTCATTGTTCCAATTCACAAATCGGGTTCCAAGCAAGATATTTCCAATTATCGCCCGATTTGTAAATTGTCAACAATACCTAAACTTTTTGAAAAGATCGTTTACGATAAATTGGCATTTCTTTTAAATGAAATTATTTCTCGATTTCAACACGGTTTTGTCGCTGGTAGATCTACAACAACTAATCTTGCTATCTATTCGAATTTCATTCTTAATAAGCTGGAAGAAGGATATCAGATTGATGTGATATATACCGACTTTGCAAAGGCCTTTGATCGAGTAAACCACAATATTTTGATAAGAAAATTAAAAAATGTAGGTTTTCACTCAAGTATTCTGAAATGGCTCAAGTCGTATTTAATAGGGCGTATTCAATTCGTCTCTATTGACAATGTTCTTTCAGTTCCAGTTTCTGTAACCTCAGGTGTTCCTCAAGGAAGTCACCTTGGACCTCTTCTTTTCCTAATCTTTATAAACGACTTGCCTAAAGTGTTCTTAAATTCTCTTCGTCTTCTCTTTGCGGACGATCTTAAATTCCTTAGATGTATTACATCTGTAAACGATTGCAATCTTCTGCAAGATGATCTTGTAAGTTTGACGGAATGGTGTGTAATCAATGATTTGTTTTTAAATGTTTCCAAATGTCAATGTTTTTCATTTTATCGAAATTCCTCACCTATTTTCTTTGGATATAAAATTGCCAATAAAGTTCTCGAAAGAGTTTTTGAAATAAAAGATTTAGGTGTTGTATTCGACTCTAAACTCAACTTTATTAAACATATTGAATACATTGTTGTTAAAGCAAATTCGATGCTAGGTTTCATCAAACGGAATTCCTATGACTTTATGGATCCCTATACTCTTAAGTCACTCTACAGCGCCTACGTCAGATCTTTCTTGGAGTATTGTTGTATAATATGGAATCCATATTACAACATTCATTCAAGTAGAATTGAAAAAATTCAAAAAAAATTCACAAGGTTTGTCGTTTGGAAACTCGGCTGGAACATTGAAATGCCCTCTTATTCAACCAGATGCCAACTAATTGGTATTCAATCACTTGAAAATTGCCGTAAAATGTTATCAGTAATGTTTATAAGTGATATCTTGTCTCATCATATTAATTGTCCATTAATATATATGCACCCTCTCGCCATTTAAGGGAGCGCTCCTTTTTATTGGAGGATGAACACAGGGTAAATTATGCACTCAATGAGCCAATAACTCGCTGTGTCAGGGAAACTAATAGTATTTCGAATGTCATTGATTTTAATTTCCACTATAGTAGATTTTCATTAAAAGAGAAATTACTGCTATACTTTTTAATTCATTTTTAAAATTATTAATCTATATGTATGTATTTTTATTTTTTTTTTTTTTTTTTTTTTTTTTTTTTTTTTTTTTTATTATGTATAATGATCAATTTCTTTGTATTTTTATTATTGTTATTGCTATAGTATTTTATAATTCAATTTATCAACCTATTTTTGTTTGTTTCGAAGGTCTGCAAGATAATTTAATATCTGATTGATTGTAAAATAAATAGATAAATACAGGGTGATTCGTAAAAATGTTAACTTCGTTGTTTCTTGACCGATTTCAATAAAACTGACACAGGTTATAGCTGAGCTAGAGTTATGAAGAAAAAAAAATATTTTCAATACAGCGTGATTCATAAAAATGTTAGCTTAGTTGTTTCTTGGCCGATTTTAATAAAACTGACACAGGTAGCTGACATAGAGTTATGAAAAAAACAAATATTAAAAAATATTTTCAATGCAGGGTGATTCGTAAAAATGTCAACTTCGTTGTTTCTTCACCGATTTCAATAAAACTTACACAGGTTATAGCTGACATAGAGTAATGAAGAAAACAAATATTAAAAAATATTTTGAATACAGGGTGATTCGTAAAAATGTCAACTTCGTTGTTTCTTGGCCGATTTCAAAGAATCTGATACAGGTTATAGCTGACATAGAGTTATGAAGAAAACAAATATTCTCAATACGGGCTGATTCGTAAAAATGTCAAATTTGTTGTTTCTTGACTGATTTAGATAAAACTAACATAGGTTATAGCTGAGCTAGAGTTATGAAGAAAAAAAATATGTTTAAAACAGGGTGGTTCATAAAAATATTTACTTAATTTTTTCTTGACGAATTTTGATGAAACTGAAATAGGTTACATCTGAGATAGAGCACCCTCTTTTGAAAATATTTTTTCTCTTCTTCTATGCCAGTTTCATCTAAATCGGTCAAGAAACAACGAAGTTGACATTTTTATGAACCACCCTATATTGAAAATATTTTTTTTCTTCATAACTCTATGTCAGCTATAACCTGTGTTAGTTTTATTGAAATCGGTCAAGAAACAACGAAGTTGACATTTTTATGAATCACCCTGCATTGAAAATATTTTTTAATATTTGTTTTTTTTTCATAACTCTATGTCAGCTACCTGTGTCAGTTTTATTAAAATCGGCCAAGAAACAACGAAGCTGACATTTTTATGAATCACCCTGTATTGAAAATATTTTTTTTCTTCATAACTTCATGTCAGCTATAACCTGTGTCAGTTTTATTGAAATCGGTCAAGAAACAACGAAGTTGACATTTTTACGAATCGCCCTGTATTGAAAATATTTTTTTTCTTCATAACTCTATGTCAGCTATAACCTGTATCAGTTTCATTGAAATCGGTCAAGAAACAAAGAAGTTGACATTTTTATGAATCGCCCTTTCGTGAAGAACGACAAAAAATTTTTTGTATCCGACCCAGTATTTAAATAAACACATTCCCCATGTCACCCAATCTCTCTAGATTCCTAATGGACAAATCACAAATAACAGCGCCCTATTTTTATATTTCTTACTCCACTCGCGTTCAACTTAACTCTTACCACCTCATTGCTATACCACATCATTTAACCTAATTGTTGCCAGTTTAAAAGCCCAACGAACAATAATACCTTGGTCAACTGGCTTCCTTAAAGCAATCACCGCGATGATTGTATTTGCGAGGATGTGCCGCAGCGGAGATGTGTCTTAACGATGAATTTGTTTGCGGGGATGTGTCGCAGCGAAGATTTGGGTTTGCGATGATTTTGTTTGCGGGAATTTGTCGCTGCGGAGATTTGGTTTTGCGATGATTTTGCTTGCGAGGATGTGTCGTGCGGAGATTTTATTTGCAGGGATTAGTCAGGTTCCACTTTGAATATACAGATATTTGGATATAAAGAATTTTGAAATACAGAATTCTGAAAAACAGAATTAAATGTAAATATATTTATTTTTTATTTTAAATTAAATATTTTGTAAATCCATTTTCTTAATGTTGTCTGATATTTGACAAGAAAAATAAAGAAAAATAAAACTAAAAAAAAAAAACTAATATGTAATAATTCTTATTATTTTTATTATTATATATATATGTACTACTATAATATATAGTAGTTTATACAAAAATTCATTCAAGTAAGAACACTTTAGGCAAGTCGTTTATAAAGATTAGAGATCTTACTTGAATGAATTTTTGTATAAACTACTATATATTATAGTAGTACATATATATATAATAATAAAAATAATAAGAATTATTACATATTAGTTTTTTTTTTAGTTTTATTTTTCTTTATTTTTCTTGTCAAATATCAGACAACATTAAGAAAATGGATTTACAAAATATTTAATTTAAAATAAAAAATAAATATATTTACATTTACATATTGTATGAAATTTTGAGCTTTCACTGTAAGTCTTTCATCTCCCCTAGACAACATGGCTTTCTCAAAGGTAGATCAACAACCACTAATCTTATTGAATTTGTGTCTTTTATCCTATCAGCCTTAGAGCAGGGCAAGGAAATCGATGTCATATCCACCGATTTTAGTAAGGCCTTCGATAAAATCTCACATAGACTTATACTTTTCAAACTATCCATTCTCGGTTTTGAACCCATTCCACTGAGATGGATTTCTTCTTATCTGGAAAACCGTTACTACAGTGTCTGCTTTAGATCTACATCCTCTTGCCCTTTCTTAGCCACGTCTGGAGTCCCTCAAGGCAGCCACTTAGGCCCTCTTCTTTTTATTCTTACTGTTAACGATATTGAAATGGTCATTAAACATTCGCATATTTCTCTCTACGCCGACGATACCAAATTCTTCAAGACCATTTCCTCTACACAGGATTCTGCTCTCATCCAACACGATCTCGATAATTTTTCAGTTTGGTGTCTCAAAAACTGCTTAGACTTAAATATTACCAAATGCCATTCGATCACTTTTTCTCGTAACTTCACCCCTTCCTTATCTTCTTCATAATCAGCACCTATCTATCGTCGAATCGATACGTGACCTTGGTATAATATGTGATCAAGAGCTTAACTTCATTTCCCATTATGACGACATAATTCTTAAGGCCAACTCTGCACTTGGCTTCGTTAAACGATGGTCCAAGGAATTCTCCAACCCATACGTGACCCGATCCCTCTTTATAACCTTTGTTCGTCCTCTGCTCGAATACGCCTGTCAAGTATGGTCCCCTTACCAACAAATTCACATCGCTAGAATCGAGAGTATCCAACGTCGATTCCTTCGTTTCGCTCTTAGAGGTCTGTCCTGGAATAATCCCTTAATCCTGCCTCCATATCAAGACCGCCTTAAACTAATAAACCTAAATTCCCTAGAAGAACGAAGAAAAATTAATGAAATTCTCTTCATTCATAGACTACTTACAGGTTCTGTTGACTGCATTACTCTTTACAACTCTATCCTCTTTAATACCAATCCTCGTAACATACGAAATCCCCCTCTCTTTTATATACCCACCCACCGTACATCTTACGGCTCTAATGAACCAGTCTCTCGGATGCTACGGAGTGTTAACTCATACACTAATAACTTCGATTTTAACCAAAGCACCCTTTGCCTAAAATCCCGTCTCCTGAATCAACCTCCTTACTAACCACAAAGCTTAGCTATAAGTTTCTTAGTTTTTAAGTTAGTCTAAGCATTAGCTTGTAATTAAGCCAAATAAATGGGGGTTTTGCCCCCACTAAAACATATATCTCTATATCTATATATCTCTATATTGTATACCTCTATATCTCTATATATCTATATCTCCTTATCTCTATATCTCTATGTCTCTATATCTCTATATCTCTATATCTCTATATTTTTTTATATCTCTTTATCTCTATATCTCTATATGTCTATATCTCTATATCTCTTTATCTCTATATTGCTATATCTCTATATCTCTATATCTCTACATCTCTATATCTCTATATCTCTTTATCTCTGTATCTCTATATGTCTATATGTCTATATCTCTATATCTCTATATCTCAATATCTCTTTATCTCTATATCTCTATATCTCTATATCTCTATGTCTCTATGTCTCTATGTCTCTATATCTCTATATCTCTATATCTCTATATCTCTATATCTCTATATCTCTATATCTCTTTATCTCTATATCTCTATATCTCTATATCTCAATATATCTCTATATCTCTATATCTCTATATCTCTTTATCTCTATATCTCTATATCTCTTTATCTCTATATCTCTATATCTCTTTATCTCTATATCTCTATATCTCTATGTCTCTATATCTCTATATCTCTATATCTCTATATCTCTATATTTCTATATCTCTATATCTCTTTATCTCTGTATCTCTATATGTCTATATCTCTATATCTCTATATCTCTTTATCTCTATATCTCTATATCTCTATATCTCTATGTCTCTATGTCTCTATGTCTCTATATCTCTATATCTCTATATCTCTTTGTCTTTATATATCTATAATTTTGTATCTCTATATTTCTATATGTCTACATCTCTTTATCTCTATATCTCTATATGTATCTCTATATTTCTCTGTATAAATTATAAATATAGACGATTTACATGCAATAAGCACCCCCCTATCACCTTTGCATACGCCCTTGACTCTTGAATACCTAACAAAAAAAATTATAAAAATAATTTTGATTTGGGGTGCAAATGCCCCTTTACCCCTTCTTGCACACACCCTTGTGTTGCATTTAATTAAAATTTCATTTAAAAACTCTCAACCTTTAAAATCCGACCGTTAGAATTCAAGTTCTAAATTTTGCCGATTTTCATGTACTAAGCACCCCCCTACCAATTTTGCATACGCCCTTGATTGTGTAATTAGGTATCAAAAAAAAAAATTAGAAAAAAAAAATTAATAAATAATGTGAATTTTGAAAATGAAAAAAAAGATTTACCGAAGTTATAAGTAATTTCCGACCATCTTTTCTAAATACCGAATTTTAACGACCAAATCCATTGGATTTTTGCTGGATTTGGCGTTTAAAAATATTCAAAAATTCGTATATCAGCTTGTGGTTCATGAAAAATAATATATATACAAAAATAAAATATATACCAAAATAATTGCTGATTAGTCTAGAAAATAAATAAATTATAATCTTGAAAATCGATTGGAAAATCGGTGTTAAATTAAAAGTTTAGTTGAAAACTTGCCTTATTCTTGACGGGAGCCTCTAAGGTATTGAAATTATTTAGTAATTTATATTTTTTTATAATTTAAATATTTGTGATGATTTTATCTATCAATTGACATTTAAATTATAAAAATCGAATAATTATTTCTCGACTTATAGCCGATTTTCCACAGCTCCACATCGTTAATTTTGCAATTTTTCATGCATTTGCCTTAGAAATATTACGAAATTTCATTAGCATAAATTTTGAAATTTTCTTATGGAGCTTTTAAAAAACACACACATGTGTGAAAATATTGAATGACATTTGAGAAATGCAATTCTGAAAAAAATTAGCCCATAAAGTGATCGTGGTGAAAATGGTAAGGGTGGGAAGCTCAGAAAATGCAAATTAAAATAATTATTTTTCAATTTTTAGGTTTATTTTTTTATGTTGAATTTTTTTTGTGGAACATTTTATGTAAATACTGCGTCACGTATGGGTATGTTTTATATATAAAAATAAAGCGCTTATTTACCCTTAAGCGAAAAAAGTTAATTGAATCAAATGCGTGAATTAAATAAAAAGTAATGAACGATTTAATCAGGCAAGCGCTGGCTTAAAAAACCAAGTCTTGAAAAATTTAATTCAAAAAATAATTAACAACGGCTCCCCTGTTGGATAAATAGCTTTGTTGTGTTCTACATATATTTAAAGAATATATTTTTCAATAATATTTTAATAATTTTTTTCTCTACAATCAAGTTTACATATAGTTTTTAATTTTTCAATCAATTAAGTCGGTAAAAAAAACACTATTTCAATTTGTTTGTACATTTTTTTTTTTCAAATTTGTAATGCAATTATATAAATTATTTTTTTAAAAATTGTATACCTGTTTTAATGACAGTATTTTAAGATATTAACATTTAAGGTCCGTTAAGTAGTTTAGAAGAAAAAAATAATATATGAAGCCGTGTCTATTGCATTTTTTGACTAAAATCGTAAAAACCGCGTAAAACGAATTTTAGTAATTTTCCTGTTGAATTAACCTTAAAACATTGTTTGGCATTATTTTAGAGAATGTTTTAACCTACATATATGTTATATTTATTTTTCAAAATTTTGAAATTTTTCATCAACTTTTGAATTTAAAAGAATAAAAATTGAATTGATTTCGGACTAAATCACGTTTTTAGTATGACTTTTTTTATTGTATTGCAATAAATTTTATATATATATGTAGATAAACATTTCTTCTTTTTATATTTATCAACATGAAGAAGATTGGATAACTAATAGTGAAGTTATTAGCTTTATAAGATGGCCAAGTCGGTGATTTTATTTAGTTTTTATAATTAAAATTCCGTTTTTTTTCTTTAAACCAATTAAATTGCCCCTGGCACCTCTCGTGTCGTATTTACATATATACAACCACTGATTTTTTTGTAGATAAATGTTGGGGCTATAACTTTGTTGTATATTGTTTTTGAAAATTTTAAAATTTTTCATCATGTTTTGCATTTTGAAAAATGAAAATCGATTTGATGACGGCTTTTCACCCCCTTTTCGTATAGAATGCTTCCCCTCAATGAAATTATTTTTACACAAAATTAAAGCTTGACATTTGGTAATTGTTTTAAGACCTTAACCTAATCGATCGGACGTATAATATAGAAGTTATGAATTTTTTAATCGAACAATATCAATTGATTTTTACGATTTTGATATCTCCCACTTGTGCATCGTGCATGGTGGTTGACAACGAACGAAACAGGCAATTTTAGTGCATTTTTATTGATTTTTTGATCGGTTTTTAATTAAGATTGTGAAGCTTGTAGAGGGCGTACATATGCAAGTGAGGTATCAAAATTTTTGTTGTTAAACGGACATGCGAATTGAAGAAAAAGGTGAAAACCTTTGAAACATCATTGAGTTTAGCCTTTAAGGTCTCTTGTCCAGTGAAATATAGCCGCAAAACCCTACCCCCATGGTGGAACGAGGATCTGTCGAACCTCAGGAAGTTGACTAGAACAATTTTCAATATCTGCCACAAACATAAGTTTTACCAGCCTTATAAAGATTGTCTCAGAGTCTACAAGCGAGCGCTCGCATCAGCCAAGCAACAAGGCTGGAGAGAATACTGTCAGTCCATCGAAAACATTAAAGATTCGGCAAGGCTTAGTAAAGTGCTATCGAAGGAGCATTCTAATCCTTCCTTCTTAAAAAGACCGGATGGATCTTGGACGGCTTCTCCAGCTGAGTCCCTTGAACTACTGATGACGACTCATTTTCCGGGCTGCGAAGACAGCAGCTTCGAACCGCTTAGAACTCGTGACATATCGTTAGCTCGTGTAGAGCGTATCAATACCGTTATAACCAGAGAAAATATTGCCTGGGCAATTAATACTTTCTCACCATTCAAGTCTCCGGGCCCAGACGGCATCTTGCCAATTATGCTACAAAAGCTAGAAACTGTGGCAGTCCCGTGGCTGGAGACAATCTTCAGGGGACGTCTCCAACTTAATCATGTACCCGAGTCATGGAGACATGTAAGAGTGGTCTTTATACCAAAAGTTGGTAGGAGAGGGCATGAATCTGCGAAGGATTATCGTCCGATTAGTCTTACCTCTTTTGTGCTTAAAACCTTGGAGAGAATCCTCGACAACCATATCAGGGACATCCTAGTTGAATGCCCTCTTGTAAACTCTCAACACGCATACCTCAAGGGTAAGTCTACGGAGACGGCCCTCCACGAAGTAGTGCGCTCAATTGAGAAAACAATACATTTTAAAGAATATACCCTTGCTACCTTCCTAGACGTTGAAGGTGCTTTCAACAATGTCCTAACCGAATCCATCTGGGAATCACTCGTTGTTTTTGGTGTGGAAGACTACATCAGGGAGTGGATTATATCCATGCTCAACGATAGAAGGATTCAAGCTTCGTTAGGTAATTTAAAATCGACCAAATATATTAGTAGAGGAACACCCCAGGGTGGTGTTCTATCCCCTCTCCTATGGCTTTTAGTCATGAACAAAATTCTCGCTAAGTTGGAAAATTGTGGGGTGAAGGCAGTTGCGTATGCGGATGATTTGGTACTATTGGTGTCAGGAAAGTTCCCGCCCGTGATCAGTGAGATCACAGAGATGGCATTGAACAAGGTTAGTAACTGGGCTACGAGTTGTGGACTAGGAGTTAACCAAAGTAAAACTGAACTGATGCTCTTTACTACCAGAACTAAAATACCACCCTTCACTCTACCCCGACTTAACGGTCAAACTCTCTCATTGTCCTCCAGTGCGAAATACTTGGGCGTAGTTCTCGACCCTAAATTAAACTGGAAAATAAATATTGAAGAACGGGTAAAGAAAGCCTGCATAGCCTTCTACGCCTGCAGCAAAACATTTGGCAAAAAGTGGGGCCTCCAGTCGAAAATGATACTGTGGACGTACACAGCCGTGGTACGACCAATCCTCACGTACGGTTCAATTGTATGGTGGCCCGCGCTTAATAAAGTCTACAACATAGACAAGCTAAAAAAAGTACAAAGAACAGCTAGCGTTGGCACAACAGGGGCCTTACGAACATGCCCAACAGATGCCTTAAGCGTTTTTCTGCACCTACTACCACCCGACTTACATATAAAATATCTAGTATCCTGCAGCGCGATAAGACTAAAAGAGTCGAATTGTTGGGTTGCCAGACCTTATGGTCATAGTAATATTACAAAACTGATCCCTATGGACATGTTCTCAACAGCCACTGACTACTGCACTCCTACTCTGGACCTCAGTTCGGATTTTAAAGTTATTTTTCCTACCAGGGAGGAATGGAAAGATGACCTCGTGACGAGAGGCTTCGACACAACTATCTTCACGGATGGTTCAAAGATGGAGTGTGGTGTTGGTTCGGGTGTTTTTTCCGAATCTCTGAACATTTCCAAATCTTATCGGCTTCCTAACTTCGCTAGTGTTTTCCAGGCGGAATTGCTGGCAATCAGGGAAGCATGCAGGATACTTAAACAAGACCCTAACAAGAATCGTAATACTGCCATCCTGACAGACAGTCAGGCAGCCGTTAAAGCTATTGCTTCGCCACTTTCGTCTTCCAAATTGGTTCAACAATGTCGTGATGAGCTCGCAAGCCTAGACGGGAACCTCAAAATCTCTCTTATCTGGGTTCCAGGTCATCGTGGCATTGAGGGTAACGAGCGGGCAGACGAACTGGCCAGGCAAGGATCAGCCCTTCATGACTCTCTTGCGGAAAGAGTTAACATTCCTCTTGGGGTTATGAAGGGCAATATATTCTCAATTTTTCTAAATGAATCCAACCGTAGGTGGAGCAGTTTAGCTAACTGCGTCATATCCAGAAAGACGTGGCCCACCTATAGCAAAAACCGAACAACTGACCTTTTATGCAGACCCAGGCGAGACATAGCCAGGGTCGTTGCGACCTTTTCTGGGCACTGGCCCAGAGAACATGCGGTGAAGCTGGGCATCCCTCACAACACTCACTGTCGTAGCTGTGGGGACCAGCAGGAAAGGGAAACTGTTTACCATTTCCTGTGTAAATGTCCCGCTCTGGCCAGAATCAGAACACAATCACTGGGAAAAGCCTTTTTTAACGATCTCAATATGAACTCTCCGAACTGAAGATCAAAGACTTGATCTCCTTTCTCAACGGGTCGAAATGGCTTTAAGATGATTCTTTAAGTAGCTACTACTACTACACCATTTCCCCCGTCAGAATCCATAGACTACAGGCAGGTGGTAAATGGACTTCTGAAACCAACAATCTGCCTAGCCTGGCATTTTGATCCGTAAATCCCTCTTATAACACCGATTCTTTTTTATATAGGTCACACGAGTCATGGTATCAAAACGGCTCTCCTCAGCGCTAATTGGGTCACCGAGCTTAGGCTGCTCGGGGCCGCCATTTCTACCTACCTACCTGAAGAAAAACGAAATTAATCGATGCACGCAGTGATGCGAAATTAACTAATATGTTAAATAAGTCAATATTTACCGCTATTTCCGGTAAAATGTTAAAAATAAATAAAATTGAAATGCAATTGCATTAAACTCAATGAATTCTATTATGTGTAAAAATTTCAACTCCCTACTACCTACCAATAAAAATATAATTGTAAAAATCACAAAAAATTGATTTGCCCATTTTTTCAAACTTAAATATCTCAGCCCAACGGTACTTTAGATCTGAAATTTTCCAAATATGTTAAGATCAATAATCCCTACAACGAAACCGTAACTAATCCCTGCAAACAAAATCTCCGCACGACACATCCTCGCAAGCAAAATCATCGCAAAACCAAGTCTCCGCAGCGACAAATCCCCGCAAACAAAATCATCGCAAACCCAAATCTTCGCAGCGACACATCCCCGCAAACAAAATCATCGCAAGACACAATTCCGCTGCGACACATCCTCGCAATCACAGTCATTGCGGTGATTGCTTTAAGGAAGCCAGTTGACCGTGGTATTTGTTCGCTGGGCTTTTAAACGAGTGGAGTAAGAAATATAAAAATATGGCGCAGTTATTTGTGATTTGTCCATTAGGAATCTAGATTCTAGAGAGATTGGGTGGCATGGGGAATGGGTTTATTTAAATACGGGGTCGGATACTAAACATGTTTTGTCGTTCTTCACGAAAGGGCGTTGCATAAAAATGTCAACTTCGATGTTTCTTGACTGATTTCAATGAAACTGATACAGGTTATAGCCGACATGAAGTTATGAAGAAAAAAATATTTTCAATACAGGGTAATTCATAAAAATGTCAACTTCGTTGTTTCTTGACCGATTTCAATGAAACTGACACAGGTTAAAGCTGACATAAAGTTATGAAGAAAAAAAATATTTTCAATACAGGGTGATTCATAAAAATGTCAACTTCGTTGTTTCTTGACCGATTTCAATAAAACTGACACAGGTTATAGCTGACATAGAGTTATGAAGAAAAAAAATATTAACAAATATTTTCAATACAGGGTGATTCGTAAAAATGTCAACTTCGTAGTTTCTTGACCGATTTCAATGAAACTGATACATGTTATATCTGACATGAAGTTATGAAGAAAAAAAAAATTTTCAATACAGGGTGATTCAAAAAAATGTCAGCTTCGTTGTTTCCTGGCCGATTTCAATAAAATTGACACATGTTATAGCTTACATGAAGTTATGAAGAAAAACAATATTTTCAATACAGGGTGATTCATAAAAATGTCAACTTCGTTGTTTCTTGACCGATTTCAACGAAACTGATACAGGTTATAGCTGACATAGAGTTATGAAGAAAAAAAATATTAAAAAATATTTTCAATATAGGGTGATTCGTAAAAATGTCAACTTCGTTGTTTCTTGACAGATTTCAATGAAACTGACATTGGTTATAGCTGACATAGAGTTATGAAGAAAAAAAATATTTTCAATACAGGGTGATTAAAAAAAATGTCAGCTTCGTTGTTTCTTGGCCGATTTCAATAAAACTGACACAGGTTATAGCTGACATGAAGTAATGAAGAAAAAAATATTTTCAATACAGGGTGATTCATAAAAATGTCAACTTCGTTGTTTCTTGACTGATTTCGATGAAATTGACATAGGTTATAACTGACATGAAGTTATGAAGAAAAAAAATATTTTCAATACAGGGTTATTCATAAAAGTGTCAACTTCGTTGTTTCTAGACCGATTTCGATGAAACTGACACGGGTTATAGCTGACATGAAGTAATGAAGAAAAAAATATTTTCAATAAAGGGTGTTTCATAAAAATGTCAACTTCGTTGTTTCTTGACCGATTTCGATGAAATTGATAGAAGTTATAGCTGAGATAGAGTTATGAAGAAAAAATATATTAAAAAATACTTTCAAAACTTTTTTGTAAAGCCAAATTTTTATTTTTGTTTTTAAATTAAGTTGCTTTGGAGAACAGTTTCTCTAATGGACCCCCTTCCCTTACGATTTTTTCATTTTACCCTACTAAAAATTTGAATTTCAAAAAATTCCTTCTAAGTGCGCCCATACATAAAATTCGCTATTCAATAAAATTTATTATATATTTTTATTATTTACAGTATAACCTGTGCAATGATGAGTCAGATGAATGAATGAGGGAGTCAGTGACCGACCTTTCATTTATAATATTTTGGCCCCTTACGCCTTACCCCTCTTTGTGCACGCCCTTGTGCTTCATTGCATTTAATCTTCAATCAAAAACTCTAACCTCGAAAATCCGACCATTTGAACTAAAGTTATAAATTTAGCGTCCCTTGTTTGTGTAATTACGGGTGTTTTCATAAACTTCTGACTAACCGATTTCTGTAATCACAAAAACGAATGAAAAACTACTTTTTAAATGTAAATATAATCTCTGTTCTGATTTTCGTTCCGAATTAAAAAGAGTGTTCTGAACTTCGAACGAATTCGGCTTGGTAAAACCTCTTACCAGATCTGAGTGTTTGACCATAAAACTTAAAAAAGCTGTTAACTGTGCGCTGTTAGTATTTCTTTCCCTAGTTCAAAAGAAAAAAAATTAGTTTTTAAAAATATAATGTTTAAAATTATCTTACATTTTTAGCTTTACGAATTCAAATTCGACAACCAAAAACAAATCGAATTGAAAACTTCAAAATAATTGAGTAAAGAACACCTATGTTTTACTGAAGCGAAAATCAGAACAGTGGTGTATATGTTTTGGTTCATGATTTTAAAGTATTTTAAAAATAGTTATTAAAATCGAAGCAGTAAAATGTATATACCTTTAAGAAATAGATAGTTTTTTGTTAATTTTGAAATCGCAAAAATCGGTTAGTCTGACGTTTATGAAAACACCCTACATACATACCTATAGTGATAAAAATATTTTGCTTATTAAGTTTCTGTCCATAACAACAAGAGATCGCGTTATGAAAAATTACTTTGCTCTTTCGCCACCTCTGACCTTGGATAAAATTTGTCCGGAATTGGGGATCGAATCCCGGATTTTTCTAAATGACAATTTAACTAAAAAAATGTACAGTATTCGAAAAATATGGTGTCGATCTGTTAAAAAAGGGCAAAATAAAATCCTTCAGTGCTGGCTTCAAATATTTTAAAATTATTAATCTTGATGGTTCCACTAATTCTATATCCTCTGAAACTGATATGACAAGTTTCATTTCTCTTACTGAAAATATACAAACTTAATTTTCCAATAACCCTGTTGCTGAAAAATTATTGCTGGGACAAGATGTCATCTTTGTTGAAGAACCTGTTAATCATAAAGAAGTATCTAATGCTAAGGTAAAAATTTCTAAGAGCTCATCAAATCCAAGACCTTCACCTGGAGTTATCTCTACCAGACGCACAACGCGCCGTTGAATCCTTGTTGATTTATTATTATAAACACGCTAATTATATATATATACATATTTTTTTTCTTTTTCTGTCTTTTTTTATTTCAATAAACTTTCCTTTTTTTTGCTCAAATAAAGGCGGGCACATATTTGCCCTTTATGAATTATATCACTTAGTTTTTATTAATCAAATCGAATATCATATATTGTTAATTATTATTATTATTATTCATTTATTATTATTATTTTTTTTGGATTGAATAAACTTTCCTTATCGCAATATATTTCTCTCTTTCTTATCTTTTATCTATTAGCACTCAGTAATTATTATTTAAAAAGTAACCTTTTACTTAAAGCTACTCAAATGGCTGACTTAATTATGGGAGAATAGTCTAGTGACTCTAGTTACCTTAGAGACAGGCTCAAGCATCGGAAAAATTATCTTAATATTGGTCACTCAAACTACCAAAGTTTTTGCATTAACAATAAAAGTTCCAAGTTTAATGGAGTCAAATCAATTCTTAGTGGTCACTATTTAGACATCACTGGTGTCTCCGAAACTTGGCTTAAGAGCTATCATAGTGATTCGGCTGTGGATATCTCTGGCTACAAAGTTTATAGAATGGATAGACCGCGGGCTAGGGGTAGTGGTGTGGCACTGTTTATTGACAAACAAATTCGACCTACGAACATACTGATAGGTATAGAACCTGGTCTTGAGTTCTTATTCGCGGAAATCTCTTCTGGTAATAGTAAGATTATCGTTGGTGTTATCTATCTTCCCAGGGGGGAATTTTCTAAAGTTGTGCCGATTTTGACTAATCTCACGCAAAAATATAGCAACATTTATATCATGGGTGATTTCAATTTTAATCTTTTGGATACCAACAAAAGGATCTATTGTGATAATTTGTTAAGTAAATGTAACTTGAACCCATTCACAGCAATATTCCAACACATTTTGATAATTTTCACTCGAATACTTCTTTATTGGATTTTATGATTGTTAATGACCCTAAAGTTATACAATTTATGGATCAGTTCTGGATACCTGCTATTTCTAAGCATGCTTTTATTTTTATATCTTTAGATATAATTCCTGAAATAGTTGATCTTGAAATAAAAATAAGGGATTTCAGCGCGATTGATATTAGTCAGCTACGGAGCACTTTTTCGCAGATGGATTTTGATCTCTTATATAGTACAAATGGTTCAAGTAGTCAAGTAAATTTATTAAACACCCACTTAAAGTACTTGTATGATGTATTTGTACCTCTTAAAAAGTTTAAACCTAATAAAAAAGTCAATCCTCTTACTTCCCCTCGATTTGCTCGTGCTATCAATTTAAGAGACCTTTCGTTTAGAGCATATCGAAGCAATTCCTCAGAGAACAAATGGAAAACATATTGTAAGTACAGAAATAAGGTTAAAAGTGAAATTAAAGCATTAAAAATGGAATATGGCATTCGTAAGTTTGAAAATATTCAATCTAACAAGGATCTTTGGAAAAAAATTAACTCTATTGGTTTGAGTGACAATTGTATAGATTATGGATATCTTGATCCATCAATTCTTAATGCATATTTCTCTCAACGTCAAAGCAATGCGGGCATGGCAAGTAATGTTAGTTATTTACCGGAAATTGAAAATGCTTTTTCTTTTCGTTGTGTTTCACTTGATGAGCTTTATAATGGATTGTTTTCTATTAAATCCAACGCTATTGGTTTCGATGAAATTCCAATTAAATTCATTAAGATCATTTTTCCTTTGATCTCTAACCATTTGTTACACGTAATTAACACAGTCCAGCCGTGGCGTGATGGTTAGTGCGATGGACTGTCATGCCGGAGGTCTAAGGTTCGATCCCCAGCCTCGCCACCTATTTATTTAAAAGAAAACACGGCTACTGCCTCTTGCGACGAATTGACAAATCTTCCAAGAGTATCTCCTGTCACAGAAGTGCCGCTCGTTAGCTGTTCGGATTCGGCAATAAACTGTAGGTCCCCTCCATTCCTGCAGACACGCACACAGGAATGGTTGAGAGTTCTTCATGAGCTGTTGTGCCATCAAATTTATTTATTTATTTATTTAATTAACACAGTCCTCACTACTTCTTCATATCCGCAAGCTTGGAAATGTGCCAAAATATTCCAGTTGGTAAGAAATCTAACCTTCTGATTTAAGACCCATTAGCCTGTTGCCAGCCACATCGAAAATCTTTGAGATTTTAATAAAAAGGCAAATCAATGTTTTTATTAATAGTAAGAATTTACTTTTTTGCAACCAATCTGGGTTTCGTAAGTATCAAAGCACAACTACAGCTTTAATTGATGTAACTGATACAATCAAGATGAACATGGATCGTATATACGTTTCTATATTACTACTTTTAGATTTTAGCAAGGCTTTTGATAGCGTGAACCATGTTCGTCTTTACTCAAGCTCCAAAGATACTTTAATTTCTCTAATAGTGCCTGTAATCTTATATTTTCCTACTTATCGCGACGCTTCCAATATTTTTGTATTGGTGACAATAAATCGGGAAAGAGGTGCATCATCATTTCTGATTCAAGTGCGATCTATCTATAATTTTAATAACTTCAAGCGTTTGGTATCTGCTACTTTTTCATAATATACTTCCGATTCTTGAGCATTCCCTGGTCCAAATTATAGACATGAAAGCTATTATATAAATAATTATTTCTTCGTATTTATACATGAATTTCTTGCGATTATTTTAATTTAACTATATAGTACACTGGTATTCTTTTTACTTGTAGTAAATTTGTAAAAATCCACCTTATCGTTTGTTTCATTCTTGTATTTTATATTATCTAAGCATATAAATAAGGGACAATGTCCTACAATATGTAGTAGAAAATAAATAAATAAAAGCATCAATTTTTTCTCGTTGTTGGTACATTATATAAAAATGATTGTAAGATATTGGGCCACTTAAAATTCCCGCCCCTTTGGGTGGGAAGGGTAATTTTCTAAAAAAAAAATACATACAATAAAAAAAAATTATGAACCAACGGTAACACCTACAATATCATGCTCTAGCTTTTTTTAAAGCCAGGACCTCATTCTTTAAGTTTGTGTTTAAATTAACTTATTTTAGTGCTTAGTTTTTGAAAAAAATATTTTCAAACTGAAAATTTTGTAAAAAAAAATCCGAAAAAAATTTGTATTTTTTTTTTCGAGATTGTACATTATTAAGTACTTTTTTAATCAAATATTTTTCGATACTCTTATTATATTCCAATTGAATACAGAAAACAAGATGGATGTTAGTCTTTTAGTTTTTGAGAAAATTGAAAATTTCCATTCTGATTATAGTCATGATATAAAAATTAGTTCTATGACTAGATGTGTTACCTTATACAGGGTGATTTGCATAAGGTGTAACAAAAAGTTAGGACGTGTAGGTTGGATTTAGACAAGAAAAAAATTGTATCGGAGGGGGGGTCTAGCTCCCCCCATTTAGGTGGGAGGGGCAATTTTCAAAAAAAATCACTTAAAACAAATAAAATTATTAAAAAATAACGGTAATACCTGCTGAGTCATATGCTATAGCGTTTTGAAAAGCCAGAGATCGATTCTTAAGTCTTATTTTTGTTCGAGATAATAGTTTTTGAAAAATTAATTTCCAAATTCAAAATTCTGAAAAAAATGATTTTTTGTTTCTTTAATAATTTTTTTTTTTCAAAATTTGACTTAATTTAGTATTACTTTTTTTTCCTAATATTCAATGCTGTTATTAATTTATGATCGAAAACATAGAACTGGATGTCGAAATGTTATGTAGTTTTTGAGAAAATCAAAAATAACAAAAATTACTTTTTTCTAAGAAAAACCTTTTATTTTGGTTTTTACGTTATTGGATTCTTAGGTGAATTTACGAAAGAAAGGATTAACTTTCTTTTTACTATTTTTTTTTTATTATCAGTCTTATAAGCATACAATAAAGTGGCAAACTACTGGATTAACCATATTTCACACATATTTTTTATTGAGAACACCTGCGTGAGAGCATTGAGTTAAAATTGACCTGCACCTGCCATTTTTTTTTATTACGGTGAAGTCGGCTCGGTGACGGGGTCTACCTGTTGGGGTGAAGAAAAAAACGTTGCGTATTTTTCAAACTAAAATTAAAATATGTGCTACTTAAAGACAAATAAATTGCAACAACGTTTTCTTTTATAAATTATTTCTAATTTGAATGTCAAGTCGTCAATATATATAACGATGTCCAATTTATCTCGTGCCGAATTAACGGATATGCATAACTGCTACGGTATGACTCATGGCCGAAGTCATAGAGTACCTATATTATCTAGAGAACCGACTTAAGGTGGTTGTTCTCTTCCACCCTACAGGCTGTACTACGAGGATTTTCCCATTAGATTTTGTATGGGCTAGTTGTCCCGTGCATTTTAAATGGAACTCCAACCACAATATGTATACAGTTTGCCCTATATTTTGAGTATGGATTAGTGGTCCCGTGTATACATACAAATATATTTGAAGTATAAAATAAGGGAGTTTTCTCTTACTCAATTCAAATAAAATTTGCGGGTGTTTCAGGCAAGAGGGGTACGAGTCGGTTCTCTAGATAATATAGGTACTCTATGGCCGAAGTCATGAAGTGCAAAGACTACCCTCAAATGTATCCCAATAGGAGGTGTCCCAGTTATACGATATTTTCAAGAATCGATCAACGTCTTAGAACATGGAGTACTGGAGCACCGAAGGGAAGAAAAATTCATCTTCTGCATCAGTTCAGTACACATAGAGGAAAGAATTTTGGATATGGTCCGACGTAATACCTCCCTTAGCACAATGAGGATAGCTATACTATGCTGCAGTTGCCCCAAACTAGCGAATTTACACCCGTACCACATTACACGCGTTCAGGAGCTAACCGCAAACGACAAGTTACTGAGAGCTGTGTTTTGTCGAACATTATTGCTAAGAGATGAAACTGAACATAATTACTTAGGAAGGGTATTCTGGACGGATGAAGCTCAGTTTAACAGAGATATAGAGTAACAAATGTCCACAATTTACAACACTGGAGTAACAGCAATCCGCATAACAAGAAACTAACCAAATCTCAACACCACTTTAGCTGTAATGTTTGGCTTGGTATTGTTGGGCCACGGTTCCTGAATTCAGTCATAAATGGAAAATCCTACCTGTAGTTACTACGAGAACTTTTGCCCGATTTGAATGACAACGTTCCCTTGGCCATAGCAGATAATTTATTCTACCAGCAAGATTGAGCTCTAGCACACTACTCTAACTCTAGCCGCACTGTAAGGAACTGGCTTGATGACCATTTAAGTGACCGTTTGATACGAAGAAGAGGTCCCACAGAATGGCCACCTAGATCACCAGATTTAGCTCCGTTAGATTTTTATACTCTGGGATTCATGAAGAACTGTGTGTACGAAGTGGAAATAGAATCCTTTGAACAACTGAAACAACGGATTGAAGTGGCTGGAGTGAAACTACAGGAAAAATTATCAAGAATAAATTTATTTGCAGGAATAAGAAGGCGCTATAATCTTTGCTTTCTACAAAATGGGGATCATACCTATAGAAAATTTGTTATAATAAGCTTTAGTTAAAAAATTGAATAAATAGCTACTTATGTATGTATTTTTATCTAAATATGCATTTATTTCTTATTTTCATTTATTTTAAGATTCAGGAATATTTTTTTTTCTTATTTTGCAAATGCATTTTCTTCCACTAGAAACGTGTAACGTAAACGTTGCATGATTTAAAAAATATTGGCAGGTCAATTTTAACCCAATGCTCTCACGCAGGTGTTCTCAATGAAAAAATGTGTGAAATATGGTTAATCGAGTAGTTTGTCACTTTATTGTATGCTTATAAAACTGATAATAAAAAAAATGGTAAAAAGAAAGTTAATCCTTTCTTTCGTAAATTCACCTAAGAATAACATAAAAACCAAAATAAAAGGTTTTTCTTAGAAAAAAGTAATTTTTGTCATTTTTGATTTTCTCAAAAACGGCAAAACATTTCGAAATCCGGTTCTTTGTTTTCGATCATAAATTAATAACAGCATTGAATATTAGGAAAAAAAGTAATACTAAATTAAGTCAAATTTTTTTCAGAATTTTGAATTTGGAAAATAATTTTTCAAAAACTATTATCTCGAACAACTTTATTTAAAAATAAGACTAAAGAATGGATCTCTGGCTTTTCAAAATGCTATAGCATATGACTGAGCAGGTATTACCGTTATTTTTTAATAATTTTATTTATTTTAGGTGATTTTTTTTTGAAAATTGCCCCTCCCACCTAAATAGGGAGAGGTAGACCCCCCCTCCGATACGATTATAATAAGATTATCGAAAAATATTTGATTACAAAATTACTTAATGGTGTACAATCTTGAAAAAAAATACATATTTTGTTCGGATTTTTTTTTTACAAAATTTTGAGTTTGAAAATATTTTTTTTTCAAAAACTGAGCACTAAAATAAGTTAATTAAAACACAAACTTAAAGAATGAGGTCCTGGCTTTAAAAAAAGCTATAGCATGATATTGTAGGTGTTGCCGTTGTTTTTTCATAATTTTTTTTCTATTGTATGTATTTTTTTTTTTTAGAAAATTACCCCTCCCACCCAAATGGGCGGGAATTTTAAGTGGCCCAATATCTTAAAATCATTTTTATATAATGTACCAACGACGGAGAAAAATTATTGCTTTTATCACAAAGTGCACAATTACCATACATATGAGTGCTATGCCGCTGCACTAATGCCTCAGTATTTCCAATTCGAACTACAATGAGTCAAATAAGCTTCGAATTATTCGGCTTTTCATACGTCCTTTTGTCATGTTTCGTGGCAAGAAGATTTGTGAATTATAAAACTCACAAATGAAATATTTTTATTCTGCATGATGACTTTGATGATGATTCAGTGGGTGGTGGAGTGGCTGGTGTTTGTTGTGCGGTAATGATGAGTGCTTGATTTAAATGATCGGTTGGTGCTATGTTGGTTAAATGGTAGTAGGGTGCTGGTGTTTGGTGTTTTTGCTGACGTAGGGTGCTTGTTCATTGTGAATAAATTTCAGTTGTCGGCGAATAGCTTTATAATATTCTGGTAGGTGAGAGCGAACGTATAACGCTTCGTTACAACAATATTTATATACAATATTTAGTGGAGCGGCATAGCACACATATGTATGATAATTGTACACTTTGTGATAAAAGCATCAACTTTTTACGTTGTTAGTACATTATTTAAAAATTATTTTAGGATATTGGGCCACTCAAAATTCCCGCTCCTTTGGGTCGGAGGGGCAAATTTCTTAACAAAAATACATAAAATAGAAAAAAAATTATTAAAAAGCGATGGCAACACCTACAAAATATCATAATATAGCTTTTTTTTTAAGCCAAGATTTCATTCTTCAAGTTTGTGTTTAAATTAAGTGCTTTTTGAAAAAAATAATTTCAAACTCAAAATTTTGAAAAAAAAAAATCGAAAACAAATTATAATTTTTTTTTTTCGAGATTGTACACCATTAAGTACTTTTTAAATCAAATATTTTTCGATACTCTGTTAGTTACGGCTATATTATTGACTTTCTTCAAAGCTAGTTTTACTAAAAAAAACTAGTTCTATTGGAGTTTCGAGTTTTTATGTTCTCAAAAAAAATTACTGATTTGATTTAGATGTCAAACTATGTATGAAAATTTTGAATTAGATGTCAAAGTAATAAAAATAAGTGAACAAATTAAAACTTGAAACCTGAATAGAACTAGTTTTTGCTCAAAACTAGCTTTGAAGAAAGCCAACAATATGGCCGTTAGTCTTTTAGTTTTTGAGAAAATTGAAATTTTCAAAAGTACCTTTATCGTAAAAAAATCTTTTTTTGGTATTATTATAGTACATTTCAGAGTTGTAAAAACTGCAGTCTTTTCGGTACTGCAGTTAATTGACTAAAAAGACTAATTTCATTAAGTATTTTAACTTACAAAAATACTATAACTAAAATCGAGCAGTCAGCAGTCAGTACTAACATTCCGACTGAAAAAAAAATTAAAAAAAACTTACAGTTAATTGACTGTAGTTAAAAGACTTGCTGACTAAAAGTAAAATCATCGCAGTACAAAGACTTTTTACTGACTGAAAAGACTAAGAGCAGTTAAAAAGTACTGCAGTTAATTAACTTAAAGTTAATTAACTTTTTTTTTAACTGCACAGACGGAATGTTAGTACTGACTGCTGACTGCTTGTTTCGCAGTTTAAGTACTTATTTACAGTATTTACTTACATTCAATAGGCAAGTTAATTAACTGCGACTTTATTAACTGCATTACCAAAGTACTGCAGTCTTTTACAGCTCTGGTACATTCCAACATTTATGTTGGCAAATAAAACATTAGTCCCAATTTGTCGTTTTTTTTTTTTAATATGTTACCTTTCTTGAATTGTTATTAAACATATAAATTATTTATTTGTTTATGAAATGCGAATAAATGTAACCAATACCATTAAATAAAACGCTCATATAAGCTTCAATTGCCGTATACCCTCCTAAGATAACCTAAACACCCATGTTTTTTCTTTACTTTTGTTATATTCGAGGGAAAAAGTGTAGACAAAAAACGTTCGGCAGAGGGTTGCCACTTAACCAGGCCATGATATGATCAGTAGATGTATCAAAAGTGAAAAAATGTTCTTTCAATTTGTTTTCAGCTAATAGAAACAGAGTTTTAAAGTATGTTGTTCATATAATGTAAAAGGCCGAAATGATGAAATTCTAGATAAGAATTTACCGGAATATCTCAGCTAGTTATTAATACATAGGATACATTCAGTTTCTTTAAATCCAGATTCTTTAAATGCGAAAGAAACTTTGCATACCTACACCCAACCTCGCTCCTACCCCAAATCCTATAGTGTGGCGAGCAGGGGGTTGCAGAGAGTAGCATGTCACCCATACATACCTCACTGCTTATACGCCGTAATGCTGGGTGTCTAGGATTTAGCGGTAAGTTCTAGAATTTATATCTCAACTTTTGAAATTTCTGCACTCCTACCGAGCATGCAAGAATATTTAAACATGAGTTAAGTCATGACATTATAAAGTTCTTCAAGAAAAATTGGAAAATGCATGCCTTTAAATATGGTCACTTTTAAAAATTTCACGGAAAAATTTCCGTTATTGCCCTTACATATATTTCGTTGGCAAAGAGAAATAAGGCCTTATAATTCTTATTACACTTTTACATTTTTATTTTCGCAATCAGCAAATGGTGCGATTTCGCATAATTAGGCTACGTTTTCGGAGGCAGCGATTTCTAATCGTGCGAGTAAGCGAGTTCAAGCGATAGATTGCTCAATCAATTCGCGCGAATGGGGTGGTTTCGGTGCACAGCTTTAAATCGATAGATGTCGCGATCGATCAACCGTTGCTATACTACACGTTTGTTTGTGAAAGTGAATATACTCTACAAACTTGTGTTCTACTAATTCTAGTATTACCTTACTTTTGTGACTGAATGCCACTATATTAATTTTCCTCAAATAAAATCAATTGTTAAAAAAGAAACCGTAACTAATCCCTGCAAACAAAATCTCCGCACGACACATCTTTGCAAGCAAAATCATCGCAAAACCAAATCTCCGCAGTGACAAATCCCCGCAAACAAAATCATCGCAAACCCAAATCTTCGCAGCGACACATCCCCACAAAACAAAATCATCGCAAAGACACATCTCCGCTGCGACAAATCCTCGCAAACACAATCATTGCGGTGATTGCTTTAAGGAAGCCAGTTGACCGTGGTATTTGTTCGCTGGGCTTTTAAACTGGCAACAATTAGGTAAAATGATGTGGTATAGCAATGGGGTGGTAAGAGTTAAGTTGAACGCGAGTGGAGTAAGAAATATAAAAATAGGGCGCTGTTATTTGTGATTTGTCCATTAGGACTCTAGAGAGATTGAGTGGCATGGGGAATGGGTTTATTTAAATAGGGATTCGTAAAAATGTCAACTTCGTTGTTTCTTGACAGATTTCAATGAAACTGACACAGGTTATAGCTGACATGAAGTTATAAAGAAAAAAATTTTCAATACAGGGTGATTCGTAAAAATGTCAACTTCGTTGTTTCTTCACAGATTTCAATGAAACTGACACAGGTTATAGCTGACATGAAGTTATGAAGAAAAAAAATATTACAAAATATTTTCAATACGGGGTGATTCGTTTAAAATGTCAACTTCGTTGTTTCTTGGCCGATTTCAATGAAACTGACATTGGTTATAGCTGACATAGAGTTATGAAGAAAAAAAATATTTTCAATACAGGGTGATTCGTAAAAATGTCAACTTAGTTGTTTCTTGACAGATTTCAATGAAACTGACACAGGTTATAGCTGACATGAAGTTATGAAGAAAAAAAATATTACAAAATATTTTCAATACAGGGTGATTCGTTAAAATGTCAACTTCGTTGTTTCTTGGCCGATTTCAATGAAACTGACATTGGTTATAGCTGACATAGAGTTATGAAGAAAAAAAAAATATTTTCAATAGAGGGTTAAACAGGGGGAACTAAACCTACCTCCAATACGATTTTTTTCTTTTCTCCACCCAAGGTTTTTGCCCCTGTTCGGAAAAGTCGTAAATCCGGCGCTGTTCCGGTATATAAGGTACACCAAAAAGCTAGAGCTAGTAGGTTGGGTTAAGACAAAAAAAAAAGTCATAAGGGAGGGGGGTTCATTTGACAAACTGTTCTTCAAAACAACTTAATTTAAAAACAAAAATTTGCAGATTTCGCTCATAGAGAAAATGACTTTATTTTTCTAGATAAACAAAACACATGACTAATCTTTACAAATTAATTAAAACGTAATAAGCTGTTTTAGACACCATTATAAGTTCTGAAGTTTCTAGGTGTAGGTATTTAATATCACTTTCTATTTGGCAAAAAATAAATCTTGTTAATTTTCTTTAACTAACCCCATCATACTTTTCTATTCAACTTTTTCTATTACCTTAATATTAAGCTAGCAAATCTTCTAATCAGATGAAATAAAAACTAAAATTTTGTGCTCTTTTTGTGCTATTTTGTGCGGAAGTCCCGATTTTTGTTTTAGCATCGTTTTTTTTATGCAATGTTATACTACCCATATAAAGCTAGCAAAACATAAAAAAAAACTATGCTACCGCAATTGATTATCGGTAGAAAATCGGGACTGCCACACAATAATAGCACAAAATTCTAGTTTTTATTTTAATTGATTATGTTGAGCAGTTTAGAAGTTTTTCTAGCTTAATAATAAGGTAGCATAGATTTACATAAAACAAAAACTATGAGTCCCACGAGCTTGCTCTCGTGGCTGATAAAAATTTTGGTACCTTTCAACGAAAGAAATGTTAAAAAGTCAGAATTACTGGGAACATGATATTTTTTACTTTTGGGTTAATATTTTCTAAATTTTCAAAAGCTATCTATACCTATTGTTTAAGCCGTGTGCGAATTGGGTTGAAATCGCGTTAAATTTTATTTTATTTTAATTTTTGACACTAGTGAGGTGAATCTGTAGGTACCTATACGTACAAACTTCAAAATTTAATTTCGGATAAAATTTATTCGAAATTTTAATTCAATTCACACACGACCTGTAATTATTAAGAAGCACTAAATTACAAAATTGAATAAAATCGTTCGAGTCGATTTAACCAACTAAAAAATAGGTTAATTTAAAAAAAAAACAAAAACCAACCAAATTTCCTTAATGCCAATTTTTTCGCCATAAACTGAAGTTATGTTTTAATTTTTTGGTAATGCCTACCCCATAGACCTTTATTATTTATTGAATACACATTAGAAGACACAGTACAAGTTATGATTTTTATGAAAAATATACAAAAATACGGCAAAATATGCACGTTAAACGTAAATTTACAAACAATATGCATTTTCGACGAAACATGGCGCTTAAAAGACAGTGGGCCTTACCAATAATCAAATTTAGTTATGGCTTAAATATTGCAGTGAAATTAACCTTAACGTTATAGATCCTAAATTATTAACCATACATTATATTCTCAATTTTTTGAAGTCGGTTGAATATTATGGTTCATTATTTATAGTCCACGTAATAGCCCATTCAATTATGATCCATTTTACTGAAATATTTAAGTCGTAACTAAATTTGATTATTGGTAGGGCCCAGTATTTATTATAAAACTGATTTCTAATCTAATCTCGTCTTAATAGTGTTGCTAGAAAAAAACATGCTCTAACATATTTTTTGTTGTCCTACATATTACATATCGATTTCAAACAAGCTTTACTCCTGCTTGCATACTCAACTGCATCACTGGCCTTTCTTATAAGACCGCATTGTATTCCAGTGATGTAAATATGAACATGTACATACAAATTCTGAAAAATCTATCGTTTTATA
This sequence comes from Epistrophella euchroma, assembly GCA_947049315.1. NCBI lineage: Eukaryota > Metazoa > Arthropoda > Insecta > Diptera > Syrphidae > Epistrophella > Epistrophella euchroma. The sequence goes on from OX346246.1 coordinate 94,541,223, forward strand.
AATAATTTTTTTTATATTTGGAATTATAATCTATATATCTTTCCTCTCTTTTTTAGTTCTCAAGAGATTAAAAACAAACTTTTTTTAATCGTTGTTTTTTTCGTTAGGTTTATATGACGCAAACAAATTATTTATAATTAAAACCCTTCTTTCCGTGTTTTTTTAACAATTCACAATTTTTTTTTTAGAAATTGTGACTTTGAAATTTAATTTCTCAAAAACATTCACTTAAACAACATGAAATAGTAGATTTCACATAATTTGGTTTTTAAATACTTTTTTTCCATTTAAATACAATTTTTTAGAAACTGCCTCAGCTTGTTTAAAAAAGTTTTACAAAATTGATTATTTTCCCTAATTTTTCAGATACATTATTCAAAACTGATACAAGTTCCTACCGCATCAACCATCTACATTCGAAGGTACTTACATTTTTTAACTTTTCGATTACCTTAATTGAAATCTGTAAAAAAATCTCGATTTTTTTGCACGAAATTAACATAATGAAATTCATCAGACTTAAACCAAACTAGCGCTTGAGTGATGCGTTCAAGTCAGGTGATGAAAATTTCAGTACTTATTGGTTTTTTGCCAATAATTGAAATAGTACTGAAAGTTGAAAAGTGGTACTTACGTACTTTGAAAATTAAATAGTACAAAATTTAGTACAATAGTCAGCTATAACCTGTGTCAGTTTCATTGAAATCTGTCAAGAAACAACGAAGTTGACATTTTTACGAATCACCCTGTATTGAAAATATTTTTTTCTTCATAACTCTATGTCATCTATAACCAATGTCAGTTTCATTGAAATCGGCCAAGAAACAACGAAGATGACATTTTAGCGAATCACCCTGTATTGAAAATATTTTTTAATATTTTTTTTCTTCATAACTCTATGTCAGCTATAACCTGTGCAGGGTTGCAAAAGCTTAAGTCACTTTCTAGCTTAAGCTTGGCTTTAATTCACAAGCTAGTGGGTGACTTATGAATTAAAAAAAATGTAATTCAGCAGCTAGTTACTGACTTATGAATTAAAAAAAATTTAATTCATAAGTCAGTTGGTGATTTGTGAATTAAAAAAATTTAAGTCATAAGCTAGTAAGTGACTTATGAATTAAAAAAAAATTAATTCAGTACCTACTTAGTGACTTATGAATTAAAAAAATTTAATTCACTTCCTACTAAGTGACTTATGAATTAAAAAAAATTTAAGTCATGAGCAAGTTAGTGACTTATGAATTAAAAAATTGTAATTCATGAGCAAGTAAATGACTTATGAATTAAAAAAAAATTAATTCACAACCTAATAAGTGACTTATGAATTAAAAAAATATTAATTGACTACCTACTAAGTGACTTATGAATTAAAAAAAATTTAAGTCAAGAGCAAGTTAGTGACTTAAGAATTAAAAAAAAATTAATTCACTATCTACTAGATGACTTATGAATTAAAAAAAAATTTAAGTCATGAGCAAGTTAGTGACTTATGAATTAAAAAATAGTAATTCATTAGCAAGTAAATGACTTATGAATTAAAAAAATTTAATTCATGAGCAAGTTAGTGACTTATGAATTAAAAAAAATTTAATTCACTACCTACTAAGTGACTTATGAATTAAAAAAAATTTAATTCACTACCTACTAAGTGACTTATGAATTAAAAAAATTTAATTCATAAGCTAATGGATGAATTCTGAATACAAAAATTATGAATTGGAAAATTAATAAGCGAGCATGATAATTTTATGATTTACAAACTAGATTTGAAAGCTAAAAATAGATTCAAAATCTAATTATACTTACTAAGCAGGTATACCAAAAGTACTTATTTAAGAAAACGGAATGTTTTTTTTTTTTTTTCGTTTTATTGAAAATACATATTAAATTATTTTTAGGTACTTAATTCATGTAATATGTGATAACCAAAAAAATTCAAATGTACATGTAGATACTTACAAATTTTATATTTTATAAAAAAGGAAAAAAAAGCAAAATAAACTTATTTGTATTTCTTGTTTGAATTAGCTTTACATATTACCCTCATTTCAAAATTTTGGTAGTTAATTTAATTGTTCTTCGGCAAATCGAGCATTGTTATATATTTTCTACATTAAAAAAATGGTCAAAAATTGTACACGAAAAAATGATTATTTTTAAAGCAGATTTTCACAATATTTCAGTAGGGTATTGGGTTTTCACGGCGATAGTTGTCAAAATGAAAAAATGTAGAAGAAAGTTAGTTATATCTTAATGAACATGTTAATTTAATAAAAATGCAAATCTTAATAATATGTGTTCAAGTTTCACTCAATAAATTCTATAAAAATATAATTAAGGAATAAGTATGTATATACAAAACAAACATATATTTTTTACTGATTTTTCTGATTTCGAGGAAGCATAAGGAAAATTTGTAGATTTAAATCGTTTTTTGTACATCGCATAAACCATTGTAAATTTTCAAAAAAAAATTTTTAATTTGAAGGGTTTTTCCCAAACGAGCAAAAGGCTGTATAAGTTTAAGTTTTATGAAGCCTGAATTCGTATCTGATCTCCTCAAACAACCTTCGTTAGAATTTAATGTTTTTAAATACTAAAGGTAAAGAGATTATAAAAAACTTACTAATAAACGTATATGTATATTTTTTAAACTTTTTAATATTGAATATTCACTTTTTCACTTCACAATTATGTATAAATTTAATGCGCACTGGTCACTAGCCACTGAACAATTGATGGGTGAATGATTTATGTTTGTAAGTTAAAATAGTTTTTTCTATTATTTTCATAAAATCTTCCAAGAGAGAGAATGATAACCCATCATTTGCTCAACACAAATATTTTATCGATATTGCTTTTTTATTCTATTGGGTTATAGGGACTGCATAGACGTAAGCTCACACAAAATTCTTTAATAGCTTGAAAACCACTTTCGTTAATAATGAAAAAATTATGTAGTCAAAACAAGCTTAAGAATTTCCAATATACCAACTAGCTTATGAATTAAATTTTTTTTAATTCATAAGTCAATTAGTAGGTAGTGAATTAAATTTTTTTTGATTCATAAGTCACTTAGTAAGTAGTGAATTAAATTTTTTTTAATTCATAAGTCACTAACTTGCTCATGACTTAAATTTTTTTAATTCATAAGTCATCTAGTAGGTAGTGAATTATTTTTTTTTTAATTCTTAAGTCACTAACTTGCTCTTGACTTAAATTTTTTTTAATTCATAAGTCACTTAGTAGGTAGTCAATTAATATTTTTTTAATTCATAAGTCACTTATTAGGTTGTGAATTAATTTTTTTTAATTCATAAGTCATTTACTTGCTCATGAATTACAATTTTTTAATTCATAAGTCACTTACTTGCTTATGACTTAAATATTTTTTAATTCATAAGTCACTTAATAGGTAGTGAATTAAATTTTTTTTAATTCATAAGTCACTTAGTAGGTAGCGAATTAAATTTCTTTTAATTCATAAGTCACTTAGTAGGAAGTGAATTAAATTTTTTTTAATTCATAAGTCACCAACTAGCTTATGACTTAAATTGTTTTAATTCACAAGTCACCAACTGACTTATGAATTAAACTTTTTTTAAATCATAAGTCACTAACTAGCTATAGAATTATTTTTTTTTAATTCATAAGTCACTAACTAACTTATGAATTAAATTTTTTTAATTCACAAGTCATCTACTAACTTATGACTTAATGATTTTTTTAATTCACAAACTCGCAACCCTGAACCTGTGTCAGTTTTATTGAAATCGGTCAAGAAACAACGAAGTTAACATTTTTTTGAATCACCCTGTATTGAAAATATTTTTTTTCTTCATAACTCTATTTCAGCTATAACCAATGTCAGTTTCATTGAAATCGGCCAAGAAACAACGAAGCTGACATTTTTACGAATCACCCTGTATTGAAAATATTTTTTTTCTTCATATTCTTCTTCTCTATGTCAGCTATAACCAATGTCAGTTTCATTGAAATCGGTCAAGAAACAACGAAGTTGACATTTTAACGAATCACCCTGTATTGAAAATATTTTGTAATATTTTTTTTCTTCATAACTTCATGTCAGCTATAACCTTTGTCAGTTTCATTGAAATCTGTGAAGAAACAACGAAGTTGACATTTTTACAAATCACCCTGTATTGAAAATATTTTTTTTCTTCATAACTCTATGTCAGCTATAACCAGTCAGTTTCATTGAAATCGGCCAAGAAACAACTAAGTTGACATTTTAACGAATCACCCTGTATTGCAAATATTTTTTAATATTTTTTTCTTCATGTCAGCTATAACCTGTGTCAGTTTCATTGAAATCTGTCAAGAAACAACGAAGTTGACATTTTTACGAATCACCCTGTATTGAAAATATTTTTTTTTCTTCATAACTCTATGTCAGCTATAACCAATGTCAGTTTCATTGAAATCGGCCAAGAAACAACGAAGTTGACATTTTAACGAATCACCCTGTATTGAAAATATTTTGTAATATTTTTTTTCTTCATAGCTTCATGTCAGCTATAACCAATGTCAGTTTCATTGAAATCTGTCAAGAAACAACGAAGTTGACATTTTTACGAATCACCCTGTATTGAAAATATTTTTTTTCTTCATAACTCTATGTCAGCTATAACCTGTATCAGTTTCATTAAATTCGGTCAAGAAACAACGAAGTTGACATTTTTATGAAACGCCCTATCGTGAAGAACGACAAAACATTTTTTGTATCCGACCCCGTATTTAAATAAACCCATTCTCCATGCCACTCAATCTCTCTAGAGTCCTAATGGACAAATCACAAATAACAGCGCCCTATTTTTATATTTCTTACTCCACTCGCGTTCAACTTAACTCTTACCACCCCATTGCTATACCACATCATTTTACCTAATTGTTGCCAGTTTAAAAGCCCAGCGAACAAATACCACGGTCAACTGGCTTCCTTAAAGCAATCACCGCAATGATAGTGTTTGCGAGGATGTGTCGCAGCGGAGATGTGTCTTTGCGATGATTTTGTTTGCGGAGATGTGTCGCTGCGAAGATTAGGGTTTGCGATGATTTTGTTTGCGGGAATTTTTCGCGGCAGAGATTCGGTTTTGCGATGATTTTGCTTGCGAGGATGTGTCGTGCGAATATTTTGTTTGCAGGGATTAGTTACGGTTTCTGTTTTTGAGGAAATACGAAATTGTAATTTTTTTTTTCAAAAATAAATGTATTTCAGTTTTAAAAAATGTATTTTTGAGAATTCCTAGTTTGTCAAGTTAATATTTTTTTTATGTGTCAGCTTAAAACACATACAATCAAGGTCGAGTTGTTATTTTTATCGAAGCACTAATAATACTTTTGTGAAGAATTTTCAGTCACACTTAACCAAATCTCGCCGAAAAATATGAATTTATTTTCTTGTTTATTTTCGTAGGAAAATTATGCACTATCCATTGAAACGTTTTATTCTTTATAAGTAAAGAATACATTTAGCTATATTTTGTATCATAGACTTTCAAAGACGATAGTGGTTGTTGACGTGAGCCACCGCACAAACGTTACGTTTCGTGTGCTGAATTGTACTTCCTATTGCTTCCATTTAACTGTTCTATACGATATAAACATTGTGTTGGGTTGTAAATACTGAGATGGGAATATAAGATTTATATTTTCTTATGACTAAGAAAAAGGCGGTAATCAACCATCTTATGACGTAACAAAAGAAGGAGAAATTGAAAAGAAAAGTGTCTTTGTTTGGTATATAAGGTATATATTCAAAGCTCTATTGTGCAAAGAGAATAAATATGGATGAAATTTAGTATGTGTGAGGATTGGAGCTACAATTCGAGTTGCTACAGCTAGCGTAACAGAATCGGGTAGAAAGTTGTCTTTAAAATTTTCTTCAGTTGCACAAGACTTTATCTGTATGTGTTTTGTATGTATAACATTAAAAAAAAAAAATAGGTACAACTATTCGTTTGCGGAAAGATAAGAAGCGAATTTGATTGGATTGGGCGTTCAACCAATTACGAGAGTAGGGGTAGGTAGTTAGGTACATAACATACATACATAGGTGCTACTTCTCACGGTTTGAAAAATGCTGACTATTGCATTTAAAAAGTCCAACACTTGATTCCTGATTGTTTTTTTTTTTTGAAGTTATAATTCTTTTGGGACGTTGGGGGTAAAAAATTTACTAGGAATCTGACGGGACTCGAGCCAGAAATGTCATTAGAATATGACACTTCGGGTAATGGTATTATTGAAGTGCTGCCAAATCATATTTAGAAGGTAGGCTCATTAGAAACACCCTAGATCCTGATTACACGAATCATTTTTTTATTCGTTTCTTCTTTCGTCGTTTTTACAGATAGGGTGAGGGGTGTAAAAACGTAGATGAATTCCCCTCAGATTTCTACACCTACTTCTTTTGGGATGTTGGGGGTAAAAAATTTATTAATAAAGTGACAAAAAAATTTCCTTGGAAGTTGCCTAGTGGGCAGACGTAATCAACTAAAACACTAAAAGTTGCCAGCAGCTAAGTTCCGCGAGCAAATCTGAGCAACTAAAAGTTGCTTCTTTCTCATATAAGCTACTGTAATTGGATTGAGAGCAACAAAAAAAAGTTGCTCGGGCGAGCAACTTAGACCTGTCACTCACTAGGCAACTTAATATATTTATTTATCTACAAGCAAAGCTTTACAGACTAATTACAATATTATACATAAACAGCGCTATTAATAAAAATTCACTATCCGCCCGTTAACACACATTTTAGCTAGCATACGGATAGTGAACTTATCCGTTTGAAAAATCAAATTATTAATAAACCTATTTTGTTTGCGTGTTATCTATTCACTGAATAACACTAAAAACCTGGCAGCACTTTACTGAAATGTACTAAATATTCTTTTACATTTTCATATCAGACAGCTGATATGTCATTTCAGTCAGCTGTAAATGAAAATGTATTGACTTTTTAAAAACGAACACAAATAAAGGTTATTTTAATGTCCAGGAATGTGTGCACCTCTGTTATCACCTTCTAAATCATCTTTTACCGAATTGATTAAATGAAGCATATTATTTTTTGAAAAATGATACTTTTTTTGGAAGCTATATTCATCCAATTCTTCCAGAGGATTTATACGTGCTTTATGCGTTTTAGGCCGTCTAAAGTTTTGCATCACCATCACTCAGTCTATCTAAATACTCCAGTCTTTTATATTAAGGCCGTGTTTGAATTGAGTTAAAATCGCGTTAAATTTTATCCGAAGATTAGTTTTTGACACTAGTGAGGTGAATCTGTACGTAGAAATGTCAAAATTTAATCTCGGATAAAATTTAATCGTAATTTTAAACGAATTCACACACGGCCTAAGAACATTGAATGAATCCATTAGGTAAGTTTTATTTTGCACCATTATTATTATTGTTATTTTTATTCCAAACTATAATTCGGAATTTGCACTGTTGGTTCAATCAATGAAAAGTTATGTGTCAAATTTGACAAGCAACCTTATTAGAAGTGTGTGTTAAGAAGTTATCCTTTCGTTAAACACCAAAATCGATGAGATAAGTTATCCGCTCGTTGTCAAACGTTATTTAGGGCTGAAACACATTTATTAATAATAATTTTAAGTTAAAACACGATTTAGTGTTGTTTCGTCGCTGTCACGGGTCTATTAATAGCGCTGAAATAGAATAAATACTTAATGATACAAATAAAATCTTAAGATTACATAATAGGTAATATAGAAATATAATAATTAAATCATAGGATAATAAATTTATTAGAGCGTTTTCGAAATGGTCTCTTCAATAATGCAAATCTAAAATATTGCAAAGCATATTAAAGGATCTAATGGCTCTAGATATCGGTTCGTTCTTTCTATAATTTTTTCGATGCTGTTGTTGAAAAAGAGAATGTCTAACCCTGAGTGATCTAAATAGGAGTAAGAAAAAGAAGTGGAGGGCAATTTATATGGTAACATAACACATCTCTAATAAACATTATTTCTTTTACATTCCTTCTGCTATCAAGAGTCAGTACACCTAGCAACTGACATCTAGCAGAATAAGAAGGGGAATAATCGCAGCTCATTTTCCTAAATATGTACTTACAATTAGTGAAACGCCTCTACTGTACACTTTCGATACGATCAGAATGTAATTTGTAGATTGGATTCCAAATGATGGCAGCATATTCAAGAATAATCTAACCAATGCTATAAAAAGAGATACATATAGGAATATGAGGATCTGTGAATTCTTTACTATATCTCTTAATAAAACCGACTACTGAATTGGCTTTCGCTATTATATGATCGATATGTAATTTAAATGTCATTTTTGACCAAGATCTTTAACTTGTTTGTTCGACCCGTTTTAGTTGACAATCATTTGGGTTGTAGTCATAGGTATGACTTGAAAAGCTCCTAGAAAAGGTTATGACATTGCATTTTTTTATATTCAACTTAAGAGAGTTTTTAACACACCAGTTAGAAAGTTGGTAAAGATCATGCTGTACCTTTAAACAATCATTGTAGTGATTTATTTTGAGAAAAAGTTTAAGATCATCGGCATATATTAAACATTGACAAGACTTCAATACTATGTTGTCAATAAAGATTATGAAGAGCAGTGGGCCTAGATGACTACTCTGAGTTGCGTGCCCCTTGAAAAAATAGGTTGGAGTTTTACGCTAAACGGTATAGCCTTCACAATTTTGCGAATATTTGAATGAAACAAACGGTAATCGATTAGAAATTAGTTAGTAAGAGATTTGGATGGCTTTAAAAAAAAAATAAAAAATAATTTATAGCTACCTTAAAACCGCCAGACAGATAGAAAAATCATAAAATTTAGTACGATGCTTACCAAAAAGGATGGAAAAGTGGGTAAAAATTACTTTCTTTTTTTTTTATATTTTTTTTCTAGAAAAAATTGATCTCAAAACTAATTAATGCCTTTTTTTTCTTTTGATTTGTTTATTTATTCACACAAAAAAATGCACAAAACTATGAAAAATTAAGAAAATTTGTTAAGTTTTATGAGTGCATAATTTGATAAAACGTTTGAAGTATAATAGCTAAGGAAGTCAAATTAACGTTTTTACAAAGCTTATATGTATATGCAGTTACTTTAATTTTTATTTTATTTTTTTAAATTTTTTACAGTTACTTTTTAGAGACAAAAAGAGAAAAGATATTCGTTTTCCTTCAATTATTTTGCGCGATTACCTTTATGTTATATTTTTAAAATTTTTTTAATGTTTTTTAAACCAAAATATTATCATGTGTTCTGAACTAAATAGTACCTTTGAAAATAAAAAATATTTGCCTTACAACATGCTTGAAAACGCAACACAATATGACACTATTTGTTATGCCGTTGTGAGGCAAGGACAGCCAATACAATTACCACATATTTTTTTTATTTTTTTTCGGTATTTTTTTTTATTAGATTAAAGAAACAAAATAGTATTTTCTTTTATGGTTTTTTATTTCTAATTCTGGAAAAGCTGTCAATTTTGCAGATTTTTACTGGAAAAACATCTTTGCTCACGCACACAAAGAAATTTGGTTCAAAAGAAATCCACTGGGTGGTGATGCATTCTCTTTTCCCCAATTTTCTTTTTCCTTACAAGAGAAGTTCCGTATTGACTCTTTACACCTAATGTTTTTTTTATAAAAAGCATACATAGTAATCCTGTGAATCATTTGGATAGTCAAGTGATCTTTTTTTAGGTAAAAGAAAAAGATGTATAAATATATACTTAGGTTATTATTTATGTGTATGTCACTCTTTTTTGTGTCAAGGGGTAGACGTGGTGGAAGTTGGGGTTTACTTTGAGCGGTGGGATCGTTGTAGGTAGGAGATTTGGTTGAATTTTGTGTATCTTGTACGTACATACATACATAGGTATGTATTTTTTTTTTGTTGACTCATCGTTGGAATGGAAGTTTTTTCTGCTTCTTTTGCAAATAGTCCAGTCAAACCGTCGTGAAAAAGGGCCTAACCTTGAGCGCAGAGGTATGGTCTGTTTTTTTTTCATAGATCAATAGGGACACATAAGAAAAGCTTAAAACAAAATTTGCACCACCTGACAACTTTTTTGTATCAAAGATATTGGTAAAAACGTAATTTTTGGCATTTTTTGGTTTTTTTTTTTTAAATATCTCGGCTTAGGTAAGTCGCACAGTAAAAAATGCAACATCCAAACGTGGGTACTAATATTAGCTACCATTTTATTGTAAATTTTATTTGTTTAAATTAATAAACAAAAAGATACAGTTAATTTAATTAATTTTTTTTTGTTAAAAATGCACTTTTTCGTAATTGTTAAGAAAAAATCTCATTTAATGGCAAACTTTTTTTTTGCTTATTTTGTAGCCCTTGTCATTTTCTACAATTCAAAAAAAAAATTGAGCCCTTTACAACTAACGAGAGCCGAGCAAACCATGAATGAAGATGAGTGCATCGGTGCACCCGACGCAAACATAATTCTATGGTTTTTAGTGAATATCTTGGCTGAAGTATATCTTAGCGTAAAAAAAAATAAGCGATTGTTAATTACATAATTAACTATCCATTTGATGCATTTTTTTTTGTTTAAATTAAAAAATAAAAATTATCAGTTAGTCAAGATGTTTTTTTTATGCTTGCAATACAATTTTTCGTAATTATTAACAAAACAAAAATCTAAAGGTGTATTGTTTTAAGTTTGTAAGTTGTTTTCCGAAGTTCTTTTAATTCTCTAATATAAACAAAAAAAAAACTACCCCCTTCTTACCAATGTGGACGTAGGATAGTGCATACATAGGCGTGTTTGCGCACCCATAGTAGGTACCAATGAATGAGGCACTTAGACTTTTGCTGAGAAATAATTCCGAGGCGCGTTTTTACTTCGATATTCGAAATTGTATTAGTTCACGAGCTCAAAACCGCTTTCTTCAGAGTTGCACATTTTGCCATTTTGCCACCATTTTGTTTTTAACGGTTATTTTGATTTTCATATTTAACTTCCGTATTTTTGTTCCTAGAAAAAATTTTGTGGCACAAGCTTGTAGAAAATTAAATTTTCAACAAAATATTTTAAGTAAAAATTTACAATAATTGCTTTAGTTTAAAAGTTACAGTGCATTTTATGGAAAAAACAAGGGGTTGTTTTTTTATATTTATGCAATTTTGTTTTTGTCTCTTTAACAAAAGTGTCATAATAAAAGTTGTAGATCCTTTAATTTTATGTATATTCTTTGCTTTAAAAGTTTTTTAATATGAGCGACGGTTCTCGCTCTGCGGCGCGTATAAGTTGGAGAAAACCATACGTCATTTTGTTTGTTTTTAACAGAGTTGTAAAAGAATGCTATATTTTGGTATTTCATTCTTTGAAATCTTATTCAATTAACTTCACCTTACGATTGCAATGAAGTACTTTTTGTAAGTATTTGTACTTCAAAAAATAATTCCCAATCAATTTTGAAGTCTTTAATAATGCAATCATTTTATGCAGTTAAAAGACTAAAAGTTAAAAGAATGCAATACTAAAAGACTGCTTGAAGTCTTTAAAGTCTTGTTGACGTCTTTTACATTGATTGCATTCTTTTCCAGTCTTTTGACTTCCATGAAGTCTTTTGATTGCTTGAAGTCTTTTAACTGCTTGAAGTCTTTTAACTGCCTAAAGTCTTTAAACTGCCTAAAGTCTTTTCACTTCTTAGAGTCTTTTAACTTCTGGGGATATTTATACTTTTTGAAATACTTTTACTGATTTTCTGTCTTTCGATTTTGAAATCTATATAAACGTTTTTAGTAATATTTACAAATTAATAAATATTTAGGTAAATTGTTCACAATGACAATAGAATTTAAAAATTAGTTCATTTAAAATTGTAAAATTCAAAATTGATTATACAAACTATTTTATGAATAAAATGTTAACGAATTGGATTTCAATGGTTTAGAAGTTTCTGATATGATTATTATTTCTGACAGATTGATACGAATTGATTTAATGAAATTGATAAAAACGGTTTTGTGTCGCTATTCACCTAAATACAATGTATTTATAGTTTAATTCATAATGCATAAATATCGCAGAAGATGAGAGAACAATCATAAACACGTAGCCATTTACTACCTATACATAAATGATCTCATCAGAGTTGCAAAAGCTTAAGTCACTTTTGAGGATCCCAACTAACAATTTATATTGTATAAGGTCCAGTTTTTGGAATTTGGGAAGCTATAGCTCCTTTAGTATAATCATAAGACTTATGTATGCAAGTCAATCATTTTTTGACACATTTTATATAAAATACCTTGTTTTGTACCTCTAAAAATTAGGTCAATAGGAGTCTGTTGTAATGAGGTCTTATGGAAGTCTGTTTAAGGCTTGCCGAAAGTGATTCTATATATACAAAAGATAAGAGCTTTTATAAAGCATTCAGCTAAAAGTCGTTATCTGATTTAAGGCTTTATTAAAAAAGCAAAAATGTTAATACAAATTTGAATTTTTGTCAATTTTTAGTAAATAAGTAATAAATAAAAAAACATGTCTGTTATTATCTTAGTCTGGAGTTTTCTCAACAATGACATTACGTTCATAACACAAAATATTTTTGTTTTGAAAAGAAAAATATGGCTTTGCGTTTTCTAAACAACAATATATACTTATTACAAATGTACGTATAGCTTTTGCATTTTGTTAATCGTAAAACTTATACAAATCAATAGCTTTTGCATTTTGTTAATAGCAAACATATAGAAATGTATAGCCTTTGTATGTTGTTAATCGCAAACTCATACAAATGAATAGCCAGGGTTCGTGCTTCACTTCGATGGAAGTAGATTTACTTCAGGTTTGAGGAAAAAATAGAATCTACTTCTCTGATTTGCTTTTTCAATATCAACTTCTATTTTTCTTTTAATTGAAAAAATTCTTAATAAATAAATGAAAAAAAAAAAGGTCACCACCCACTTGTTACGTTTTAGCTAAAAAGCGTTGTTGTTTCCAACGGGAAGGAGACAAAATCCCGAATCCCGAATGCCAAAATCCAGAATAGACGGAATCCCGAATGCCAAAATCCCGAATGCCAGAACCCCGAATGACAAAAAATCCTGAATGCATTCGGTATTGAATCCTGAATTTCCATACTATTTTTAATACTATTTCAGTACTGTTTTGTATGGCTTGACTTCTCTTCTTTTTGGTGCTTTGAAATTAAAGTTAATCTCTTTGAGAATCATTTTCTTTCATAAAAGAACGAATAAACGAAACAAAACTGAAAAATTCAATATAAAAATTCAATATTAACGCAAGAAATTAAAATTTAAATTCACGTTTTTAAAATTCACTATTTCCATATCAAAATATCAATTATTTTGTGACAAAAAATACATTAAACAAATTAGAGTTTTCAGTACTTTTTTTTGGTATTTAAAATCGCGCGCGCGAGCCATTCGGGATTTTAGTGTTCAGGATTTTGGCATTCGGGATTTTGTCATTCGGGATTCTGGCATTCGGGATTTTGTCCATTCGGGATTTTGTCATTCGGGATATTTGCATTCGGGATTTGGTACCCAACACGTTTCCAACAAATTCTTAATGTCAGAAATGTTGTTCTGAACGATTTCTTTTTCTTTAATCTTCGTTTTCATTCTCTTTCGCGATTAATTTATTTAGCAATGTGCTTATTTTTAATTTTCATTTCAACAAAATAATCGAATAAATTAAATTTGCGTAAATTTTGTAGCTCTATAAGCAATAACCGAAAAAAATTATGTGGTACTTTTTTGAGTTAATAGTTTATAAAATAGAACAAAATTCTCGATTGCAAATTTATTAAAAAAAAAAAAAAACAAGCAATTAAACTTAAATTGTTATTTGAATAAGGAATCGGTCTGAATTTATTGTACCTCATAATTATTTAATTTACCTATTTTATTTTGTTGAAAAACATAATTATTGTTAAAAAAAATTTTTTTAAGAATATTTCAGAGTTTTGGAAATTTTTGATTTACTTTGCTTTTTTCCTTATCTGCTTCGAAATTTTTGAATCTCAAGTCCGAACCCTGTCAATAGCTTTTGCATTTTGTTAATAGCAAACTTATAGAAATTATCAAGCATTTGCATTCTTGACACGTGGAGTATCAACTCATTAAAATTTTTACACTAAGCTTTAAATTTGCGGTATGGCGTAGTGGGTTGAGTGATGGATTGCTAATCAGGACGACGTGAGTTCAAATCTCGGAAAATCATGTGAGTAAAAGTGGGTTTTTTTAAAATTAAATTAAATTCTTAATATTCCAGAATCAACATAAAGGCAGTCCAAATCACGAAAAAGATAAAGAGAAATCACAGAAAATATAAAAATAATGAAATTGAAATGTAAAGCAAGAAATATTTTTTCTTTATACAATCATTTTCTTTAAGTTGTTTGTATAAGGCCTTAATGATCATTCACATACGAGTTATATGCCGGCTTTTGTAAGAACTAATTACACAATTTTATTAAGAGCTTTTATAAGGCCTTATTACATCTGTTCAAGAAAAGCAATTGAATTGCATAGCACTTTTGATCATAGGTCTTATATGAGGTATATTGCTTCTATAATGTGCGCCAAAATGGTTGGTAAAAGGCCTTTTGGTGGTACTATACAAGGCAGGGAATAGCTTGTATTTAACCTAACACAAGTTAAATTGTTAGTTGGAATGTTTCCACTTCTGTTGCTAAATTAGAAGAGCTGGACTCAAGCCTCCTTATTTTCGATTCCTTCTCGTAAGCCCTATTCAGAGCAGAGTATAGGGTCTTTTTAATGTCCTGTTATTACAGTAAATCAGTAAAAGTATTTAAAAAATTATAAATATCCCCAGCAGTTAAAAGACTCTAAGAAGTGAAAAGACTTTAGGCAGTTAAAAGACTTTAGGCAGTTAAAAGACTTCAAGCAGTTAAAAGACTTCAAGCTGTTAAAAGACTTCAAGCAATCAAAAGACTACAAGCAATCAAAAGACTTCAAGCAATCAAAAGACTTCAAGCTGTTAAAAGACTTCATGGAAGTCAAAAGACTGCAAAAGAATGCAATCAATGTAAAAGACTTCAAGCAGTCTTTTAGTATTGCATTCTTTTAACTTTTAGTCTTTTAACTGCATAAAATGATTGCATTATTAAAGACTCCAAAATTGATTGGGAATTATTTTTTGAAGTTGAAGTACTGAGGTGAAGTAAAAATACTTTAAAATAAGTCATTTTATTGAATTAACTGCAGTTCAAAAATGATTGCATTCTTTTACATCTCTGGTTTTTAAGCACGCAGGAGCCCGTGGCGTAATGGTTATTGCGTTGGACTGTCATGCCAGAGGGTTCAATACTAGCCGCTTCCACCTTAAGTTTTTATCGGAGCTTCTACCTCTTGCGAGGAAATGACAAATCCTCCAAGAGTATCTCTTGCCATAGACAAGTGCCGCTCACTTTAGCCGTTTGGATTCAGCATTAAGCTGTAGTTCCCCCACATTCCTTCAGACAAGCACACAGGAATGGTTGAGAGTTGTAAGTCGCTAGGCCCTGGTTCTTCATGAGCCGTTTGTGCGACCAAATTTATTTTATTTATTTTTTCTTAAGCACGTAATAGTCTGGCAACCGGTGGTGACATCAAAGTCCCGTCATCGCGTAATGGCGTGATATATATATCATTTTAAAGATAATTGTATGCTCTTTTAGAAAATTTTGGTATGACATGCCCTAGCATCTGGCTGATAAATATGTTCACCTGTTTAAAGGGTAGGTATTAGGAAGGTTTACAATAAAAAAAAACAGCGTTAAGCTTAAAATCTTATTTTTTTTAAATTCTGTTTATTGAAGCGTGTTTTAAGAAATATTTCATTTATAGTCTAAAAACTACCGGTAACATGTCATGTTAATGGTACAGTCAAATTCGCTTATATGACACCTGGTTTAGTTGAAAAACAACATTTTATCGGATGTACTTTATTTATCCTAATAATTAAAAATTTTATAATTTTTAATAGAAAAACTCAAGCAACTGAAACAATATTAAAGTATAGCTTACATAAAGGTTCTAGGTCTGCCTTAGTAAAAAGCAAAAGTTTGTCATTTTATTGTAGCAGATTAGATTGAACGAACAAATATAGAATTATCATTTCACTATAACTTCATGCTTTTTATTTTAATATATGAACTTGACTCTTATGTAAGGTACCGAATAAGTTGGAGGATGAAACGGATGTTTGACGATGTTGATGTTGATCGTTCTCAATAAATATTTTTTTTTAATTTTTAACGTTAACAATCATAATCTTTAAATTGTAACTTAAAGAGCTACATATGCATATCTATGACCTTTAAACTGATATGTATCATCCCAACATTCAGCGATGACGGGACTTTGATGTCACCGGCTGTCAGACTAATTCGTGCTTAAAAAAAAAAAAACTTGAAAACAAAATAACGTCTGGTTTTCTCCAATTTATACGAGCTGCAGAGCGAGAACCATGCGTTGCTCATAAACAAACATGACAAATTTCAAATTTATATACAAAAAAACCCTTGTTTTTTCAATAAAATGCACTGTAACTTTCAAACTAAAGCGATTATCGTAAATAATTACTTGAAATATTTTGTAGAAAATATTTTCTATAAGCTTGTGACACAAAATTTTTTTCTAGGACCAAAAAATACGGAAGTTACATATGAAAATCAAAATAACCGTTAAAAACAAAATGGCGGCAAAATGGCAGAATGTGCAACTCTGAAGAAAGCGGTTTTGAGTTCGTGAACTACTACAATTTCGAATATCAAAATCAAAAAGCGCCTCGGAATTATTTCTCAGCAAAAGTCTAAGTGCCTCATAGGTACGGTACCTACTATGGGTGCGCAAATGCGGCTATGTATGCACTATCCTACGTCCCCATTGGTTAGAAGGGGGTAGTTTTTTTTTTGTTTATATTAGAGACTTAAAAGAACTTCGGAAAAAAAATTGGAAATTTAAAAAAATACACCGTTAGATTCTTTTTTTAATAATTACGAACAATTGTATTGCAAGCATAAAAAAAACATGTTGACTAACTGTTAATTTTTATTTTTCAATTTAAACAAAAAAAAAATGCATCAAATGGAAAGTTAATTATGTAATTAACAATCGCTTATTTTTTTTTACGCTAAGATATACTTTAGCCAAGATATTCACCAAAAACCATAAAATTATGTTTGCGTGGATGCACCGATGCACTCATCTTCATGCATTTATTGCTCGGCTCTCGTTAGTTGTAAAGGGCTCTATTTTTTTTTTGAATTGTAGAAAATGACAAGGGCTACAAAACAAGCAAAAAAAAAGTTTACCATTAGATGAGCTTTTTTCTTAATAACTACGAAAAAGTGCATTTTTAACAAAAAAAATTAATTAGATTAACTGTATCTTTTTGTT
Source organism: Epistrophella euchroma (assembly GCA_947049315.1). Classification (NCBI taxonomy): domain Eukaryota; kingdom Metazoa; phylum Arthropoda; class Insecta; order Diptera; family Syrphidae; genus Epistrophella; species Epistrophella euchroma. The sequence continues at coordinate 94,558,668 of OX346246.1, forward strand.
TATTAATTTAAACAAATAAAATTTACAATAATATGGTAGTTAATATTATTACCCACGTTTTGGTGTTTCATTTTTTACTGTGCGATATACTGAAGAGAGGATATTTAAAAAAAAAAAACAAAAAATGCCAAAAATTACGTTTTTACCAATATCTTTGGTAAAAAAAAGTTGTCAGTCCCTACCGATCAATGAAAAAAAAACAGACAATGCCTCTGCGCGCAAGTCAAACGACGCTTTGACTGGACTAAAAAAGGAATCTATGATAATACGTGTAGAATATATAGGTCATGCAGTGTTTGTTGTCTTTTTTTTTGTTCTCATAGGTAATGTCATGTTGAAAATGACCGTTAAATTCCCGTTATTTAAAGTGATAAGAATTGAATTGATGTCTCACTAAATCAGTTTTTTAGTATGACTTTTTTATGATTTTGCAATTATTTTTATACATAAATATGGTTTAACATTTGATCTTTCCATATTTATTTACCTCAAGAAGATCCGATAATTATGTATTACCGAAATTATAAGCCTAATAATATATTCAAATCGATGATTTTATATCGTTTTTATGATTCAAAATACTTTTTTGGTCATAAAACCAATAAAAGGGCCCTTAAAGCCTCATTTTTGTAGATGAGGGTTGGGGCTATAACTTTGCTATATATTGTTTTTCGATATTTTGAAATTTTTCATCATGTTTTGCATTTTGAAAAATGAAAATGATTTGCAAAAATTGATAAAGTTTTTTTTAGAGGGGTCAAAAACAACCATTTTTTAATACGGAAGAGGGGGTCCACCTTGCCCCGTTTAGGAGGTAGGGAGAATTTTATCAAAAAATGACTTAAAATGAAAAAAAATATATTAAAATACAACGGAAACACTTACAGTAAAGTAATATACCGTTTCTGAAAGCCAGAAATCTGTTCTATAATCCTACATTTAAATAAATTAACAAGTTTTTAAAAAATTTGCATGCAAACTCAAAATTTCGTTAAAAAAAATGGAAAAAAAAGTTTAGACCAATTTTTCTCAAAATTGTGAAATGTTGCGCTAGATTGGCTATTTTTTATCAATAAAAATATCAATTCTGAATCGAACACAAAAAACCAAATTGATTTATGTCTTCTAGTTTTTGAGAAAATTACTAAAATTACTTTTTTATAAGATTTTAGTTCTTTTTGTTGCTTACGTATATACAATGCTGGCACTCAGCATTACGGCGTATAAACAATGAGGTATGAAACCCCCCTGCTTGGCCCACTATAGGATTTGGGGTATGTGCGAGGTTGGGTGTACGCAAAGTTTCTTTTGAATTTAAAGAATCTGGATTTAAATTTCTTTTTTATGAGATTTTAGTTTTGTTTTTGTTTTTTACATAATATACAATGCTAGCACCAAGCATTACAGGGTATAAATAGTGAAGTATGTAAGGAGAGGGCATGCTGCCCCCCTGCAACCCCCCTGCTTGGCCCACTATAGGATTTGGGGTATGTTCGAGGTTGGATGTATGCAAAGTTTCTTTTGCATATAAAGAAACTGGATTTATATTTCTTTTGCTTTAAAAAAATCTGAAGCTTGAAACTTTCAATTTGTCTTATAAATATCCAATGTAAACAGCTGATTTCTAAATACCTATATACATATACGTGGCCCAAAGTTGCACACTTAAATTTTTTAGACATGAAAATGTAATGCATTATAAAAAATTCACATTAGGTACTACCTACTGTAAGACTGCAACAAATATATAATATCCTAATATGTATGTTTGTGTCTTAAATATAAAATATAATGCAAGTGTAATGTTCAAAGTACACATACATACCTAAAAAATAGACAAACAAACATTCGAGTATTGCACCGTTATTTTTCTATGCACCTTCCCCAATATATGGCACTTTTCTTTTATAGAAAATATACTGCCTTGAAAAAAATATAAAGATGGCTTAGGCTCCCAAATCATGGAATTTTTACTGGACGTAAAAAAAGTGTACCCAGGATTTATCGGTGGTGAAGAAAGTTGGGTTCGACCCTCCCACGGTTCACAGTGAGCACCTAGATATTTAGAGGGTTTTTTACCACCAAAACAACCTCGGCTTCTCACCATCAACAATGAACTCAATGAACTCGACAGTAACATCAGTACGGAAGATGACTTCATTTTTTTTATAAAATTCCCCCTACCTCCTTAACGGGGCGAGATGGACCGGACCCCTCCTCCCATAGAAAAAAATGTTTCTTTTTGACCCTTTTACTAAAAACAATTATCAATTTTTGGCGCCAAAGTTATCGTACTCTCCCCTAATGATTTGATAACGGCTCACCGACTCCTTTTCGTGTATTATGCTTCCCCTCCCTGAAATAATTTTTACCCACAATTAAAGCTTGATATTTTGTGATTCTTTTAAGACCTTAACCTAATTGATCGGACAATTAATATAGAAGCTATAAATTTCTTAATCGATCAATATCAGTCGATTTTTGTGATTTTCATAAAACTAGTACGTCCAGCCCTCGAAATTCGAGTGCCAATTAGATTATCTTCTAATTGACAGAAACTTGGACTCAAGTTAAAAGCCTACAAATTACCTAGCTGCCTTGTATGAATTTACATAATTTTTCGTGAATTTAAAACCTATAATAAGACCTTGACTGAACCTACAATATCCAACCAAATGTATTTTTGTTTTTGTTATACACGACGGTTTTTATACTAATGCGACGACGGTGCAAGCTGCCAACCTGCCAACTTTGTATTATATCTTGCTCCCAATTTTACCTATCTATCCAAACCAAAAAAATGCACAATAATTGTGTTGCATTGTTTCGTGGTTGTTTTTTTATTTCATTCTCTTTTTGTAGGTATTTGGTGATAATTCTCCGCTGAAGCTCATCCGTGGACCACTGATCTCTATAAAACACTGGATAGTGGATTCTCTATGTATAACAGTTCTTTTTGAAGCAAATTGAATTTGACGGCTAGTACTTCCTCACAGGGACTGTCTCTTTTTTAAACTAAAGAAAAGAAAGAGATAGATGTTAGTCATCTGAAAAAAAAAAAAACAAACAAAACGTTCACTTTCACTGACCGCGTTCAATAGAAAAACTGAAATTTCAGCCAAAATTCACTGTGTCAAATTCTCGTATTTACTTAATAGAATTTCCATTGAAACGAAATAAAATAGAAGTTTAACGGCCAATTTCTTGACAAAGTTCTAACTCCTGAAACTCGGTTTATCGAAAAATTAGAACTTGATTGAGTTCTAACTCATTTCTTCACCGAGTTCTATCTAACGCGTTAGAACTTCGATTTGGATCTCAGTTTGAGATAGAACTTCGATAAACTTGGACCCTCATATTCGGGGATCTAGAGACATGGAACTCGATTTAACAACATTTTTATTTCTTCAAAAAACTTATTTGGTTAGAGATTTTGATTCCACTCTAAAAAAGAAGGTAATTCAAATCAATTTTGGATAAATTTGTTTTTAGGAGCAAGCTTGCTGCATTGCTGCACAAAATACAAATTTGTGTACCTATGTACATGTTACAAGATTTTAACCACTATATTTTTCTGCATTAATGTTGTCGTTAAGACAAAAAGTGTATATATTAAGCACTATTTTCCTCAAAATAAAGTAAAGTAAAATAATCTGAGAGACATTTTGAGTAAGCTTAACTACGGACAGAAGCCACGAAAAACACGATCTTTGTGGCGTTTTTGGAATGACCTTATATTGCATCTATGTAGATATATATATTTTTTTAAAGTTATCCTTTTTATTAATTTTAAGTAAATACATAGTTAATTTTGGTACATCCAATTTAGTTGCATATGCTGGTGTTGTTTTTAATTCTAGGCGTGGTATACAAATTTTCTATATTATGCATTTTTATGGTTTTGATTTCTGAACTCGCACCAGATTTCTGTTTTTATGAAGAAAGCCAAAAGACATGAAGTATTGCATGCTCAAAGGTCATCTTAAGTAAGTGCCATTTTTCTAAACAATTTGCCAGGAACACATCCATAATCAATAAATTGGAACTTGGAAACGTTACCGTTACGTTTTTTCAAAATTATTTTTGATGCACATGCAGACTTATCGTTTTGGGTTCATTCCACGTCAAAAGTCTGTTGCGAGCTAAGAGAGAGACTAATAAAAATATTTATTACTTGGAAACATTAAGTATTAAAAAATCAATACACACGAAAACGCACAACATATGTATGTAGAATTGAAAATGAAATAAAAACGTAAACACCAATACAAACAAAACTACCACAGCAAAAATAAGAATGTGTTTTTAATTAATGAACAAAATACAAGAAATATATTCATAAAAAAAGTATCCAGCACAATGAAACTGACAAATATTTAAATATTTGTTGATAGATTGTCGGAAATTTGTGTCAGAAAATGATACTGGGTACTACGAAAGTATTAAAATATACACTAGAACTTCGTTTCTTTAAATCGAGATCTAAAGTACTTAAAACCCAATAGCGATCTTAGACCGAGTTCTAAGGAAATGATTAGAAGTGAAGAAATGATCAAGTTCTAAATTTTATTAAAACTAAGTTCCAAAGATAAACCGAGAGTTACTGGATCGAGTATTAAATTGATTTTAGAACTTTGTGAAGAAATTGGCCGTAATTATATTTTATAATTTATGCTAAGAGCTCTAAAGATGAAATTTTATGTAAAAAAATTAACAATACGTTTTATTATATTTCATTAAAACTGCTTGTTATTCTGAATTAAATTTTGTTCCTGATGTTCAAATGTTTTGAGATTACAAAAAGTTTTTTATTAAAGTATGTAAGTATTACAATTTTACTGTAAAAACTCGTGAGCACAAATTCTCCACTAAGTAGAGCGAAAATCAAAAAGGTTCCACTTGTATGTATATACTTCGGCTATTTTGGCACTTCTCCCAACACAAACAATTGTCCTCTGAATTTTCAGATGAGATTTTCTTGTCTGAAGTTTCAGATAAAATGTAACTAAACGTTACTAAAAGTCACTTAAAGTCATCTAACCTTCTATGACAGCTGGCCAATCAGAAGCTCCAAAAATTCAGAAATCTGAAATATTAGATGTAAAACGTAATGCATTGAACGCGGCCCTTATTGATGTGTTTATGTGAGGTAGATAAGAAAAAACAAAAATATTGGAAACAAGAATTCATTAGTTACAATAACAGGAAATTCCAAGTACCTTAGTAGAAATTTAATATATAATACGTATATTGATATTATTTACTCGCGAAAAAATATGCAAACCAAACAAGAAATACTAAACTGTAATAAGTGTTATAAACGGTCAAAAAAATCTGACGTTGTACCTCCTCACAGTTATAATATTCTTTCAATTTGCTTCAAACTTTTTATATGAATCCACCATCCAGTGTTCTATAGAGATCAGTGCCGTGGACGATGAACAACCACCTCATTGTGTGTTTTTACAAATATTCTCTCTCGCTCGCATGCGCTTAGTTAGAGGGGGGGGGGCAATGCCCCCCCTTGCAATGCCCCCCCTTGCAATGCCCCCCCTTGCATTGCCCCCCCCCCTAGAAAAATTCTTGCCCCCCCTGGAAAATCTGCAAAACTTAACTTGTGTACTTGTTCGCAGTAACACCTGAGGAATTTTTCCTTGATAAAAAAAGTATCTACCTACTTATTGACAAACAACTACCAAACCCACATTAAATTAACTGTGTCCATGTCCACTCTAGAAAAATCAAAAATTCTTATAATATTTGTTTATTTGCTTACCCAAACTACCAATTTTACTTCGAAGTTACAAACGTCAAAGTTCATTTAAATAAAAAAGAATTAAATTAGACTAATATTGGTAATTTCGGGAATTTAACGAACATCGGACATTACATTTATCTTTTCGCCCTGACATCCAGGAGAAGTTCATGAAGAGTAAAGACAAACAGTAACCAAATATTAGATACAGTACGCTCGTAGAGTATCTTGTTTGGGATAAGTTTGCGCACTTTTGACTTTGAAACCGGATTCAAAGTTTAATTGAAGAAATTTTAATTGGATTGTAAAGATATCTACATGTTTTGTTTACTTTATGTATACACAATTAAAATATAATCAACTAGCCGATAAAACCCGGCGTTGCCCGGGTCTTCTTTAGTAAAACATTATGACAACTAAATATCAACCAAAAAGATGGTTTAAAATCATCACTCGAAAAAAGTTCAGCTTAAAAAGCCCTACACACCATCCATGTTACTTGTCAGGTAACATTGAGGTTTTTTTTTTTGTCAGATAACATTGATGAAAATAAGCCTAGACGCGTATCAATGAACATTGACAATGATTTTGCTTAAATTATGGTTTTGTTTGAATAAAAATGTAATGTACGAATGTACCTATATTTTATGTACCTACCTGCCTGCCTATAGTGTAATTTTAAGATAACTTTGAAAATCGGACTATTTGTATATTATGTACCTACCTCCCATTACCCCATAACGAACGAACAACTGTGAATTGTGTTATTTACCGCTTTAGAAACAAATTAGAAATTTATCAATGAAAAGTTTCATTTTTCCATCTTCTCTACCATATACCCTATTTATGTATATCTTCGCTAGGCAAATCATGTCATGATATTTCATTTCGTACTTCGACTGCATGGAAGTTTGATGGTTGACTTTTTTGCGGATAAATGTAGAACTCTTCGGTTGTTATATTCTAGCCCGAGAAATTATACTTTCACTTTGAAAAAATTCCGACAAAGCTGAATTTTGGTAGCGAGCTTATTATTATGTCTTAATAATTTTCCAAAAAGTACCCTAAATTTTGACCGGAGCTTAGATTTTTAAGGGGGGTGAAAGGAATTGAAGTTCAACTTTTAGCAGATTCCCTAACAATAATAATAATTTCTGCGACATTTTCAAGAATATCAAAAACAAATAAAACTTTCAAAAACCACGAAAATAATAATTAAAAACGAACGCAAATCAAACAAAATTAGGTATTCACACAAATGAAACAAAAATTCACTCGTTAATACAGCGAACACCACTCACATGAAAAGACATAAAATTGAGTCAAAAAATGACATTTCTATACAAAAAGCAACAAAAAACAGTCATCTGTCAAATTCCATATAAGAGAATTTGTCAAGATAAAATATCAGAGATAGATCGCTGACATCATATCATAAGATTAAATATCGTGACTCCACAAGACATTTCATGTCACGATGAACATTCTGAAATGAATCATCTCCTGTGGAGTCGGGGTGTTACTATACACAAAAATATCACCGCGGTTTGCCACGGCACATGGTTTGAATTATTTTTTTTTTTGTTTGTTTTTTGTACCTATTCTCTCATTCTCCCTCGAAAAACTTATGTTCGCTAAAAATGAAATTTGGATTTTAGTATGAAAATTATGGGAATTTTGAAAAAAAAAAACTTAAGGTATATGCGGACGTTTCATCTTTCTAAATAGGTATGTAATCAAAAATAAAATCCGATAATTAGAACGAAAGTTAGAAGCTTAAGAGTAAAATCAAATCGGCACTTTTTCACATTTCACCCAAAACGATCTTCAGTGGAGAATACACTGAAGACCGGCATTGGACAACGAACAAATGCCCATTTTTCAAGATTTTTGTGAAATGTTTTGATCGAAACTTTTTAATCTATTGTGAGGGTTATGTAGCATGAAGAATGATTATGATTCGGATATCAATTTTAACGTTAGCTTTCGAAGGTGCTGACAGAAGTTGTGAGGGCATAAAAAGAAATCATTAATTTTGTAAATACCTCGAGTTCGGGGTATTGAAAAAATAAAAAACCACAAAAAATTGGGTGAAAAAAATGTGTGGTTTTCAAAAATCAAAAAGTAGGTAGGCATAAAAAATCCGATTAAAATTCATGAAACGTGGATAATTTTCTTTTCATTGCCTTTTTAATAGTACAAAATCTATGTCTCTTACTCAAAACCCCGATTTATGTCGAATTATTTGTTAAACGTCTATTTTTCAAAATTCAACTTTTAACATTTTATAACTCGCTTCGTAGATTTTATAGATTTTTTTTTTAAACTAACCACTCTATTGTATTTAAAAGATCTATCGATTAAAATTAATAGGAAGACTGTATCCTCTCCCGTTTAGAAAATAGTTTTTCGACCATTAATCAGAAAAACCCCATTTTACATAAAATTCTCTATTCAATAAAATTTATTATATATTTTTATCATTTAAAGTATAAGTAACCAATGATATTTCAGGTGAATGAATGAGGGAGTCAGTATTTTGGCCCCTTACCCCTTATTGTGCACGCCCTTGTGTTTCATTGCATTTAATCTTTAATCAAAAACTCTAACCTCGAAAATCCGACCATTTGAACTCAAGTTATAAATTTAGCGTCCCTTTTTTGTTTAATTCCGGTTGTTTTCATAGACTTCTGACTAACCGATTTCTGCAATCGCAAAAACGAATGAAAAACTACTTTTATTTTAATATATGTTTTGGTTCACGAATTGTGAATTACTCAGCAAAAAAAAAATAGAAAAATAATTTTAGTAGGGGTACAAATTTCCACTTACCCCTCCTTACGAATGCATTTTCCTCTAAATAAGTGCGTTTCCATTCACCATCACCAACCACCCCCCGCCTTACCCCTCCTTGTGCATGCTCTTGCCACTAAATAAGTTCGTGTCCATTCACCATCAGAAACCACCCACCGCCGAACCAAGCAATTTCAGTAGATACAAACATTTTTTTCTGCTGCAAATATTATACCTACATACTCATATACCAACTCCACTCATTTCTTACTACACTATAGAGAATCCCTACCGTTTATGTTTTTTTTTATATGAACTTTTACTATACCTACCTATACACAAAAATATCACCACGATTCGTCTACGGCGAAACGCGAAAACAGTCAACTCTACTCAGTATCTCGCTCCCTTCTACCAAGCTCATTGCATATGGTTTGAATTGTTTTTGTTTTTTTTATTACTTTTTGTCGATGAAGAATAATTCGCTGCCAAAAAACCTGCATACATATTTTTACCACCCATCACTTACTATCATGAAAAAATGTGTACCTTACCTAAATAAAGTATTAAAAAACCAACCACCCACCGCCAAACCAACCAATTTCAGTCTTACCTTAAAATCCAACAATTAGAACTCAAGTTGTGAATTAAGCCGATTTGCATGTAATAAGCACCCCCCATCCTATTTACGCGGTCCTTGATTGTGTAATTTACTCAAAAAAAAAATGAAAAATAATTTGTATTAGGGGTGCAAATGCCCTCTACCCCTCCTTGTGCACGCCCTTGCCTATAAGTTCGTTTCCATTCACCATCAGCTAACACCCACGACAAAACCAACCAATTTCATTAGATACAAAAATTTTGTTCTGCTGCAAATAACCTACCAACTCATATACATACTCCCCTCATTTCTTACTACACTATATAGAATCCCTACCGTTTATGTTTTTTTTTTTAAATGAACATAATACATACACAAAAATATCACCACGATTCGTCAACGGCGAAACGCGTAAACAGTCAACACTACTCACTATCTCGCTCCCACCTACCAAGGCACATTGCACATGGTTTGAATTTTGCAAGGAAAATACCTTGATTTTAGAAAATTTCTATACGATTTTTTTTGTGGTAAGTTTTAAATTTGTTTATTATTCTGTATTTAACCCAAATATATTCTTTTCTGCTGTAGCCTATAGCATACCAGATAAGTAAAATTTATATTATATCTATTTTTTAAAAGGGTTTTTTTGTTTGTTTGTGAGTTTAGTGCAGTGCATACATACAGCAAAACTGACAAACAAAAAAAGTTACTCTTTTATATAATAGTATAGATATAGATATCGACAAATTTATTGGGTGAGTGCAAGCAGTCTATGGCTTAAGGCCGCACAGGGTTTTAGATCAACGTTTTTAAAATTAAATTAAGTTTAAAGCCCAGTTTTTATATTTTACTATTTTTGCAATCCATAAATAAATATTATTTCGCATTAAAAAAAATATTTCAAAGAAACCTAACTACTTTGATAAATGGAACTTTAACACGTCAAACATTTCAGTTAAATTTAACAATTTAACTATAAAATTCAATTTTACTGTCAATATATGAATTTCCATACAAGTTCGAATGGGGATTTTTCATTAAAATTGAAATTAAGCAGAAATATATGAAGTTTTATACGATTTCCATTCGCAGACTTGCCCTCAAAATGAATGCGCACATTAACCCCAAACGAAGATTTTTTCTATTTTTGCTAAAATTTAAACAAATGAATTATAAAAAGAATACAATTTTTATTGAATTATTATGCTATATAATGTTTGCATCAAATTTAAACTAAAATTGTATATTTAAGGACATTATTGGCCTATTGTTTTATATATACAATACGGTTTGAAAACTACGAAAAATTATAAGAACAGTAAAGTTTTTTTATAATTTTCTCTCATCCAATTTCCAATGCCACGTTGGGCGTCGCTTTGACAGATTTTTCTTTCAACGCGAAAGCTCACACATAGCAATTTAAGCAAATTGTTTACAATGACGCGTTGGGTATTATGTTACGATTTGGCACCTATTAGCATGTACACAAACCAACGTAACATAAGCTACCTCAACGTTAAAAAAATCAACTTTAGCGTGCGTTTTGACAGTTAAACTAATGTTCGAATTCCTTTCAACAAAAAAATCGATTTATTTAGAAGAAAAAATCGGGTTTTCTGGACAAATTCCTTTTATTGAAAGAAAAAAATCGATTTTGTTTAAAAAATAATGGAATAGTTTGTTGAAAAGAATTCGAAATTACAGTTATGTAGGTTCGTTTGGATTTTCAGGTTCTCTGCAAGTCGTCTGTCATGTCGACGCGTTCGTAAAGCTTGTAAACGTATACGTAAGCGTCTCTAACGCGAACGCGCCATTGGAAATCAGCCTTAAATAAAATATCTGCTTAACTACAACTGATAAGGGTTGAAAACCTACTTGGTTGTGCATTGTCACAAATTTGAACTTCACCTCTCTCCTCTTTTTGTTTCGTTGAAGGTATTTGCTTTTTTATGCAATAAATAGTTTTTTGTGTTTTTCTTAAGATCTATAGAGAAATAGATCTAAAATAAAATATTCCAACGATTAATTAAAAAAAATTCGGTGAATAACCAATTTTTTGACTTGAGTTCGATAGTCAATTACGTAAAAACAAGTTCAACACCGCATAAACGTGGTACCTAGTACACACAAGCAAACAGAAGAAATTGTTGAAAATCCAAAAACAAATTTGGTTACGTTTGCAAAAACACCCCGTACCCCGTAGGTACAGCAATGATTTCGAACTTTTGGTCCGCTGGCTGGTTGCCCCCCCCTAGGGAAAATCTCTAACTACGCCAATGCTCGCTCGCTTTCTCTCAATACGAAATTTTCTTTTGTTAATGTTACTTGTTTGCGGTTTAATAATTTAATTAATTTATATTTTGTGCACTTCTGCGGCACAAAACCTTTCCGACGATATATAATTTATATGTCTTCGGCTTTTCTAGACCGTGTAAATTGTACCACAAAATTCGTGTTTGCTGTTTTATAATAATGATGATGATGATAACTGTTATCTCTCACTGGTCGATAGTGGTTGACAATAAACGAAGCAGGCAATTTTAATGCAATTTATTTGATTTCTTGATTGGCTTTTAATTAAGATTGTGAAGCTTCTAGAGGTTGTACAGATTCTTATAAGGTATCAAATTTTTTGTTGTTAAACGGACATGCGATTAAAGGAAAAACCAATATAATCGGTGAATTCAGTGATGAGGAATTAACTGATTTGTTTATGAAGTAAATATTTACTGCTATTTCCATCTAAATGTGTCAAAAAAAAAAAAAATTTAAATGCAAATCGATTAAGATTAATAAATCCTATCATATGTGAAAATTTTAACACCCTACTCTTACTCAATAAAAAAAAAATCGAAAAAAACCGTAAAAAATTAATTTGCCCATTTTTTCAAACTCAAATATCTCAGCTTAGCGGTACTGTAGAAATTTGAAATTTTTCAAAATAATTGAAATCTATAAGTTCTATAACATGCAAAAATTTTAATTCTACATCAGCTAGAAAGATAAAAAATAAAAACCGTCAAAAAATGAGCTAAAAAAATAGTGTATTTTCAAAAATTCCCCACGCCCACAATACCATGCCCACGAAAAATTCCTGAAATATTGTTAATTTTTTTTTTATCTTCTTTAAATTGTTGTAAATTTTAAGTCAATCAAACAATCCACTTATTTATTAGAATTATTTTGTGAAACATCAATTTTTTTGAGTTTCACACGTTTTCATTTCAGAAAATAGTTTTTTTTTTAATTTTATGTAATAAAATATGTCATGCTAATTTTTATCAATCTATCAAATGCAAAAAGAATGAAATTTTTATCTCACCGCGTTTAAAAAATATGGAGAATATGTTAAAATAAATGTGATGAATTCATTGTTTTCTGTGTTTAGAGGTTCAAATATTTCGGACTCAAATTATTTTGGTCATTTTTAGCTACAGTTGGTCATTTTTATTTTTAATTTTGGACACAAACTTTATTTTCAAGTGGCAACCGTGGGGACAACTAGCCCATACAAACTCTAATGGGCAAATCCTCTCAGTACAGCTTGTAGGGTGGAAGAGAACAACCACCTGAAGTCGGTTCTCTAGAAAATATAGGTAATCTATGCTTCACACCATATCCATAAGAAAAAACAAATCCATCCATACACCTTTCTGGTCAGAATATTGTTTTATGTATTTATTTTCTCTAAATTTGTATGTCTGGCTATTGTATTTACATAAAGTACATAATAATAATACATAATAAGTAGGTATAGGTACATTTGTTTCGTCTGCGCTTAAGGCTGTTTCACAATGCGACGAGAAAACGAGACGTCAGCGTGACGAGATCTCTTCATAGTTGTTCTCTCTTTAAAACGAATTTCAAACAGCGAAATAATACATAATAAAGTATTTCTTGTCGTCAAGGCTGTTTCACAATGCGACGAGAAAGCGAGACGTCAGCGTGGCGAGATCTCTTCACAGTTGTTCTCTCTTTAAAACGAATTTCAAACAACGAAAGGGAGCGGGTCAGAATTCTGGCTATCAAAATCCTGTTCAAAACTCTGTTTTTTCTTTTTTTGAAAATACTGTACGACCAAAATTCTGTTTTTCAGAATTCTGTATTTCAAAATTCTGTATATCCAAATATCTGTATATTCAAAATGCTGTAAGTGTAAAATTCTGTTTATCAAAATGCTGGTTATGTCCAAGTTCTATATTTCGAATAAAAAATTGTTAACAATATCATTGTTAAACACGTATACAAGTACAAATAGATTTTTTTGCATCTACTTGTACAAAAATTCATTCAATTACGATCTCTTTAAAAATGAGTAAAAGACTTATAATTATGTAACCAACGTTTTATTAACTCTATTTTCGTGAATATATTTCTGTTAAGCCTCGATATGTTGAAATTGTAGAATTTAGCGATGAAACTTAGAATTCTTCAGCAATATTTGTACAAGTCTGAAACGTTTTATTTGCAAAATTTCTTAAAGAATTTGAGTTTTTTGACGAGGTTTTACATTGACATCTTATTATGATCAATTTTAAATTAAAGGTACAAAATATCTACATGAAATTTGGCCCCATTTAAAAAAAACCCCAAACAAAAACTGAAAATTTTCTACAAAAATTTATATAAAAGCAACAACAACAAAAAATTGATAATATTTTTTTCATTGTTTTATTAGGGATTGTTTTCATTTTTTTAATTTTGCGGTTAAATTTTACATAGTATGGAAAATGACTTTTTTTCATTTAGTTGGAGTCATTTTTTCATTTTGAAAATGGGGTAATTTCTCCAATTTTGGGGATATTTATTATATTTTGTTTAGGGTAATTTTTCATTATGACCAAATTTCATGTAGCCGTACATATGTATAATGAGGCTTGAGTGTAGCAACTTTCCGAATTTAGTTTTCCTTAAAATTTAATAGAAATATAGACAGTACAAGGAAAATTATTGATTTCATTTCATTCAAACTTTCAATGTACATTCTGTATTTAAGTAAATCTGTATGAGAAAAATTCTTTATTTCAATATTCTGCTTTTCAAAATTCTGTATTCAAAAAAAATTGTTTTGATAATGTAAAAAAGTGCGCACTTTTTTACATTATCAAAACAATTTTTTTGAATACAGAATTTTGAAAAGCAGAATATTGAAATACAGAATTTTATTCATACAGTATTTTGACCATACAGAATTTTAACCATACAGAATTTTGTGTAACCAGAATTTTGAATTACAGTGTTTTGAAATACAGTATTTTAAAAACAGTATTTTGACCTTACAGTATTTCGACCCCAACCCGTTTTTAATTATACAAAAAGAACACTTCAAAAATACCTATATTTCAACGATTTTTCCCGATACACCCCCAAAAAGTGGGTGTGGCAAAGAACTTTGTAGGGCTGCTTGTTAAAAAAAAAAAAAAAATTCTACACATTCTGTTGTTTATTTTTGCAGGAAAGGATTTAATAAATAAGATTTTTGTCAAAAACGCCCTCAAAAGTGGGCGTGGTAAACTTTTCGCATTATTATTTTTTTTGTGCATGTTTCTACAGCAACTTGTATCGTTTTCTAAGAAATTGGTCAAAAAATCAGTTTTTTGTAAAAAAAAAAAACGCCCCCAAAAATGGGCGTGGCAAAAAATTTGTACTAAAGAATTATATAAAATTACATTATTTAAAACTTTCTCAAAGAACACACCCCTCATTTACAGCAACTTCATTTATTTATTTATTCTTTATTCATTATTAATTGATCATTATTTTATCATCATAAAAGTTTTTCAATTAAAAAAGTAACAGCTACCATATTAATTTCTTATATGCTTCAGATTGAAATAAAAATAAAATTATTCCTGATGATGTCTATAATTATAGACGAAACGTCGAAATAAAACACTATACATTTATTTTTTCAATTAATTGAGATTATTACTGACCTAAAGCCCGAAAAATAATAACATATTTAATGAACAAAAAAATAAGGTCACAAAAATCATAGATTTCCTGTTTTAAATGAACAAGAGATTTTTAAAAGAATCAAAAGAAAATATCAAACAAACCTCCAGCAATTGGTTTCCTAATCAGAAAAGCGTTTATGACATCGAGTAAATGATTAAAGCAGTTACCAACGAATTGCGGTGTTTGGTAATTTGAAATTTCTTAAAAATATTCACAAATTTTCACAAATTATCACAAATGTTCTTGTTTGTTAACTCAAAAGAGTTGCAACTCCTGTGTGCAAGTAGTGTAAAAGTACTGTCAAAAGCCTAACATGCCATAGTGACTATAAGAAATATATGTAAACAAATGCATTTTGGTCTTCGTTTTTTTTTATTGTAACGTAATTGTATGAAATAATAGGTAATGCAGTCAAAAATTTAAGGTCACAAACAAAAATGATTTATGTTACCATTTGGCGCCATGCACACAAAAGTGACATTTTGTACAAAAAGTGGTTCTGTGGATTTGTTAATATTTTGGGAAGTTTTCCTCTTATTTCAAAATTGTACAGGTTTTATACATTTTACTGGAAAAAAGATACCAAACAAACCTAATAATCGGTTTCTGATTATTTGTTCGAAATTTATTCGCTAAATTATCTTTCTGATTTCCGATTTCGGCGGATTATTTAAATTTAAGCGATGTTTCAGGCATGTACTGAGCTATACTCACATACTTGAACCAGCGTTGAATCTCAGTTAGGAGGCTGATATCCGCGAGTAAATTTTTCTGAACCACGGGTTTAATGTTGAACCACCTTTGTATAACTGGCCCTCACTGCTCCAAAATGAACTATAAAAGAATAATGGAATGCTAACCAGCAGGATTATTAACTCAAGACTAGGCGGATTTTCTGCAAGAAGATGTGTCAGTTAAGGTACGCCGCAAGGCGGTGTTTTTCCCCCTTCTTTGGAACCTGGTAGTGAATAAGCTACTCACCGGCCTGGAAGCGGTGAGCTACAGGGTGATTGCCTATGCGGACGACGTTGCTATAGATGTATCGGGAAGGCACCCTAATACGTTAAAAAAATTCCTTCAAAACGCTTTAAGTTTGCCTACAAACTGGGCAGATCAGTATGGATTGGGGGTCAACCCTCAAAGGACCGATCTGACAGCTATTCCAGCTCCGGCTCCAGTTCCGTCTCCGTCACCATTCTGTTCAGCCAGTTACTCATTGGCTTTACACTTCGGTAATCAGACCGATCCTAACATATGGTGCGTCAGTATGGTGGACCGCCTTACATAAAACTACAAACAAAGAAAGACTAAAGAAGGTCCAACGCTCAGCCTGTAAGTGTATGGATGGAGTACTTCGTACAACCCCCTCTGCTGCACTTGATATTCTGTTCCATCTGACCCTACTCGATATCTTTGTTAAACAAACAGCTGCAAGCACAGCCATTCGTCCTAACGCTTCCTCCCAGTCGACTAATATTGGCATTGACTACTCTATGATTCTGAATTTATTCAGATTTATACCAAGCAACACAGACTACACCATTCTTAAAATACAGTTCGATAAAAACTTCGAGGTTACCATACACTTCAGATTCATCTGGGAGGACTTAACATTCCTGGAAGATGAATCAATTCATTTTTACACTGTTGGATCAAGAACTGATGACGAGGTTGGTGCAGGGGTGTACTCCGACAGACTTTATTTAAGTCTCCCCTTTCGTTTTTCTAACCATTGTAGCGTGGCGGAACTTTTGGCTATAAAAGAAGTCCTGTCTGCTAAGAGAAAACGTGATATCAAATAATGATACGTGATATCAAATAATGATATCCTCATCTTCTCAGGCAGCCAAGCTGCCGACCATCTCTTATGGAGATCGCACAGCAGTTCAATATTCATCTTTGCTGGGTGCCGGGCCATAGGGACATTCCAGGTAACTGTAAAGCTGATGAATTCGCCAAAAGAGGAACAACACTATCTATTTTTCCTTATAGAGAAGAGGAAGAATCTTCTCTGTACATGCCCTGCTCTCTCTCAAAGACGTAGGCTTCATCTACTATAATGATCCTAGCGATTTGGTAAACATAGACATCACTCGTCTCGCAAGCTTCGTAAGAAGCTCTAAGTGGTTCAATGAGTAGAAAGAACTTCTACTTGATTCATGTGGTATCACAATGGAGCAACTTATGGTCTAAGTGTGTTAAGCACTTGTGCTCACAGCCACGCTAACCTAACCTAATCTAAACTAATACAGAAAAATAAAAAGAGGCTGGGTTTGACTCACACTGGTAACTTTCCATTGGGTCCCTCTGAAACTTAACACCCGATATTATTTTTTATAAGAAAATTACCAATTAAAAACCTTCGAAAAAATTATCAGTTGTGTAATCAAGGAAAGGCTGTTTGCTCTAAATATAATGTGACACGAAAAATTTCAACAATTATTAGCAATTTTTAAAAACCTTATTTGTTATTATTTATAGTATTGTGTGTAGACTAAAAATTATCCGGGAGTTGATATCATTGGTTGCTCTCGAGATATTCGAGCCGAAAAACATTTTTTAACAATTTTCAGCATTTTTTTTCAGTTTTTTTTAGCCTAGAAAAAAAACGTTAATTGAATTTTTTACAACCTACTGATTATCAACTATAACTTTGTGTAATAAATAAAATTAACACGAAGTTGATATCTTTGTTTGATGTTCAAAGGGTAGACAACGCGGTGCATTTAAGAGGACACAAGCGTCCACAAGCTTTATTTCAAAGCGAACCTCTGTCTATCAACTCAACATCGGGTGCCTAGTACCTTTAACTGGAGATGGGGTTCCAATCCCTGTGGACGGTTTAAGGCGGCAGGACACGAGGGAGGGGGGGGGGGAGGAGTGTTCCCACTAAGGCACTTTTCCTTTTTTCAGGCGGCAGCGGAGGAATTCCCCAGATGGAATCAACGGTGGCGTCTACAGTTCCAGTCAGGTTTAACTACTACTACTACGACATATTCGTATAAGGAGCGGTTTATCCGGCTCTCCGTCCTTGGAGTTATATTAAGGATTTGGTCCTCCAGGCTAGGGAGTTGTGCGTCGGGGTGACTTCCCTACCACGAAAAAAATGTCGGTTCTGAAACGACAACAAGCCTCGGATATTGATGATTTTAATGTTGACGACCCCAGAAAACGAAACAAGTACAATGAATTTCGGATCTGCATGTGGAATGTCCGGACCATAAACAGGCCACGTGCAGCCGAACAATTAGTGGAGAACCTGGATAGGCTAAGGGCTGATGTAACAGCCATCCAGGAAGTGCAGTGGGATGGAGAGGGCATACGATGGATGAAATCGTGTGACATCTACTTCGGCAAGTGCTGCAAGGAGCAGGGTCAGTGGCTCCTTGGTTGTGGTTTTGTGGTAAGGGGAAGACTTAGGCGAGAAGCCTTGGGCTTCAGAAATGTAAGCGAGCGCCTGGTCACAATCCGCATCAAAGCAAAAGCAAAGTTCAAAAACATCACGTTAATCTGTGCCCTTGCCCCAACGGAAGAAAAGGATGACTCAACCTAAGAAGAATTCTACGATCTCCTCGAGGATACGTATGATAGGTGCCCTCAAGTACGACGTCAAGATAATTCTTGGCGACTTCAACGCCAAGATTGGAAAGGAGGGCATCTTTGGTCCGATAGTTGGAAGACACAGCCTGCACGACAACACTTCCGGTAACGGACTCAGGATCATTGATTTCGCGACGGGGCGAAATGTCACCATAGCAAGCATTCTACTCCCACACCTCAATATACACAAAGGGACCTGGTGGTCTCCGGATCAACGAACCATCAACCAGATTGATCATGTTGCGATAGACGCCAGACATGCTTCCAGTATCCTGGATGTCCGAACGTTCCGAGGTGCAAACATAGACTCGGAACACTACCTGGTGGTAGCGCAAGTACGTATGCGAATATCCATGACGTCACAACGTCTGGCTAAAATTGCAAGAGTTAGCCAGGTTTTTAGCAGACCATGTCTCTCTTAAACTCTCAACAGGACCGCCACAAGCATCATCTGTAGAGGACCAGTAGAAGCACTGCCAAAATGCCATCAAAAGTGCCGCTACTAATGTGCTGGGTTTCACTAGGCCACCACAACGAAACCCCTGGTTCGATTAAAGAATGCAGGCTGGCGCATGAAGCAAAGAACGATGCCTACCAAGCAATGCTGCAGACTAGAACCAGAGCTGCTGGAAGAGCAGCCCAGGAGCTCTACGGGCAAAAACGAAGGGAGGAACGCTGACTTGTCAGGAGGAAAAATAGAGAGCATGCGAAGCGGGCGATCGAGTCTATTGAGGACTGTAGCGGCAGGGGAGATGTTCGGAAGTTCTACCGAAGTGTGAAGTAAACTACCCAGGGTTACAAGGCCAGAACGGAAGCCTGCCGAGATGAGAGCGGGAATATGGTGGTAGGATCTGGAAACAACACTTTTCTAGACTGCTAAACGGCAAAGATGGCCAAAATTCTGCTGTGGGACAGAACAATCCATTCAACCTGGACGTTGATGGTCAAAATTTCCGTCCACCCGACCTAAATGATGTGCGGTTAGCGATAGCCAAGCTTAAAACGTACAAGGCTGCTGGTGCGGATGGCCTGCCAGCCGAGCTATTCAAAGCAGGGGGAGATGACTTGGTAGGGAGTATACACCAGCTTATCTCCAAAATTTGGTCGGAAGAAAGTATGCCCGATGAATGGAGCCTCGGTGTAGTGTGCCCTACCCACAAAAAAGGATATGCTCTGAGATATATTATGCTCTAATTCTTTTCCTATTAATATAATAAGGACATTAATTAATAGATATTTTAATCCTTTAATACAAACACATTTAGTACAGAATATACAACAGTTTTCTTATAAAAGTGTTTTATATATCCCTAATCTTTCAAATCGCATATTAGCTGCTCCTATAAGAAATAAAGAAAATGTTCGTATAGCTTTTAAATCAGGTAATACTTTAAGAACATCTTTATTTTCAAATCTTAAAAGTAAATTATCAAAAGAAGATAAATCTAACATCATCTATAAAGTAAAATGTCTAGGTGATGGAATATTAGGTTGTCCTTCTGTTTATGTGGGAACATCTATGCAAAAACTTAAAAACCGTATATCAGGTCATAAATCTGATATTAATAACGGAAATTCACAAAAAAACAGCCTTAGTATTACATTGTATAGATGAAGGACATAGACCTGATTTTAGCAATGTAGACATTTTAGAGACAGAAAAACATTACAATAAAAGAATAATAATAGAAATGCTACATATTTTAAACATTGAAAATACAGTTAATAGACGTTCGGACTGTGAAGGACTTAGCACTATGTATGGTCAATTTATTAATAGACAATAAAATAATATTATGTTTAACTTGTTTTGGTTGAAAGTATTTTGAAAGTATATTTTATTTTGAAATTATTTTCAATCAAATAATAATATTTGAGAAGAAATTTTATTATTGTTTAAATTTTGATAATTTGAACGTCTTTTTAAAGACTTCAAATAAGTAAACAATAATACTAAAAATTATATTAAAACACCAATATATATCGAATTTTAGTTTCAAAATTTGATAGACCAATTGAATATGTAAGTAATGTTATATTTTCGATAAAAATAAATATTAATTCAAATTTATTTAGAGAACTGAAGACGTACGAATCACGTACGAAACGTCGTCTATTTCACAAAAGAAAAAAAAAAAAAAATTAAAAAAGACCTAAAGCCCACTTAGAATTATAGGATTAATTAATTAATTTAAAACCAGACGCGTAAGAGTAAATGATTTAATTTATTGCTTATCTTCTTCTTGTATTACAAAAACAATTTTGTGTCCCATTGGGCTTTTCCAGAATTCTAATTTTGACAGTTCTTTAATCGAAAAGAAGCTCTAGATGGGGGGAAAACAACAATACAAACAAATAGAAATACACACCGATACTGTTCGCGCCTTTAATAGTGTTTTTGTTTTCCCCCCATCTAGAGTTTTTGACGTTTGGTGGAAGTTCTCAATTGTATGAGGAAAATCTTCAGTAACAAAATATAGGATGTGGGACACACGTGAAAAAAGTTGACTTTTACGTAAATCAGCGTAACTTCTTAACGGTCAAGCAAACCATTTATAAATTTGGTAGGAAAACTCATTATAAGTAGAATTTTGGGTAAAAAAAAAATAAAAAAAATCATATTACACGGTTTTGGAATACCAAGTAGGCAAACCTTTAACTTCGTTTTTCTCGAAATAGTGTCAATGGCGTATGGGACAAAGCAATTCTCATTGTCAATTTCAGATGAACTGTCTCTAGAAATAAAATGTAAAAAAAAATAAAAAAAAGTTATATTTAACCAATTTCCCTATCATTTTTGGGTTCATTCTCTTTCTCTCTCATAAACGCACTCTTTTCTTGTTTGTATTTTTTTGGAAGCTTATAGCACGTCTTTGTAAGTATTACCGTTATTTTTAATATTTGTTTTTCTGTTTTAAATGATTTTTTTTGAAAATTGCCCGTCCCGCCTAAACGGGGGGAAATAGACCCCCCTCCGATTTTTTTCTTGTCTAAGTCCAACCTACACGCCCTAGCTTTTTGCGCCACATTATGCAAATCACCCTGTATAGATAGCATATACGTCTTTGCAGTTGAACAGAGAAATTTGCCCACATGTATGGATTTTTACTTCATTTAATTGGCATTGAGATTGAGCACTTAGTGAGATTCTGTTTGTTAACGTACCTATGTGTTTCTTCAAAAGACAAATTTTCTAATAAAATCAACAAAACCATTTCTCTGACGCAAAACTAATGGCAGTGTATTCCGGATGCCGCTCATTCTGATAAAAAAAACTGTGTAGTGCAAACTATAAAGTATTAATTTTAGACGCCAGAGAACACTTCACCAGCAAAAAAAAAAAAAAACCAACAAATAATAAACTATATATATACATTAAATATGTATGCCGTGGTCCGTGCATAACAATAATTGAAAATGTGACTGCACACAACAATGACTTTACCGTCGGTCGGCTCTGCCTTATGTGTCTCCCAGACCACTTGCTATCAATTAAAGATGTGTTAAATCTTAATTCTTTATTTTTATGACTACATCCGGCTAAGTTCATGAACGATAGTTCCTCTACCATCAAAACAACATCATAACTCTCTCAATGCGTGAGTAATAACAGCTTCAATTGGAGTTCCTTATTTAGAAAAGTGGGGAAATTGACCATTATGGCAGACATGAACCTCTCGCAATATTTCGTTCATATTTCAGCTTATTACTGTACCTATACCTATTTGCATTTGCATTTGCATATGAGATACAGAAAATAAGCTTTTATTTACTAACAAAAAGATTTTATTATCAAGGTTTGTTTATGGTTGCTGGACACAATGTTCTGTAACTTCTGCATAAAATCGGTCGAGAAACGATGGAAACTAAAACAATATACATGAGTTTTGTTCCATTTTTCAGCGTTTCTCGACCGATTTTTTCGATGTGCGTGTGAGAGTCACAGAACAAGTTATTGGGTCATATCACCAAACAAACAACTTATTTTGTAGGAAAAAGAGAATATGGGAAAAGAGAATGCATCACCACACCACCCAGTGGCAGTGCTGTCGTTTTCCGAATTCCGAGGGTAGCACTTGTCAGAAAATTTGGGGAGCATTTTTAAAAGTTGAGGAGCCCCAAAATTCAAAATAATTCATTTAATATGATTCTAAAACTAAATGAAAAGAGACAAATACTTTTTTCCATCGAAACATAATAATAAATAACATCACTTTGTTAAATACTTTCATTTTCGAGTTTGACATTTCGAGTAGTTCTTCATCATGATGTCGCTTTCAGAAACCTAACACGGTGTCTTCATCACCTTAAATATTTTATAGATTATTATCTGTCGCTTTCGATAGAAAGAAAGATCGATAGTATACCATAAAATGTTGGTTGGGCATTTTAATAGCTTTCTATTTCATTTGTCTCAAAAATTTCACAGGGCAAAGTTATGAAGTTAAAATAATTTAAAGAATTAATTTATTGTTAATTTTACTTAAATCCATAAGAAAAAGACCAAAACCTCCTTTTGGCACCTGCAATAAATTAATTACATTAAATTAAAACACAAAACAAAAAAAAATTGGAACAAACCCACAGATGTCAAAGGGAAAATTGCTTCTTCATAGAATACTATTCATAGCTTTCTATGAGCAAAGCAATATGTGGCAAGACATTTTTTATAGAATACTATGCTATGAGTAGCCTCCATGAGCAATTTTCCTAGCATGCAATACAGTATTCTATGAAATCTTTTTCGTGGAGCCACCATGTAACAGAAATGTGCAATATTTTTTTGAAACAGCGATGATAAAATGTAAGATAATCTTTTCAATTAATTCTTTAATGTGGTGACTTGGGGAGCCATTTTAAGATAAGGGTAGCACAGTAGCCCTTCCCGCAGCAAAGTAGCCAAATGCTACTATAGTAGCCAAAACGACAGCAGTGCCCAGTGGATATCTTTTGAGCCAAACTTCTTGGTGTGCGTGAGCAAGGGTGTTTTTCAAGTAAAAAAATGCAAAACAGACAACTTTTCCAAAAATAAAATTTAAAAAAACGTGAGAAAATACTATTTGGTTTTTTTAAATTTAATAAACAAAGTAGGTACCAACAAATAATAAAAAAAATATTTGGTAATTGTATTGGCTGTCCTTGCCTCACCACGGTATTACAAATCTTGTCACATTGAACTGGATTTTTTAGCATGTTATAAGACAATTTTTTTTTTCAAAACCCTGGTGGTGTTTGGGAATAATAAAAAAGTAAAGAAAAAACAAAACCCATTTCGTCGCCTGAGAATTGTTTTGTCCCATACGCCACTTCTGTGGTTTTTGAGTTAGGGACGGATTCTCTGGTAATTTGGTATGCTCTTTCTAAATCTGTGATCCTATTTGCGCTATGTACTACCAATCCTGAGAAATTGAGCATCGACTTTGTCCCATATCCAGGAAAAACAACGGTTTGTAGAATCGTCCCATAAACCATTTTGTGTCGTTTGGTACACATTTTTCATACAATTTTCCGTAATTTTTTTGAGAGAATTGGTTTGTCCTACGTGCATATGTGAGAAGATCGCAAAAAAAAATTTAGTATTGGTTTGTACCACCTCCATTACAGCAGCTGCGCTTTATTTTCTACGAATTAGGATCAAAATAATTTATTAACACGTATTACAAAAACAATTTTGTGTCCCATTGTATGAGAAAAGTCTTCAGTAACAAAATATAGGATGTGGGAAGTAGGACACACGTGAAAAAAGTTGACTTTTACGTAAATAAGCGTAACTTCTTAACGGTCAAGCAAACCATTTATAAATTTGGGAGGAAAACTCATTATAAGTAGAATTTTGGGTAAAACAAAAATAAAAAAAATCCTATTACACGGTTTTGGAATACCAAGTAGGCAAACCTTTAACTTCGTTTTTCTCGAGTTAGTGTCAATGGCGTATGGGACAAAGCAATTCTCAGGCGACGATTTGTCAATTTCAGATGAACTGTCTCTAGAAATAAAATATAAAAAAAAATTAAAAAAGTTATATTTAACCAATTTCCCTATCATTTTTGGGTTGATTCACTTTCTCTCTCATAAACGCACTCTTTTCTTGTTTGTATTTTTTTGGAAGCTCTCAAAAAACAGCCGAGATTTATAAAATGTAATACAGTGAAACCCGGATAAGTGTCTATCGCATAAGTGCCTAACCCGTTTAAGTACCTCTTATTTTTTAGAACCAAAATTTTGAGGATTTTTTCATATGAAACTCATCTAATGAGTACCTTTTGCTTAACTGCCTTCCCCGCTTGATTGCCTTTTATTTTGTATACTTTTATTGAAATTTACCTGAAAAAAATTGTTTTAAGTGAACAATTGAAATCAGCAGAATAAGACAAAAGCTTCTTTTCATCGCGCTTCCTTTTTTAAAGGTTACCGATACTAGTCAGTTGATGTAATGTTATTTCTTATTTTTTTAAATAACTTTAAAAGTTTTTTTATTGTCATTTTTTTTATGTTTGTAAATATAGAGATAAGTGCTTATGCGCACTTAAGCAGTTTTTTATAACTGCACAACCCGCATAAGTACCTCTCAAAACGAGGCATTTATAGTGAGGCAATTATCCGGGTTTTACTGTAGTATTTCGTTTTGTTTGTACGAGATTTGCAGATTCTTTACGTTACGTGACATAAACTTCGTTTAGTTAAGCACCACTGTGAAAACGATTATAGATAAGAATTTAAGTTACGTCATTCAAAGCCAATTTAAATATTTAAGCACACTTAACATATTTACCTCTAAGAGGCGTTTTAAGAAAATCTAATAGATACGGCCGTTAGTGTTCAGCAGTCGAGATCAAAAAAGGTAAGGTAGTATATAATTCAATTTAGGCAGTAAAAAATATATGAAAATAGATTTAAGAGATAAGAAGAAGTACAAAAAGTAAAATAGAATAATCTATGTAAGACAAAAAGCTAACCGCTCAAGGCTTAACTTAATGTGAGGCCTGTTTACTTTATTTTAATGTTGATTTATATTAATGTTTACATGAATGAATTTTTATTTATAATTAGAATCTTACATTAATTTTAGTGTGGATTTATTTTTATATTTTCTTAAGAATAACTCAAACAGACAAATAGTCCAGTCAACGAAGACCTAATATCATAAAATAAATGAAATAAACCGTGTAGTCTCGGTTATTTTTTTAAGTGGTAGGGGTGACCCTCAGGTCCAACATACCAAAAGTCCCCAGCCCAGGGCCGCGAGCTTAAGCCTGGAGAGGGGGTTAAAAGTCCCCTTTTTTAGTTTTTCGCGAATATTTCGAAAACCAAGGGCTTAATTGAAAAAGTCTGGACCAAGGAATTAAAGTAAATTAAATTTCCTACAAAAAATGTTATAGTTATATTTTCGCTTGGAGCAACACTAAGGAAGATGCGGGGTGGAGAAATGTCAAGAAATCTAAAAAATCGGCCATTAGCCTACAAAATTTAGTGTTTCTAGATCAATTTTATCTAGAAATAACAGAAAAAATAAGTATATGTATTCAAAATTGATGATTTGGAAGGGAGTTTATGGGTTTAAAACAGGTGGCGAAGGTTAGAATTTCCAAATTTAATTTATTTCCTACAGTGTTTGCATTCACTATGAAAAATACTGTTTCTTTAAAGGTAAAAAGTATAATGGATTTTTCCAAGTTACTGACCATGACTTTGTAAAATAATTTTTAGACATGTACTGAGAAAAAAATCGTTTAGGATAGGGGGGTCTTTGTCCTTTCGTTTACAAGGGAGGGACCATTTTCTAAAGCATTGACGTAAAGTGCATTAATAATTATTTAAAATCAATGGAAGTACCTATAATACAACACTATAGGTTTTTGAAAATCAAAGGACCTATTCTTTTATTTTGTTGCTAAAACAAGTTTTTTTTATTAAACAGGTTATAAAAAAATTGAACTTAAATTTAAAGTTTTGAAAAAAAAATTTATAATGATTTTATTTTCAAAATTTTGTGTAGATAAGTGCTAAATTTTAGTTCAGTATTTATGGCCACTGTTAATTCTTAGTCGAACGCTAAAAATTCGATAGCTGTAGGTCTTTCAGTTTTTGAGAAAAACAAACATTATGAACACTACTACTTTCTTAGAAATTTTTTCTAAAGAACCTTTACCCCCCTCCTGTCTAAAGCTCGCGGCTCTGGACTGGGGACTTTCAGTATATTATACCTAAGCATCACCCCTAACTTATGAAAAAATAATCCAGACTACATGATTTTTCCTTCGTTGGCAAAGTGATGGTTTTACAAGAGAAATAATTTTCTAAAAAAGTAGTAGTTTCCATAATTTTTGATTTTTTCAAAAACTGAAATACCTACAGCTATCTAGTTTTTAGCGTTCGACTAAGAACTAACAACGGCCATAAATATCCGACTAAAATTTAGCACTCTTAGCTACAAAAAATTTTGAAAATAAAATCATTATACATTTTTTTTTTCAAAACTTGTTTTAGCAACAAAATAAAAGAATAGGTCCTTGGATTTTCAAAAACCTATAGTGTACAGCATACACACATTTTTTTTCATGACGTCTTTTTTATCTTCAGAAAGATCGCTATCCTTCACAATTATTCACGAATACTATTATATGACACAAAAAAAAACATTAGCAGTCAAGAGTCGATACCAAACAAACAACTTATTTTGTAAGAAAAAGAGAATAAGGAAGAGAAATGCATCTTCATACCACCCAGTGGATTTCTTTTGAACCAAACGTCTTTGCGTGCGTGAGCAATGATGTTTTTCTGGTAAAAAGACGCAAAATAGACAACTTTTTAAAAATTAAAATTAATAAAACCGTAATAGAAAATACTAGTTTATTTTTGAAATGTAATAAACAAAAATTTAAAAAATTTGTGGTAATTGTATTTTCTATCCTGACCCAACCACGGCATTACAAATAGTGTCGTATTTAAAATAAAAAAAAAATAAAAGAAAAATATAACTAATTGCGCATACATATTAGCTTTATAAAAACGTTAATTTGACTTCATTGTCTTTTAAACTTCAAAAGTTTTATCAAATAATGCATTCATACTTCTTTGTAAATTTCCTTCATTTTTGATAGTTTTGTACATTTTGTATGGGAATAAATAAAAAGAATAAAAAAAAAAGAAAATCTATTCGAAGTTTCGAGATCAATTATCTCTAGACAAAAAATATAAAAAAAAATAAAAAAAGTAAAATTTACTCATTGCCCCATTCATCTTCGTAAGCATCTCACTAAACTTCATGATTTTTCCATCGGTCTGGCGGTTTTGAGGCATAAATGCGTTTGTGGTTTTTTTTAGCCACATAAATATGTGACCAAACTTATTTCCAATCGATAACAGTTTACTTTATTAATATACACGCAAAATTGTGAACGCTATACAGTTTAGCGCAAAACTCCAACCTATTTTTCAGAGGGACACTTACCCTTAAGTGTCAAACAAAAACTTAATACTAACAAAACAGATGTCACAAAAGGAAACGTCAAAAAAATTCACAAATTTAAAAAAAACTTTAAAAATCCTGCCTCACTTGCCCGTCTCTTTCTTCCATCAAGGCTGTCTTACAATGCGACGAGAAAACGAGACGTCAGCGTGACGAGATCTCTTCGCAGTTTCTCTCTCTTAAAAAAGAATTTTAAACAGTGAAATAATATATAATCAAGCATTTCTCGTCGTCTCGTCACGTCATAAATTTCGAAAAATTGAAAAAAAGATGCAACGTGAAGGCTGTTTCACAATGCGACGAGAAAACGAGACGTCAGCGTGACGAGATCTCTTCGCAGTTTCTCTCTCTTAAAAAAAGAATTTTAAACAGTGTATTTATACATAATAAAGCATTTCTCGTCGTATTGCCGTCGTAAAATATTGTTGCAATGCCTACGGCATTTCAACTTTCAATATTAGTGTGGACTTTTTTTAAAGCAAAGATAAAAATGCGAACAAAAAACACGATAAACTACCTACCGTGTTTTTTGTTCGCATTTTGGTTGGTTTTGGGAAAATGTAACTATCGTTGCAATGCCGACGGCATTTCAACTTTCAATTTTCTTATAGACTTTTTTTTAAAGCAAAGATAAAAATGCGAATAAAAACACGGTAGGTAGGTTGTTCAATAGAAGGTTGTAATTTTGTTCGTTAAAGTAAAACATGTAAAATAAATTAAGTAGGTATACTATACATATTAAATAGGTATAATATGGATTTTGGCAGTTCGTCAAATCCTGTTTTTGAAGAGCAGAATTTTGGAATCAAAATTTTAGAAACTAAAATGTTGGAAACTAAAATTTTGAAAAGCAGAATTTTGAAAAGTAGAATTCTGACAAGTAGAACTTTGAAAAGTAGAAATTCGACAAGTAGCTACGATTTTGAAAAGCAGATTTTAGAGAATCGGAATTTTGAAAATTTTAATATGGACTTTTTTAAAGTGTAAATAAAAATGAGAAAAAAAACACGGTAGGTAGGTAGGTAGGTATGTACCTAGTTCAATAGAAGGTTGTAAGATTTTTCCTTTCGATGTGGCGTAGGGAAAATGTAAAATATGGTTGCAAAACAAAAACGTTTAAGGGTTACAATTTTGCAACAATACATTTTTATAATCCTATAATCCTAAGCGGGCTTTAGGTCTTTTTTAATTTTTTTCTTTTGTGAAATAGACGACGTTTCGTACGTGATTACGTACTTCTTCAGGTCTATATTCAATTGGTCTATCAAATTTTGAAACTAAAATTCGATATATATTGGTATTTTAATATATTTTTTATTCAAATTATCAAAATTTAAATTTTAATAATTTGAACGTCTTTTTAAAGACTTCAAATAAGTAAACAATAATACTAAAAATTATATTAAAACACCAATATATATCGAATTTTAGTTTCAAAATTTGATAGATCAATTGAATATAGACCTGAAGAAGTACGTAATCACGTACGAAACGTCGTCTATTTCACAAAAGAAAAAAATTTTAAAAGACCTAAAGCCCACTTAGGATTATAGGATTTAAATCTCAAAAGGTCACGAAAAAGGAATAATAATTAATATATTTTTTTAAATAAATGAATTCATAGGGAACGATGGTTTTAAAATATTTGTAGGTAGGTAACTAAGCATATAAAATAAATATAGGTACATATGTACCTACATGTAAAATATGTATAATATGGATAGGTAGGTATAAGTTTTTATAGAAAAAAATTTTGGAAACTGTAGATACAATTTTTGAAAAGGATAATTTTGACAAGTAGTAGTCATATTTTAAATAGTAGAATTTTACAAAAAAGGAAAATTTTGACAAGCAGAATTTTGTCAGGTAGAATTATAAAACTTCTAAATTTTCTCAAAATACGTTGACAAAAAATCATTTTTCTTCAGTAGGTCATATTACATCACGTCAATTTTGTTTAAATCCAATTTTTCGAAAAAAAGTGATTTTTAAAAATATCATCTTTGAGAAAAATAAGATTTTCCAAAAATGCTAAACACAAATATTTTGGGTCCTATGTCAGGTAAATGTCCTAAAAACACCAATTTCCAATTTTAAATAAAATCGACGCATGCGTTTAGGCAAGTAAAAAGTCTAAAGAAAATCTTTGGAATAATATACCTACCTACCATTGTAGGTATAGGTACCTATAATTTATATCGAATGAAAATACCTATCCGTACCTATTCAAAAAAAAAAAAAAAAACAATTGAAACTTTTTTAAAAATCCAAAAATTAATTTGAAAATTTTGGTTATAGGTATACCTACCTACCTAATAGCTTTTCCATAAGAATAATAATAATAATACCTACCTAACGAATGTACCTACGTACCTACCTACCTGCCTACCTACCTACCTACCTACCTACCTACCTACCTACCTACCTACCTACCTACCTACCCACCTACCTACCTACCTACCTACCCACCTACCTACCTACCGACATACTCCTAATATTGCAGTACCTACGATTTAAAACAAGTGAAACTAAACAACATCGTTTTCATTATTTTTGATCTCAACAAAAATAATGAAAATTCAATATCAAATAGGTTTACCTATCAAATTTTCATATAGATTCATAGCTATACCTATAATACCCCGTTGGCATAGCACAAAAAAAAACCTATTCGTAAGCAAGAACAGAAAAAAATTCATCTCCTCTTTATTTATTTTCGTCATTGCCTTGGGGCGAACAGCTGATTAATTTATCTCCCTTACTCCCTTTAGTAAGATTGGAATAAAAATCATACAATCCTCTCATTCTTGCTACTTGTTTTCGATTATTGTCCAAAGAAAATTCTCAAGTCTGCAACGTCAATTTCTGCAAATTAATGTCGACTACAGCGCCCCCAGTTGCCGCGAATGTTCAGCACTTTTTTCTGTTCCATGAGAGTACTATAGTTTTTATACACAAATGATCTACTCTCTCGATGATATACATACAAAATACAATAATAAACGAACGCATACCTCATCCCGCCAACTACCATAAAGAGCAGCATAATCTACAAAACAAAGATGAAAACTCACTTAGCATTGATGATGAACCTTAGCCAGGGTTACCATCTTCATCAAATGTATTTTTATGTTAATAATGTAATTTTTAAAAATTCTATAACCTACTTTTTATCTATTTATTATCATTTTATTTATTTTTTATTTTTTCAGGTTTCAGGTGCAGTTGTTCATTTTTCCTCATGCGGCGTTTTTTGTTTTTATATAAATTAAAATGGTAATCGTAAAAGTCACTTTATTGTACCCTTGTACCTTAATTGTAATAATTGGTTGAATGATTTCAATGAGCTGAGTGAATTTTTAAATAATTTAAACTCGAATAACATTATGTTAATCGGATATCTGAATGCTAGAATTGGGCTTTTTCAGAATTCTTGCTTGGAGGAGTTGAATACTCGGTCGAATATGTCATCAACTAGAAGCTCAAAGGATGACACTTTAAATGGGAATGGCAGGGCCTTATCAGAACTACTTGAGAGTTTTGGTTACTGGGTAGTAAATGGTTCGTCAAGAGCGGATTTACATGGTGAATTCACATTTGCAAGTGGCCATGGAAATTCTGTTATTGACATTTGTGCAGTGTCTGGTGAATGGCTTCAGGCTATAGATGATTTTGAAGTCATAGCAGCAACTTTTTCGACCCATTTTCCGATCCTCGCTTGTGTCAGTTTCATCCAAGAAACCCCTGTCGTTGAGATAAACAACAACCTATCCAGGCTTAGGTGGTTACCACATGAGGTGGACTTATATCAAGAAAGGCTAGACCGTAAAATTGTTTCACTTCCCTCTCTTCGATCTATCTCTATTGATCATGTTACAGACAAAATCTTAAATGTGATAAGATCCTCCACTTCTCAAAGCAGATGCTCTAACCAGACGGTGTTCAAATGTAAATGGTTTGATTATGAGTGTAGTAGACGCCGTAGTAAGGCATTTGCTTTTTTAAACTTGTTTAGGAAATCAAACTCTGACTTCTTTAAATCTGCTTATTGGGGAGCAAACAAATTATATAAGCAAGCATGTCGAAATAAACAGCTTACCTACACAATAAACTTAGCTAAAAAGTTAGAAAAATGTATAGGGACTCGAAATCGTTTTGGTGTTACGTGAGGGTTTTAAGCGGGAGTAATCGGTTATCTGGTAGTTCACTTCAAGCTGACATTCTAGCACCGCGCTTCCAGTCTTTATTGAATGGTGGCTCGAAGTTAGAAACGTTTCACTATGCATTCCCCAACCTAATTGTCACCGAACTTGACTCACCGATTATATTGGATGAACTGGAATTCGCTCTCTTAAAAATGAAGAACAACAAGGCCCCGGGAATTGATGGTATACCTGTGGAATTTTTCAAAAATTCTAGCTGGAAATTTAAGCAGTACCTGATATCATTTTATAACTACATGTTTGATAATTCTTGCGTTCCTCAAAGTTTTAATAAAACTGTTATTATGTCCATTTTTAAAAAAGGAGATCCAAGCCTTCCTGAAAATTATAGAGGTATATCAATTCTTAACTCAATTAGAAAGGTTCTCGCTACAATTTTGTAGATGAGACTTTCAAACTGGATAGAATCGAATCAACGTTTAAGCATGTTTCAAGCCGGTTTTCGTGCTGGATTCTCGACCGTGGATCACGTCTTCGCATTGTCTAGCATTGCCTCTAAATATACCCAAAGAAAAAGAAAACTGTATGCTTGTTTTGTTGATTTCAAAGCAGCCTTTGACACTGTCAACCGGCAAGCTTTGATATACAAAATGGCTTCTCTTGGTATATATGATGATTGTTATTGACCAAATTGAATTATATTAATTGTTTTTGGATTTATTCCTTCGGCTTTTTTGGTCACTGGTAGTGGCAATGAAACAAAGAAAAATGCACGGATGTAATTTATGAAATAAACTGTCTTGGAAATGGGGATGAAACGTGTGACCTTTGCTATGTGGGGACTACGAAACAATTTTTAAAACAGAGAATTGCTAATCACAAGTCTGATTTAAACTGTGATAACTCTGTAAAAACAGCCCTTGCTACACATAGCTTAGAGAAAGGCCATAAACCAGATTTCGAAGGCGTTAAAATCCTTCAAACAGAAAGACACGCTTCAAAAAGGTACACCTTGGAAACCCTCCACATTTTAAAAAGAGACAACGCTATGAATAGGAAACAGGACACACAAAATATTTCAGCCGTGTATTGCTCCCTCGCTTCTTCCAAAAACGCCAGATGACATCTCTATAAGACTGAACTTCGACAATAGAAGTGCTTAAATTTAAATTCAAATATTTCAAACCATAAAGTTTTTTATTTTATTTTCTTTATATATTATTTACAATAATAATTTGTATAATTATTTTTGTTTTGATTAATGCATTTGTAAGTAAAGTCGCTAATTTTAACTTTTATTTAGTTTTTTGTTGATGCATACATGTTGTCTAAAATTGTTATTTTTATAATGTTTAATAAAGATCCCCTGAAGAGGACAGCAATCCCTGTCGAAACGTTGGGAATAAATCAATGTAACTTTGTTTCATTGCCACTACCAGTGACCAAAAAAGCCGAAGGAATAAATCCAAAAACAATTAATATAATTCTCTTGGTATATTTAGAAAATTTCTGTCTTTATATGAAAAGTTTTTATGTGGAACCGATGCGACAGTTTGGGATGGATCAGCGAAGTCAGACTGGTTTGAAACAACTGCAGTTGTTCCTCAGGGATGTATCTTGAGTCCAATATACTTTGCTCTTTTCATTGATGACATTTGTGATGGCTTACCTGGGGCCGTCAGCATTTCAGAGATTTTGGTAAAAGTACTACTCTATGCGGATGACCTTGTCATGTAAGCCGACAAACCTTCTTCTCTTCAACTTCAAATAAACAGGCTTCAGAGGTACTGCAACATCTGGGATCTGAAGATCAATGCATTAAAGACCAAAATAATGGTGTTCGAAGCCCGTAAATGCAAGAGGTTGAGAGAAGAATGTTGGTTTTTGGATGGTGAACGCATAGAAGTGGTACAGGAATTCAAGTATCTGGGAGTGCAAATACAAGCTTTGCAAGGCATGTTCAGGAAAAGAGTAAGGAAGCCAAAATTGCACTTAACATTATGTAGCCAAATTTCTTTGGAAACCAAAACGTTGATTTGCGTTCAATGTATCGTGTTTTTGAAGCCACAATTAAATCTCGCATGTGTTATGGTGTTCAAGCATATGGTTATACGTACTTTGAAGATTTTGAACTAGTTCAAAGGTTATTCTTCAGACGCCCATTTCGTTTACCTAACTCTACTCCTACTTACGCTATCCACGTTGAGTCAGGTATTACTCCCGTTTACATAAAAAACCTAAAAGCCAATTCCGATTTTCTGATTAGAACAATGAAAAAACCCGGTGTAAGTCTCCACAAGTCTGTTATGACCTTCTGCGTTCACAATCTTCACCGTTCAAAGAATAGAATTCGCTTGCGAGAGCTCATGGACTCCGTTTGGATTTCACAGAATCTAATGTGGAACTTTGGCAGGAGTTATTTGCAAATGTCATAGCCAAGGTAGATGAACAAATCTATCTTCAACACTTGAATCGGGCGTCGGCATCGACAACAAGAATTATTTACAGAGATCTAAATCACAAAATCGATATGCCTGTGAAAGCTATTAGCACTATTTTTAGAGCAAGAGTAGAAATCCTTAGTTTAAATTTCATTCCGCATCGTTCAGACCTGCCTGTCCTGTGCAACTTTTGTAACAGGTACGAGCGTGATGATGTTTACCATTTTATAGCCATTTGTCTAATCTTTCAGGAGTTTCGAAGGCTTTATTTCCATCAAAGTGTCCTCTCTAGACTTCAACTGATAGAAATTTTGAATGGATCCTCTGGGTGGACCGAGCTCTACAAGTTTTGTGAAGCATATGTAGTTTAAATTCAACCTTTTAATCTTATATATAAATCAACTTATTTAGTCTCTTTTTTTAATCGCGTGCTGTAAACTTACTTTTCAAGTAATGTAATATCTAGCAATAGGCAATATCTAGCCAATTAATTTTTTCCAATATTAATTTATATTAATTAATTTATATAATATTATTATAATTGTACTTATCATAAAAAATACATACATAGGTATCTACCGAATTTCTTTTTGAATTTATTTTTATATACACATGAAAATGTCAATATCTGGTAGACGGCAACTTGCCATGTCCAAAGATTCTTTGTAAAAACATATAATTTATAACGTTTTCGAAAATAAAGAAAATTTAATAATAATAGTAATAATAATAATAATAATAATAATAATAATATAAATTTAAAGAAAAACAGTATTTCTCGTATGGGTAGAAATTACATTTCACAAACTTCTTCCGGTGTTAATGTAACCAATGCTATGCTCAATGTTTTTCGTTCTGATGGTATCTCTGTGTGTCACATCAATGCGCTAAGTCTACGTAAGCATTTAGATGAGTTCAAAAGAACATTTGATGGTGGTATTATGGATGTTATTTGTGTGTCGGAGACATGGGTGACTCCGGAAAAAAGTAATAACTTGCTTGAATTTGCAGACTATAAGATATTTTGTAGCGATTAGGTAGGGGAGGAGGGGTTGCCATTTTTATAAAGAAAAAACTTAAAGCGAGATCTGTTACAGTTTCCAATTCTGTTTCAGGCCTGGAGTTTATTTTTATTGAGGCTGTTTGAGGTCTAGATAAGTGTCTGATAGGTGCAGTAGCAGTTTATAAACCCCCTAGTTTGCATGATTCAGGTGCTATCGTGGAGATTCTTGAAGAAGTATCACATCCTTGTTACGGGGGATTTTAATATTGATTTACTTGATGTTCGTAACAGTAATAGCTGCGTTTTATTTTCTATGGATCTGGATCAGGATCATTTTTTAACACGTAATACAAAAACAATTCGGGATCCTGTTCTCTATCTGGATCTATTTCAACGATCCAAACATTATTTCTTATTCTGGCGGGTAGATGGCTTTTATGGTAAAGTAGTGTTAATTGCAGTGTAAAGAAAAGAGACAGGAAACAACCGAAAATAATTAAAATGTAAGTTAAAACGAGATGTTCATATAATACTGCTGTCATTGCTGTCATTGTGATCGTTTTATTTTCCAGGGATGATCCTGATCCACATCCGTAGATAATAAAACGCGGCTAATGTTAGAAATTTCTGCAGTAGTTTGACATCTCTGAATTTGCATTCTTCAAGCGATTCTGTCCCTACACATTTTACTGAAACTAGTGCCACGCTACTTGATTTGATTACTGTTAGCCAACCAGATAAAATAAACTTCTACAACCAGCTTGGCGTGCCTGGTTTTTCAAAAAACGCTCTTATTGTAATTTTTTACGACCTTTGACATGGATTAACATGGATTCATTGTTTGTGTGAAGTGGTGCACACCTCCTGGCAAAGTATATTTATCTCTTACCATCGGTTGATGAACAGATCCAGTTTTTCACGACCACCGTTAATCTACTTTGTAGTTAATTTGTCCCGGTCAAATCGTTCACTGTAAATGATCATGCTTGCAAATTGTTTAGTCATAAGATTGAGAAACTTATTTCTAAAAGAATTTCCGCTTATAACCGATGGAAACGGTTTAGGTTACCATCTTTTCATGAAGACTTTAAAAATCTACGCAATCTCGTAAATTATGAAATAAAACAATCAAAAAAAATGAACTAAACTTCATATTATTCACTTATAAACTTTATGTTCAATAATTCCAATACCGCAGAAGATTATGGTCAGTTCAGTTTTCGAAGGATCAAAGAAATAGATGTTTTTAAAGCAGTTTATGAAATCAAGTCTGAAGCAGTTGGTCTTGATGGCTTACATCCGAAGTTTTTAAAGCTAATTTATACATTTATTTCACCATACCTCACTCAAATCTTTAACTCTATCTTTACAACCTCTTCCTACCCAAAAACGTGGAAAGTCTCAAAAATAATACCTGTTCCAAAAAAAATCAAAAGAATATAGACCAATAGCTATTCTTCCATTTATTTCAAAAGTTAAAGTTTTTGAGATAATCATAAGTCAACAAATATCATCATTCCTGTCAGTTAATCATATGCTTTCTTCTGTTCAAGCTGGCCTTAAACCAAACCATAGTTGTTCTAAAGCACTTCCCAAAGTTGTTGACGATATACGGCTACAAATTGATATTGAGCACGCCACATTATTAATACTGCTTGATTTTTCTAAAGCTTTCGATTCCGTATTGGTATTCTCTTAGAAAATTTAAAACATAGTTTTTATTTTGAAAGATCGGCTGTAAAATTTATTCAAGATTATCTTACTGGTAGATCTCAAGCTGTTTTTGCTAACTCCCAACTGTCCAATTTCCTGCCCATAAAAGCTGGTGTTCCACAAGGATCTATTTTGGGCCCCCTTTCGTTCTCCATATTTATAAATGATCTACCATCTACCCTTAAATTTTGCGAGATAATAATGTATGCTTATGATGTTCAAATATATCTCAGCTACCCTATCGGTATGGTCGAAGACGCTACAGTTCGCATAAACTCTGATTTGATGAGGATTTTTCAGTGGGCTTAAAAAAATAGATTGCAACTTATTCCTAAAAAATGCCAAGCCATAGTTGTTACTAAAAATATTATCGGAACTTCTTGTTTGCCCCAAATAGTTCTGGGAAACTCAACAGTAAGCTACGTTAAAACCGTAAAGAATCTCGGCATAACGTTAAACAGAACTCTTACTTGGGACGACCATATCTCATGCGCACTTGGGAAAACGTATCGAGCTCTTCGGGTGCTCTATGTTCCTGGAAGCTGCTTGCCGATAAAAGTTAAGAAAGTTCTTGCAAGAACTCTTATCCTGCCCGTACTTTTTTACGGAACCTTAATTATCTGCAACTTAGATAGTGTGAGCGAAAGAAATTTTTGTGTTGCTTTCAACAATGTTGTTCGCTTTGTATATGGGCTCCGTAGATTCGACCATGTCTCAGAATTCGTTTATGACTTTCTTAATATGTCGCTACAGAACTACCTCGATATTTAAATTTTAATATTTTTGTTTAATCTGATACAATCTGAGACATCTGAGTATTTGTTTGAAAAACTAGTGTTCACGCGGTCGAAAAGTTTAGGTACACTGTTTCCAAGAGAAAATTCTTTGTATTGCTGCAAGTCTGTGGAATTCTTTACCCGCCGAATTGAGGAGGATTAGCAACTGCAAAACATTGGAAACCGCACTAATTAATTATTTAAATTATTAGCTGAATGTTCTTGTTTTTCTTTTTAACTTCCCATTGGAAGTTATTGTAATCGGTCCGATTTGTGAAATTGAAAATTTTGACATTTCTCAACGTTTCGAGGTTTATTGAGTCGAATTCCATTGTTTTTAGAGAGTTGTCTGTGTACGTACGTTCGTATGATGTTCGTACGTTCCGAAGCTTTTGTTTTCGTTCACGATATCTCGAGAACGCATTGAGATATCGACTTCAAATACATTTTATTTTACAGATAATGAGGCCATAACGCGCAGAAATGATTTTCAGAACAATTAAATTAGCGGGTTTTTATTACAGTCATTTTAAAAAAAAAAAGTTTTAAAATGGCTTGTTTCTGGAATATCTCTAGAACAATAAATTCTATCGACTTTGGCCTGGTTTCAATCTATGCATAATGATGTAGTGAAAAATTGGTAATACTTAAAAAAAAAAATTAACCCATAGTTTTCTTACATTAAAAATTGTTAAAAAAATATCGAATATCTTATGAGAACAACCAAGATATTAACTTCGGGTTAATTTTATTTAACACACAAAGTTATAGGTGATAATCGTTAGAGTTTGTAAAAAAAATCAACTAACGGCTTTTTTTTCTAGGCCAAAAAAACTGCAAAAAAAATGCTAAAAATTGTTAAAAAATGTTTTCCGGCTCGAATATCTCGAGAAAAACCAATGATATCAACTCCGGGATAATTTTTGTCTACACAAAATGGCATAATAAGTAATTAATAAGGTTTTTTAAAAAAAATTAATTGACAATTTTTTTTCTAGGCCAAAAAAAACTACAAAAAAAGCTGTTAATAATTGTTGAAATTTTTCGTGTCGCATATATTTAGAGCAAACAGCTTTCCCTTGATTACACAACTGTTAAGTTTTTCAAAAATTTTAAATTGGTTATTTTCTTATAAAATATAACATCGGGTGTCGATTTTCATAGGGAACCTATGGGAAGTTATCAGTGTGGGTCAACCCTAGCCTCTTTTTTATTTAAATATTAATTGCTGTTAATTCTGTTATATAAATAAATAATAATATTGTTATTTTTAACTATTTTAAAACTAAATTTACCTAAAAACCTAAAAATTGTTAACCTCCTTGTACTTAGTATTTCCTAAAAAACTTCTATTGTTTTATTATACTAATGTTTGTTTATAAAATAAATACAAATACAACAATACATGCATTGACCGGTTTTCAAGGTGAACTGAGGCATTTCCTTTACCTGACATCACGGCACCGTAGCAAAATCACTGATGTCTGGTTGAATTGCTCGTTATGGCGTTTCTCTTAGAATCATGACGGATCTTGGCCGACAATTCAAAAGTTACATCTTTAAAGAGTTAATGCGATTCATTGGTATCACTCATTTCAAAACAATACCCTACCATCCACAATCGAACGAAATTATCGAGAGGCGACATCGAACGTTAAAAACTGCTATTCGGTGCTACGAAACGGATGAGGTGCAGTGTATTTCCCACAATACTGCTCGTATTACGATCTACTTTTAAGGATGACATCAAAGCCACCCCTGCAGATATGATGTTCGGAACGACGCGACGCTTCGCATGCCAGGTGATTTTTTTTGGCATTCAACAAAAAAACGCATTCAACAAAAAAAGACCAAGTTTGTCAAAGATTTGCGTCGAGCTATACCCAAAATTCAACCTTCTCCTGCAGCTAGCCACGACAAATCCAAAGTATTTATTCAACCCAGCATTCAAACTGCAACTCACGTTTTTGTTAGCAATGACGCTGTACGAACGCCTCTACTACAGCCATACGAAGGACCGTACGAAGTTCTTAATCGCAAAGAGAAATACTTCAAACTGAAAATAAGGAATCGAACGGTAAATATTTCTATTGATAGACTTAAAACAGCTTTTGTACCAACAGCTCTAGAAAATGATATCGTCCCAAAACAAGATGTTAATCGCAAGGAAGACGTTCCCTATCGGCCAGACTCATCTACATACACAACAAGATCTGTAAGAAAAGTTCGACTTAAGAACCCCTTCTGAGGGGGAGTGGTGTGGCGCATCTCTAACTTCATTTTAAAATTATTCAATTGTTTCTCTTCATATACTACATCATTTTCATTATGTATATTTTATTATGATAATTTTCTTTTACTTCCTCTTTTGAACCTCCCTTCAACCCGAGGTCTATGTGCTGAGGACACTTACAAGAAACAATTTCCTGTAACCCCCCGATAACTTAAAGCAACTGCTTGCCGAAATATATCCCTATAATAGGATATATCATGTCTTGTTTTTAGCATAGGTTTCTTCTAATAGGGTATTACAATGTATCTACATTGATCTAAGTGTGACGGTAACAAGATCAACTGTCAGCCCACTAACGTAAGCTAACCTAATAAAATTATTTGTAAGTAGTTTTGAATTTTTAATAAATTGGATTTTTTTAAAGCAAAAGACTCCATATTATCTACAAGAATTTGACGATACATCTTGGTAATATCGGCAGTGAACACATATTTGTGAGTCCTGAATCGCAACAGAATTGAAACAAGATCGTTTTGTAGAGCTGGTATCGCAAGATCAATTGAAATGCAATTTTTTTTTTTTTGGTGCACGCATTCGCTTGTGTGAAAAAATTTAATAATATTTGCCAAAAATGCTAGGCTTTGGAATAAATTCTTATGAATAAGGAAAGTTTAGCAAAAACTTAAAATTTTCCTTAAAATCTTTCGAACTTTGCAATTTTTTTATGATTTTAATTTAATTTTTTTATCAGCATAAGGAATTACATAATAAAATTTGTATTTCTATTTTCATATTATTTATGACTTCTTCTAATTTAAGTATATCAAAAAAGTATGGAAAACGTAGCAAATTCTCGATAGGCCCTTGGTAGTAAAAACTCTTTGAGAAAGTTTTGCTGTCCCATCGGAAATAACCCTTTTATATGTATAGCTATTCATTTTCAACATTGAACTTTTGTATCCCGAATAAGGCTAGAAGTGGTTAGCGTTTCAGACCAGTAAGCGAAAAATCCCAGTACCAAATCTCAAATACATCAATTTTTTATTTATTTTTATCTCGAGACAAAAATAAATAAAAACTAGGCAAGGGCCTAGTATGCTTTCGATAGTATGTAACCCTTGCTGGTCCCTTTTGATAAGGTATGTAAGACTTTCTGGGGCCTCATCGAAGAAATTTGGGAGCCCTAGTCCAGTGTGCAAAATTTGATTGAGAGATAGATTTGTAGATGTTTTTGATATCTATCAAATACGACTCTCAATTTTGTTGTTGTTGTTCTAAGTGTATAAAACGCAATGATCTGGAAGAAAATAGTGCGGCATTTTATGAGGGATGCCATTTGGTTTTACCTCTTCCATATGTTTTAATGCAATAAATAGTCTCTCATAAATTCGAT
Source organism: Epistrophella euchroma (assembly GCA_947049315.1). Taxonomy (NCBI): domain Eukaryota; kingdom Metazoa; phylum Arthropoda; class Insecta; order Diptera; family Syrphidae; genus Epistrophella; species Epistrophella euchroma. The sequence goes on from OX346246.1 coordinate 94,600,569, forward strand.
ATATAGCTTATAAACTTCAGGGTTCTTTTATAACCTTTTTTCTAGATTAAAGAATTTTCGAACAGCTATTTCCCTTGAGAACCCTAGACTTTCTGGGTCATTTACAAATTGAAGGGTTACAATTATGGTTCCCAACTTTTTTTTCGAATAAGGTGCACAAAAATATAGTACACTCTAAAAAAATATAGTATTTTACGAAAATGGTAAAAAAGGCCAAAAATATATTTCCTTCTTTTTTATTTTTATAAAATCTATATTTGTTTTCATTTCTCGCATCTTTTTACAATTTTTTGTTCGCAATAAAAATGTCATATGATTTATTAGGTGCGTTCAATTTTTAAATGTATATACACTTGTCAAAAAAATTAAGGGAACAACAAAAAAATCACTTTCTTTTGTGTTTTTTGAAAAGATGTATCTCTGTGAAAAAAGGTCACATTGAGATAAAACAAAAAGCATTCTAAAGCCTTATACTTTTTATATTGAGAAATTTCAGCAAATGAATTTTTTAATGTACCCTTATTGCGCAATCATAAGAAGAAGCACGAGCCAAAAATTTTAATTTTTTTTTTTTTGAACATTGGTATTTTCTTTGAAATTTTTGTTTGATCCAAATCAATGCTTTTTTCGATAACTTGTTTAATCAGTTTTAAGGTCGTCTTTTTTCGTTATTCTACAATTTTTTTTCAGTAGAATATCTGGCTTTGAATGAAAAAACAGACTTTTGATTCGCAAGGGATGACGACACGGAAAATTTGAGGGTAGTTTTAAAAACGAGAATTAATTTTCTATAAGATTATTTCAAAACATTATAACGATTATTTTTTTTTGGCTCCTCACCGTTACATTAAGAAAAGGTCAAAAAAAGGACTGTTTAAAGACTTTTTGTAAATCTTTTACTGCTTTACAAATATTGACTGCAGGACCTTATTTGGTAAGACATTTTAAAGAACTATAGACCACCAATATATCCGTAAAATTTAAAATCGATCTGTTGAAGCGTTTTCCCGAACCGAATGAACAAAGTCGTCAAAACCAATTAAAGGAACAAATTGGGTGGTTCATAAACATTGTGAAATTGTCATCAAAATGGAAACGAAAAGAACAATTTCTGCCCACTTTTTTCACAGTTTTGCGTTAGTTACAATACTGATGAGATTATAATGGGAAGAAAAACATCTTTTCGAGAAAAAAAATTACAACTCAGATTTTAAAATTTTGAAAAAATTATTCAATTTTTGTTCCATTTTTTTTTTTTTTTTTTTTGAAAAAAATGTTTTTTTTTCTTTTTAACGCTTATGTAACTGTAACTAACGCAAAACTGTGAAAAAATTTGACAAAAATTGTTCTTTTCTTTCCCATTTTGATGACAATTTCACAATGTTTATGAAGCACCCAATTTATTCCTTAAATTGTTTTTTACGACTTTGATCATTCGGAACTGGAAAACGGTTCAATGGATTCTTTTGAAATTTTACAGAAATATTGGTGGTCTATAGTTCTTTATAATGTCTTACCAAATTAAGTCCTGCAGTCAATATTTGTAGAGCAGTAAAAGATTTACAAAAAGTCTTTAAACAGTCTTTTTTTTGACCTTTTCTTAATGTAACGGTGAGGAGCCAAAAAAAAATAATCGTTATAATGTTTTGAAAAAATCTTATAGAAAATTAATTCTCGTTTTTAAAACTACCCTCAAAACTGTGAAAAAATTTTACAAAAATTGTTCTTTTCTTTCCCATTTTGATGACAATTTCACAATGTTTATGAAGCACCCAATTTGTTCCTTAAATTGTTTTTTACGACTTTGATCATTCGGAACTGGAAAACGGTTCAATGGATTCTTTTGAAATTTTACAGAAATATTGGTGGTCTATAGTTCTTTATAATGTCTTACCAAATTAAGTCCTGCAGTCAATATTTGTAGAGCAGTAAAAGATTTACAAAAAGTCTTTAAACAGTCCTTTTTTGACATTTTCTTAATGTAACGGTGAGGAGCCAAAAAAAAATAATCGTTATAATGTTTTGAAAAAATCTTATAGAAAATTAATTCTCGTTTTTAAAACTACCCTCAAATTTTCCGTTTCGTCATCCCTTGCGAATATATTGGTAGTCAAATTCAAAAGTCTGTTTTTTCATTCAAAGCCAGATATTCGACTGAAAAAAAATTGTAGAATAACGAAAAAAGACGACCAAACTGATTAAACAAGTTATCGAAAAAAAACATTGATTTGGCTCAAAAAAAAATACCAAATACCAATGTTCAAAAAAAAAAAAAAAATAAAATTTTTGGCTTGTGCTTCTTCTTATGATTGCGCAATAAGGGTACCTTAAAAAATTCATTTGCTGAAATTTCTCAATACAAAAAATATAAGGCTTTAGAATGCTTTTTGTTTTATCTCAATACGACTACTTTTCACAGAGATACAGCTTTTCAAAAAAAAGTGATTTTTTTTTGTTCCCTTAATTTTTTTGACAAGTGTAGATTATTTATTAATGAAATACTCGCTCTATTTCTTTCTTCTCGCCATTTCGAGTTCATGATTGAAAATATTCTTTCTGTGAACGCAGAAGTAGCGAGAATAAAATCTTATACAGAATGATCGGTATAAGATGCACCAAACTGCTGGAGCGAGTAGGTTGGGTTAAGACGAAAAAAAAATCGTATGGGAGGAAGGGTCTATTTCCCCCCGTTTAGGCAGGAGGGGCAATTTTCTAAAAAAATGACTTAAAACAGAAAAAAAAATATTTAAAAACAACAGTACAATTTAAAATGCCATGCTATACCTTTTTGGAAAGCCAGAAATTTCTTTGATTTTCATTTTAAATTAAGTTGTGTTGGTGAATAGTTGTTGAAAAATTAATTTCCAAACTCGAAATTTGAATTTTGGTTCTAAGTCAATGCTATCGGGCACCTAAATTTTCGAATAACTTTTGGAAAACTAGTTTTAGAAAAAAAAGTTATAAGGAAAATGTTCAGAAATCTTTGTTTGCTATCGGGAACCCTAATCAGAACTCTTTTTTTCTGATTTTTTTGGATTTTGAAAATTTTTGGTTCTTAGTCAATGGTCAACATAAATTTGCGAATACCGTTTGAAAAATTAGGTTTAGTAAAAGAAGTTATTAGGAAAATGTTTAGAATTCTTTGTTTGCTATCGGGAACTCTAATCAGAACTCCTTTTTTCTGATTTTTTTTGGATTTTGAAAATTTTTGGTTCTAAGTCAATGGGCACCTAAATTTGCTCTAACTTTTCCAATTTTGCTGAACTCTTTCTAAAACCCAACAGGAACTCTAGAACTCTTGGTTTTAAGTTGAAAAACATGCTCAGAACTCTTTTTCTCAAAAAAGTCATTGCTGCGTGAAGTTAGCTTACAAAACTTTTTTTTCGAATTTTAACACTTTATTCGCCAGAACTATTGAAAAAAAGTATGAGGAACTCTAGAACTTTTTGTTTACTACCGGGAACTCTCATTTTTTATTCAATTTTAAACAATTATTTTGCTAACTTCACAGGACTGAGAAAAAGGCGAGACCTGGTTAGGCGAGACCAAGACCGAGACCGAGACGAGACTGAAGTTTTTCTATTCTGATGAGACCGAGACGAGACTTACAAAAGTCTCGCCTTGTCTCGTCTCGTTGCCAGCCCTATTAGTCAATTCGGTAAAGAACAGTTGCTCTCAAACCTAAAACCATGTGTTGACATACCTTTTCAACATTATAAAATTCATCTCAAAAAAACACCACCCTGAATTGGTGAATTATTTTCTGAAATTTTTAATTTGCAAAACTTATATTTTAAATACACTATCGAATCGAATAAAAAAAAAAAAACAATTCTATACCATACCCGGTAGAACACATTTGTTTGGACCCTTATTTACATAGTTAAACTCTGTTATGCACCTACCTGAAAATTTCTAAAACGTTCCAAAACGAACATTTAGTACATATTTTCTTAACGTTCCCTTTTTTGCAAAACTCTGAGTTACACATATGTACATAATGTGTGTACATGTACATACATGTAGGCCGAGTGGCAGCACTGTTTCAGCTTTGACATCATTATTTATACTTTAACCTAATAGAAGAGGACAAGAGAATTACGTGGAGAGAATAAACTAAGCAGTCAAGTCATTTAAATTTAAAGCTGTTCATTTTTACTTTATTTTTTATTAAATACTATTTTTTTGTTAATTTTTCTATATATCATTGAAAAAACATTTGTTAATATTTTAATTGATTGGTTCCTACATCTTTGGGAGCTCAACCTAAGAATCAACATAAAAAATCATAAAGTCAAACCCTAAAAATTTTATTTTTTTTTCCATATTTTTTTTTTTTTGAAATGGATTTATGGACGGTGGAAGAATTAAAAGCTGAACTATCCAAACTAGGACTGGACACAAATGGGGCCAAAGCTGTCTTATTTAATCGGCTTACAGATATAAACCCGAATTTGGCTAATAAGAGAACAGGGTAATCGTGAAAAAAGTTAGCTGAAGCAGGTAGAGGCGTCAATCAATTAAACAGCGGGCAGCAGTCACTGATGATTCTACGTGGAGCTGAAGGTGATTCATCTTTTCGGTTTTCTATTAGAGATGTGGAAGGTTTAATCTCAAATTTAGTGGTGATGATAACTTGTCAATTAGGTCATGGTTTGCGGAGTTTGAGGGTGTCGCAGTGCTGTTAAAATGGTCGGAGTTGGAAAAGTTAATATTTGCGAGGAAACAGTTGTCAGGGTCGACAAAGTGCTTCATGGAAACGTGCACGTGTAGGTCGTTTAATGATTTCAAGACTATTTCATTATATTATATTATTTGCAAAGCGGATATTTGCGTCTTCAAAATAGAAAAATGGCAATAGATGAAAGCTTTCGCGAATATGTCTACAAAATGAAAGAAATCGGGCAGTTAGCTGACGTAGACGACATTTCATTGATTACGTACATAATAAATTGTATCGGGGCGCGTGAGGATCATAAGCTTATATTATACGGTGTTCAAAGCAAAAGTGGTGGATTCAAGAGGACACAAGCGTCCACAAGCTTTTTTCAAAGCGAACCTCTGTCTATCAACTCCTACTCTCACCTCCACGTGGTGAACATTGGGTGCCTAGTACCTTTAACTGAAGATGGGGTTCCAATCCTTGTAGACGGTTTTAGGCGGCAGCAAACGAGAGAGGCAGCGGAAGAATTCCCCAGATGGAATCAACGGTGGCGTCTACAGTTCCAGTCAGGTTGAACTACTTAGTGAACACCTTATATGGGCTACTACGACATATTCGTAGTTGAGGCCTATAAGGAGCGGTTTATCCGTCTCCCTGTCCTTGGAGTTATAATAAGGATCTCCAGACTAGGGGGTTGTGCGTCGGGGTGACTTCCCTACCACGGAAAATATTTTCGGTTCCGTAACAACTACGAGCCTCGGATATGCGGATGATTTTAATGTTGACGACCCCAGAAAACGAAACAAGGACAATGAATTTCGGATCTGCACGTGGAATGTCTGGACCTTAAACAGGCCACGTGCAGCCGAACAATTAGTGGAGAACCTGGATAGGCTAAAAGCTGATGTAACAGCCATCCAGGAAGTGCGATGGGATGGAGAGGGCATACGATGGATGCAATCGTGTGACATCTACTTCGGCGAATGCTGCAAGGAGCAGGGTCAGCGGCTCTTTGGTTGTGGTTTTGTGGTAAGGGGAAGACTTAGGCAAGAAGTCTTGGGCTTCAGAAATGTAAGCGAGCGCCTGGTCACAATCCACATCAAAGAAAAATTCAAAAACATCGCACGTTCATCTGTGCCCATGCCCCAACGGAAAAAAAGGATGACCCAACCAAAGAAGAATTCTACGATCTCCTCGATGATACGTATGATAGGTGCCCCAAGTACGACGTTAAGATTATTCTTGGCGACTTCAACGCCAAGATCGGAAAGGAGGGCATCTTTGGTTCGATAGTCGGGGGACACAGCCTGCACGACAACACTTCCGGTAACGGACTCAGGCTCATTGATTTCGCTGCGGGGCGAAATGTCATCATAGCAAGCACTCTATTCCCACTCCTTAATATACAAAAAGGAACCTGGCGGTCTCCGGATCAACGAACCATCAACCAGATTGATCATGTTGCGATAGACGCCAGACATTCTTCCAGTATCCTGGATGTCCGAACGTTTCGAGGTACCAACATAGACTCGGATCACTACCTGGTGGTAGCGCAAGTACGTATGCGGATATCCATGACGCCACAACGACGAGCGGATGCTGTAAAACGATTTAACGTCGCAAAGCTAAAATCGCAAGAGATAGCCAGGGCTTTTGCAGACCAAGTCTCTCTTAAACTCTCAACAAGCCCACCACAAGCATAATCTGTAGAGGACCAGTGGAAGCACTGCCAAAATACCATCACAAGTGCCGCTTCTGATGTGCTGGGTGACACTAGGCCACCACAACGAAACCCCTGGTTCGATGAAGAATGCAGACTGGCGCATGAAGCAAAGAACGATGCCTACCAAGCAATGCTGCAGACTAGAACCAGAGCTGCTGAGAGAGCAGCCCAGGAGCTCTATGGGCAAAAACGAAGGGAGGAACGCCGACTTCTCAGGAGGAAAAAGAAAAAGCATGCGAAGCGGGCGGTCGAGTCTATTGAGGACTGTAGCGGCAGGGGGGATGTTTGAAAGTTCTACCAAAGGGTGAGGCAAACTACCCAGGGTTACCAGGCCAGAACGGAAGGCTGCCGAGATGAGAGTGGGAATATGGTGGTAGACACACAGTTGGTGCTGAGGATCTGGAAACAACACTTTTTTAGACTGAAATTTCCATTCACCCGACCTAAATGAAGTGCGGTTAGCGATAGACAAGTTTAGAACGTTCAAGGCTGCTGGTGTGGATGGCCTGCCAGCCGAGCTATTCAAAGCAGGGGGAGATGACTTGGTAGAGAGTACACAACCAGCTTATCTCCGACATTTGTTCGGAAGAAAGTATGCCCGATGAATGGAACTTCGGTATAGTGTGCCCTATCCATAAGAAAGGAGATGCTCTGACCTGTTCCAACTACAGAGGTATAAGTCTCCTCAACGTCGCATAAAAATCCTGTCATCTGTACTGTGTGATCGCTTAAAACCGTTTGTCGACGATCTGATCGGCCCCTATCAGTGTGGTTTTAGGCCCGGCAAATCAACCGTCGATCAAATGTTCACACTCCGACAGATTTTGGAAAAAAAACTGAAGTTTCAAATCGATACACACTATCTCTTTATCGATTTTAAAGTCGCATATGATAGCGTAGACAGAGATGAGCTATACAGAGCATGGCGCATTTCGGCATCCCTGCTAAACTCATCCGCTTGTGCAGGATGACGATGGCGAAATCTCGCTGCTCCGTCAAAGTCGGCAAGAGCACCACCGAAACCTTTGATGTCGAGAAAGGTTTGAAACAAGGCGACGCGTTATCATGCAACCTCTTTAACATCGTACTTGAAGCAATTGTACGCAACTCGCAAGTCAACAACAGAGGTAAAATTTTTCAAAAGTCCGTCCCACTACTTGACTATGCAGATGATATTGACATCATTGGAAGAACGAAGCGAGCCTTTACCGGTGCGTTTTCAAGTATTGAATTGGAGGCGGCGAAAATGGGTTTGGCTGTTAATGAGGACAAGACGAAGTATATGCTATCATCGAGAAAGGAATCTCAACATCATCGACTCGGGCAGAACGCCACGATGGATAGGTAAAACTTCGAAGACTTCAAGTCAAAGAATTTGTCTACCTGGGCTCCACTATAAAATCGCAAAATTACATCAGTGCAGAGATCAAACGAAGAATTACTCTTGCCAATCGCTGTTTCTTCGGGCTAAGAAGGCATTTGAGTAATAAAGCCCTCTCTCAGAGAACCAAGGAGACCTTATATAAGACCCTTATCATCCCGGTCCTGCTATATGGGGCAGAAGCATGGACCCTGACAAAAACGGATGAGAATCTACTTGGGTGCTTTGAAAGGAAGATTCTGCGGGTGATTTTCTGTCCAGTCTGTATCGATGAAGTATGGAGGAGAAGATTTAACAACGAGCTTTACGGGCTTTACAGCGACGTCGACCTGGTCAAGAAGCTGAAAGTACAGCGGCTGAGATGGCTGGGACACGTGGAGCGTATGGACACCGACACATCAGCCCGACGAGTCTTCGAATCTACACCTGACGGTCTGCGCAGCAGAGGAAGACCCCACCTTAGGTGGCGCACACTAGTGGAGAACGGCCTCAGTCAACTTGGAGTGCGTAACTGGAGCCAGCTAGCTAGGGACCGAGCTGGCTGAAGGGGCTTGTTGGTTGAGGCCGTAGTCCATCCCGGGCTGTGAGCGCCATCTAAAGTAAAGCAAAGCAAGCGAAAACTTTTTTGGAACTTTTTGAAAAATATGAACTATTCCTAAAATTCAAAGCAAAAGTTGGTACGACTTACGGGGGTGGTAGGAGCGCAGGCAGCAGTAGCGCTAACGGTGCTTTTCCAAATGGAACGTCATTAAAATATAGCGGTCAAGGTTACAGTAAAATATCACGAGGTGCTAACCAAATGCCTTCCTTTAATTGCGGTTCTTCTGAACATCAGAGAAAAGAATGACGTTTTACATTTATTTTCTTGAAAACATGAACTTAAAAACATATATTTATTATGCAGAAATATGCTTAATATGCATTTATGGTAAAATATAATATGAAAAATATGCACTAACAGTTTAATGTCATGTTAAAGGAAAATTCATGATATGATTCGTAAAGATAATTTGTGATCACGCTTCTAAAAGTTATCAAAAAATATATGCATTTTGTAACGGTAAAATTTACTGCAACAAAGACTCTTCCTTCGTTCCATTTTTTCTTCCACAGGTGTTTCTTTCAACCTACTGAGAGAGAGAAGGGCAGCCATGGTCCATCAGCCATTGGTTCACTCTCTCAGTATCTTGACGAAACAAAAGCCGAATGGAATAAAGTTTTTTATTTGCATTCCAAATTAAAATAGACCAAAAGAGCCTACTCAAAATATAGTCAAATAAAAAATAAATTTTTTTAAAGAATTGGTCAAACACACACAACAAAAGCCGTTGATGTCAAGTTTGACAGTTTATGCACTATAAAATTGACAGACGGACGTTCTGCTGCAATACGAAAGAGGGGGACGGTTGGTCTCCGAACTTATCTATTAACTGACAGACGGGCGGTCTGCTTGAAACCATATGTAGCACGGTTGACACTTGGTCCCGATTGCTGATGTTACTCTTTGTGAGAATAGCTGCGTGCCCAACCTAACACTTTTCATTATATTTTGCTTAACTTTAAATTAACTTAATAACGTAACTTTAATTTTAATTTAATATACAAGGTGGAACGCTAACTGCAGGATCCCACTACCCAAATCTGTGCAAAAACCCAACGAAGTAGGTCAAATTTGCGTCATAGGAAGTTACTGCCAAACTCCCAGTTACTGCCAAACTAATAGTTAGTAATTTGAATTGGTTCCTTCCAACTATTTACAATTTTATATTATTTAATTTTAGTAGTGCAGGGGGAAAAATGCTCGTGTGAACGATTAGGTTCCTTTTGGGTTTCAAAAGCTTTCTTTTCTAAGTTGAATTGGGGAAAGTAGGTGGCTAAATGCGCTCATTGGATTGCCTGCCACTGGAAGTCATATCAGAGGTCGGCGAATTCAATGATGATGACGATGCATAAAGCTGGGGTGTTAAGGTGTGAGTATGAAAGGCTGCTGGGTTTCAACTGCGTTGGCTCACTCACGCAAATTGGCGGAGTGTTGCTGAATGATGACGCGACCGAAATCCCGGGTCACTGATTAGCCGAAAGCACTTGGGTTCGAAAACGAGAAGATGCCATCCAGGCATGGTGAAAGCCTGAAGGTCACTTCTTGGCAAGCGATAGATTGAACAAGGTGACAAAACCGAGATTAAGAGGAAAGAAAAATTTTGAAATTAAAGGAATCTAATTGGATCGATTTTGAAATTAAAAAGGAGAGTTAAAAATTTGAGGAAAATTGGTAAAAGTATTGGTGAGAAAAAATGGGAAAAGTTGGAGGAAAATTGTTGAAGGGATCGTGGTGACAAGATCACGAGACAAAAGTGTCCTAGGAAGGAGAAATTGGCAGAATTGAGCTAAGTATTTTTTTTATCTTACATATACTTTTTTTGGTTTGTTAAAATAGTAATTCTTTTTTTAATCTTTGTTTCTTGAGATTAATTCTCATACATTTTTCGTTTGGATTTTGCTTTTTCGTTTTATTCCGCAAAATTACAGAACTCGCGCCCCGTTTTAAAATCGTTGTCTTTCGGGACCGAGTGTTAATGGTCTTCCTTACATCTTAAATTTTCTTTGTCCTAGTTAATTGAAAAGATCTTGCAAGGTTTCCCAAGCAACTAAAATATTATTTTTTTTATTAAAAATAATTTGCACATTTTTAAACATAAACTTTTTCTTTTATTAAAAAATACTTTCACCGTCGGTTCCGCTCCGAAGGTTTGTGATTTCCTTTTTTTTTCTATAAAAAAAAAAAATTACTGGCGCCCTTTTTATTAATTTCAGCTACGGTCCTGTGTCACCACAGTAAGTAGTTTTAATTAATAACCTATCATTCCTTTTTTTATTGGTATTCAATTAAATCGTCAATTCAAAAAATAAAAGGAACCCACCCCCTTACTGAGTCTGGTCGTGGTGGCAGCACTTTTCTTGCTGTTTTTCGTCTTCTTGTGTACAAAAGTACATTATGTAAGTGTTGTTTACCTCGTGTCAAGTCGGTCGTCTTTTCGTTCGTTCGTCGTAATTAAATAAAATCATCAATAATAATATTAATTCTGTTTGAATTCGGTTCGCGTCGGAAAAAGTGTAGCAATTTGCATGGAAATTCTAGCCCTAGTACTGACAAACCACCGTGGCGGTGCCAAATGTTTTTCTAATTTGCGCTTAACCAAAACAATGACTTGCATTTTGGACCTTATTGGATGCTGCATAACCTGCAAGATGAAGATGACGCTCTTTATCATCGGGTTGGATACGATATCCCGCTTTTTAAAATGCTGTGTTTATAATCCTTTTTTTTTATAATCAACCCACAGTGTTTAAATGCGTGTCTCAAGTATATTCTGCACATTTCCGCAATTGTGGCTTTCCAACCATATAAAATTTATCGAAATCGGTCAAATACTTTTTGAGAAAATGGTACCACAAACTTTTTTTTAGCCTATTTATATATAGATTTTGTAGGTAGCTTAGTTTGATATAACAAAATAAATTGTCTTATCTTAAATAAATTATTATATTGAATGAAATAAGCCCCCAAAGAAATAACAACATTATTACAGCGTATAAACAGAGAGGTATGTATGGTAGGGCATGCTGCCCCCCTGCTTGGCCCACTATAGGATTTGGGGTAGGTGCGAGGTTGGGTGTATGCAAAGTTTCTTTTGCATTTAAGGAATCTGGATTTCAAGAAACTTTGAATGTATCCTATATACCAAATATCAACAGCTGTTTTCTAAATATACATATATGTGGCTCAAAGATGTAAATTTAAAATTTTCAGACATGAAAATGTAATGCATCATAAAAAATTCACATTACCTAGGTACTACTGTATGACTGCAGCAAATTTATATAAGAATGAAATAAGTACCCGAATAAGGGGACTTATTTCATAGTTGAATTTGAGGACTTATTTTATCATGAAACAACCCCCTAAAAATCGATGAAATAAATATGAGTTTTATTTCAGTTTAAACTCCTTGAATAGGTAAAAAAAATCTGGAGAAATCTAGAAAATCTAGAACAGGGTTGCCATTTCAAAAACAAATTTGCGCAGTAGATCATTCAAAAAAAAGTGCAGTAGATTTTTATGCAAAAAAAATTACAAAATGTACCAATTTTAATAATATTAAGAATGTTTTTGTAAAACAGTTATACAAAACAAAATTAAAAAATCTTAAATTTTGGAGTTTTTAAACCACTGCAAGGCTCCAGGTGAGTCAAATTTTGTCCAAAAACCGTTCCATGCTGACATTATTCATTTCCTCACAAAGATTAATATTTTCAAGTGTGTTGAGACCATTAATTACCTAATTTTTTTTTAATGCAAAGATTAAAAATGTACCTATATTTGAGTGTGCTCTGGCTGAAAATTTAAATTTTTTTTTTGATTGATTAAATTTAAAACATAAGAAAGAATGAAAATTTAAAGTGTTTTTTATAAAGCAGTAGTAGCAACATAGGTTTAAAAAAAAAAGTGCAGAAGATTTCATTTTGTGGTAGGAGATTTTTTTTGCGGAAAATGTAGTATAGCTAGATCTACTGCAATTGCAGCAAAGTTGCACCGCTGATCTAGAATAATATTTTTTTTCGAGATTTTGTCTTTTGAGATTTTTGTTGGTTCTAGATTTTTGTGAATTCGAGATTTTTGCATTTTAGATTAAAACATTTTTTTTCCGAGATTTTTGTCATTCGAGTTTTTTGTATTCGAGATTATGTCATGATCCCTTATATTTGATACCTTACCTACCTACATTATACATATATTATTGAATATTGCGTGCGATACGAAGCAAAAATTCTATTTTACTAATTTTGCTCCTGTTTTTGATAATTGTTTATAGTCTGTGATATGAATACAATATTTTTATAATGTAATTTAGCTTGGCCGTTTTAATTTTTTTACTTCTGTTTAAACTGCAATTGTTTAGCTAATTATTTTCATGTACCGTGACATAAGGCCACTTGATGAAACAAAAACATAAGGACGAATTGTAACAGTAGGCCTTATATGTATGTCGCTTGGCCTTATATGCAACGTGAAACTGGCACTAAATACAATTATATAGTCTCAAAAGAAAAAGTGACTAAAAAAATCAAATTTTGGTGTAACAATTTTCAACAAAACTTTTACAATGAAAAAGAAAATAATCTCTGTTCGTCAAATGAACATACAAATTTTTTTTAACCATGTCTTGCTTATACCAACTAGTAAGAACATAAATCAGAATTGTAGACGCTAGAGCTAAGTGTTCAAAGAAAAAATTGAAAAAACTAGATATAATGAGGCACATTTAAAAAACAATTATTTTCCTGTTATTGTAAAGTTACCTTTATCGATAAATCTGGCCTTTAAGAAGATACTCATTATTACTTTATTTATTTAATTTACATCTATTGAATTTGAAGTTATTTTCTAAAAATTATTATTTAATTTCAAAACCTTATTTTTGAACATTTGCTGGCCTATGTCTTTTTTTGTTTTTCGAATATATGAATACTTTTTCTTTCAAACAAAATGCAATTAAAAAAATGCAAATATTATGTATCATTTTTTATCCTTTTTATTATGAAAACCAAGTTTTTCACCTGAAAAAAATATATAAATTTATAATTATTTATTGACAAAATAATAAATTTTACGTTATTAGCTAATATTTTTGTTTCTAATATTCGATGCTCCTATCAATTTCTACTCAAATACTAAAAACTTGATTGAAAATAACGAAATCGACTTTACAACTTAATTAGTAGAAATAGGATCTGTAAGTAAGTAAAATTGCATAGTGTAAATTATTCTATTACACTCGTATATTGTACATGTAGCTTTAACGCTGTCGGCAGTCAGTCCTCGATCCTACAGTTTGCCTCTTCTCAGCAATAATCGTATACCTATAAATATTGAATAAACAATTAAATTATATTGAATTAAATAATAAAAATAAAACGGTTTTTATTTAACCTGAAACATCACAGTGGCGACGAGGAGTTATTGAACCTACAAAGTGCAAAGTAATCATTAATACTATAAAAATGATAGGAACAGTGCCTTCATTTGATTACACGTGCAATGACTGGGCAGTGTACATTGCATAACTTGAGCAATTTTTTATTGCTAATGATATAAAGGATGTTGCAAAAAAGAGAGCAATTTTCATAAATTCTCTGCATGAAGATACCTACAAATTGTTAAAAGACCTTGCGCATCCAAATGTTCCAGAAACGTTAACGTACGAAGCCTTGGTCGAAGTTTTTAAGAAACATTTCAAATCATCGATCTCTGGTTTTGCAGAGAAGCATACATTTTACGAATGTAAAACACCGATGAGACTCTTCAGCAGTGGGCTGCTAGAGTACGATCATTGCCCACAAACTGTAATTTTGAAGACCATCTGAATATAGCTCTGCGTGACAAATTCATTATGGGCCTGGAGAGGGGACCTGAGAAGGATAAGTTATTTTTGGAAGACGTTAAAACATTAACGTTAGATAAAGCGATTGAAATTTCCCAGTCAATCGAATGTGTTAAGAACCAATACCAAACCAACAGTACAGTGGAAGTCAAAACTGAACCAGGAACCAGTAACGGATCTAACCAAAATGTTTTCCGCATGGCAGCGAACAATCCCAATAACAATTCATCTATACATAAGAAAGTATATAAAAAGAACAACGAAACGACGTCCTCGACTACCGGTTGCAGAGTTTGCGGTTATAAAAATCATGTGGAGCAAGAATGCCGGTTCAAGAATTATACATGCAGCAAATGTCATCAACGCGGTCATCTGAAGAAAATGTGTCCGGAATTTTTAAGAACAGTTTCTAGTCGACATAATTATATTGAAAATTGTAGTTATTCAGACGATAGTGAATTGTCTTTATATTATTGTAAATCTAGTGAAGGCCTTAAGCCAATAACTGTCCGCGTGTTGTTGAATGGTGTTCCGATGAAAATGGAGGTTGATAGCGGTGCAGCAATTTCTTTTGACTTGTATAGAAAAAAATTTGCACAGTGTGAGCTAAAATCTACGAATTTAATGTTAAAGAATTACAACGGCAGTCCAATAAAGCCATGCGGAATTTGTAGGTTTTTTATATCAAACAATAATATACATGAATTTTTAGATGTTTATGTCATTGATAATGGTGGCCCACCTTTGCTGGGCCGTAATTGGATGCATGTGTTCAAAGTAGGATTAAAAGAAATCAATTTTTTAAAAACCGGTACCCGAGATACAGAATTATTGCACGTTTTATCTAAATACTGGGAAGTGTTTGATGGAAAACTAGGTACATATAATAAAAATCAAGTAAGTCTTAAACTTAAAGAAAACGCGTGTCCCAAGTTCTTTAAACCACGCCAAATTCCATTGGCAATTAAGAATAAAGTTGAGCAGGAAATTTCGAAGCTAGTTGGTTTAGGAGTTCTTGAGCCGACTAATTTCAGTGAGTGGGGTACACCTATTGTACCGATACTTAAAAAGTCAGGAGAGGTCAGAATCTGTGGAGACTACAAAGTAACTCTCAACCCACAACTCCAGGTAGAGCAGTATCCGCTGCCAAAGATTGAAGAGCTATTTTCTGAGCTGCATGGTGGAAAAGAGTTTTCAAAAATCGACCTTTCAATGGCGTATCAACAGTTGGTTCTTGACGAAAGTTCTAGAGATTTGACAACCATATCCACCACCACGAAAGGATTGTTCAGGTATACTAGGTTAGTCTACGGTGTAGCATCAGCACCTGCAATTTTTCAGCGGACGATTGAGTCCCTGCTTAGAGGCATCGAAGGCGTAGTAGCATTTATGGATGACGTGTTAGTGACAGCTCCTATACTAGATCACAGCTTTTAAGGCGACTTGAATTAGTTCTTAGTAAGATTAAAGACGCGGGTTTGAAGGTAAGCAAAGAAAAATGCGAATTTTTTGTCGAATTAATAAATTATCTAGGTCATTTCATTGATTGCAAGGGTTTGCATACATGTCCTAAAAAGGTGGAGGCTATTTTGAAGACTCCAGAACCAAAAAATATTCAAGATTTGCAATCGTTTTAAGGCATGTTTAACTACTATCGGAAGTTTTTACCCAACGTGGCTACAGTTTATTCACCCTTATACGATCTATTAAAGAAAAATATAAGATTTATTTGGGAAAGCAAAGAACAAATCGCATTTGACAAAATAAAAGAAATGCTGGCTTCGGAAAGATTGCTTACCCATTACGATCCTAATCAAGTCAACTGTAGACGCGAGTCCAGTGGGGTTGGGAGCAATATTGGCACACGTTTTTACAAATGGTATTGAAAAACCCATAAGCTATGCCTCACGAAAATTATCAGACTGCGAACAAAAGTATTCGCAGATCGAACGCGAAGCTTTAGCTATAATGTTTGTTGTGAAACGATTCCACCAATATGTTTTTGGTAGGCCGTTTACCCTTGTTTCTGATAACAAACCATTGATTTCAATTTTTGGGCCCAAAAAGGGTATTCCTATGATAACAGCAAACTGTTTACAACGGTATGCATTTTTTTTTCAGCATACCAGTTCGACGTGGAATACGTTAACACTAAAAACAACGTGGCCGACTACTTCTCGCGTTATTCGTTAGAGATTCCAGTGCAAACTGAAGTTGATGAGGTTTATGTAAATACCATAAACCAAATAGGTATGATTCCTATGGATTTTGATACCATCAAAGAGCATACCAATTCTGACGAGTTGTTGAAAAAAGTAAGAGAACATATTTTAAATGGTTGGCCAAAAGTAATAACCGATATTAGATTTAGATTTAGATTTATATTTATTTGTAAAACTTTACTCAGTAAGATACAATACCTTATAAATTAGAGTAAACATCAGTATCATAATACTATAAGTATATACATTATGCTAGTTGCTTAAGTGACAATTAGATATTTATAATAATGAAAAAGAAAAGCTTAAAGTACATTTCAATATGAAAAAAAGAAACAAAATTTAAAGTTTATTGAAGTTAGTAAAAAAAAAACAAAAAAAACAAAAAATTTAAATTTAATGCTTGCATATCATCATCATCATTAAAGTTATTTTCAAAGAGTTTCAAAGAATTCTCTTAGCGTCTTCCCAAACTGGGTTGTGCTGCTTATCATCTTCATAGAACGAGGGAGTGAGTTCCATAATCGAATAGCATGTACATAAAACTGGCGTTCGGATACCAAAAATGTGTAGCGTATAGGGATGAGGTCACAAGACCTACTAGAACGTGGGAAATTAATTTTATTATATAAATATACCGGTTGATGGGATTGTAAGATATTATGCAGTAAGGTTAAAGTTCTAAGCTTAAACAAATTATCTAGCGTAATGCCATACATAGATTTAGAGAAATTGGAGATGTGGTCATATCTTCTAAGCCCATATACATAACGCGCGATACTATTGAATGCAACATTAAGTCTCCGTTTATGCTCATAGTCACAATTACTGAAAACCTCACAACAGAAAAGCATAACTGGCACAATTAAGGTTTTAGCCAACATTAACCGGGTTTTCAAAGGCGTTATGTGATGAGATGTCCAAAGCATACGAGGACCTCCATAGATCTTTCCTAATGTTAGTCTAATATGATCGTTCCAAGTAAGTGTCTTATTGAATGTTAGACCAAGATTTTTTGCGGTATCAACAAACCCAATGACTGTATTATTAAGATATATTCTAGGGAAATAGGAAGTTTCAACATTGGTTCTGGAGATGACTAAGCATTTTGATTTCTTTGGATTCAAACAAAGATCATTTTTACGAGACCAAACTACAATTTTGTTCAGATCCTCATTAATCTCATGTACGCCATTCTCAAGCATACCAATTGGAAAACTATTATATAGTTGGACATCATCTGCATACATGTGCAAAGAAGAGTTTAGCGAACAAGAAGGTAGATCATTAATATACATTGAGAACAACAAAGGCCCCAAAATAGACCCTTGAGGAACTCCTCTATGCAAAGGGAGAAATGAAGACATGGAGTTGTTAGCAAAAACTGCCTGTGACCTATCGGTTAAATAGGAAAGAATTAGGTTCGCTGATTGTGATGAAAAATTAAACTGATTCATAAGTTTATCACAAAGTGTGTTACAATTTACTGTGTCGAATGCTTTCGAAAAATCCAATAGAGTAATAATGGTTACTCTATCATCATCTAAAGCTTTCCTTATGTTTTCGACAACCTCAATTAAAGCTGTCGTACAGCTGTGTTTAGGTCGGAAACCTGACTGATTGCTACATATCATTCCATTGGTGTTTAGGAAAACTCGTATTTGTAAATTCATTAGCTTTTCCAGAACTTTTGAAAGAAACGGCAAGATAGCTATGGGTCGAAAGTCATCACAATCATGATTCTTAGGAACAGGTATAACCTTAGCTTGTTTCCAAGCCTTAGGGAAGGTACTGGTCATAAAAATATTGTTAAATATGTAAGTTATGTATTTTAGTATATAAGGCAGTATAGCTTTCAAAAAAATCGGATGCATGCTATCAGTACCCACTGAGTTAGATTTAATAGCTAATAGGCATTCGAGAACGTCAGCATCGTCAACGGAAGAGAAGCAAAACCTAGGGGAATATATTCGGCTATTAAATGGAACTTTAGACAATTGTGGCACAATTATTCGATTCTCAAAATCAGAAGAATTTAATGTTGTGAAACTTTTGTTGAGTTCATTACAATCCATAGATGTACTTTTGTTATTAATTCGCTTGCCCACACCAATTTCTTTAAGATTCTTCCAGAGTTTTTCTTTGGCAAGAGAAGGGTCTAATTTTGGAGCATAGAAACGTTTTTTGGATTCACGTATTTTACAAACTACTTTATTTCTTGACACTTTATATAACTCATGCAATTCATCAAGCCTAAAAATCTTCCAGCGTTTAAATGCTAAGTTACGTTCTCTAATAAGAGACTTAATATTATTATTAAACCAAGACAGATTATTATTATTTCGGTATTCCTTTGTAATAAGAGGGATATGCAAATTATAGAGATGATTAATATTATTTTGAAGAAACAGTACTTGTTCATCAACAGATGGTAAACTATATATATGAAACCACTCAAGTGAATTTAAATCTGTTTCTAACTGCCGTCTGTCAACATTTTTGAAATCTCTAAAGCTATACGTAGAACTTAAATGCAAAGGTGAACATTGAAAGGTAAGGTAAATAAGATCGTGATGAGAGAAACAAGAAGCAGAAAGTTGGTCATAAAGAAGAACTTTGTATAGATGACTCACAAAAAACATATCGAGTAGGGTACTACTGTCCTTTGTAAAGTGGGTGGGAGTTGTCGTATTTACAGGAAATAAATTCAGTGATTTCATGCTGTCCGTAAGCTCAGAGCTTCTGAGGACATTATTATTAAAATCTCCCGCAACAATGACGAAAGGAGACACAAAAGATAACTCATCTAAGACTGAGAACAATGGTGCCAAATCAATATATCGATTTGGACGATACACTGATCCCAACAATATTTTATTGTTGTAACATTTAATTTCAATAAATAAATATTCAATTCCACTACCAGGGGGAGACTTACGTATTAACCTGCAATTTAAGTCACTTCGTACGAAGATTGCAACACCCCCACCAATACGACCACTTCTATCACAGCGAAAAACCGTATACCCCTGCATATAACATACGGAATCACTTGTAAACCAGGTTTCACAAACACAAACCACGTCAATTTTAGAACATTCGAACAAATGCCGAAATTCATCCAACTTTGGATTCAAACTCTGAGCATTAATGTGGCAAACCTTCAACCCAGTACGCTGTCCACCTAAAACACGAATCATCGAACGCGTAGAATCATGGGAACATTCGAAAACAGACTCCCTGTTATCATTATAATCAATCATTGTTAAAAAGGTAGATATGATAAGGACCTGACATAGTCCAACACAAGGGAAAAGCCCTAAGCTGCATGACCAGATTTAAAAGACACCTAATCAATGGAGAGATGACGATGATGATGACAAATTTATATTTGAAAGTATTAAAATTCATTGTTAATTTGGATAAAAAGAAAAGACTAACGAAAAAAAAAAAAAATATTTAAAACAAAAAAATATTTAAAAATAAGAAAATATAGTTTCAAAAGCTTCAAGATTATAATAGCAAAAGATTTTATAAGAAAAATATAGAAAGAAAAGCAAAAAAAAAAAAAAAAATAGTTTAATTAATTTCCTCGTTGATCAGCTGTTCCAGTTGTCATCAATGATTTCGTGGCAATATCAGTCAGTGTATCGGAGTTCTCTACTAAAAGAGCTTTGCTGTTGCGGTACTTTTTTACGTAAACAAAGCCCCTCATTGTAAAAGCCGAAAATAAATTACCATCATTTTTCATCTTAGTTGCGCTCTGCAAAAGTAATCGATTCTTAATCGTGAGGCATTCATGCAAGAATACAGGATTATCAGAAGAATGTCCAAAGTCGCGGAGACAGAGTGTTTTTTTCGTTTTACTGCGGTAGGTGGAAATCGAGCGTAGTACAGTGCTTTTGTCGCGTGGTGAAAGAAATTTAATTATCACAGGTGGATTAGGTGTTTCAGTTTTTATTCTTAAGCGGAAGATGTCACGAATATTAAGTGGCTTTAATCCTACACTGTGGCACAAGTGATTGAAGTTCAATCTAAGATTTTCGTTTGGAAGCAAAGGAAGACCATGTATTAGGGCATCACTCTCCGTTTCCTTATATTGGTGCAATTCTTCATTTCGATCAATGCGGGCGATAATCTGTTGAAGTGCGACGTTATGTTGTTGTAGTTGTTCATTAAGTTTCACATTTTCTTTTTTTATGACGTCGATTTCGCTGAGCTTATTCTCCAGTGTTATTATGCGGTTAGTGACATCATCAATTGAACTCTTAAGTTTTGATACGTCAGCTTCAATTTTCGCCGTAATTCTCTCTTCGAACTCGAGTAATTTATTAGAAAGAAGTGATACTATGTATTCGCTTTGTTTGCGAAGATCATCTTCAGATTTTGACATTTCGACGATGTTGTTGTCCAAAGAGAGATTATTTGTGAGTTTTGGTGTGTTAACTGATACTGACGATGTAAAATTTTTTGCCTGTTTTGGATCTGGAGACTGCTGCTGTTTTCCTGGAGATGATGATAAAACCTTTCTGTTCCGTTTTGCTGACATGTACACGGAAAAGTATGTATGTATGTATAATGCAAGAGGTGTGTGGTGTTAAAGTAGTGGGTTTTGATTTTTAGCTTTGCGGTGAAGAGTAGTTAAAGTTTGTAATTAAAGAGAACAAAGTTTTCTCCCGCTAGGTACGTGTACTGTACATATATGTACTACTTAGACTCCAAAAAAAAAAATGATTTTAATAATTTAGTTATAAAACCAAACTGGGTATAAGATTTAGTTTATATTAAATTTTGCCCGTAACAAAAAATACTCCGGAACACTCTTTTAGAAAAGAAAAACCTTGGTACGCTTAAATAAACGCTTGAAAAACTTGAAAGTTATTGCCACACAATCGCGCACGTCCACTCAGCAACACATGCTTAGATCTTTCTTAGTTTGCGTCCATTTACATTGAGGAAAAATGAGCTTAGCATAGAATCTGACTGCATATTTTGGGGATATCGAATAGTAGTCCCAAAAGCACTTCAGAAACAAATGATAGAAGAGCTCCATAGAACACATATGGGAATTTTCAAAATGAAGGGTTTGGCAAGATCATATTTAAGGCTGATTTCAAATGCCGCGTTGGGCGTCACTTTGACAGATTTTTCTTTCAACGCGAAAGCTCACACATAGCAATTTAAGCAAATGGTTTACAATCACGCGTTGGGTATTATGTTACGATTTGGCACCTATTAGCATGTACACAAACCAACGCAACATAAGCTACCTCAACGTTAAAGTTGAAAAGAATCAACTTCAGCGTGCGTTTTGACAGTTAAACTAATGTTCGAATTCCTTTCAACAAAAAAATCGATTTATTTAGAAGAAAAAATCGGGTTTTCTGGACAAATTCCTTTTATTGAAAGAAAAAAATCGATTTTGTTTAAAAAATAATGGAATAGTTTGTTGAAAGGAATTCGAAATTACAGTTATGTAGGTTCATTTTGATTTTCAGGTTCTCTTCAAGTCGTCTGTCATGTCGACGCGTTCGTAAAGCTTGTAAACGTATACGTAAGCGTCTCTAACGCGAACGCGCCATTGGAAATCAGCCTTTATGGTGGCCAGGCCTAGACAAAGATCTTGAAAACATAATAATGTCCTGCAATAGTTGTTTAGCTTTTAGGCAAAATCCTGCACATAACGTTTTAGTAAATTGGGAATGACCGGAAAAACCGTGGTCACGGTTACATTTAGATTTCATGGGACCTCTCTTTAATCGCATGTTTCTAGTTGAAGTTGACGCACATACAAAGTGGTTGGATATCACCAGCGCTCACACAGTCAAAGTACTTCGTGACATTTTTTGCAAGGTTTGATTTGCCTTTCGAAGTAGTTACAGATAATGGCACTTCTTTTGTATCTAAGCAATTTGAAGACTTTTTAAAACTTAATGGTATAAAGCACTTAAATACTCCAGTTGGCCACCCTGCTACAAATGGTCAAGCAGATAATATTGTAAAAACAGTTAAACTTGCATTAAAAAAAGCGTTCAATACAAACTCCGGAAACAATGATTTAAACAAAATATTAAATAATTTTCTTCTCGATTATCGGAACACAATTCATTGCACGACAGGCAAATCACCATAGCTCACTTAATGTTCAATCGGAATATTAGAAATAGGTTAGATATAATAAATCCATTAACTTTTTCTAAAATGAAAATTAACAATTCCAATGTTAAAAGAAAAGTAGAATACATGCAAAATAAACAGAAGAAATATTATAAAGGTAAACAAAACAAATTATTTACAGTAGGAGATTCTGTATTAGCAAGAGACTATTCCAGAGCTGGAAAAGATTTTTGGACAGAAGGAAAAATTATAAAAGTACTCGGTAAAAGATGTTATAATATTCTTGTAAAATGTAAAGTTTGGAAAAGACATGTAAACCAAATTATTCATCGCAAAACTGAAGACATAACCAATAATTATACTCCTGTAACAATAACCGATTTAAGTTCTAAGCTTAATGTTTTTGAAGATACAAAATCTAAAATAAAACATAATACAGAAAATTATGTAATATCCGATGAAAATAGTAATTCAAATATTGAAACATTAAATACTAGTCCTAAAATTGTAAATGCAAACAAGAGCAGGTATCCGCTTAGAAGCACTTTCAAGCATTCTTAATTGGTCTCATATAACAAATAATAAGTTTGTCATATTCATTGTATTTTTGGGTTATACCTAAATGAAATTATATTAAGTTATAAAATTTAATTTTTATGAGTATTTATGAAAACTGAAAATATATTTATATAAAAATTATAATTTAATTGAACTTATTAAAACCTTTTAAAACTATCTAGAATATAAATGCTGCAGAATAGGCAAACTGGAGGGGATATTGTAAGTAAGTAAAATTGCATAGTGTAAATTATTCTATTACACTCGTATACTGTACATGTAGAACTATGTTAATAATATGCTACTCGAATGGTGTAGCTTTAACGCTGTCGGCAGTCAGTCTTCGATCCAACAGTTTGCCTCTTCTCAGCAATAATCATATACCTATACATATTGAATAAACAATAAAATTATATTGAATTAAATAATAAAAATAAAACGGTTTTTATTTAACCCGAAACATCACAGGATCCTTGAAGCAACAAAATAACGGATGGAAGTCGCAGAAAAGTTACTTTTGCTATATTCAATTTTCTCAAAAACTAGAAAACATTTTGACATTTGGTGTTTATTGTTTGACTAAAAATTGATGCGAGGATTGAATATTTAACACAAAAATACTACTTAATAACATACAATTTTGAACAAAATCAGATTTAACAAGTTCTTATTTTTTCAAAAATTTAAGCTTGAAATTAATTTTTGAAAAACTTTTCACTCAAATAACTTAATTTAAAAATAAAATGAAAGAAGAAATCTTTAGCTTTTACCGTTGTTTTTAATGACTTTTTTTCTATTTTAATTCGATTTTTTTGAAAATTGGCCCTTGCACCTAAACGGGGGGTAATAGACCCCCGCCTCCCTTACGATTTTTCTCTTGTCTACACTCAACCTACTCGCTCTACCTTTTTTTTCACAACTTTGGTGAATCACCCTGTATATGTATTGTAACCTTTGTATATAAAACCTATAGTACTATCATGGAGTCGTTTTTTTTTACTTTCGCCGGAGCTACTACGTGGCGTTGTAGTCAGCATAAATATGATGTTGAAGAGATCACACCAAAAAACATAGATGTTAAAAAAGAGCCAAGTTCTCCATGTATACAAAAAAACCTTTATGTAACAAGTCAGCCGTGAAAAGTAATGAGATCTAAAAGTTCGCCAAGTTCTAAGTTTATGAAGGGTTTATTATCAAATATTTTTAGTAGAGTAATATCGTAATAACTCCAAATTATAAGAGAAATTTCTTATTTAATGATAGCTGACTAGCTAGTATGTTTACCTGGCAAGTTTTCAACACATTTTGAATGTTGAGTAATCAAATGGAAAAAAAGAAAACTTGCCAAGGAAACATACCAAATTTTAGTCAGCTATCATTAAATAAGAAATTTCTCTTATAATTACTTATAAGAAGTTTCTGACAATATTGGTTCCGAAGTTAGAGGGGGATCGAAAAGCGCTTGAGTTTGTTCCTGTAAAAAGGTATTAGTGCCGAGAACTTGGGTGGGCAATACCGTGCCCTTTGATTAAAACAGAGAGGATTGTATTATATGATTTTGGCAGATGCTGACAACAAATAATGCGAGTAAGGACTAAGGAAGGAGACTTCCGAAACAGCAAATTGTGGCCATGGCAACGGGAACTGGCGGGAAAAAAATGTTTGTGTGTGTATGTAAGCTTATGCAAGGGGTTTGGTTTTCATGAACAGAAAAATAGCTGCTTTTGTTTGAAGGCATAGTTATTGCATTTTCATGCAAAATTGGGTACTTATTTTTGATTTTGAATTTTCGTGTAAAATTCATTATCAACGCAACGTTGCGTTGTAGGTTTTCTGAATATCTATGCTGGAATTATCTAGAGATGTTGCCATATTTGGTTAATAAACCTACTTATATTTTTTTAAATTTCATGTTAAGGTAGATTATTTTCACTTGCGATATACATAGGCAAGTTTTGCATTCGTAAAAAATCGAACACGCGACTTTGATCAAATTTGACATTACAAAAAGACAAAAAGAGGGGGTCTCGCAATTCCGTCCGTTTGTCTGTCTGTGTACTCGCATTCAGCCTAAACGTATGGGTCGATATTATTTAAACTTGATTTATAATGTTTTTTGGACGTTCCCTCCACACGTTTTTTAAATTTTTATTTAGTATTTTTGGAAAATCCCATTTTTCTCAAAAATGGCTAGATAGATTTTTCTTAAACAAAAATTCTATAAATTTTATAAAGTATGGGCTACCTTTAGGTGTAAATAAAATTTCCAAAAAATGGTTTTAAATGGTACCTCCCATAGAACCATTTTTGTTATTTTCTATTTTCTCGAAAGGAATATGTTGATTTTGGTAACTTTTTTTTGGAGAATCTTCTGAAGGGAGCGGGTCAAAATTCTGGCTATCAAAATCCTGTATGACCAAAATTCTGTTCTTTCTTTTTTTGAAAATACTGTACTACCAAAATTCTGTTTTTCAGAATTCTGTATTTCAAAATTCTATATATCCAAATATCTGTATATTCAAAATGCTGTAAGTGTAAAATTCTGTTTTCCAAAATGCTGGTTATGTCCAAGTTCTATATTTCGAAGAAAAAATTGTTAACAATATCATTCTTAAGCACGTACAAGTACAAATAGAATTTTTTGCATTTATTTGTACAAAAATTCATTCAGGTACGATCTCTTTAAAAACGAGTAAAAGACTTATTTGTAATCAAAGTTTTGTTAACTCTATTTTCGTGAATATATTATTTCTGTTAAACCTCGATATATGGAAATTGTAGAATTTAACGATGAAACTTAGAAATCTTTAGCAATATTGGTACAAGTCTGAAATGTTTTATTTGCAAAATTCATTATAGCATTTGAGTATTTTGAGGAGGTTTTGCATTGACATCTTAATATGATCAATTTGAAATCAAAAGGTACAAAATAGCTACATAAAATTTGGCCCCATTGAAAAATAGCCCCAAACAAAAAAATGAAAATTTTACCCAAAAATGTATATAAAAGAAACAAAAAAAAATGGATAATATTTTATGAATTGGGGTCAGTTTTCATTGTTTTAGGGCTTCTTTTCTTTTTTTTTTTAATTTTTAGGTTAAATTTCAGTATGAACAATGACTTTTTTTCATTTAGTTGGGGTCATTTTTGCGATTTGAAAATGGGGTAATTTCTCCAATTTTGGGGATATTTATTTTGTTTTGTTTAGGGTAATTTTTCACTATGACAAAATTTCATGTACATAATATGTATAATGAGGCTTGAGTGTAGCAACTTTCCGAATTTTGTTTCCCTTACAATTTAATAGAAATTTAGACAGTAAGTATACAAGGAAAATTGTTGTAATATATCATTTCATTCAAACTTTCAATGTTTTTTCTGTATTTAAGTAAATATGTATGAGTAAAATTCTTTATTTAAATATTTTGCTTTTTAAAATTCTGTATTTAAAAAAAAATTTTGATTATACAAAATTTTAAAATACCAAATTTTGTGTATCCAGAACTTGAATTACAGTATTTTGAAATACAGTATTTTAACAACAGTATTTTGACCCTATAGTATTTCGACCCCAACCCTCTTCTAAAAAATCAAAAAAGTCTTTCGAAAAAATTATTTTTGGATTTTTAAAAGTTTAATTTTTTTTTAATCATACACTGAAAGAAAAAATTCTTTTCCACAAGGAAAAAACTGTTTACCACTAGCGATAAAAGGCACTAGGCGTTTAAGTTGTTTGTGACCAATATTTTAAGTCATCAAATGGAAACCTTATAATCTTGCCTGTAAAAAGAAAACCTTCGAACTGCAACTAAAAAGTGCTTGTTACAAACAATATTTATTTTCTACCCAAAAAATGATTTTTTTAACTCCAAACACGAATAGTGTTTGTGACAAAATAAACTGCATTTCTTCGACTATAGAGTTTTTGAAGCTGCCTCTTTTTATTCTGAAATGTTTACAATTTTATTTTAATTGAAAAAAACTTATATTTTACTTACTTGATTTTTCTGAGATTTGAACCTGGGACCTTCCACATACCAGCCGACTACGCTACCACTCTGCCAACTCGCAATACGAAAAGCCGATGTAAAAACTTAATCACATTATACTTTATATTTTCGTCTCTGTGATATACAAATCCGTTGGGCATAATTTACAATATTGTTCGTAACAAACAGCTTATGACCTTCCAACAAGAGTATTTAATATTTTAGGTGTATATTTTTATTATTCATTAACAATCTTCGTTGAATACAGTGAAAAACCGTACTCACAAGCTATTTTTTTAAAGTTATATAGAACAAAAGCTAAAAGTTCTTTACTGAAACAGTCAAATCTTACTGCCCATTAATAAATATTAGTAGTAAATGATTTCTGGTTAAGTTTAACACTACGAAAAATATATCGCTTATCACAAGGATATTTTTGGGAGAGTGTATAATTCGAAGATATTATTGTCTGAACAACATTATTTATATAAACATCGTTGGAAAAGGCTATTACTCTCCTTTTTAAAACTTTAAATAAATTATAAATCGGACGAAATATGGTCGAGTTAAAAATCATTGAGTGCGGAAGATCACTCAAAAACAGCTTTTTAACAATAAATTGAAATTTTGAGGGTATAGGAAAGCTTTCAAGTATAGGTTATTGATATACTCAAATAGGCCTACAACCTCTACTAGGTCGCTTCAAAAGTTCGTGCAATTTTTTTAGTTTTGTAGCACAGTGTAATTAAGTGCCTTTCGAAGAATGTTTTGTTGATAATGAGATATTTATTTGAGTGGTAACATTTAATTTTATATGTAACTAGCTGTCCTGTCATAGCTGTGAATAAATTCAGTTTGAAATGGCGTAGATAATAATAAAAATAATGTGTATCTACTTCTAGAGGATTTACCATCAAATAGAGAAGGAAATATCTTAATGTTATGTAGCCAAACGTGTTAGAAACTGATATTTTTTTAAATATCCATTTTTTTTTAAATTTTGTTACCTATTACATGCGGATATAAGAAGAAAGGTGAAAAACCCTCTTAATAGATCTTTGCCTGTTTTTAGTACATGTGTATAACTTAACAGACCCTCTAAAATAAATAATACAAAATAAGAATTAGAGGAGTCACTGTGGCGTATACGTACTTTTTTTTTATCAGCCATTAGTAAGATTTAAAAATCTGCACATCACAGCTTAACAGTTTGTCGCGTTAAAATTGAAAAAAAAAAAACAACAATAATTTGCCTTATTTCGAGAGTCTATTTGGAATAAAACAATCAGTACAAATTTCAAATAATCAAGTAGAAAAAAGTAACGATAAGATTGTCAAAATAACAACAGTATAAATATACCCTATTTTTAATTTTTAATAGACTCGGAATAATCTTCTGTATCAATACACTACCAATTTATATCAATCGCCAATGTAGAAAGACCGCCATGCTAACTTTATATGAAGATTTTGTATGAAAACCATTTTTGGAGAACCACTGTCGCGGCAATCTTTTTCTTTTCATAGCATACCTACGGCAATTAATTTCAAGTATATGGCATATTAAAAATTTTTTTTGACCAAATTTTGGCAATTTTTGGGAGAACCACTGTCGCGGCAATTTTTTTCTTTTTACGGCATATCTACGGCAACTAATTTCAACTATATGGCATATTCAGAAGTTATTTTTGACCAAATTTTGAAAAGTGTCATGCTAAGTTTATATGAAGATTTTGAGTGAAAACCATTTTTGGAGAACCACTGTCGCGGCAATTTCTTTCTTTTCACGGCATAACTTAGATTTTCTGAGAAAAATCATCTCTTCTGGAGACGGGGTGTTAACGTAGAGAACTTCACAGTTGACCTATGGCGTTCTGTGCAACTCAAAGGATTATTCAGTTCATTTTTGTTGGCATTCTATTGTAGGCAACATTGTAGGTCTTCTTTTTTGTACGATTAATCGGAAAGAATTTTCAAAAAAATTTTAATTATTTTTCCGATTTATACTTTTACGTTCGATTGATAACACAATACTTAACCGATTATTATGATCGAGGGCTCATTTTGTAGTTATTTACTACAAATGACCTCATGTACATCATTTTAAGAAAAATCAAAGATAAGCGAGATATCTCAACAAAAGTTGTACCATCCCAAAACAAATTTTCTAGTTGGACATTTTGTTCTAAAATAAAATGGCTACGTTATTAGGCGAAAACAAAATCAATCTGTTTTTCTGGATGGCGGCTCTTCCCTCACCACAAACATCCCAAAATCTCAAACATATCATTTTTTGCCATCGAAAACTTCGAATTGATTTCCTAATTTGACTGTAGGCGCTTATAGTAAGCGAAATTGTTTATCAGCTGGCGATATTTTGGGAAATAATAAAACTGAAAAATCTTATTTCGCAAAAAAAGAAAATTCTAAGCCAAAAAACAAACACTGTAACAAAAAAAGCTAAGCAACAAATTTATAAATGAATTTTGGGAAATGATCGAAAATATTTTCAACAAAAAGCGAATAAGTATAAAAACGCTATACGTTGATTACTTGGTGATTCAAAAACATAATGAAGAAAAAAAAACTTATAATGGATGATGAGATCAATATTTAATCTAAGACCATCTTAAACAGATTCATACAAATACTCTTTTTTTATTGTATTGCAGGTTTGGGAAGAAAATGATATGTGGAACACATGTGGAACAAAATCAGTTGGTCTTTCAAATGGAATTGGTGAAAATTAATTTGAAAAATGTTTTTAAAAGGTAAAATATCGAAAAATTAATAGTTTAATTTAATTTAATTTAATTTAATTTAATTTAATTTAATTTAATTTAATTTAATTTAATTTAATTTAATTTAATTTAATTTAATTTAATTTAATTTAATTTAATTTAATTTAATTTAATTTAATTTAATTTAATTTAATTTAATTTAATTTAATTTAATTTAATTTAATTTAATTTAATTTAATTTAATTTAATTTAATTTAATTTAATTTAATTTAATTTAATTTAATTTAATTTAATTTAATTTAATTTAATTTAATTTAATTTAATTTAATTTAATTTAATTTAATTTAATTTAATTTAATTTAATTTAATTTAATTTAATTTAATTTAATTTAATTTAATTTAATTTAATTTAATTTAATTTAATTTAATTTAATTTAATTTAATTTAATTTAATTTAATTTAATTTAATTTAATTTAATTTAATTTAATTTAATTTAATTTAATTTAATTTAATTTAATTTAATTTAATTTAATTTAATTTAATTTAATTTAATTTAATTTAATTTAATTTAATTTAATTTAATTTAATTTAATTTAATTTAATTTAATTTAATTTAATTTAATTTAATTTAATTTAATTTAATTTAATTTAATTTAATTTAATTTAATTTAATTTAATTTAATTTAATTTAATTTAATTTAATTTAATTTAATTTAATTTAATTTAATTTAATTTAATTTAATTTAATTTAATTTAATTTAATTTAATTTAATTTAATTTAATTTAATTTAATTTAATTTAATTTAATTTAATTTAATTTAATTTTAATTTTAATTTTAATTTTAATTTTAATTTTAATTTTAATTTTAATTTTAATTTTAATTTTAATTTTAATTTTAATTTTAATTTTAATTTTAATTTTAATTTTAATTTTAATTTTAATTTTAATTTTAATTTTAATTTTAATTTTAATTTTAATTTTAATTTTAATTTTAATTTTAATTTTAATTTTAATTTTAATTTTAATTTTAATTTTAATTTTAATTTTAATTTTAATTTTAATTTTAATTTTAATTTTAATTTTAATTTTAATTTTAATTTTAATTTTAATTTTAATTTTAATTTTAATTTTAATTTTAATTTTAATTTTAATTTTAATTTTAATTTTAATTTTAATTTTAATTTTAATTTTAATTTTAATTTTAATTTTAATTTTAATTTTAATTTTAATTTTAATTTTAATTTTAATTTTAATTTTAATTTTAATTTTAATTTTAATTTTAATTTTAATTTTAATTTTAATTTTAATTTTAATTTTAATTTTAATTTTAATTTTAATTTTAATTTTAATTTTAATTTTAATTTTAATTTTAATTTTAATTTTAATTTTAATTTTAATTTTAATTTTAATTTTAATTTTAATTTTAATTTTAATTTTAATTTTAATTTTAATTTCAACTAGTTTTCCTCTATGGAATTTCGTGGTATTGATCTCTAATCAATAGTTTAGAGAAGTGTTGTACGTTTAATACTTGATACAATTCTGAATACGATAATGTTTTTAAGGTCTATTTATGTAAATTCCTTATTTTAAATTTACTGTACTGCAAGCGGCGGCGTGATTCTTTATCTGTTGGTTTTGGGTGCGGCTTATCTCTTTGTTGTAGAACTTACTGCAAGCGGCGGCGGCGTGATTCTTTATCTGTTGGCTTTGGGTGTGACTTATCTGTTCGTTTTAACTGTACTGCACACGGCGTGACTCTTTATCTGTTGGCTTTGGGTCACTAAGGCCTGTTGAATATATGCAATTTTAATTTTGGCAACACGTGGTTCTAGGGCATCCATTTTGCAAATTTTCCATTTTAATCGAAAATATGGGTGGATCGCTTATGAGCGCGATCATCATTCAGCTAGTGATTATAAGGCCTCCGTCCATAATTTCGGAAAAAACAAGAAATCGCACGTATTAGGCGTTTTTCTTTTTTAGTTCAGAGTTTGTTCAGAGCAGAGCACTGAGTAGACTCTGAGCGAACGGAGTAAACTCTGAGCAGAGTATGTTCAGAGCGCTCCGATTTGATTATGAAAGACACCTGAGCACTCAATTGTCATATCTGTCAAATTACATGGAAACTGTATGAAGTTTGCCGCGCTCAGTTTTTTAATCCGTCTGCTCGGAGCACGCTCTAAACGAAAAAAGAAACACAAACTCCAAGCTCTGAGCGCTCTGAACTCAAAAAGAAACACAACATTTTTGTTTAACAGTTCGGGCTCAACTCTGAACTAAAAAAGATAATCGCCTATTGTTGCCGTTTTAAAAGTAATTATTTACCGTATTATAAAAATTTTAATTTGATATCCAAGAATGGCATTTTTACTTAAAATCATATTATCTGCTCTTTTAATTTTTTAGCATTTTTTATGTTTTTTTTTTCAATATTTATGTGATTAATTTCGCAAAATTACGCAAAACTGCTCAGCGGATTCCAAGTAACATCAAGACAGAAGTAGAAAAAAACATTTTCTATTTATATTGTCTTAAAGGTAGTAATTAGATCTTAGATTCATATTAAACAGAATTTAATATTTATGTGAATTTTTTGAATAATCGTGTTTTGAAAATGATTCACTGCGTTTTTTTACCTCTAGTTCTTAATAAAAATACAACGTTACTTTCGCATTATGGTATTTACGTTTTCTCTTGTTGATTGAATACAAAAAATTAGTAAAAAAGTTATTAATTCTTTACTCAAAAGGTAAAGCGGCTTAACTGAGTGAACAGAATAGAATGCTGGAACTGGAGCCGCAGACGGAACTGGAAGAGCTGTCAAAAATTGTCGTAGGTTATTTTTTTACGTGCCCGCAATGCAGCTGTACAGCTTTGAAATTATTTTGAAGAAAAACAAAACAATATTTTTGTGAACAAGCTCAGAATTTCCTTTTTTTTTTTTCAATAATTTTCCTTTTAATAAATTTTTTTTTTCGCGATACAAATAACCACAATATTTTATTCCGACCCAAAAAGTTGTTTTTTTTTTCTTCATACAAATTGAAACGTCAAAAGTGTCGTACGTGAAGAGTTAAAAGTTTGTGAACTCTTTCATCTGCGGCTGCAGCTCCGTATGCGGCTACGTTTCGTTGTATTCGCAACATTGAATTTGCGTGTATTAAATATTTTGACACCTATTCCAGCTCCGGCTCCAGTTCCGTCTCCGTCACCATTATGTGAAGCTGATTGACGGTGTTGCCAAATCCGGTAATAATTCAGAGGCTGGAACCCTCGCAAGCAATATAAAAAACAAATTGCGATGGTTTCATCTAGCCAGTTTTAAAGCTAAAACAACAACTGAAGACATAACCTCTTACATTTCTTTGAAAACCAAATTAAATTCATCATATTTTCCTTGTTATAAGCTAGTCAAACATAAAAAAGATAAACAGGAGGAAGAAAATGAAGTTAAGATTAAATTCGTTAATTTTAAAATTGGAACGCCGCACAGTGGCCCGAATTGACTTTTTTGGTTGCAAAAATCATATCTCTTAAACGAATAAAGATTTCACCACAATTTTTTTTATCTTAAAGAAAATTTTCAAGGCTATAAAGTTTGAGAATTTAAAGAAAAAATATTTACAGGGTGTTTCAGAATCTGCTGCTGAAATAAGAAGTTTTTTTTTGTTTTCTTTTAGGTGGTTAACATAGTTGTATTTAATTTTAAAAAGGTTGAAAGTCAATTTATGAAGTAATTTGAGTGTAATTCAAGT
The DNA here is from genome assembly GCA_947049315.1 of Epistrophella euchroma. Classification (NCBI taxonomy): domain Eukaryota; kingdom Metazoa; phylum Arthropoda; class Insecta; order Diptera; family Syrphidae; genus Epistrophella; species Epistrophella euchroma. Next base: position 94,634,164 of record OX346246.1, read on the forward strand.
AAAGCAGTGGGGAAAAAAGAAAACAACCCAAATTGAGTGAAAATGTGGCGAAAAAAAAACTTATTTTTTATTAATTGATTTTTTTATTTTATTTTATTTTTTTTTTTTTATAAAAGAGTACTTATAAGTATTTATAAAATATTTTATTAATAGATAACAATTCAAAAAGTAGAAAAATAAAATAAAAGGAACAAACATTTTCATACAAACATTTAATTTCTTGGAAACTATCATCTAAGTCCGGGGAAATGCGTAACAAACTTATCATTTCTGGTGAGTATTGGGCTTTCCGATCTTTTTGTGTTCTTACATGCCTCAAGGAAGAACTAAGTGGATCGGATGAGATTGCTAGCATGTTCAATAAGTCTTCATTCTGCCGAATTCTTGAAACTTTGCACGTATTTTGATATCTGTATTTCTTGTAGTCTTTATTTTTGGACTCTTGGGCTTCTTCTGACAATTCTCCAAGTGGTAGAGATTGATATTCGATTATATTTTGACTATGAACCAAAATTTTATGAAGAGTAGTTTTTAGTAGTTTTTCAGGGTACTTTTGTTTCAATAAATCTGCAGTTTTTTTGGTGTACTCTCCAAATTTAACTGTATTCACTTCTTCCCTGCAATTCAAAACATTAAGTATTATTTTGATCCTAGTTATAACCTCTTCATTGACCCCAGTTATTCGAGCGGTTGCCTCTAGGGTTCACAACTTTCTTCGAAACTAAAGGAGGACACAATTTTTCTAAATATGTAGGTACATAAAAATAATATACGGTAGCCACCTACTTATTTCTTAAATTCTAAAGCTCATTATAAATAAAATCCTTGCCGTCTGGAAAATCAATTAAGTTTTCTTACAAAGGCGCCAGCAAACCAGGTACTTTCAAAGTCAGGCCATCGCCAATGATTACCATTCTACCTCTAGAGCAGACAAATTTAGATTCGGTACGAGAACTTTCGGCTAATACGCTAATCATTGCACTCTTTAAAATAAAGACGTACAATGATGAAAATAACTTTAAACTTAAAATGTGTATATCTGATGGGATACCAAACTTGCCTAACAAATTGCCTAACGAGTATTTGCCAAGTTTTCCTCTACAAAATTTTCCCTAATGACAATTTTCAGATCATTCGTTAAACTTGGCAGAACTTACGATTTTTCCAAGCGGGTTTTTTGCATAAATTATTTAAAAAAAATATTAAATGATAAAGAAATATAAATACAAATTTTATCATGTTATTCCTTATATTAATACAAAATTCAAAAATAGAATCATAAAAAATTCGCATTTTTGTTGCCATAATATAATAAAAAAGATAATAAATCTTCCTATTCATCATTTTTTTTTAAATTACTGACACTTTGTCAGTTGTGTGCAGCAAAACAATTTGCACTTTTTCCAATGGATCTTGAAAAGTAGTAGTTAGCACATCGCAGTCCTGTACCATAGCGAAAGTGAATACTATAATGCCTCATTTTTGTGAGTGACAAAATGTCATTTGATAGTTTGTCATAAAGCAGGATTATGAACAACATTTTAATCAAATGGCAGAAATAATGACATTATGACGCATAACAACAATAAGATACATACTGAGTGTGTTTCTTTATTCATTCCGGTATGTCCAGAATATTCGGAATACCAGTTTTGCGTTTCTTTATTCCACGGAACATTCCGGATAAACTATTTTGTTGTTTCTTTATTCATTCCGGAACGTTTGGAATGCATTCTTTTTATTCCATGTGAAGTGTGGAATAAAAAGAATACTGGTCGCGTTCAATATAATTATAATTTTATGCATTTAATGTAAAATTTACTAAACTTTTGACTTTGAGAATACATAAATATCCAAAATAAAAACATTTATTTCTTCAATTGTTTTGACATTTCACCGAACAACTGGATTGCCATTCTTTTTGTTCTAGTTTTGTTTCTTTATTCATTCCATTATGGATATTCTGGATAACATTTTGTCTATTCCATCCCTTCTTTTCCTTATCCGGAATAAATAAAGAAACACACTCACTAACAAAATGAATAGTTGATTATAGCCTTTAGATTTTTGAAAAGGAGGACATTTCAAAGTGAAGAAGGACGGGAGGACAAATAGTTGAATAGGAGGACTGTCCTCCCAAATGGAGGACAGTTGGGAACCCTAGTTGCCTCCGATTGTTCAAAAAATCTCCTTGAAGTGTTTCCGTCATTGAATCGTGGTGATATTTTTGTGTAATAGTAAAAGTTCATATTAAAAAAAAAAAAAACATCAACGCTAGGGATTTTTTCCAGCGTTACCTTCGGGACTCTTTAGAGTCCTTTTTGACTCCTTTTAAACGCTGAGACTCCAGGACTCCTCTTTTCAAAAATCATTGAAATTTGACTCCTATTTCAAATTTGGGACTCTTTTTCATAAACGCACGAAATTTGTTGAATTTCATGATATGGACGCGTTCAAAATCGCTTGAAGCTCACTTCTACCCTTTGTGAACACATGTATAAAGAGTTTAAATGAGCTTCAATCTACTTGACTCCAAAAGCGCGGTCAAGTTGATCATTCTGGGTTCAACTTGATTCCAACCATTTGGGTGGGATCTTCCCTTCTCTTTCTTACTCACATAAAATCTACCCACCTCATTGGATGCGCCGTTCGTTAAAAATACAATGTTAACAGGCCTAAGATCATATTTTTTTTTACAAGAGTGTTAGTAAAATACACTGGAAGGAAATTGGAAAGTGTTTCGATTCTTCTTTATTTGGTCTTTGCAATGTGTCAATTTTGAATTCTTGTTTTCAAGTTGTCGGTTTTGAATTTTGATGTACATAGCATTGCGGATGGAAGATTGTGTACAGATATTCACAATCATTTTAAGCTTAGCACAAAAAGATTAAAAGAGTTCAAAGATTTGCAGAACTTTTTTTCATATTCCCGAACATAAAATCCTTCAATTGAGCGGCACGCGTTGGCTATCCTTTGAATGAAACAGTTACAAAAAGGATAATTGAGCAACGGGTTTCTCTCCGACATTTTGTTTAAGGCCTCAATTCGAAGGCAGCTCTACTAAAGTTTCAAAAATACAAGATTAATTAAACAGCATCAATTTCGTTTATCTCCACTTCCTGTCATATGTCCTGAATGTAGGTATATGAATAAATTAAATAAAATTTTTCAGAGCGAGTCCTCGCAAATTATACATCCTCTCCTCATTCGTCAGTAAAAGATGTTCTCTCATTAACTTTTCAAAACTTCGTCAAAAAAAAGTATTTTTTTTAAGTATTGAACACCACAAAGTGGATGACAAAATCTTATCCAATATTAAAACTTTAAACGACATCTACCTCGGCAATACGGCTCACAACGCTATTAAAAGTGAAAACATTTCTGTGGATGAAAAAAAAACATATTAAAAGTAATGCTCTTAAATCTTACCAAATTATTTTTGATCAAATAAACTCGCGTTGTAATTTCGATGATACCAAGCTTTCAATTCTTAAATATTTAGATCCAAAGGTAACTAAGATACAAAGAAATTTTAACTATTTTTCCTTGATATCTGAATATCCAACATTTATTCTTCATCCAGAAAAAGTTATTAAAAAATTTAATGGCTTTGAAAAGTTTTGGACGAGTTTTTGTTTAAAAATTTATATGACTTTGTAATAAAGATTTTTTTTCTAGATTGACTCTAATTAAAAATAAATTTACAAACCGCCTAAAAGTTGAAACGTACAATTCAATGCTTTCTGTACTAATTTTTTAGATGATAAGCAACAAGAAGACTGGATCTCTGATTCATTTTTATTCAAAAATATACATTATGTAGAAACGATGTTCCTAGTTCCTAATAACTAGTATTAAATGTGTATCCTATTTGTGATACTCAATATGTAATATTATATAATGTACCTATGTATATATAATATTAAGAGATTTGTCTTGTTTAGAGTAGAAATTATATTTATTTATTTAATTGTTTTTTTTTTTTGCTTGAGATTAACTAAAATCTACTAAAAAAAATTTACAAAGATGTAAGTTTTTTTCAAGTTTGAGTTGTTTTTCTATGAAATACAAATATTTTTTTTTATTGTTTTGTTTAAAAGAAAAAACTTTTTGTTAATTTATTTTTAAATAAACCATGTTGAATTATAACGGTGATAAATTTTGATGTTTTAATGTAAGTTTTGATGGGACTTTTTTTTAAGCCAGGGCTCCTTTTTTTGACTCCTTACAAAAATTTTCAGAGGTAACCCTGATTCTCTCTATAGTAAGAAATGAGTGGTATATATATGAGTAGGTAAGGTAGGTTTAATATTTGCAGCAGACAAAAATGTTTGTATCTTCTGAATTGGTTGGTTTGGTGGCGGGTGTTTGCTGATGGTGAATGGAAACGAACTTATTTATAGGCAAGGGCGTGCACAAGGAGGGGTAATGGGTATTTGCACCCCTACTAAAATTATTTTTCTATTTTTGTTTGCTGAGTAATTCACAATCAAGGGCGTACGCAAAGGTGATAGGGGGATGCCTATTACATGCAAACTGGCTAAATCTACAACTTTAGTTTAAATGGTCGGATTTTCACGGTTAGAGATTTTAAATGAAGAGAAAATTCAATGCAAAAAAAGAGGGTGCGAGGAGAGGTAAGGGGCACTTGCACCACTAATAAAAATTATTATTTTTGTTAAGTAGGTATATAGGGTGTTTTCATAAACGTCAGACTAACCGATTTCTGCGATTTCAAAAATAACAAAAAATTATCTATTTCTTAAAGGTATATACATTTTACTGCTTCGATTTTAATAACTATTTTTAAAATACTTTAAAATCATGAACCAAAACATATACATAGATCCCTGTTCTGATTTTCGCTTCAGTAAAAAATTCTTTCGTTTTAAAAACATAGGTGTTCTTTACTCAATTATTTTGAAGTTTTCAATTCGATTCGTTTTTGGTTGTCGAATTTGAATTCGTAAAGCTAAAAATGTAAGATATTTTTAAAAAATTATATTTTTAAAAACTAATTTTTTTTCTTTTGAACTAGGGGAAGAAATACTAACAACGCACAGTTTACAGCTTTTTTAAGTTTTATTAAACACCCAGATCTGGTAAGAGGTTTTACCAAGCCGAATTCGTTCGAAATTCAGAACACTCTTTTTAATTCGGAACGAAAATCAGAACAGAGGTGATATTTACATTTAAAAAGTAGTTTTTTAGTTGTGTTAAAAAGCTAGAGCATGTTGGTTGAGTTGAGACAAGAAAAAAATCGTTAGGGCGGGAGGGGGTCCATTTTCTCCCGTTTAGGCAGGGGGGGCAGTTTTCGAAAAAAAAAATATATTGAAATAGGAAAAGTCATTAAAAAACACATAAAACACTTACAATACCTAGCATATTATATTTATTATATATTATATTTATTTTTAGTTTTTTGAACTTATTTTTTTTTCAAGTTCCCTTATGGATTAAATTAAAATTATTCGAAAAGTATCCGCGAGAAGAACTTCAAAAATATCTCATCCGATGTAAGATTAAATAAGAAAAAAGCTTGTGTTTTTTTTTTTATTATATTCACCTAATTATTCCATTTTAGAAGTTAATATTTTTAAAATGAATGTATACTTCCTTATTTTAAATTCAATTCTACGTCATTTGAGATATTTTTGAATTTTCTGAAATGTACCGTTATACTTTTTTTTTGCTTATACGTTAATTTTTTTGCTACCATTTGGCTTAAAATAAAATATTCTTTTTTGCTGAAGGGTACGGAGGAAAATCTTGCAAAATATCAAAAATAACGGAAAATTGGATACTGAACAAAACTGTATATTTTGTTTTGACTAAATTATGTTGATTTATCTATTTTTATGGAAAAAAAAACCCAAAAAAAAATGTTGACAAAATCACATTCTCAACTATCAATACAAAATTTTCGAACTTAAGGGTACTGTATACCAAAAAAAATGTACAATCTTAAGTTAAATTAAATTCTAAATTATTTGAGGTATTTTTGTTGTTTTCAAAATGTACCGTTATATTTTTTTTACCATTTGTTTTTTTTTTTAAACCTTTATTGCAGAAATTCCTCAACAGCTAGAGGCGGGGATTATTCCTTAAATACTCCTTTAAACTAGCACTACAACCCTACAAAATCTTAAACCTATAACCAAAAATTTAGAAGTTTTGCACAAAAATGTTTTTGAAAAATTAATTTTCGAACTCATAACTTTGAACAAATAATGAAAAAAATTTTAGGTATTCAAAATAATTTTTTTTCAAAATTTTACGTTATTAAATGATAGTTTTTATTTTTAATATTCTATACTCTTATCAATTCCTAGTAAAATTTTGAGAACAAAATGCTCAATTGTATTTTAGTTTTTAAGAAAATTAAAAGTAACGGGAGGGAAATTTTTCTAAAAAAAATTACTTAATACAGAAAAAAATTAATAAAAACAAACTTTCGCCGCTATAACGACATGCTATACTTTTTTGTAAAGCTAGAAATCTCTTCTTTTATTTCGTTTTTAAATTAAGTTGTTTAGGTAAACAGTTTTTCAAAAATTAATTTTCAAAGTTAAATTTCTGATTTAAATTTCAACTGATTTTGTTCAACATTTTACGTTATTAAGTAATAATTCTGTTTTTTATATTCAATGCTCTCATTAATTTTTAGTCAAGCACTAAAAACCAGATTGCAAAACATATTCTAATTTTTGAGAAAATTTAAAATAACAAAAGTAAGTTTCCCTTAAATTCGACTTCCATCCGTTATTTTGTTGCTCCAAAGCTCATATTTCTATTTATTTTTAATTTTGTCAAAAACTAAAAGACATTTTAACTAAACCTTCACGCTCTAGCTTTTTCTCACACCTTATGTGAATCATCCTGTATACAAAAACATAGTTACAATAAAAAAATAAATACCTACTGCTGAACTACATGCTTTTCTATTTAATTAATAAAAAAAAACAATTTTAATAAAAATGGAAAATTTTCTAGAGAAGTAGGTAGGTACCATAAAGTGATCTTTTTGAGTTATATTATGTACGAGCAAAGCACTTTCTGTTTTTTATATGAAATTTAGTTACGTTAAAATATTGTTTTTGGTTCACTCCACTAAGGTTTATATTTTATATGTTTCTCAATGTTCACTGTACTGTATCTACCTACTAATCTTAGGATCACAAATTATTTTTTTAAATAAAAAATTCAATAATTTTAGAATCACAAGTAGTTCATTATAAATTCACACTTCAATCATGAAAACAAGAAAGCAAACAAAAGTAACAACAGCAACAATAATCAGTTTTCACATTTCATAATCTTCTTATAATCATTAGATACTTACTTACATACTGAGCTATGCGCGTAGTTAGAGGGGGGCAAGGGGGGGGGGGGCAATTGCAACTGAATTGCATTGCGATGCAAGTGCCCTAGGATTCGGAGCAATTTTGTTGCAAAGAAAAGAAGACAAAAAATTGCATCCTGTCTTTTATTATTCCAAAAGAACGATAGATTCTGAGGCAAAATTTCAAAGTTTTGAGTTAGAAACACTAGCGATTTGTTATGCGTTAAGTCGATTTAGAATTTATCTTTAAGGCAAAAAATTTAAAATAATAACAGATTGTAATTCTTTGACTCTAACTCTAAACAAGAAAGAACTTAATCCGAGAATTGCTCGTTGGGCACTAGAACTACAAAATTATGTGCCCGTATCCAACATGTGGATGCATTAAGTATAGGTCGACTAATATTATGACACAGGAAACGAACACTTTTGAAGAAAATTTAACTGTATGCCAAGGATAAGACGACAAGATAGTTAAAATAACAGAGATGCTTGAAAAATCAGAACATGCATTATACGAAATGAGAGACGGAGTGATATAAAGAAAGAAAAATGATGGTAATGTAGTATTTTTTGTACCGGAAGAAATGGAAGACCATGTATTGTATAAATATCATGACGAGGTGGATCACGTAGGTACAGATAAAGTAGTTGAGTTGGTGTCGAAAAATTATTGGTTCCCTAAAATGAGAGAGAAAATATGATCGCATATACAGAATTGCCTTAAGTGTATTGTTTTTTCTGCTAAACAAGGTCGAGAAGAGGGTTTTCTTCATAATATACTGAAAGGAAAAGTACCGTTTCACGTGATACACATAGATCATTATGGCCAGTGACAATTCAAGACATGTTAAGAAATATATATTGGTAACTAGACGATAAAAGCCGGCGTTGCCCGGGTCTTCTTTAGTAAAACTATTGAATAAATACAAATAGAAGTGACACCCAATTACTCAAAGCTCTATTTGCTCTCCTGTGGCATTTTGTAGAAACAAATTGATGATGTAGAATTTTTCTGTACACAAACCGATTCAAAAGGGATTTTTATTTATTAAATTGTTCCTTTTTGTGTGTATCCATAACGACGATTTTTAATATTCTGTTTAGTTTTGAAATTGGTTTACAAAAGCGTGTGAAGAATGTTTGTATGTATGTATTGTTACTTAGAGGTATTGGTTGTTTTTTTAATTTTTGTTTATATTACCATGATTTTTACAAGCTATGCTGAAGATTATATTTCGCATATTTAAAAACAAAACAAAATTATATGAGGATGAGATTATTTTGTTTGCTGTTCAGAGACTTTAATTATTTTCTTCATTCTGATTACTTCATCAAATAAGGGTTAATTTTTTTTTTATTTTTTGCAACATTTCAGAGAAAGTTAATTTTTTATTTTAAAATTTAAAAATCTTATTATATTATGGTGTTTCTAAACCTTATCTTGAATGTCTGTATGCAATATGCATATATTCTGCCGTGTTAACCTAAAATGATTTTTTTTTTGATTATAGGAGTTTGTTTTGCCGTTTTTACTTGCGATATATACGTATAGGTACTATATGGCAAGTTTTAGATTCGTAAAAAAAATTGAACTCGAGATTTGATCAAAATAAAAAAGTACATAAGTCTCGCAATTCTTTTCATCTGTCTGCCCGCCTGTCTGTCTGTGAATTCACCTATACACCCTAAACGCATGGATCGATTTTATTTAAACTTGATGTTAGGGTGCATTTATTTCCACACCACCTATGAGGTAGAATGCATGGCGCGTTTTTTTTACATAGTGTCCCCTGTAGGCCTAGTCCATAGATTACTTTTTCAATGAACGTCGTTTTAATTTTAGGTATTTTAATTTCGTAAGAAAGTAGACAAATCAAATTTAAATTGTATGAACCGTAAGAAATTTTACCTTGCAAAAAAGTTATATGATGGCTTTTATATGTGTCTCAATATATCTGATTTTGTCAGTTTTTTTTTGAGCACTTGGCCTTAGAATTGATTATTTTAATTTTTGCCCTTAGCAGTATTCTTACTATGTGGTGAATAAAAATGTTCTTATGTTCAACTGAAGGACATGGAATTTGGACTTCACCTTGATATATTCGGTAGTACAATTGTGAAACGCTTTTTTGAAAACAGAAATCTTCAAAATTGTTTTCAAAACATCTGATAATATTTCCTATCACCTTCACGAGCTGCGGTGTAGGAATAACTAGGCCTCCGTTGGTTATTTTTTTCATATTCCCGAAATTTAATTAGTTCTTCGTTAATTTTGTAAGTTTTATGTTGATGGCTACTTATTTTAACCTTGAACTGTTTGCAAATATCACATTCCACTCTTTTTAATAACGAATAGAATCGGATGTTTCATAGCTTGAAGTATCTGGAGCCATGATATTGTAGAAGCTCATTTGCTTTAAATTTTTATATAGCCGAAAGGAAGAGGGATTTTTTTTTTCATAGGAATTTCTGTTATTCCTGACCACAGAAATAGTGTTTTCAAGGCAATCAGTTTTTAGATGCGATGTTGTCAAATATGTTTGAACTTTACTTTTTACAAGATCCCACAGTTCCAGTATTCCATTTATGATCTGATATAAACCTTTAAAGCAAAACACATTGCCGTTACAGGAAATCTAAATGTTCTCGAAATCGACTCCTGCGGTTTTGATTAGGCTTGTTCTGAATATATATATTACAACAGTCTATTGTTAGTCAAAAACAAAGTGTTTATTAACAGTACCACCCATAGAACTATTTTTTTTTTTTACTATCTCATTTATCTGTATAACCGATTTAAATTATTAATACATAAATACTCAAAAAGTAGTAGCCGTAGCGTGATGGTTAGTGCGATGGACTGTCATGCCGGAGGTCTAAGGTTCGATCCCCAGCCTCACCACCTATTAATTTAAAAGTAAAAACGGCTACTGCCTCTTGCGAGGAATTGACAAATCCTCCAAGAGTATCTCCTGTCACAGAAAAGTGCCGCTCGTTAGCCGTTCGGATTCGGCAATAAACTGTAGGTCCCCTCCATTCCTGCAGATACGCACACAGGAATGGTTGAGAGTTGTAAGTCACTAGGCCCTAGTTGTTCATGAGCTGTTGTGCCATCAAATTTATTTAATTTATTTATTTTATAAATACTCAAAAATAGTGAACCTACCAATTTTTTTTCTTATAAGATATACATTTTATAAAAAATTAATTTTTTCTGAACTGAGATTTCTTAATGGAAATCAGATGGTGATGTATCTAGGTACCTACTTTTTTAGCTCCCAAAACAATTTAAAAATATTTGTTTACTTAATTAATCTTGAATAATGATGCTGGTGTTGTTGGTGTTTATTATTGTATTACATATATGGATAAATAAACGTATGTATAATTAGGTATATTAGTTATTTTTTGTACTTATAATTAAAATTCGAAGAAATTTACTACAAGAGGAAGTTCGTGCGATTTTGCATTTTATTTATTTCATCTTCAGCCGACGACATTTTCCGACAAAACCATTTCATGTAAAATAGGTCGCCAGGCTTCACAAGCTCATTATTTTTAAAAATTTTGTAATTAAAAATTTATTTTTGAAAACTATTCTCTCAAATAATTTGTAAGTTCCATGAAGATAAATTTTATAAGCTATGTATATATATGTGCAGTGTGCTATAGTACGTGTTTATATTTTTATACTAAAAAATACTAGGTACCGTCAACTTAGGCTCCCATAAAAATATATTTCTCTTAAAATCAGATGAATAGGCTTATGTATTCAGACTTTAAAGCCACAGTGTAAGAGCAACTTACTGCTACCAAAGAATATAAGGTCACTTTATATTCTTTGCTGCTACCCAGTCCATGCCTGCCTTTTTCGATATATTCTTCAATTTATTATACATATAATAATGTAGTAGTCGTGGCGTGATGGTTAGTGCGATGGACTGTCAAGCCGGAGGTCTAGGTTCGATCCCCAGCCTCGCCACCTAAAAATTAAATACAGCGGGTACTGCCCCTTGCGAGGAATTGACAAAACCTCCAAGAGTATCTCTTGTCATAGAAAAGTGCCGCTCACATTAGCCGTTCGGATTCGGCAATAAGCTGTAGGTCCTTCCATTCCTGCAGACACGCACACATGAATGGTTAAGAGTTGTAAGTCACTAGGCACTTGTCTAAGATAAGAGATACTCTTGGAGGTTTTGTCAATTCCTCGCAAGGGGCAGTACCCGCTGTATTTAATTTTTTTTTTTAATTTTTAGGTGGCGAGGCTGGGGATCGAACTAGACCTCCGGCATGACAGTCCATTGTACTTACCATCACGGCACGGCACGGCGCGCGGCGGCGAAATAATGAAAATTATTTTCGGGAATAAATTGCAGGTCCCCTCCAATCCTGCAGATAAGCACCGAGGAAGTGTTGGAAGTTGTTTCACTATGCTTTGTTTCTCCCGTATGCCGTTTTTTATTTCGTCTTCAGCCTTTGAAATGTTTGGAAATTATATGTACCTAGGTATTCAACACCCCCATCCTACCCACTAACCTTGACCTAAAATAATTTTGTTACCTACCCAAATGTAAGTAATAGACCGAGAGCTGGCGACGGATTTTCTGCGTGAAAGGAAACCAAACGGTATTAATGTTACAACTAGTCCTAGGGAAGGTGATAACGAATACGAAAGTCTGTCTGCACGTAGTGGCCGCGTTTCCGCGAAAAAGTGCATCAAAAGTACAACTTTTCTGAAAATAGAAATAGTGAGGGAAACCACTTAAAATGCATCGCATCCCGACGCCACGGACTCGCTGATTAAAAAATGGTTTCGACAGACGTGTAGGTGGCCGCAAAACCCTTGACAGACGCCGCCGAAAATGCGTTTTTTTTGGCGTTTTTTACTTTTTGGGAAACCACTTAAAATTGGTGTCATTCGAAAGATCTCGACTCCCTGAGTGCGAATATGCAAATAACAGACGTCTAGGTGGCCGCAAAACCCGCGACAGACGTCGCTGAAAATGCGTTTTTTTGGCGCTTTTTTACTTTTTGGGAAACCACTTAAAATTGGTGTCATTGGAAAGCTCTCGACTTCCCGAGTGCGAATATGCCCATGACAGACGTGTAGGTGGCCGCAAACTCGCGACAGACACGATTAAAAACGCGGCTTTTTTTACGAAATTCTAGATAACTCATGTTACACACCTAAATACATCGCAATCTGAGGCTCTTGACTGCCAAGAGTATAAATATGTGAAAACAACCAACTTTCAGCTTTATCCAACAGCTGGAAAGCGCGATAAAAATCGCTGATTTTTTCAGTGTACGACTATTTAATGGGCTTTTGCGGGAAACCACTTAAAATGTATCTTAATTGAAAGGTCCTGACCTCAACAAAATTAAAATTTAAACGACAGACGCGTAAGTGGTGATAAACGGATGGTAGCCGCTAAATAAGTCGCGGCCGTTATTTATTGTTTTTAAATTGGTTTTTAGTGGTATCTCTTCAAATGTTACTCAAGTTAAAGGTTTTAACTCCCTTAAGAAGAAAATGTAGGTGACAGACGTTTTGAGTTATATGGACATGTTGAAAACCGCCATAAAATTCGCGAATGTAATTATTATTTTATTGGTTCGATTTTGGTGGTAACCTCCCCAAAAGGATGTCTATTCAAAGGTTTTAACTCCCCGACCAAGAAAATTTTACTGACAGACGTTTTGAGTTACACGAAGCTGCCGAAAACCGCGATAAAAGTCGCGCATGTTGTTATTATTTTATCAATTGGATTTTTAGTGGTAACCTATTCATATGTATGCCAATTTAAAGGTTTTACCTCCCTCGCTTGAAAAATTTTACTCACAGACGTTTTGAGTTACACCAAACTATCTAAGTCCGCGAAATACATCGCGTTTGTTATTATTGTATTTTTTTAATTCAATTTTGATGGTCACTGATTGAAATGTACCTCAATTAAAAGGTACTTACTCCCTGAAATATAAAATGTAGTCACAGACGTTTTGAACTACACCAAACTGTTGAAAACACCAATTTTAAGTGGTTTCCCAAAAAGTAAAAAACGCCAAAAAAAACGCATTTTCGGCGGCGTCTGTCAAGGGTTTTGCGGCCACCTACACGTCTGTCGAAACCATTTTTTAATCAGCGAGTCCGTGGCGTCGGGATGCGATGCATTTTAAGTGGTTTCCCTCACTATTTCTATTTTCAGAAAAGTTGTACTTTTGATGCACTTTTTCGCGGAAACGCGGCCACTACGTGCAGACAGACTTTCGTATTCGTTATCACCTTCCCTAGGACTAGTTGTAACATTAATACCGTTTGGTTTCCTTTCACGCAGAAAATCCGTCGCCAGCTCTTAGACTATAAGTACACACATTATGTTGTTATGTTTCCTGCTACTTTCACTTTAAATATCAGATGAGTAGAGTTAGGTGTACGGTATACCTATAAACAATGCAGATTTTAATGAATAGGGCAACCAAAAATATGCCATGCCATACATTTTTGAAGAAGCTTGAAAAACAGTATTTTTCATTAAACGTATTTCTACCAGTCTTTTTTTAAAAGTGTTGCTAAGAAAAATACTCCAGCATATTTTTGATTGCCCTAGTAAATATCAATATAGTGTTTTGATATTAAGTTAGGAACTAAAATCGTAACGGAATTAATTTTCATCTAGATACACATATACGAATACATACATACATAAATAATTCAATACAAATTCTAAATTTCAGACTAAACACAACAAACATTTCCATAGAAATATACAAAAATAATGAAAACAAAAAAAATTAAACATAAGTTTCCATAGTAATAAGAAAAAAATTCCTATTCCAATTCATAACAAGTTTATGATTAAGGAAGTTTGTTTTATTGAATACACCAACCTACCATGCGATAGTAGCTCTATTTACCAACCGTAGAGGCGAATTTTCCCGGTGTCTACTTCTATTTATATTTATTCAATGGTAAAACCTTATGACAACCAAATATCGACCAAAAAGATGATTTAAAATCAGCACTCGAAAAATGTTCAGCTTAAAGAGCCTTACACACCATCCATGTTACTTGTCAGGTAACATTGACGTTTTTTTTGTCAGGTAACATGGAAAATAAGCCTACACACGTATCAATGAGCATTGACAATTATTTTCCTAAAATTATGTGTGTGGGATGTGTGGGCTTGCATTTGAATAAAAATGTAATGCACCTAATTATGTACGTACCTACCTTGTAATTTTAAGACAACTTTGAAAATCAGACTATTTGTATGGTATGTTATACCTACCTCCCATTACCCCCTAAGGAACGAACGACCGTGAATTTTGTTAGTAACCACTTGACAAAGAAATTAATAATTTATCAATGAAAAGTTAAATTTTTTCTTTTTCTCTACCATATTCTTAGAACGAAGCATTTTTTTCCCAGCAAGGGTTATTGCCGTCTATGAAGAATAATTCCGTGCCAAATAACCGGAATACATTTTTTACCACCCCACCCATCACTTATCAACATCAAAAAAAATTTACCACTTCTACTACCTAAATAAAGTAGGTACCTACCTATTAAAATAAAAATACATATGTAGGTAGGTATTACCTAAAAAAAAAAAATTTTGAGCCTATTCTGGAAACCAGATCCCTCCTTGCGCACGTTCTTGTCTTCTTGTGTTCCTACATTACATTTAATCTTCATTTAAAATCTCGAACCTTGAAAATCCGATTACTCAACAAAAAGAATTAGAAAAACAAATGTATTAGAGATTCAAGTGCCCCCTTACCCCTTATTGTGCACACTCTTCCCACTAAATAAGTTCGTTTCCATTCACCATCACCAACCACCAACCGCCAAACCAACAAAAATTTCAGTCTTACCTTAAAATCCAACAATTAGAACTCACGTTGTAAATTTAGTCGATTTTCATGTAATAAGCATCCCCCTATCCTATTTACGTGCGCCCTTGATTGTGTAATTACTCAGAAAAAAAAATTGAAAATAATTTGTATAAGGGGCGCAAATGCCCCCTTACCCCTCTTTGTGCACGCCTTTTCCTCTAAATAAGTTCGTTTCCATTCACCATCCCCAACCACCCACCGCTAAACCAACCAATTTTAGTAGATTAGATACAAACATTTTTTTCTGCCGCAAATAGGTACCTATTATACCTACCTACTCATACCTATACCTACTCCACTCATTTCTTACTACACTATAGAGAATACCTACCGACTGTTTATGTTTTGTTTTACCATCCTATACACGAAAATATCACCACGATTCGTCGACGGCGAAACGCGAAAACAGTCAACCCTACTCACTATCTCGCTCCCACCTACCAAGGCACATGGTTTGAATTGTTTTTTTTTTTTTTTTTTTTGACGATGAAGAATAATTCGCTACCAAAAAACCTGCATACATATTTTTACCACCCCACCATCGCTTATCCTCATGAAAAAATTTGTAGCTAACCTAAATAAAGTATTAAAAAACCAACCACCCACCGCCAAACCAACCAATTTCAGTCTTACCTTCAAATCCAACAATTAGAACTCAAGTTGTGAATTAACTAAGCCGATTTACATGTAATAAGCACCCCCCATCCTATTTACGTGCGCCCTTTATTGTGTAATTTACTCAGAAAAAAAAAAATTAAAAATAATTTTTATTAGGGGTGCATAAATGCCCATTACCCCTCCTTGTGCACGCCCTTGCCTATAAAATAAGTTCGTTTCCATTTACCATCCAGCAAACACCCACCACCAAACCAACCAATTTCAGTAGATACAAACATTTATTTCTGCTGCAAATATAATATTATACCTACCTTACCTACTCATATACATACCCTACACTCCACTCATTTCTTACTATAGAGAGAATTCCCTACCGTCGATGTTTTTTTTTTATATGAACTTTTACTATTACACAAAAATATCACCACGATTCGTCGCCGGCGAAACGTTAAAACAACTCTTACTCATTATCCCGTTCCCACCTACCAAGGCACATTGCACATGGTTTGAATTGTTTTTTCGATGAAGATTTTTACTACCCATCACTTTTATCTCATCAAAAATGTTCCCTAAAAACAAAAAAACAAAAGTATTACCTACCTAAAAATAAAAAACAACTTTCTTTTGAGCCGATTCCAGAAATAAGCCCAACAAAAATATTGATTTGACGAACCGGATAGTTACCGGAACGAGTCAAATCCGCCACATGCCAGGCCACAAAAGGCAACTCTCCATGGCAAAACAACTCTTCGTTATAAATAATTGAGCTTGAAGTAAATGTAAACTGAAAATCTATAAAACAGAATTTTGCAAGGAAAATACCTACATGCTTGATTTAAGAAAAGTACCTGGGAGACCGAGCTTCGCTCGGAATTTTTGAGTTTTCCTTGCAAAATGTTAGGTATACACTACAGAGTTATACTATGCA
This sequence comes from Epistrophella euchroma, assembly GCA_947049315.1. Classification (NCBI taxonomy): domain Eukaryota; kingdom Metazoa; phylum Arthropoda; class Insecta; order Diptera; family Syrphidae; genus Epistrophella; species Epistrophella euchroma. Next base: position 94,650,951 of record OX346246.1, read on the forward strand.
GAATTGATGGTTTTGTAATATCAGACACATTTGATTAGATAGATAAAATACAGATAAGATAAATAGACAAAACATGCAATGCTCACTTTATTTTTTATAAATAAGAATTAATATAGTAAAATAATTATCTGAAGGTTTTATTATTTTGTTTGTACTTTGTTTGAGTTTTCAATTTATTCCTAGTATACAAAGCACTTTTTTTTAATGTTAGTTTTATCAATTTTCCCAAGAAAAGTTAGTAATTTTAAGGCCTTTTCTTTAGTTGCTCCCATTTAAGTAAAGCCGAAAGCAAGATTTGGGAGTGGATGTATACCTTGTAAAAATATGACTATATGAGAGCTATCCTGCGTAAAACAACTGACATTTTGTAGATAAGGGTTTCGGGCAGTGACGTTGTAAAGAATATTGTTTATCGGAACACAGCACCTCTTATGTCTTCATAGCTATATGGTCCACGATAACACCTATCTAAATACATTGCAAGTTGTAAAATATTAGCCACACAAAACTTCATCGATACCGTATAAGTCATTTCAGAGAAACCAGGAGAATCTGAGAAGTATTAAGAGTGGATCCCATTGAACAATATGACACTGAGTGAACTTTTTTAAACCCACATCCTATTTTTTTTCTTCCTCATATTAATAATAAGAAAATTTCATCCACATCATTTGAATCAATACCAAGAAGCCAAGATATTATGAAATTGGGTGGGTTTTATCAAAGCCATTTTATAAATTTTGTCTCGCTCATAAGAACAAACCCTGAAAATGTTATCCAAATCGTTGCAGCCATTGCCAAGCACCAAAAAAATAATGAAAAAATAGCATGGCAGTGGGCGGATTTTACTTAATCCATTTTCTAAATTTTTTCTTTCTTTCAAAACTTCCGAAAAAAATATAGAGCAGTTTTTCAAAAAATTAATAAATAAGAAAATTGGAGTTGTTTTTCAACTCACAGAACCAAACACTGAAAATATCATCCAAACCATTAGAGAGTGGGCGTGGCAGTAGGCGTATTTTACTAAGAAAACTTTCCTATTTTTTTCCTTGCTAAAAAAAAATGAAAATTTCATCTAAATCGATTAGGTAAGTAGTTTCTGAGAAATTGAGTAAGAGCATTTTACGAGAAAGAAGGGGTGATAAGAAAAGTGCGTGTCGCACTGAGTGGATTTTAATAAAACTAATTTTTAATTTTTTTTATTGTTCATTAGAACAAACTCTGAAAATTAAATCCAACTCGTTGGGACCGTTATCGAGGAAACCAAGAAATAATAAAAAGTGGGCGTGGCAGTGGCTGGATTTTACTAAAAGTATGGCCGGAATGGATCAGATACGCATTTACTGCGCAAACGGCGCATCCAAATCTTTTTAGCTGCTTCGATTTAAAATGTTTTTTTTGCGTTCCGAAATGTCAAACTTATGCAGTGTAATATTTCTACAAAGCATCAAATTTGCGTTGCTGATGCGTATCAAAAACATTTTTTATACTTCGAAACTCAGCCTATTATTGGAATTTTTTTCTAGCTCAAAAGACAAAACTCAGAAAAATTCAACTAAGTAGATCAATTCGCTGCCGAGAAATTAAGGAAAATGAATAAAAAATGTGGGTGTGGCATTGGGTGGCTTTAACCATACAAAATTTAGAATTTTTTTCTCGTTCATTAAAACAAACACGGAATTTCATCAAAGTCGTTACAACAATTTCCGAGAAACCAAAAATTAATAAAAGTGAGCGTGTCAGTGGGCGCATATAACTTAAAATATTTTTTTTTTAATTTTGTGTTTGTTGAAAAGAAAAAACTAAAAATTTCAATCAATTCGATTGATACATTTTCTAGTGAGATCAATTATTTCAAAATTTCAAAATTTTGTTCTCGTTCATGAACAAACTCTGAAAACTTCATCAATTTCGTTAGGGACGTTTCCGAGAAACCGAACATTAATAAAAGGGGGCGTACCAGTCGGCGGATATAAACAAAAACTTTTTTTTTTTTTTCTGCTCAAAAGAAAAAACTCTGAAAATTTTAATTAAATCGATTGATTCGATTTCCAGTGGTCGGATCTTACCCAAGCTTCGAAATTTTTTTCGTTCATAAAAACATATTCTCAAAATCTTATCAAATTCGATTGAAATGTTTCCGAGAAACCAAACATTAATAAAAGTGGGCGGGGCAGTGGGCGGATTTTACCATAAAAAATTACAAAAACTTTTTCCCATCAATAAGAAATAACTTTGAAAATTTTATCAAAATCGTTAGAACCGTTCCCGAGAAACCAAAAATTTATAAAAGTGGGCGTGACGGTGGGTGGATAGAACTAAAAATAGTTTTTGAATTTTTTTCTTGCTCAAAAAAAAAAAACACTGAAAATGTTAATCAAATCGATTGACTTGTTTTCGAGAAGTACCAATAAATAGTAAAGTGGGCGTGGCAGTGGGTGGATTTGACAAAAACAAATTTCCAAATTTTTTTCTCATTCATAAGAACAAACTCCGAAAATTTCATCAAAATCGTTAGAGCCGCTTCCGAGAAACCAATAATTGATATAAGTGGGCGGATATTACTAAAAATATTTTTTAAATTTTTTTCTTCCCCAAAAAAAAAACACCCTGAAAATTTTAATCAAATCGATTGATTTGTTTCCGAGAAAGACCAATAAAAAGTGAAAGTGGGCGTGGCAGTGGGCGGATTTGATCAAGACAAATTTCGAAATTTTTTCTCGTTCATAAGAACAAACTCCGAAAATTTCATCAAAATCGTTGAAGCCATTTCCGAGAAACCGAAAATTGATAAAAGTGGGCGTGGAAGTGGGCGGATATTATTAAAAATATTTTTTTAATTTTTTTCTTGGCAAAAAACACACCCTGAAAATTTTAATCAAATCGAATAATTCGTTTCCGAGAAAGACCAATAAATAGTAAAAGTGGGCGTGGCAGTGGGCGGATTTGACTATAACAAATTCCAAAATTTTTTCTCGTTCATAAGAACAAACTCCGAAAATTTCATCAAAATCGTTGAAGCCATTTCCTAGAAACCAAAAATTGACAAAAGTGGGCGTGGAAGTGGGCGGATATTACTAAAACAATTTTTTTAATTTTTTTCTTAGCCAAGAAAACCCACCCTGAAAATTTCAATCAAATCGATTGACTCGTTTCTGAGAAAGAACAATAAATAGTAAAAGTGGGCGTGGCAGTGGGCGGATTTGGCCATAATAAATTTCGAAATTTTTTTCTCGTTCATAAGAACAAACTCCGAAAATTTCATCAAAATCGTTAGAGCCGTTTCCGAAGAACCAAAAATTGATAAAAGTGGGCGTGGAAGTGGGCGGATGTTACAAAAAATATTTTTTTAATTTTTTTCTTGCTCAAAAGAAAACACCCTGTAAATTTCAATCAATTGGATTTATTCGTTTCCGAGAAATTGAGAAAATTAAATAGTTTTCAAGAGGAAAAGAAATGTGAAATGTGGGCGTGGCAGTGGGCGGATTTTCATAAAAAAAAAATTTTTAATTTTTCCTCACTCATTAGAATAAACTCTGAACATTTCATCCAAATCGTTAGAGCCGTTTCCGAGAAACCAGTTATATATATATATATATATATATATATATATACAAGAATTGCTCGTTTAAAGTAATAAGATTTCCATACGATTTTTTTTGTGGTAAGTTTTTAATTTGTTTATTATTCTGTATTTAACAAAAAATTTCTTTTCTGCTGTATCCTATAGCATACCAGATAAGTGAAATTTGTATTATATCTATTTTTTAAAAGAGTTTTTTTGTTTGTTTGTGAGTTTAGTGCATGCATACAGCCAAACTGACAAACAAAAAAAGTTACTCTTTTATATAATAGTATAGATAATAGATGCGTTTACGAAATTCGTAAGGCTTTACTCCACTAAGACTACAAATACTAAACAAGTAATACAAGCGTTAGGTTAGGTTAGGTTAGGATAGGAGGGGCGTGCCCAGCTCTGAGGCTGTTGCGTACACGGGGGCCTATTGGTCCATTGTGATCCCCTATAACAGAGATTAATCCTAAGCTAGTGGTTGACATAGACTGGTTCATTTACGAACCAGCCCGTGCTTTCTATATATTTCCTCATGTTTGCCATTGAGACCTGCGCTAAATCGTCCAGTTCTCCAACAAACCTGTTTCCAAGGTAACGGAGGCGGTTTGTTTGGAGGTTTGGGCAATCGCAGAACAGGTGTTTAATGGTTTCTATTTCTTCAACATCCTGACAGCTCCTGCAGAAATCGGGTGCGTGTACACCCAATTTAGTGGCCATTATGCCAATGGCACAATGTCCCGTCAGTACACCTATCAGGGTTCTGATATTCTTTTTACGCAGCGATAAAATATACTGAGTTTTCTTTTCATTAATTCTAGGCCATAAACTTCTAGAGATGGCGCAATCGTTCCTGGATATCCAGGAGTTATTGATTTGCTCTTTTGTTATTAGGTCTATCTTCCTTTTAATTACGCTAATAGGGACGTTTAGTCCCATGTCTAATTGGCTACTACTGTCTGTATATGATATTGACCCCTTCCTTGCCAGTGCATCTGCTATGTCATTCCCTTCTATATTGCTATGTCAAGGAACCCAGCAGAGTTTGACTTGGTTAGTGTAACATATATTGTTCAGTTTGCCTCGACATTTTGCTACTACCTTGGATCTTATAGTCTCACTGGCTAATGCTTTGATAGCAGCTTGGCTGTCGACGAAAAAAGTGATCTCTGACGAGCTCAGTTTTTTCTCGTGAACAATTTCGGCTGCTTTTTCAATAGCATAAATCTCAGCTTGAAAGACACTACACTCATCTGGGAGTTTATAAGATTCTCTAATATTAAGAGCTTCACAAAACACCCCTGCTCCTGTTCCTTCTTCCATTTTTGACCCATCAGTGTAGAAGGGGATACCCCGTTCTCTGAGTAGTGAGTTGGGCTCCCATCCATGTCTTTCGGGTATTATAACCGAGAAGTTTTTTCTAAAATCTATTACGGGTGGGAAGTAGTCAGTGGTCACATCAAGTCCGGCATATTTTTGCCAGATAGACCCATGACCAAAGGTGCTGTGCTTCCAAGAGCACATTTCCTTAAGTCGAAGAGCACTTTTGGCTGCTGTACATCTTATAATACTCATCCAGAGCTAGAAGGTTGAGAATAATTTCCAGCCCTACTTGTGGAGTAGACCTCCGTGCCCCCGTTATTCCTATACAGGCTAATCTCTGTACCTTGTTCAGGTTTTTGAGGTAGCTATCCTTTTCTACGGCTTTCCACCATACAATCGAACCGTGTACATCCATTGGATGACTTGCGGTCGCATTCCCTACCGGGTACCAAAGGTTTTTTTGCATGTGTAGAAAGCACAAAGTGCTCTCTTTGTTCTTTCCTCTGTGTTTCGTTTCCATGTTAGCTTTTAATCAAGGATTACTCCAAGATATTTGGCTTCATTGGAGAGTTTCAGAGGTATTTCATTTAGCTTGGGAGGAGTAAAATCCTCTAGTTTTCTTTTCTTCGTAAACAGAACAAGTTCAGTTTTTGAAGGGTTAACCCCGAGACCGTTTTGTTCTGCCCATGAAGATAGTTCATTAAGTGCAGATTCCATAATATCCCTGATAGTAGTAAGATATCAAAATTACTATGTCGTCTGCATAGGCCACTGTGTTGATACCTTTATTCCTAAAACTTGTAAGAATTTTGTTAACAACTAGGACCCAGAGGAGAGGTGAGATTACCCCTCCCTGTGGTGTGCCTCTTGTAACTGTTTTCTCAAAAATAGTGTCTCCAAGTTGCGAGTTTATGACCCTACCACTGAGCATGGAATAAATCCAGTCCACAACGGCAGATTCAACTCCAACCTCTTCCAGAGCAGTTTTTATGGACTCGGTTTTTACGTTGTTAAACGCTCCTTCGATGTCCAAAAATGCTGCCAGGGTATGTTCTTTGTACTCGAGACTTTTCTCAACTTGGGAAACTACTTTGTGCAACGCTGTCTCTACTGACTTACCTTTAAGGTAAGCGTGTTGGTAGTTGCACAAATTATTTGGATTAAGAAGGTCCCGAACATGCAGATCAAGAATCCTCTCCAGTGTTTTAAGAAGAAACGAAGAGAGGCCTATCGGTCTGTAATCTTTTGCAGTCGAATGTGTCGGTTTTCCAGCTTCTGGAATAAAGACCACTTTGACTTTTCTCCAGCTGTTAGAGACGTATCTAAGTTTAATGCAACTTTTGAAGATAACCCTTAGCCATGGGGTGATTATCTGTAGAGCATGTTGAAGAAATGCCGGAATAATCTCGTCTGGTCCAGCTGATTTAAAGGGTTTGAACGAGTTTATTGCCCACATAATCTTCTGATCTGTGATAACCTGTTCCGAGTCCGGTGCTGGTTGATCAGTGTGTAAAGAGTTTGATATTATATAACCTGAGTCCTCAGGACTCTTACATCCAGGGAAATGCGTTTTCATAAAGAGTTCAAGTTTTTCCTGGCTCGAGTTCGACCACGATCCGTCGGGATGTTTGATATACCCCGGAATCGCCGGTTTTGAAGCAAGAATCTTGCGAAGCCTCGCTGCTTCACTTGTGTTTTCAATGGATTCACAATGTTTAGCCCATGAAATCTTCTTGGCTTTCCTTAACTCTTTGGAGTATGAGTTAAGTTCAGCTCTATATAAATTCCAGTCTTTTTCTAATTTGCTCAGTTTGGCTTTGTTGAAAAGTTTTCTGACCCCTGTTCTTAGTTTCTTAAGTTCACTACTCCACCATGGTGGATAAGTGGGTTTAGTATTACGAGATATAGGGCAGTGTTTTTCAAATGCCGTTTTTATTTTACTAGTAAGCGAGCGGTCAACTCGCCGATTCTCTTCAGTATTTACACCAGCGCCAGCGATCTGATAGGTAGTCTAACTCAGGCAATGTGTATGCCGATGATCTAATTGCGTACAGAACGGCCCCAAAAGTCGAGGTCATCAGAATTCTTTTGCAACGTGACTTCGAGAAGATTCAACGATATTGTGATGACTGGAAGTTAAAAATTAACTTTCAGAAATCAGAAACTATTCTGTTTAGGACTCCGTTGCATGGAGCCACAGGGGATACGAGAAAGAACTGGCGCAAGCTGGTGATCGTAGGGCCAAATGGACATCCACTGGCGAGTAAAAGTGTAATAAAGTACATTGGCATCTGGTTGGATCAGTATTTGTATTTCGACAGACATATAAATGCTGCTCTGACCAGGGCTAGGGGAGCTTTTGCCCTGACGAAACGGTTGTTTTATAGCAGCCGGCTTGACACCAGGGTGAAGGTGATTTGCTACATGGCCCTCATCCGGCCGATGATTGCCTATGGGTGCCCGAATGGAAAAGATTCGGGTGTTTGAGAGGCAGTGCCTAAGACGCTGCCTTGGATTACACAGAACACCAGAGTCGGAGTACAAACATTATTATTCCAACCAGGCTCTATACAACGGGGCCAACATAAACAAAATAGATAACTTTTTGTTGAAGCTGATTCGGGGTCACATTGCAAGAGCGATGTCCTCGACAAACAGCCTTATTTTTGGGGCCTATTACCCCAACGACGAATACTACGAGAGTGTGCGTTTAAGCGGCTTTATTCCGCCCGATGCATTCCTCTATCTAGACAGTCGAGTGCTGATACAGGATAGATTGGCAGTTCCGCTAATCTACCACGTCGGCCGTAGAACTGTAGACAGGCGGCTCCTTTACAACCGAGACGTCCTCGCACAAGGCGGCGCTGAGCGCCTTCGGTTCAGTAGGACTGTGTCCGATCGGGACCGAAGAGATAGGGTAAGGCAGGAGAACCAGTTTTGGTGGTTTAAAAATGAAAGTTCTTCTACTGATATATAAAAGTTGGCACATCTTCTATGTCTTGGCCGACTTACATAGATTTATGTTAATTAGTGTAAGCAGGGACAGTCAGGGTGGCACAAAAAAAAAAAAAAAAAAAAATTATAAAAAAAAAAAAATAAAAAAAAAAAAAAAACAACCCAAAAATCCAAAAACAAAATTTTAAAACGGAAAAATGCTTGCTGCGGCTGTTCTAGTTTTAAGTAGTTCTAAGTAGTTTGAATTAGCTTTAAGTAGTTTTAAGTAGTCTTAATTACCTTTAGTTTAGTTTAGTTTAGTTTTATTTAGTTTTTTTGAAAATTCTTCTCGGTGAAAAATAAAACCGATACGGAATTTAGTCTTAATTTAGTTTTTAGGCCGAAAGGCATTAGCATTAAGTTATTGTTTAGCTTAGAGTGCCCGTATGGGGCCAGTAAGTTAGTTGTAAGTTATTGATAAGTAGGCTAGTTTTTATGAATTTTTGTCTAGCTTTAAGTTAGTTATAAGATTGATGAAAAATAAAAATGAATTTGAAAAAAAAAAAAAAAAACCAGGCTGGTACACGAGGGGTCGCAAGTTCAACTCTCACTAATTTTTTGTTTTCACTTATAATTTGTTTTTTATTATTAAACTAGCAGACCCGTGCTCGCTTTGCTTCGCATGTTAAAATACTTTATGATTATAAAATATATTTGTATTTGTTTTTTGATATTTTTATATTTGAATATCTGAAATTTTAAACAATTTATCCCTTTTTTTATATATTTTAACTCTTCTCTGGTAAACTCTTGTAAATTTTGAACACAAAAGTAGCCTATGTCCATCCTCATGTTCACAGCTCTCGCTCTACCAATTCTCATTACAATCAATTAAGTATTTTCAGAGATTAAGAGGAACAACCAGACAGACAAACAAACTTTCACATTTATAATATTAATAGGATAATAGGATAGGAAGGATAAAAAAAGCAAATTGATTAACTTCAAATTAATTATTTTACTAACACAAAAAAATTTCGTCAATTTAAAACCAAAATATTAATTGACCAAAACAAACAAACAAAAATGTAATTTCGATGCATGAATAAAATGGAAAAATTTCAGTTCGCAAGTCGAATTTTGAACTTTTCAAAATTTCTAAAAATTAACAATGCCTGAGTCTGATTTGCACACCAAAAATTTGAATTTGCACACATCTGGTTAATTTTTAAATCAATGATTAAAAAGTGCTTAAAACATACAAAAATGCACTTTGCCATGTCTGACTAAAATTGGAATATTTCAGTAACCAAATCGAATTTCGAAGTTTTTAAAATTTTTACAAATTAACAATGCCTAAACCTAATTTGCACACCAACAATTTGAATTTGCACACCTCTGGGTAATTTTTAAATCAATGATTAAATAGTGCTTAAAACATACAAAAATGCACTTTGCCATGTCTGACTAAATTTGAAATATTTCAGTAACCAAATCGAATTTTGAACTTTTCAAAACGTATAAAAATAAACAATGCCCAAATCTAATTTGCACATTAAAAAACTTCAATTTGACTAATTAATAAATTAATGATTAAAAAATCATGAATACATACCAAAATGCACTTACCATGTCTGAGTAAGTCATCCCATCATGGGATGGGGGTCTATTTCCCCCGTTTAGCCGGGAGGGGCAATTTTCAAAAAATTGACTTAAAACACAAAAAATATTCTTAAAAAACAACGATTACACTTACAATGCCTAGGGCTGGCAACGAGACGAGACCAGGCGAGACTTTTGTTAGTCTCGTCTCGGTCTCGTCAAAATCGAAAAATTTCAGTCTCGTCTCGGTCTCGCCTAACCAAGTCTCGTCTCGATCTTGGTCTTGCCTTTTTCTCGTGAAAATTTTAATGTGCCAGTCAAGTCTTGGTCTCGGTCGAATTTCGAATTTTTTTAGGTAAAATTTGAATTTTGTAGAGGTTTTTTAATACATTTAAATCGGAGTCATCCTTCAATGGATTTTGACAAATTCAAAATTCGATTTGGTTACTGAAATATTTCAAATTTCGTTAAACATGGCAAAGTGAATTTTTGTATGTTTAGCACTTTTTAATTATTGATTTAAAAATTACCCAGAGGTGCGCAAATTAAAATTATTGGTGTGCAAATTAGATTTGGGCATTTTTTATTTTTATACATTTCGAAAAGTTCAAAATTCGATTTGGTTACTGAAATATTTCAAATTTCGTTAAACATGGCAAAGTGCATTTTAGTATGTTTTTTTTGCACTTTTAATTATTGATTTAAAAATTAACCAGAGGAGTGCAAATTAGATTTGGCCATTATTAATTTTTAAAAACTTTAAAAAGTTCAAAGTTCGATTTGGTTACTGAAATATTTCAATTTTCGTCAGACATGGCAAAGTGCATTTTTGTATGTTTTAAGCACTTTTTAATCATTGATTTAAAAAATAACCAGAGGTGTGCAAATTCAAATTGTTGGTGTGCAAATTAGATTTGGGCATTTTTTATTTTGTGTTAGTAAAATAATTAATTAATCAATTTGCTTTTTTTATTTAATAATAAAAAACACATTATAAGTGAAAAAAAAATTTGGTATATTACGGATTTTAATTTGGCAGCTTTTTACCATGCCCATGTGCATTATGAAATTCAACGTGGTTACTGAGATATAGCCATTTGAAAATTGCATACAAAGTGAAAATTATTTATATTTTTTTTTTAAAGGGGGGGTGTACAATTTTTTTTATTTGCATTAATGAAATGTGCAATTAGAAATACATCGGATAGCGTTTTTATTTTCGCCCGCTGGCGTCGCCGTGGTCTAGCAACTTGTATTTCTTCACTCTCACTTTTTGTTTTTTGTTTTTGAAGCCACCACGTAAACGTCCCACATAGCCTTAAACTTTTTCCAGTTTTCTTTCATGTTACCATCCATTGATAATGGACCTGGCTTTTAAAAATTTATTTCACTCATTAAAGACATAAGATAGTCTTTGTTTCCATCTTTTTAAAATATTTAATATATTGGATAGTGTACTAATTAAAACACTAGTCAATTTTTTATTTGCATTTTTTTTTAACTGTGGTTTATTTTTAGCGGTAGGTATTTTTACTTATGTACCGGCTACGCCATGTTGTATTTATAAGTCTTTATTTTATAACCTCTTTATTCCACCGTGTATTACAAACTGAACTTAAAGCTAACTTTATTCTATCAATCTAAAGAGAGAGAGAGAGAGAAGTTCGGCGGCATGCGACGATAAGACAGCGACAAAGTTAATGAGATAGTGTTACCCGCAGTACACATCTATACTTCTATATACTATTATATAAAAGAGTAACGCAAAACTGTGAAAAAAGTTGACAAAAACTGTTCTTTTCTTTCCCATTTTGATGACAATTTCACAATGTTTATGAAGCACCCAATTTGTTCCTTAAATTGTTTTTTAACGACTTTGATCATTCGGTACTGGAAAACGGTTCAATGGATTAATTTGAAATTTTACAGAAATATTGGTGGTCTATAGTTCTTTAAAATGTCTTACCAGTAAAAGATTTACAAAAAGTCTTTAAACAGTCCTTTTTTTGAGCTTTTCTTAATTAAACGGTGAGGAGCTAAAAAAAATAATCGTTATAATGTTTTGAAAAAATCTTGTAGAAAATTAATTTCCGTTTTTAAAACTACCCTTAAATTTACCGTGCCATCATTCCTTGCCATGATATTGGTAGTCAAAGTCAAAAGTCTGTTTTTTCATTCAAAGCCAGATATTCTTCTGAAAAAAATTTGTAAGTATCTTTTCTTCGCAAGCAAAATCATCGCAAAACCAAATCTCCGCAAAAATCATCGCAAACCCAAATCTTCGCAGCGACATATCCCCGCAAACAAAATCACCGCAAAGACACATCTCCGCTGCAACACATCCTCGCAAACACAATCATCGCGGTGATTGCTTTAAGGAAGCCATTTGACCGTGGTATTTGTTCGCTGGGCTTTTAAACTGGCAACAATTAGGTAGATGATCCCAAAGCTGATAAATGCTCCCATGTAAACCCGAAAGATCTCCGTCCTATCAGTCTTTCTTCATTCCTTCTTAAAACCTTTGAAAGATTGATTGATATCCATTTAAGAACAAGCATTGATACGAGACTCATGTCTACGGCTCAACATGCTTACTGCAAAGGCGGCAAATCTGTAGACACGGCTCTACACACACTGGTGCGAACCATCGAATACTCCCTCCATCATAAGGAATATACTGTGGCTCCCTGAATGTAGATAGTTCGCTTGTAGAACTGATTAATAGAATGCTAACTAGCAGGATTATTAACTCAGGAATGGGCGGATTCTCTGCAAGAAGATGTGTCAGTAAAGGTAAGCCGCAAGGCGGTGTTCTTTCCCCCCTTCTTTGAAACTTGGTAGTCAATAAGCTACTAATCACCCTGGAAAGGGAGGGCTACAGGGTGATTGCCTACCCGGACGACATAGCTATAGCCGTATCGGGAAAACCCCCTAATACGTTGAAAGAAATCCTACAAAACGCTTTAAACCTGCTTACAAACTGGGCAGATCAGTGTGGACTGAGAGTCAACCCTCGTTAGACTGATCTTGTTCTCTTTTCTAGGAAACTAACTAACTAACCACTAACTTTTTCAGATGAAGCGAAATATTTGGGTCTTATTTAAGATAAGAAGTTAAGCTGGAAACCTAATTTAAATGAAAGGGTCACAAAGGCCACAGTAGCACTCTTCTCATGTAAAAAGGCCATTGGGAATAAATGGGGTCTGCAACCCCGAATTACTCATTGTACTTCGGTAATCAGACCGATCCTAACATATGGTGTGACAGTATGGTGGACCGCCTTAGACAAAACTACTAAAAAAGAAAAACTAAACAAGGTCCAACGGTCAGCCTGCAAGTGCATAGGTGGTATTCTACGTACAACCCCCTCTGCTGCACTTGATATTCTGTTCCATCTCACACCACTCGATATCTTTGGCAAACAAAGTACAGCCATTCGTCTTAAAGCTTCCTCCCAGTGGACCAATAATGGCATTGGCCACTCCACTATTCTGAATTCATTCAGATCTATACCAAGGAACGCAGACTACACCATTCCTCAATTACAGTTTGATAAAAACTTCGAGGTTAACATCCCCTCCAAATCCATCTGGGAGGACCCAACATTCCTAGAAGATGAATCAATTCATTTTTACACGGGTGGATTAAAAACTGATGACGGGGTTGGTGCAGGTGTGTACTCCGACAGACTCAATTTAAGTCTCTCCTTTCGTCTTCCTTACCGTTGTAGTGTGTTCCAGGCGGAACTTCTGGCGATAAAAGAAGTCCTGTCTTGGCTGAGAGAAAACGTGATATCAAACAGTGATATACGTATTGTTCGAGCGTATCACGGCTGTCCGCTTATAATCACGACGCGTGAAGCGGCCGCGAACTATAAGCGGGCAGTCATACACTCGAACAGGCCCAAGTCGATTTAGGGTGTCGAACATATCCTCACACCCAGTATTTTTAGTACTGGTTATGGGAATGTGTTGGAGACTCAAATCGTAACCAACTTCGGCCCCTTCATTCTTTTGTAAATCACTTTTCATTTGTCAGTCGCCCAGTCGACATCTTAAAAACTAAAAAATTCTAATGTTTTAAACATAATAGTTTTCCCTTAAATTTATTTAAAGTAATATCAAGACTTCTTTGTCTTGTTTATAAAATAAAAGGAAACCAATCTCAAGTCGAGATTTCCAACGAAAAAGAAAGTTTTTTTTTCTTTTTATTTGACGCCGTCAACGTGGGTAGTCGCTGTCTAGAAAATTGTTCCTGGGTGCTATGCTGCCAGTTGTATATCATCCGCTGTCCTTGTGCGCATGTGGTAAGTGACTTGTGGGTGCTTATTCTTTTGGCCGTTTATGTGCCGAAACATTGGTCCTACCGAGCACGGATCTTGCTCCAACCTCATCGTTTTTTGTGAATTTTTTCTTGGAAAAAATTGCCACCATCGAGACGCCATTTTGTGCACATGACGACATCGATACCACGCCATCGAAATAACGGCTAACGGAACCTTTTTGTTCGTCACACAACAGTTCTTTTTTCAACACGCCACATTTTTTCGTTGCCTTTTTTGCAAGTGCGACACCCTTCATCGTTGCCACAAAGTTGCGGAGATTTTTCATGAGCATCCGTTTCTGGTTGTGGCATATCTTTTTGGACGCCAAAGCCACCACGCTTCCAACGTTTTCAACGGCACTTGAAGACACCGTTCACCGTTCATAATCACGCTTGGTTGTGGATTATCTTTTTGGATGCCAAAGCCACCACGCTTCCAAAGTTTTCAACGGCACTTCAAGGCACCGTTCATTGCGGAGATCTCAAAGTTACCACGTTTGGTTGTGGCATATTCTTTTCTGACGCCACCATCACGTTTACGAAGTGTGCGGAAATCTCGTAACCGTCGCTTTTGGTTGCGACATAAGTACGTACCTCGTCATCGAAGAAGCTGCATCAGCATCATTCATTTGCGGAAATACGACACCCATAATTGTCATCGTCGTCAACAAGGTGCCAAAGCATAACGGCACACGCCAGCAGGCTGCATTTCGTGCAGAAACGTTATTTCGTTTTCTTGGCAACACAGTACTTCACTGGTTCAGTGCTACCGCTAAGTATACAAAATTAAGAAGAACACCATTGCTTCGATTGGTGAAGAACCACCATTGCTTCGATTAGTGAGTGGAGTGAAGGAAGTACGTAAAGACGAAGAAAACTCAAGAACCAAGAAGAAAAGGAGCCCCAGAAGACATCAAGATCATCTTTAAATTCAACCTAAATTTTGCCTTTTTTTCCTAAATTTTCCGAAAAATTGTACAGGTGAGTGTAAAGTTTTTTATTTAGTTGATTGGCTTTTTGACTTTTATTAAATTGTACGTATCATATCAAAGTTTTTTACAATATATACATATAAAAATCATTCGTGTCACACTCTCCCTCTTTACTCTCGGGTTAACTTTTATCTTCGTGTTTTTTTTAACGAAGACAATAATTATTACTCTTCGCTATAATCGCTTACAAAAAACAAAAAATATCATACCCTAAAAAGTTTTTGTATTTCAATAAACTAATCTTCTTTATGCTCGTGCTTCCATCGACACATACGACATTTTGGTGGCAATTATTGATCTTTTCTCAAGCGTACAGTACGGTTTTTTAAATTATATCTCAGTTGATAACATATTGTTTCTTTTTACCAAATATCTTTTTTGCATAAGTCAGATCACATAGGTATATCGCTATTATTTGCTATTTGTTTTTTCTAATCGGTGTTTTTTGGAATTCCGGTCCCCAGGGTCATAGTGATTTATTTCATAGTTCGAAAAAAGTTTTTTTTTTTTCGCTCCTCTTTTTCTTCAATTCGGGAAAACATTAATATTTCTACGTGTTTTTAAGATCTTATTATAAAACTTAACAATTTTTTGGAACGGTTTTGAAGTCTTTTATCGGACAAATAAATTGCTTTGTAGTTTATATAAATACACATATAGGAATATAATCTGAAAACTCTTCGATTCGCGCCCACTTCTCATTTCGCTTTAAGATTCTTTTTCGAATCTTAAAATATAGTGCTCTTGAAAAAAGACATTCATCTTTTTTCAAATTTTTTCTCGTGTTCATCTCGCTTTAAGATTTTTTCTCAACTCTTGAAGCATTGTTCTCTTGGAATAAGACATTCATCTTTTTTCAAACTTTTTCTCGTGTTCATCTCGCTTTAAGATTTTTTCTCAACTCTTGAAGCATTGTTCTCTTGAAAAAAGACATTCATCTTTTATCCAAACTTTTTCTCGTTTTCATCTCGCTTTAAGATTTTTTCTCAACTCTTGAAGCATTGTGCTCTTGGAAAAAGACATTCATCTTTTTTCAAACTTTTTCTCGTTTTCATCTCGCTTTAAGATTTTTTTTCAACTCTTGAAGCATTGTGTTCTTGTAAAAAGACATTCATCTTTTTTCAAACTTTTTCTCGTTTTCATCTCGCTTTAAGATTTTTTCAACTCTTGAAGCATTGTGCTCTTGGAAAAAGACATTCATCTTTTTTCAAACTTTTTCTCGTTTTCATCTCGCTTTAAGATTTTTTCAACTCTTGAAGCATTGTGCTCTTGGAAAAAGACATTCATCTTTTTTCAAACTTTTTCTCGTTTTCATCTCGCTTTAAGATTTTTTCTCAACTCTTGAAGCATTGTGCTCTTGGAAAAAGACATTCATCTTTTTTCAAACTTTTTCTCGTTTTCATCTCGCTTTAAGATTTTTTTTCAACTCTTGAAGCATTGTGCTCTTGGAAAAAGACATTCATCTTTTTTCAAACTTTTTCTCGTTTTCATCTCGCTTTAAGATTTTTTTTCAATTCTTGAAGTATTGTGCTCTTGAAAAAAGACATTCATCTTTTTTCAAACTTTTTCTCGTTTTCATCTCGCTTTAAGATTTTTTTTCAACTCTTGAAGCATTGTGCTCTTGGAAAAAGACATTCATCTTTTTTCAAACTTTTTCTCGTTTTCATCTCGCTTTAAGATTTTTTCTCAACTCTTGAAGCATTGTGCTCTTGGAAAAAGACATTCATCTTTTTTCAAACTTTTTTTCGTTTTCATCTCGCTTTAAGATTTTTTTTCAACTCTTGAAGCATTGTGCTCTTGGAAAAAGACATTCATCTTTTTTCAAACTTTTTCTCGTTTTCATCTCGCTTTAAGATTTTTTTTCAATTCTTGAAGTATTGTGCTCTTGAAAAAAGACATTCATCTTTTTTCAAATTTTTTCTCGTTTTCATCTCGCTTTAAGATTTTTGATCAACTCTTGAAGCATTGTTCTCTTGGAAAAAGACATTCATCTTTTTTCAAACTTTTTCTCGTGTTCATCTCGCTTTTAGATTTTTCTTCAATTCTTGAAGTATTGTGCTCTTGGAAAAAGACATTAATCTTTTTTCAAACTTTTTCTCGTTTTCATCTCGCTTTAAGATTTTTTTCTGCTGGTCACAAACTACTTTGATCTTAAAAATAAATACATAAACGAATAGAATTCGGTGCCGAACATTGGATTTGTTTTCTCAACCCCTTTTTTTTCTCTCACTTGAAACCTTTGTTTTTCGCCTCGCTTTGAGATTCCCTTTCGAATCTTAAGTTATTTGCTCTTGATAGAAAAGAATATTGATCCTTTTTCTTCAATTTTTCTTTGAAATTATCTCTTGTTTTCAATTTATCTCTTCTTTTTTTTGAGATAGATTCAATTTGCATCCTTAAAGTTTGCTCCGCCTTTTCTTGGACATTTTTGGTCAAAAAGTTTTTTAAACCTTTTTTATCCACACTCTGACCATAAGTATGTCAACATTAGACGACTTAATCTTTGCCACGGATTTGCTCGTGAAATTTCACGCATCCGCTAAAGAGGTTCCGGAACAAAACCACACAACTATGACGTTAGAAGCAAGGAAGACTGAGTTGAGTAATCTGTGGTTTGATGTAAAGGAAAAATACGCGAACTGCATCCGTTTTCACCCTTCGCAAGATGAAGATCCTCTTGACATTGATGCAATAGAATCCAAGTTTAGAAGCAGTAATGAGACTTATGTCAACTGTTTGGCTCTGTTTTTAGAACTTCAAAACAAAATAAAACCCGTATCTCCTCTGGATCAAAAAACGATTCAAACTGTACCAGCTCCTCAGCAAGCTGTCTCCTCTCACTGTATCAAACTGCCACCGTGTGATACAGATCTTTTTTATGGGGATTACCTGTCTTGGCCAGCATTTCGGGACATGTTTGATGCAGTGTACATACAACATCCAAAACTGGGTGAGGTGGAAAAATTGTTTCATCTTCGTTGTAAAACAAGAGGCGACGCGAGTAGAACTGTCAATCAGTTCCCTTTAACAAATGCAAGTTTTTCTCTCGCCTGGGAAGCTCTTCGTTCTGCATATGAGAACACCCGTATTCTGGTGAACAACCAAGTCAAAAATCTTTTCAATCTGCCGACGGCAATAGAGGAGTCCGCGAAATCCATAAGAACTCTTCAATGCAAAATCAATGACTCCTTAACAGCACTCAAAGTCCACAACGTCAACACTGACAATTGGGATCCCATACTTGTGTTTGCTTGTTCAAGTAAATTACCAAAAGCCATTCTTGCCCTCTGGGAACAATCCTTAGAAGATCCTACTAGAGTTCCAACTTGGAAACAGTTGGACAAATTTCTGAGTTCTCGCTTTCAAACTTTGGAGTCCATCTCAGACACTACTTCTTCTAAACCTTTTGTGACCAATCAACAAACTTCTCGAAAAGCTACAACTCAAAAATCTAATAAAGTCAATACTTTTCTTGCGAAGGCGGGAGGATCAAAGTGTAAGATATGCCGTGCAGATCATTCCATATATGAATGTCCTAAGTTCTCAGCAATGCCTGTCCAGTCTCGAATCGATGTAGTGCGTCGGCACAAAATGTGTAACAATTGTTTAGGCACCAGTCATTCGAAATCCTCATGTTCCAGTAAGTATTCTTGCAGTTATTGCAAGAAACGCCACCACACACTACTGCACCTTTCAACTAGTTCATCAGCAACAAATAGTTCCAACAATGTTGGACAAAAAGCTTTATTACAGTCCACTTCTCAACCGCAAGCTGCCCGTAGTTCCCAAATGTCTGTTTCTTCCCAGCCATTTGTTCCAGAATCATCCCATCAAAATTTTATGGTGACAACGCAAAAGCGAGTTCTGTTGGCTACTGCCCTAGTCGGTATAGTAGGGACGGAGACGGAACATGTAGTAAGGGCACTTATTGACCCCGGGTCTGAAATATCCTTCATTTCTGAAACCGTACAAAAACGCTTAAACCTACCATTTGTCGGTAAAAATACTACTGTTTCTGGTATAAGTGGAAATCTCTCTATCTCGTCCAAAAAGTTATGCTCATTTTCGCTCTCCACTTTTGAAATTCCTCAAACTACCATCTCAGCCCAAGCAATTGTACTTAAGACCCTCACAAATAATTTACCAAGTTCGTCGTTTTCGATCGTAGATCCCAACCTTTTTGTTGGCCTCAAACTGGCTGATCCCACATTTAACAAGTCCTCACAGGTAGATCTGTTGATCGGCGCTGACCTGTACCCATCGATTATTCGTCACGGTGTTAAAGTCATCTCAAATTCCTTGGTGGCACAAAATACCATTTTCGGTTGGATATTATCGGGCCCAGTTCCAGATTCCTTTCAGTCTTTCAATGTTACTGTAACTTCTGAGTGCACCTATAGCAACTTAGACAACCAAATACGAAAATTTTGGGAGTTAGAAGAACTGCCTTCTACTACCGTTCGATCAAAAGAAGACTGCTACTGCGAGGAACTTTATAAGAAAACCACATTCAGACGCGCTGACGGTAGGTTCATTGTACGCCTTCCATTTAAACCTCAAACCTTACAAAGCCGTTTAGGCTATTCGAGATTTATAGCTCTAAAACAATTTTCAAGAGCGGAAAAATCCTTATCATCCAAACCTGATCTGAAATCCCAATATTCCAAAGTAATATCTGAGTACCTATCTCTCAATCATATGCGAAAAGTTCCTCCTTTAGAAAAGATTGAAAACGGCCAAGTAAAGTCATTTTATCTTCCGCACCACGCTGTCATAAAACCGGAGAGTACGTCAACCAAAGTACGTGTTGTGTTCAACGCCTCCAGTTCCTCATCAAATGGTGTTAGCTTAAATGACTTACTTTATATTGGGCCTACGTTACAACAAGATTTGTCCTCTCTAATTATTCGTTGGAGATTTTACAAGTTTGTGTTCAATGCGGATATAGAGAAAATGTATCGCCAAATTTTAATCGATCCCAGAGATACTCCTTTTCAACGAATTCTTTTTCGTACCTCTCCCCACTTAGAAATTGAAGATTTTGAACTTCAAACCGTCACTTTCGGCGTTAACTGTGCTCCTTATTTGGCCATCCGTACACTCATCGAATTGGGAAAAGTCGGTAAAACCGAATTCCCACTTGCTTCCAAAATCCTTCAAACTGAATTTTACGTCGATGATGTCTTGTCCGGCTCTCATAGCATTCATTCCGCAAAAAGAGCTCAATCTGAGCTTATTAAACTTCTTGCTTCAGCGGGGTTTCCACTTCGTAAGTGGACCTCAAATACTCCTTGTTTGCTCGACCATTTGCCTCGAGAGCATATTTTGAATGAGAATTTTTTGAAGCTAGACACGGATAGCAACACGAAGACGTTGGGCATACGGTGGAATGCCAAAAGTGACAAATTTTATTTTACTACTCAACAAATTATCCTATCAAAAAGTCCCACCAAACGAGAAGTTTTTTCTCAAATTGCAAGAATTTTTGATCCTGCAGGTTGGTTGGCTCCCATAGTGATAGTGGCAAAAATGTTGATGCAACGAGTCGGCACAGCAAACCGCCTGGGACGAACCTATTAAATCCGATACTCTCATAGTATGGAGAACCTTTTTAGATTCACTACCTGATATTCAGCGTATCGAAATACCTCGCTGGGTAGAGTACTCCCCCTCGTCAGAAGTTCAATTTCATGGCTTTTGTGACTCCTCGGAAAAGGCATATGCCGCCACGCTATATATACGTGTCTGTCAACGTGATGGAATGATCACATCTCACTTGCTTTGTGCAAAATCAAAGGTTGCCCCCATTAAGTCGGTATCTTTACCTCGCCTCGAATTGTGTGGAGCACTTCTGCTTTCAAAACTTATTAAATCCTATGTCTCAAACTTTCCTGTACACTCACATCAGACTTTCGTGTGGACTGACTCGTCCATAGTCTTGGCCTGGCTTAAAAAACCGCCATGTACATGGAAAACTTTCGTCGCTAATCGCACCAGTGAAATTTTAGATAACGTCGGTAACATTACCTGGAGACATGTCAAGTCCGCTGACAATCCAGCTGATTTAGCCACTCGAGGCTTAATGCCTTCAGATTTGAGGCTTAACAACTTTTGGTGGAAAGGCCCCTCGTGGCTCTGTCAACCGATGTCTCAGTGGCCCGAAACACCTCCCGTCGACCCAGGTGTCGAAGATCTCGAACTAAAGACAGTAATCTCCTTAGTAGTTCAGAATGCTCCAGAAGATATTCTTGAACGTTTCTCTACATTACCTCGCGCTATGCGCGTTATTTGCTATATATTTCGATTTTACTTTACTTAAACGAGAAAATCATGACTATGTCTCTCATGACATTACTTCTCGAGAAATGGATTTCGTTAAAAATCGCCTCATACTCCTCGCTCAAAAATCGTTTTACTTACGGGAATACTCACTGTTGTCTGGAGACAAACCAATTCATTCTAAGAGTTCCATTGTTTCCTTTAACCCTTTCTTGGACTCAAATCATCTTCTTAGAGTAAACGGTCGACTGTCACAATCCGATCTGTCATATAATGAGCGACATCCTCTCATCCTTCCTCATAACGCACGTCTCTCCTTGCTTCTCACTCAGTTCACTCACGAAATCTCTATGCACGGTGGCAACTCTCTTATGCTTCGTCTTTTAAGACAAAACTTTTGGATCCCAAATATAAAAAACCTCATTAAGTTTTGCATACGACAGTGCAAAACATGTACTATTTATAAAAGGGAATTTAGCAAACAATTGATGGCTGCTTTACCTCCTGAAAGATGCACTTTTTCACCTCCTTTCACTGTCACAGGAATTGACTTCGCAGGTCCTTTCGTGATTAAAAGTTTCAATGCACGGAATTGTCGCATGACAAAGGGGTACGCATGTGTACTTGTCTGTTTTTCTACAAAAGCTATTCACTTAGAGGCAGTAAGCGATTTATCATCTGAGGCCTTTTTAGCTGCATTCGCAAGATTCACTGCAAGACGAGGCTTACCAAGGGAAGTATACTCCGATAACGGTACGAATTTTGTTGGAGCTGACGCTCTTATGCGCAAGGACTTTAAAAAATTTATCTCCTCTATCCCCCAAGAAACTAGGGCCCTGTATGGCGTTCAGGGACTAAAATGGAATTTTATTCCTCCAGGCGCACCGCATATGGGTGGCCTATGGGAAGCTGGAGTTAAAAGCTTTAAAAGTCACTTAAGGAAACTGGGGACCGGAATGAAGTTCACCTTCGAGGAATTTTCTACTATTTTAGCACGTATTGAAGCATGCTTAAACTCACGTCCTATTTCGGCTATGTCCAATGATCCCTCAGATTTATTGGCTTTAACGCCCGGGCACTTCTTACGTGGAGGTCCACTTTTGGCCTTTCCCGAACCTGATTTGACTAGTGCAAATTTGACACTTATTAACCGATGGGAAAAGGTTAAATGTCTCCAACAACAGTTCTGTCGTCGATGGAAAGATGAGTATTTAAAAGAACTTCATAAAAGAAATAAATGGCAGTTGCCACAAGAAGATATTAAATTAAATGATCTTGTTATTATTAAAAACGAAAATGTACCGTCGAATGAATGGCGGTTGGGACGTGTAGTCAATGTGCACCCTGGCACCGACGGAAGAGTGAGAGTGGCGACTTTACGAACTCAGAACGGACAGGTCGTTCGACCTGTCGTTAAACTTTGCCTTTTACCTTTAAAATAATTTAATTTATCATAATCTTCATATAAACCAAAATGCCTTTCAATTATTTTAGAGCTTTACACTTAATCTATTTTTTCATAACGTAATTTCACTAATTTCAAATTCTTTACTTTTAGATAATTGCTATTTAGTTTTGGCGCATCTCGCCAAGGGGGGGCAGAATGTTCGAGCGTATCACGGCTGTCCGCTTATAATCACGACGCGTGAAGCGGCCGCGAACTATAAGCGGGCAGTCATACACTCGAACAGGCCCAAGTCGATTTAGGGTGTCGAACATATCCTCACACCCAGTATTTTTAGTACTGGTTATGGGAATGTGTTGGAGACTCAAATCGTAACCAACTTCGGCCCCTTCATTCTTTTGTAAATCACTTTTCATTTGTCAGTCGCCCAGTCGACATCTTAAAAACTAAAAAATTCTAATGTTTTAAACATAATAGTTTTCCCTTAAATTTATTTAAACTAATATCAAGACTTCTTTGTCTTGTTTATAAAATAAAAGGAAACCAATCTCAAGTCGAGATTTCCAACGAAAAAGAAAGTTTTTTTTTCTTTTTATTTGACGCCGTCAACGTGGGTAGTCGCTGTCTAGAAAATTGTTCCTGGGTGCTATGCTGCCAGTTGTATATCATCCGCTGTCCTTGTGCGCATGTGGTAAGTGACTTGTGGGTGCTTATTCTTTTGGCCGTTTATGTGCCGAAACACGTATCTTCTCAGATAGCCAAGCCGCTATCAAAACCCTGAACTCTGTCTCTACAAACTCTAAAACAGCCCTTAGCTGCCGATCATCTCTTATGGAGATGGCACAGCATCAGTTCAATATTCACCTATGCTAGGTGCTGGGCCATAGGGACATTTCAGGTAACTGTAAAGCTGATGAACTCGCCAGAAGAGGAATAACACTATCTATTTTGCCTCACAGAGCAAATATAGGTATACCTATCGCTACATACAAACTTATGCTGAAACAAGAAGCTATTACTAAAACAAACCTTAATTGGAGCAATATCACCACCTGTGTGGGGACAAAACAAATCTGGCCACAACTTGATCTGAAGCACTATAATGGTTTGTTATCTCTAAGTAGATCACAAATCGGCTCCATAATAGGTGTCATAACTGGACACTTTCTAATAGGCAAACATGCGACGAGGCTCGGGTTACTCTCGAACGATTTCTGCAGAAGCTGTATGGACGAAGAAGAGGAAGAATCCATCCCTCATCTTCTCTGTACATGTCCTGCTCTCTCTCAAAGACGTAGGCTCCATCTAGGAGAGTTCTACTATAAAGGCTGATTTCCAATGGCGCGTTCGCATTAGAGACGCTTACGTATACGTTTACAAGCTTTACGAACGCGTCGACATGACAGACGACTTAAAGAGAACCTGAAAATCAAAATGAACCTACATAACTATAATTTCGAATTTCTTTCAACAAACGATTTTTTAAACAAAATCGATTTTTTTCTTTCAATAAAAGGAATTTGTACAGAAAAACCGATTTTTCTTCTAAATAAATCGTTTTTTTTGTTGAAAGGAATTCGACCATTAATTTAACTGTCAAAACGCACGCTGAAGTTGATTTTTTTCAACTTTAACGTTGAGGTAGCTTATGTTACGTTGGTTTGTGTACATGCTAATAGGTGCCAAATCGTAACATAATACCCAACGCGTCATTGTAAACAATTTGCTTAAATTGCTATGTGTGAGCTTTCGCGTTGAAAGAAAAATCTGTCAAAGCGACGCCCAACGCGGCATTGGAAATCAGCCTTAATGATCTTAGCGATTTGGCAAACATAGACATCAGTCGTCTCGCACGCTTCGTAAGAAGCTCTAAATGGTTCAATGAGTAGGAAGAAATTCTACTTGATTCATGTGGTATCACAATGGACCAACTCATGGTCTAAGTGTGTCAAGCACTTGTGCTGACAGCCACGATAACCTAACCTAACTCAGGTAAAATGATGTGTTACAGCAATGGGGTGGTAAGAGTTAAGTTGAACGCGAGTGGAGTAAGAAATATAAAAATAGGGCGCTGTTATTTGTGATTTATCCATTAGGAATCTAGAGCGATTGGGTGGCATGGGGAATGGGTTTATTTAAATGCGGGATCGGATACAAAAAATGTTTTGTCGTTCTTCACGAAAGGGCGTTTCATAAAAATGTCTACTTCGTTATTTCTTGACCGATTTCAATTAAACTGATACAAATTATAGCTGACATATAGTTATGGAGAAAACAAATATTTTCAATACAAGGTGATTCATAAAAATGTCGGCTTCGTTGTTTCTTGGCCGATTTCAATAAAACTGACACAGGTCATAGCTGACATAGAGTTATGAAGAAAACAAATATTAAAAAAATGTTTTCAATATAGGGTGATTCGTAAAAATGTCAACTTCGTTGTTTCTTGACCGATTTCAATAAAACTGACACAGGTTATAGCTGACATAGAGTTATGACGAAAAAAAATATTAAACAATATTTTCAATACAGGGTGATTCATAAAAATGTCAACATCGTTGTTTCTTGATCTATTTCGATGAAACTGATAGAAGTTATATGTAAGCTATAACCTGTGAGAGTTCTATTGAAATCGGCCAAGACACAACGAAGCTGACATTTTTATGAATCACCCTGTATTGAAAATATTTTTTTTCTTCATAACTATATGTCAGCTATAATTTGTATCAGTTTAATTGAAATTGGTCAAGAAATATCGAAGTAGACATTTTTATGAAACGCCCTTTCGTGAAGAACGACAAAACATTTTTTGTATCCGATCCCGCATTTAAATAAACCCATTCCCCATGCCACCCAATCGCTCTAGATTCCTAATGGACAAAACTCTATGTAAGCTATAACCTGTGTAAGTTTTATTGAAATCGGCCAAGAAACAACGAAGCTGACATTTTTATGAATCACCCTGTATTGAAAATATATTTTTTCTTCATTACTTCATGTCATCTTATAACCTGTGTCAGTTTTATTGAAATCGGCCAAGAAACAACGAAGTTGACATTTTTATGAAACGCCCTTTCGTGAAGAACAACAAAACATGTGTCGACAAAGGATGTGTCGCTGTGAATATTTGGGTTTGCGATGATTTTGTTTGCGGAGATTTGTCGCTGCGGAGATTTGGTTTTGCGATGATTTTGCTTGCGAGGATGTGTCGTGCGGAGATTTTGTTTGCAGGGACTAGTTACGGTTTCATTTTTTTGTTGTCCTTTGAATACGAAATGACGTATGAATCTTTCAAAAGTGATGGAAAGGTATATGTAGATATAGAGGTAGCCTTGGTGGCGGTGGATTTTTGTTTGTGATAAACTAAACAACCACTAAAATTACTTTTATCTAAACTCCTTTTACACAGGGTGATTTACATACTGTGTGAAAAATAGCTAGGGCGTGTAGGTTGGACTTATATAAGAAAAAAATCATATGGTAAGGGGGGTTCTATTTCCCCGTTTAGTCGGGAGCGG
This sequence comes from Epistrophella euchroma, assembly GCA_947049315.1. Lineage (NCBI taxonomy): Eukaryota > Metazoa > Arthropoda > Insecta > Diptera > Syrphidae > Epistrophella > Epistrophella euchroma. The sequence goes on from OX346246.1 coordinate 94,676,898, forward strand.
CAATTTTCAAAAAAAAAATCACTTAAAAGAGAAAAAAAATAGTAAAAAATAACGGTAATACCTACTACAGAGTCATGCTGTAGCATTTTGAAAAGCAAGAGATCCAATCTTTAGTTTTATTTTTAAACTAGCCGATAAAACCCGGCGTTGCCCGGGTCTTCTTTAGTAAAACCTTTGACAACCAAATATCGACCAAAAAGATGATTTAAAATCAGCACTCGAAAAATGTTCAGCTTAAAGAGCGCTACACACCATCCATGTTACTTGTCACACGCCCCTTGCCTATAACATTGACGTTTTTTTTGTCAGGTAACATTGAAAATAAGCCTCCACACGTATAAATGAACATTGACAATTATTTTCCTAAATTTATGTGTGTGGGTTGTGTGGGCTTGCATTTGAATAAAAATGTAATGCACCTAATTATGTACCTACCTGCCTGCCTATAGTGTAATTTTAAGACAACTTTGAAAATCAGACTATTTGTATGTTATGTTATACCTACCTCCCATTACCCCTAAGGAACGAACGACCGTGAATTTTGTTAGTAACCACTTGACAAAGAAATTAATAATTTATCAATGAAAAGTTAAATTTTTTCTTCTTCTCTACCATATTCTTAAAACGAAGCATTTTTTCCCAGCAAGGGTTATTGCCGTCTATGAAGAATAATTCCGTGCCAAAAAACCGGAATACATTTTTTACCACCCCACCTATCACTTATCAACATCAAAAAAATTTTACCACTTGTACTACCTAAATAAAGTAGGTACCTACCTATTAAAATAAAAATACATATGTAGGTAGGTATTACCTAAAAAAAAAAAATTGAGCCGATTCTGGAAACCAGATCCCTCCTTGCGCACGTTCTTGTCTTCTTGTGTTCCCACATTACATTTAATCTTCATTTAAAATTTCGAACCTTGAAAATCCGATCATTAGAACTCAAGGTGTAAATTTTGCTGATTTGAACGTAATAAGAACCCCCACATCACTTTTGCTTACCTACGCCCTTGACTGTGTAGTTACTCAACAAAATGAATTAGAAAAACAAATGTATTAGTGATTCAAGTGCCCCCTTACCCCTTATTGTGCACGCTCTTGCCACTAAATAAGTTCGTTTCCATTCACCATCACCAACCTCCAAACCAACAAAAATTTCAGTCTTACCTTAAAATCCAACAATTAGAACTCACGTTGTAAATTTAGCCGATTTTCATGTAATAAGCATCCCCCTATCCTATTTACGTGCGCCCTTGATTGTGTAATTACTCAGAAAAAAAAATGAAAATAATTTGTATAAGGGGTGTAAATGCCCCCTTACCCCTCCTTGTGCACGCCTTTGCCTCTAAATAAGTTCGATTCCATTCACCACCACCAACCACCCACCGCTAAACCAACCAATTTTAGTAGATTAGATACCTACAAACATTTTTTTCTGCTGCAAATACCTATTATACCTACCTACTCATACCTATACCTATACTCCACTCATTTCTTAAGCGGCCCATACACACAACACAAGTGTGTGCACTGGTGCCATGACACCAGTGTGGCCTTCTGCCATACACGCAACACATTTAGTAACACCGACACAAAAAATCAAAAGATTTTGATTTTCTTGACACCGTGTTCGACACCGAAATCGGTGTAGACACTTGCCCATACACACACCAAATTTGAGTACACCGACACAAGTGTTGTGTCTATGGGCCGCTTTACTACACTATAGAGAATACCTACCGACTGTTTATGTTTTGTTTTGTTTTACCATACCTTCCTATACACAAAAATATCACCACGATTCGTCGACGGCGAAACGCAAAAACAGTCAACTCTACTCACTCCCACCTACCAAGGCACAGTGCACATGGTTTGAATTGTTTTTTTTTTTATTTTTTGACGATGAAGAATAATTCGCTGCCAAAAAACCTGCATACATATTTTTACCACCCCACCATCACTTATCCTCATGAAAAAATTTGTACCTAACCTAAATAAAGTACCTATTAAAAAACCAACTACCACCGCCAAACCAACCAATTTCAGTCTTACCTTAAAATCCAACAATTAGAACTCAAGTTGTGAATTAACTAAGCCGATTTATAAGCACCCCACATCCTATTTACGTGCGCCCTTGATTGTTTAATTTACTAGGGGTGCATTAAATGCCCATTACCCCTCCTTGTGCACGCCCCTTGCCTATAAGTTCGTTTCCATTTACCATGTCCAGCAAACACCCACCACCAAACCAAACAATTTCAGTAGCAAACATTTATTTCTGCTGCAAATATTATACCTACCTTTCATATACATATATACCCTACTCCACTCATTTCTTACTATAGAGAAAATCCCTACCGTTGATGTTTTTTTATTTGAACTTTTCCTATTACACAAAAATATCAACACGATTCGTCGCCGGTGAAAACAACTCTACTCACTATCTCGCTCCCACCTACCAAGGCACATTTTCTGTACATGGTTTGAATTGTTTTTTTTTTTTTTCGATGAAGATTTCTTACTACCCATTACTAATTTAAATCAAAAATTTACATCAAAAAAAAATAAAAAAAACAAAAATATTACCCTACCTAAAACAACTTTTTTTTTGAGCCGATTCCAGAAATCAGCCCACCAAAAATTTGATTTGACGAACCGGATAGTTAGACTACACCGGAACCAGTCAAATCCCCGCCCCGATCCCCCACATGCCACAAAAGGCAATTTTCCGTGGCAAAACAACTCCTCCTTATAAATAATTGAGCTTGAAGTAAATGTGAGTTGAAAATCTATAAAACAGAATTTTGCAAGGAAAATACCTACATGCTTGATTTTAGAAAATTTCCATACGATTTTTTTTGTGGTAAGTTTTTAATTTATTTATTATTCTGTATTTAACAAAAATTTTCTTTTCTGCTGTATCCTATAGCATACCAGATAAGTGAAATTTTTATTATATCTATTTTTTAAAAGAGTTTCTTTGTTTGTTTGTGAGTTTAGTGCATACATACAGCCAAACTGACAAACAAAAAAAGTTACTCTTTTATATAATAGTATAGATAGTTGTTCGAGTTTTCAAAGTCAAAATTTAGAAAAAAAAAAATGAAACAAATTATGTCAAAAATAATTTTGTTTAAAATGTTACGATATTTTTAATTTCAATATTCGATGTTTCTATCAAGTTTTAGTCAAACACTTCAAACCAGATGCCTTAATTTTCTTTACTTTTTGAGAAAATTGAAAATTAAAAAACCTACTTTACTACTAAGCGCCAGTTATAGCTATCATTGAAATTCATCATTGAAAATTTTAATGATATATTTTAAGACGATGGAAAATCTATGATTATTTTGATGCCAAAATAAAGCATACGACTTAATTAATATATCTGATCAAAAAAAATTAAATTTCGGCCCAACCGTTCTCATGAAGTGTATTTTATTTTTTCAATGATCATTCATAAGGCAGTGCAATCATTGAAATAATTAAAATCGATTTATGTGAAAGGTTGGGCTTAAATGAAATTTTTTTGGCAACAAATATTAAAAGAGTCGTCAGCTTCATATTGGGATCATAATAAATACTAATTTTGCTTTTTAAATGCCTCAAAACTTAAATCACAAATTTTCAATGATGAGTTTCAATGAAAGCTATAACTGGCGCCTTAGTAGAAATAGGATCTTTGGAGCAACTAAGGTCGGTTTTCTTCACTATTGTTCAACTTGTCGAAAACTCCAAAGTTAGCCAACTCTCAAGTTGAGATTTTAGAAGCTGTTTGAAAATTGCTTTTTTTCACTACTGAAATTCTCAACTCAAGAAAAGTAGTAGATTTGAATTTATTTTGTTTTGGTATTGAATTTGAAATTTAAGTTTGTGAATTTGGAAAATTTAAAAAAAATATGGCGGAAAAACAAACAAACAGCATAAATTTGCTTATTGGGTTGAGGAGGAAGACTGGTCGGTTTCCAATTGCATTGAAATATGATGGAATAATTAACAAGTAAAAAATAAAATAGCAAGTGATGTTTCGAAGCATGATATAGCCAAGACTTGGGTGAAAATTTCTTTCAAATCGCACCATCGGGCAAAGTTAATTTAATTTGAAATTGTTTTATTTTGTGTTTATCTAGTAGGAAAGAAGTGTTGTTTAAAAGTCTGTGGGAAAAATATCAATTATAAAAAATTGTTGATTTACATATCTGTTATTGTCTTTAAAGCCATTTCGTCTACTTCATCTTCGTTTTCAGAAACAGACGATGTCCAAATTGCGCAACAATAGTTTGTCCGAATATTGAAGCTTTGGATTTATAGGCTCGTTCCTTAGCGTTGAAACTCTGTATGGTCTTATGTGCATTTGTGTGAGTCTTAGTCCAAACCCACACAATATGATGAAAAATATGATGAATATTAAACAGTGAAATCACTGCATAAATGTAACATGCTGATTCATCTGCTTATTTTCATCGATGAATAATGTGATGAAAATTCAATACTCAAATCATTAGGTAACTGGGAGGAATATTCAGTACCCAAGAAACAATTTTAGCTGTTTAAAAGCATTAACAGCTCTTCCAGAGCGAATCTTAAAGATTGTTAATTTATGAATGAGCTCTACATGTGCATTTAGAGCAAAAACAAGCTCCCTTGCAGCTAATTCATTGATTTTGAGAGCTCTTTTTTGCTCTTATTTAACCTGTTATCAGTGCCGAAGGTGAATTTGAAGCTCTGTAGACTATGCATATGAAATCATAAAAACATCACTTTTTACAGATTTTTGTGTGTATTAGTTTGTGTAATACAAATGATACAAAATATAAACGCATGCACTTTCTAATACTATTAAAGAATAAATGAATCGTTTCAAGGTATGCAAATATATGGTTTATAAAGATGACAATTATTGCCAAATTAAAAACTATCTATGAAAATAAAAAGGAAAAGAAATTAATAATTTTCGAACGTATGATAGTAAATTTAAAGTGCGCGTTTAATATTTTCACAAGTGTAGTGACGGTACTTCGTTAAATTACAACGCGCCTTCATAATTTTGTGTATTATCCCCTCAATAATTAAAAAAAAAAATAGGTAGAGAGTACAAAAGTAAAAAAAAAAAAACATTTTCCATAGCGGAAATAAAATTATTTTTGAAAAATAAAAACAGTTTTGTGTTTTGTTTAGAGAATAGCAGCTTTTTTTTATAATAAAAAATAATTAAGAATATATTGCATTAATTTGCTATCTCGTCGCCATCTTTATCGTTCGGCAAGAAGCTGCAATACCACGTCTTTTAGAACTGCAATATTAATTGCTGGGGATATCGAGCTCTATTTGGCAGTTTTGTCTCTTAAATTTCTTGTTTGTTGTAACAATATAGAGTGTTTAAGAGTCAAGGAAATCAAATAATAAATAATTTTTTATAAGAACCAATTTTTTCATTTAAAGTCTAAGGTGTACTTTTTTTTTAAAATTAAGACAGTTTCAAAACTTTTTATTAGTTAACAGCTACACCTTTGTTGTGATAAGAAAAACTTTTATTCTCACCCCGGCTTTTTGAAAAAAAAAATTAACCACATCCCTCTTTAAAAAAAAAACTTATTATATTTTTTCGCGTAGATGATTAAAATTTAAGCGCAGAAAAAAATTGTACTTTATATGTACTGTACATAGATACACTACAAATTAAAATACATTCATGTACGCTTTATTTTTTTGATAAAATATATGTTTTTATTTTATTTTAGGCAACACCCTATTATATTAAGATGTGTGTATGAGTGGAATGTGTTAAAATATTATCAGCTCTGCAACCGAATTGTAGTGGCTCTATTAATGCTAGTTTTTGACATTTCGATATGCCCATGCGTTTGTATTTTACTTCGTGCGGTATAGAACTCTAAAGCTGCTACTTTTCGAGCTCTCAAGGCATCTGTTACTACTAGGGCTGTCGTTTCATTTTTTAAAAAAGCAGTACTACAAGAAAAAAAAGCAGTACATAGCAGTACGGCTGAGAAATATGTATATATATATTTTTCATATACAAAATTTTCGGAACAAACATTTTTTGTAGGCCGCTTGTACAATCGTGCTTCAAAATATTGATCCGTGGTTCAGGAATCTTAATTCACCGATTACGGTGGATTAACGGAGGTTCAGTGATAGTTTAGGCATCTCGTTGGCTATTGTCACATATACTTGAACCTTGAACCATCGTTGAACCCTAGTTATCAGCCGGAATCGGCGAGTTAAAATTGCTAAACCACGGGTTAAATATTGAACCATGTTTGTACAACTGACCCTTAATTTTTTATTTCATTATTTTTAAACAGCTGTATATCCCTGTTAAAAATGTCAACCGAGATGAAGTTTTATGTTCTGAGATTTATAGCAAATTGTTTTAAAGCATTCATTTTCCACAATCATACAAAATATTTCCCGGAAACTATGTTCCCATTTTTTTTTTTTAAGAGTCCATGGGGTCCAGGAAAACTGATTTCAGTTTATCCAAGGCATTAATCAGTTAACTTGTTTAGGGCCATTTGTAAAAAAGTGATTTAAAATTTAATCCGCGTGGACCAGCAATTTTAACTCCCCGATTTCGACGAATTAACTGAGGTTCAACTATGGTTCAAGGTTCAAGTATGCACTAGTAGTCAATTACATGCCTGAACAGTCGGTGAGCCACAGATAATCCGCCAAAATTGGTGAGTTAAAACTGCTGAACCATGGATCAAATTTTTGTACAACTGGCCCCTAAATATCTGTAATGCGATATTTCTTTTTGGTGCTTATGGTCAAGATTTCGGTCAGATATCTGACTCATCAGTGAAAAGGGGTCTTTTGGTTTGAACATTTTTAGGACAAATGGTTGTGAAGTGAAATTTCCGTGCATAAAAAATAACTTTTTTCTCGGTTCACCTGAGGTGTAAACTCAAATGGCATGCAAAAATAATTTCTAGTCGAGCGCAACATTGGTTGTAAATTTTTCTTCATCCTTAAATTGGAAAAATAAGCTAATCAATTTTTTAAAGCAGCGGTAGATAAAAACTTTAAATTTTTATTTTGTTCAAACGATGAAACTTTATAAACTCTTAAAATGGTCTCGTATTAAATGAATTCAAATTTTCAAGGCTGTCCTTAAATTTTGTGATTTAGTTGGTGACATATTGATGATCAAAAGCGAAAATTATTCATCGGAGTCAGATACTGGCCGAAATCTTGGCTCAGAATTAACAGCAAAAATATCAAATTTAATCAAGTTAACTGATTCATAGGTTCAATTAAAATTTTAATCATTTTCCCCGACTCATTAGAAATAATATTTTTTAATGTTACGATATTGACAAAAAATGTCAAGACTTAAAACTTTTCAAAACACATAAGAAAACTTTTTCCATTTGTTGTTTGTTCCTTGAATTTTGTCCAGCAAAATAAATCTCTTCAAATCAATTATCGACAGGATCATAGAGTTTATAACCTGAAAAATTAGAAATATGTTGGAACATTCATAGTCGCGCTGAACCTTTGAGGTGAATCTTTGTTTTGAAACATCCTTTTTTTTTTATAAAGATATTTGCAAAATACACTCAAATACATATTCCCAAAATAATGCATAAAATGGAGAAGAAAAAATATTGAAAATCACATTAAATGTGTGATTTCCAATATTTTGTCTTCTTCTCCAAAAACTTACATGAGTGATCGCGTTGCACCTGTGAGGTGAAAATTAACGTGTTACTTCCTGGTATGCTTCCGATGGTACACGGATAAAGATCGCAGCACTTGATCACTAGAGCAACGGAAAAAAGGAGGGTAGACGAAAGGACGGGGTGCTAAGCCACTGCGCGTGGCAAAAATAAAAAAAATTATGCACCTGTGTCAAATCGAATCGACAGTGATTGACAATAAAGCTCTTGAAACTCAAATATCTGAATTAAATTAACAATTGATGCTCAAGAGAATAAAACCGTTGCTGCTGGCGCTTTAATTCATAAAGTTCCTTACACTTCTGGTGAAATTCTTAAAATCTTGTTTAACAATTTATGTGTAACAATAGACATTAAAGTTCCAACTTTAAATAACATTTATCGCATCCGCTCTCAGAACAATGTAGATTCACCTATATTAATCAAATTCAAATCTCCGTACGATACAAATTTTTTTATTAAATCCATTGCGCGTTTTTGCAAAAAGAAAAATATCAACTATGTTTACGTGATTATGGTTTAGACTCAGATGCCTGCATATAAATACACGAATTTCTTACGAAGCAGAAACAACCAAATAATGAAACATGAACTTGGTCTTAAGAAGAAGGAAAAAATTGCATCAACATTTTCATACCGTGGAAATAGTCTAGGGCATTTAGACTTTTGCTGGGAAATAATTCCGAGAAGCATTTTGACTTCAATATTCGAAAGTGCATTAGTACACGAGACGAAAACCGTTTTCTTCACAACCGCAGTTGGTGTCGTTTTGCCGCCATCTTGTTTTTAACGGTTATTTTTATTTTCGCATGTAACTTCCGTAGTTTCGGTTCTAGATAAAAAATTTTTAATACAAACTTATAGAAAATTTAATTTCCTACAAAATATGTTATGTAACTTTTTTCGATAATCGGTTTAGTTCAAAAGTTACAGTGCATTTTATTGAAAAATCTAGGGGTAATTTTGTTAAATTTCATCAAAAAAAAAATTTTTCTCACTAAAAAAAAAATGTCATAACAAAAGTTGTACCTAGATCTTTTAATTATCTATAATTTTCCCTTCCAAAGTTTTCTTATGTCAGCTACGGTTCTCGTTCTGTAGCGCATATAAGTTGGAGAAATCCATACCTCATTCTTTTTAAGTTTTTGTTTTTAAGCAGGTAATTCGAGTAGTAGTCTAAGATCCCGCCATAAAACGACCTTCCCTCATCGATCTTTCATCGATCAACTCAGTTGGTATGTCTTACGGACATAAACAAAATACTATAAAAAAGGACATTTTGTTTAAGAAAATAATTAAAAGTATGATGATACCTACCATATTTTTTCCAAAACCGTTGTCAAAAACTCAAAATTGCCGAAATTTAAAATCCCTATATCTTGAGTTTTATTAATCAGATGGTCAAAGTTAAACTCTTAAGGATTAGGTAAAATGACTGTTTAGGAATTTATTCAATTAATTCGAAGGACCAGCACAAAATATTTCGAAAGGGCAACAGAAAAACCAGAATAAAAAACACAGAGTTTCTTTCAAATGATAGTTAGTTTTAATTTTGGTACTTATCTGTTTGCAGGTCAAAATCCAAGTGAACGAGAGAATGAGCAAAAGACAAGCTTATGCACAAACTGTTATACAATTGTTTGAAATTAAATTATACATACATACATAGTTTTGCAAGAAAAACAGTTAAGAGAATTGAGTGAAAGTTAAGAAGTTAAATTATTAAGAATTCATAGGGTAAATTATTTAAGATTGGCAATTTATAATAAAAGGAATTCAAATGATTTTATGATAAATATTCTTAAACATTCCGCCGCCCCTGGAACATAGTTTCAGTCTATAGGAAGTAAAGCCAAATTTCCTGATGACGTTTTCAATGTGACGACTCGTACATGGCCGTCTTTGCCGGGATGAACTTGTATAACTCGTCCCAAAGACCATTTCCCAGGTGGTTGGTTTGAATCTTTAATAACTACCAGATCATTCAACTCGAGTTCTTCTTGTGGATGTGTCCAGCGTGGACGTTGTTGCAATGATGTCAAGTATTCCATACTCCAACGTGTCCAGTAACCTTGTATCTTTTTCCGTAAGGCTTGCCATGACGAAAGTCGATTTCGTGGAATATCTTCAAGTGATGGCTCAGGTACAGCAGAGTATGACTCACCTAAAATGAAATGAGCGGGTGTAAGTGCATCTAAATCATTATCGGACATTTGACATAAAGGATGAGAATTAAGTAATGATTCAATTTGGGTTAGTAGGGTGTAAAATTCTTCAAAGTTAAGAATGTCAGAACCTATCACTCGACGAATATGCTGCTTAACAGATTTTACTCCCGCCTCCCACAAACCCCCGAAGTGAGGTGCAGAAGGGGGAATGAAATGCCAAGATATGGCATCACGAGCAAGTGATTCTGCAACGATGGAATTATGCTTTTCAGATAAAGTTAGTTGATGCATTGCTGTAAGCTCTCGGGCAGATCCACGAAAATTGGTACCATTGTCCGAGTACATGTGTGATGGTTTTCCCCGACGTGAAACAAATCGCCGAAGAGCTGCAATAAATGCATTCGTGGTCAAATCGCTGATTAGCTCTAAATGTATGGCTTTTGTAGAGAAGCATACAAATAGCGAAATGTAACCTTTTGTAATGTGAGTCTTTTTGCCGATTTTTGTTTTGATTGGAATTGGTCCCGCATAGTCACATCCGCAGTGGGTGAAAGGCCTGCTGGATTGAATCCTTTGTGCTGGAAGATTACCCATAATTTGAGTAGTTGTAAGTTTCCTTTGCCTGAAACACTCCATGCATTTGTTGGTTATAGTGCGCAATAGATTTCTGCAACCAATGATCCAATATTCCTGTCGTAATATGGTGAACAATAAAGAAACTCCAGGGTGATGGTGACGTATATGAGCATCTTTGGCAATCAATTTTGTTACCTCGTATCCTTTTGGAATGATGATTGGGTGTTTTGCATTGAAAGATATATCGGATTCTTGAATTCTTCCACCAACACGTAATATTTCGTCATCATCTAAAAAGGATTAAGATTAATTACCTTACAACCTTTATTGAAGTGCCCATGTTTTTTAAAGAAGGCAATATCTTCACCAAACTCTTCATTTTGGACCCATCTAATGATGTGGTGTTTGGCCCTGAAGATTTCTGAAGCATTCAGATGAACGGAAGATATGCTGTCGATCATTTCATAATATATTTAAGTACATATCGGGTCATAAATCCTATAGAACGAACGAGGCGAAACTACGACAAGACGCGTTCAGAAATATATTCAACAAGGTGTTTACGGCGATTGACTACCAAAAGTGTATTTTGGACATGCTTTTTCTCCTCCTGTTTACAATCTGGGTGCTCTTCAAAATGATTGATAATGGGCCAATAATCTTCACTTTTGACGAGCCAATGAGGACCTGTCCACCAGATGGGATTTTTTACGAGACACGAAGGTTCTATACCGCGCGAAGCACAGTCTGCGGGATTTTGTTCCGACCTTACATGGAACCATCTATTTCGGGGTATAGTGTTCAAAATTTCAGAGGTTCTATTTCCAACAAAAATATCCCAACGACGAGAAGGAGAAGACAACCAAGAAAGAACCACCTGCGAGTCACACCATGCGAAAACGTTCGAAAATGTCATTTTTAGAGAATTTTGAACCGACACAAGCAATCTTGCAAGCAATAAAGCGCCACACAATTCTAGACGTGGAATACTCAATTGTTTGAGTGGAGCAACCCGAGTTTTAGCGGCAACAATGTTGGTTTCTATGTTTTCATTTGGCAAAACGCGAAGTGAATATATGACGGCGGCATAGGCGGAAGATGAAGCATCTGAGAAACCATGCAATTGGAATTTAGAACCAATAGCTCCAATACATCGAGGAATATTAATTGTGGTTAAAGCAGGTAGCTCTTCACGATACTTGCCCCATTGGTTTGCGATTAAATGTGGGAGCGATTCGTCCCAATTGACTTTTTGATGCCACAACTCTTGAAGTAGGACTTTAAGTTTAATAACCGAGGGTGCAAGAAAACCGAGGGGGTCGAAAATTCTAGCAACATCACTTAAGATTTGTCGTTTTGTAGGGTTTTCATTATTATCTGTCAAATTAAGTCGAAACGAAAAACAATCTAATTTAGAGTTCCAATTTAACCCAAGAACTTTAACCCAATCCAAGTCTTTGTTAAGGGACACGTTTTCATTTTGTACCGAGTCAGTTTCTGAAAGCAATCGTATGCAATTACTTTGCCACTTACTTAGTTCTAGGCCCCCTTTAGATAAAAGTTCAATCAAACACTTTTTCTTCAAACTGTCCTCATCTGCTACCCAAAATTTGACGAAACATTTTCACAATGTCTGCCCTGAACACAAATGCATGCCGACGAAATCTCAAACACACAGAAAACTGGTTTCGTTGAATAGGTGGACCTACCATCAAGGAATCGTTAAGTGAAAGTCCATTAGTATCCTTAAAAGAACCGTCAAAAACAACGCGAAGCTTCGTTGTGGCACTATCTGGTTTGAGAACCGCATGATGTGGCAGATAAAAAACGTTAGGCTTTGAAATCTCACAAGATGAAACCTTAGACATATGTCCCAAGGCTAAATATTCCTCCATAAATGAAGAGTAGGACTTAAAAAGTGTATCATTCTTCGAAAATTTCCTTTTCGTACCCTTTAAACGAGATACTGCACCAAAGACGGTTTCAGAAAATTTGGGTTTGCTTTTAAATGGGAGATTCACAACATATTTTCCAGATTCATCTCTACGGTGAGTTTTAATAAAATGCTCTTCTATTAATTTGTCTTCCTTTGAAACAAAATATTTTGAATCGACCTCTTCAATTATCCAAAACCTCTGCATCGAAGTATCGATGTCAACAATAGTATGATGAGTCTTTATCGACTGCTCAACCTTAGACAATAATTTGCCAGCCAAAACCCAACCGAATAATGTCTTTTGTGCTACTGGATGACCAGATTCCCCTTTTACGACACCTCCTTCAAGAACTTCCCAAACTTTATACGCTCCAAGCAAAATGTACACCGAACTTGACTCATTAAATGATGGGTCAGCTAACTGGAGCTTAGCAATATAATTCCAATCCTTAATATCGAATGATGAGGTTGGTAATGATGAAGTTACCTTCGTAAGAATGAAAGTATCTACTGATATACTAGAAGTATCGTAGCAAGAAGCGATTACTATCGAAACAAGACCCTTAGATTTTCCAGCAGAAGTCGAACCAATTCCGCTAATGGGTATGCGAGCATTTGTTCGCCGAAGTCCAAGTCTCTGGACACAAGACTCAGTCATAAATGAAACTTGTGACCCTGAATCTATCAACATCCTAACAAACTGGTAACTTCCTGTCCTGTCTAACACTTTGCCAACGGCAGTAGGTAGTAATGTTTGGGCTAAGAACCGCGCAATATTCACAGAATGATTGGTAACAATATTTGTTGTAACTGCTGATGATGTATCTGGCTTTATTGTTTCATCCGTGGCTGCAGGTTTGGGATCAATTTTATCACGGTGAACGAGGGTGTTATGTCGCGAGTTACATCTTTTACAACGTGACTTTGACTTGCATTGAAAGGAATTATGATTTTCTTGAAGACAGTTAAAACAAGCCTTTCTGGTTTTAACAAATTCTCGTCTAGATTCGAGATCCATTGCTAAGAAATCTGGACATTGCCAAAGTAAATGAGAAGAATTACATTTAGGACAGTAGTTAGGCGATAAAACATGCATGCTTTTCAAAGACGTTGACTTCCCTTTGCTAGGTTCACGAAAATAACCTCTACACGACTCGAGAGCTTCACACCTGTGATCCAAAAAGTCTAGAAATTGCTGTATTGTAGGGTCTTTCGAATTAAAACTTTCCTTAGACCATGCCTGTCTAGTTTCTGTATCTAATTTACCAAGCAGAATAAAAATCATCCACGGATCTCTCTTAGTAAAGTTGAACGAATCAAGACCTCTCAAAACTTCATCAGCACAATCCGATATTTTCCGTAAGACCGTAACATTGGAAGACTGAATCGAAGGAAGCCTCATGAAAGTTTCTAAGAGACTATTGACTATGAAACGAGGCCTATCATACCGCTTAATTAACCTTTCCCATGCCTGAACATAAGTTGCATCGCAAATTGGAATGTGATTAAGCATGTCTAAAGGCTTATCACGCAAAGATGAACGAAGAAGATGAAACTTCCGAATTAAGGGAATGTTTGGTTTGCTATTCACCATGCTATCAAACATTTCGCGGAAAGCTGGCCACTTTTTATAATCCCCGCAAAAAGGTTCAATATGTACTTTTGGAAACGATTAATGCCATTAAAAACCCTGTTGCAATTGCACCGGCGGTACTGGATCTGCAACTCCACCTACATTTGCACCCCCTACACTTGCAGATTGTTGCTGGCTAACTTCCGCCTCGTACTTTTTTCTCTCAAGTAATTCCGAAAATAAAACCGATTTCACAAGCAAATGTCTAGATTCAAACTCCTCATATTCCGGTTCAGGATCAGTATAACCCTCTTCATCAATTAACTCATAGAAATTTTCCTGTGAGGCATAAAATCTTTCCCAGATTTGATCAAGTTTGACTAAACGAATATCGATTGCTTCTATTGTTGCAATCTCTAATTGTTCGGTAAATGATTCTATCTTCGCAAGGGAACTCGTTAAATTTGAACGAATTGCGCGTAATTTAGCAATTGCAGCTCTAGAAGCCATAATTTATATGTAACTCTCTCAATACACGTGTTGAACCAGTGTATATGTATCGAAATGTTCACTCACGTATTTAATGTCTTGGTTAATTAATAAATTACAATTTTTAATAAATTTTATTTAAACGATACATATACACGCACGTGATTACCACTTTTCTTAGATAATTAAAGTCTATATAAAAAATCATTCATGTACGGGATAACGCGATGTCCGTTAGTCCCAATCAATTTGATTAAATAACGCGATGTCCGTTAATCAACCACGAAAATGTCTTAGATTTTGTTTTTCCTTAGGTCTACAGTTCTGAATTAATCCGACTCGATTCGGACCAGAAAAATGTTTAGGAATTTATTCAATTAATTCGAAGGACCACAAAAACACACAGTTTCTTTCAAATGATAGTTAGTTTTAATTTTTGTACTTATCTGTTTGCAGGTCGAAATCTAAGTGAACGAGAGAATGAGCAAAAGACAAGCTTATGCACAAACTGTTATACAATTGTTTGAAATTAAATTATACATACATACATAGTTTTGCAAGAAAAACAGTTAAAGTTGAAAGTTAAGAAGTTAAATTATTAAGAATTCATAGGGTAAATTATTTAAGATTGGCAATTTATAATAAAAGTAATTCAAATGATTTTATGATAAATATTCTTAAACAATGACAGAACACCATTTTATGTTTCTAAGGCCGTGTGTGAATTGGATTAAATTTGGTCCCAAAATTAAATTTTGACACTATTGAGGTGAATATAAGACGTCAAAATTTAACATGGTCCGGAGGCACGTTAAATTTGTGCTGCTAGATTAAATTTTGACGTTTACCAGCACAGGTTTTGTTTGTTTTCATGTGCATAAAAAGAACATATTCAATGTCGATGAATTAACAGGTAACTCAAAATATAATTAAAAGATTTCACTCTAAAATTATTAGGAAAAAGTTTAACGCCAATTTGTATTATCATGTTTCTAGAGCCACAATTAAGACTACTGGATCCTTGCTTGCAGAGAAGTAGAAGCTAGAAGTAGAACATTAGTTTTTTGTGTTGGATACAACTTCTTTTTCGCTGCGAGCTTGAATTGATGCAAAATAGAACCCCGGATCTGGTGGTTAAAACTAAATTCTATTACAAAAACACATCGTTCTGAATGAAAAGTCTCCATACAAAAGGTCATTACATCTCAAAGATGAATGGATTGATCCCCTTTAAGGTCGAACTATAATAGGTGGACGCTGTCGGAAACTAATGTCATAAACGAACGAAAAATTTCTTTCCGAAACGTCAAATGCACACGTAAACCATAATGCACGAGAGATTCGAGACAACAATTTACTGTAGCTGTCAATTCTCTTCCGTAAGGTGCGCTCGAGAAGCGCTCTTCCCCTCCGAAAGCAAAAATGAACGAAACGTAACAAAACGCAATTATGTGTGCGTCTATTGAATTACTTGTATTCGTGTGGTTTCGTACGGCTGCGTACGCTACGTTCCAACAATTATAGTTCTACCTTTATTCATCTGAAGAACAACATTTGCTAGTTACAGCAATTATAACAAGCATTAAATAATTAAATAAAGTTGTCAGCTCATCGTGACCACCACAAGCGGCCAGAGTTTTTTGCGTCTTGTTTTTTAATCTGCAGCTGCTTGCAACAGAATACGAACCATAAGCGTTCTTTATAACAGGCCCAGGGTAAGAGCACTATTTTTGAACTCACTAGAATGGGCTTTTATTTTTTAACTCGCGAACTTTAATACAAAAAATGTGTTCTACTTTTTTCAAAACTCGTGGACGGAAGAAAAATATTAGAATTAAAAAAATCCCATTTAATTGAATTCACACAGCAAAAAGATGAAATTGTATTCACCACTTAAGAAACGTCAAAAATTAATGTGGGGTCAAATTTAATCGAAATTTTAAACGAATTCGCACACGGCCTAATCTCTGACAAAATAATTTGAAAAATCGCCATTTTCAACACCCCATATCTACCACATCAAGCTTTGAAAAGAAAAACTTCCAGATTTTTGTATTGGATATCATGAAACTTATAACTACTTACCAACGTACTTACATTTTTGTTATACTTTATTTATCTTCCCAAATTTCAAAATATCGATAGTTAAAATTTCGGCAATTTTGACAACGGTTCTGGAAAAAATATGATACTATCGTACTTGTAATTAAAGTGTCTTTGCGTTAGTACTATTTTTAATGAAAATACCTATGCGGGTAAAATCGAAAAAAATCAAAAACCGCCAAAATATGATGAAACAAATTTATATTATTCAAAAATTCACTTAGCAAAAAAGTGAGATTAAATTTAAAATTTGGCAAACACGGGTCAATTTATTTCTTGTCTAGCTTTTAAAAATATAAAAATTATTACCAGAGAACATAACCATGAATAATGGTAGTTTTTTTCTCCAACGACTTCTTTTCAAATGTTTGCTTTCAAACGTTCATATCTCGAGTTGTAGATTTTTCACATTTTTTGCATATATGCATGACATTTTTATATTAAAACAATCTATCGATTACAAAAACAACCAACTCTCTAACATTTTCGTTAAGAAAATAGATTCTAGACTCTTATCTTTGTTTACCCTAATTTACCCTATTGAAATTGTGATTTTTAAATGTCCTTTTTTATAGTATTTTGTTTATTTCCGTAAGACATAGCAACTAAGCTGTGTCACATAATTGTAAGAATCAGAAAAATTACATTTAAAGCGTGGCAACCCTATGCCTTGACCGCTTTAGGCTAGGCAACCCTTCTGCAAAATGTTTGTTAAAACTCTACCTAAAAAACTGTGTACTTCTTATCTGAAACCTCGATGAGGGAAGGTCGTTTTATGGCGGGATCTTAGACTACTACTCGAATTACCTGCTTAAAACCAAAAACTTAAAAAGAATGAGGTATGGATTTCTCCAACTTATATGCGCTGCAGAGCGAGAACCGTAGCTGATATTAGAAAACTGTGAAAAGAAAAATAATACATAACTAAAGGATCATTAAGGATTATTAAGAGTCGGTAGTCATCGACCAAAAAATTCCGTCTTAGAAAGGTATGACAGCATCTAACTGATGAGCTCAACTGCCGTGCCTGGGCGAAACGCATTGGACTAAAGGTCGCAAAAAACCTTCAATTTGAATTTAATTCAATACAGTCCACTAAAACAATAACAAAAATAATTTTCTTTTGTTTTTGTTAATTCTCTTCTTCGTACATTAACCAGACCACGGGTTTATAACAACAACATATATTTCTAGGTGCAAGAATGTAACCATGTTCCCCTAGAAGAAGATAATTTATAGTGCGTCTGCGCTGTAGATTTTATTAAGAGTTCGGTAGTCATCGACCAAAAAATTGCGTCTTAGAAAGGTACGACAGCATCTAACTGATGAGCCCAACTGTCGTGCCTGGGCGAAACGCATTGGACTAAAGGTCGCAACAAATCTTTCATTTGAATTTAATTCAATACAGTCCACTAAAACAATAACAAAAATAATTTTCTTTTGTTTTTGTTAATTCTCTTCTTCGTACATTAACCAGACCACGGGTTTATAACAACAACATATATTTCTAGGTGCAAGAATGTAACCATGTTCCCCTAGAAGAAGATAATTTACAGTGCGTCTGCGCTGTAGATTTTATTAAGAGTTGGTAGTCATCGACCAAAAAATTGCGTCTTAGAAAGTTACGACAGCATCTAACTGATGAGCCCATCTGTCGTGCCTGGGCGAAACGCATTGGACTAAAGGTCGCAAAAAATCTTTTATTTGAATTTAATTCAATACAGTCCACTAAAACAATAACAAAAATAATTTTCTTTTGTTTTTGTTAATTCTCTTCATCGTACATTAACCAGACCACGGGTTTATAACAACAACATATATTTCTAGGTGCAAGAATGTAACCATGTTCCCCTAGAAGAATATAATTTACAGTGCGTATGCGCTGTAGATTTTATTAAAAGTCGGTAGTCATTGACCAAAAAATTGCGTCTTAGAATGGTACGACAGCATCTAACTGATGAGCCCAACTGTCGTGCCTGGGCGAAACGCCTTGGACTAAAGGTCGCAAAAAATCTTCCATTTGAATTTAATTCAATACAGTCCACTAAAACAATAATTTTCTTTCGTTTTTGTTAATTCTCTTCTTCGTAATTAAAGGATCTACAACTTTTGTTATGACATTTTTTTTTAGTGAGACAAAATTTTTTGTTGATGAAATTGATCAAAATTACCCCTAGATTTTTCAATAAAATGCACTGTAACTTTTGAATTAAAGGGATTATTGAAAAAAGTTACATAATATATTTTGACCACCGCGACGCCAGCGGGCGAACTGTTGATTTTGACCAAAATAAAAACGCTATCCGATGTATTTCTAATTGCACATTTCATTTATGCAAATAAAAAAAATTGCACACCTCCCCTTTTTTTAAAAAAAATATAAACAATTTTCACTTTGTATGCAATTTTCAAATGGCTATATCTCGGTAACCAAGTTGAATTTCGAAATGCACAGGGGCTTAAAAAATTGCACATTTGGAGATTCAATTTGCACACCAAAAATTTTAATTTGCACACCTCTCATTAATTAATAAATCAACAATTAAAATTTTGGTAATAAGCTGCATAATTAAAATCCGTATTATAACAAAATAAACACTGAAATCTGTTCTTAGCAATAGCGTGTTGGTAAAGTGCCCGGCCGGTACACGAGGGGTCGCAAGTTCAACTCCCACAAATTTCTTTTTTTTTTTTTACTTATAATTTGTTCTTTATTATTAAACAAAAAAAGAAAATTGATTAAGTTCAAATTGAACATTTTACTAACAAAAAAAAATCTCGTCGATTTAAAACCAAAAAATTAATTGACTAAAAAAACAAACAAAAATGCACTTTGTCATGTCTGACTAAAATTGAAATATTTCAGTAACTAAATCGAATTTTGGACTTTTTAAAATTTCGAAAAATCAAAAATGCCCAAATCTAATTTGCACACCAAAAATTTGAATTTGCACACCTCTGGTTAATTTTTAAACCAATGATTAAAAAGTGCTAAAAACACACAAAAATGAACTTTGCCATGTCTGACTAAAATTGAAATATTTCAGTAACTAAATCGAATTTTGGACTTTTTAAAATTTCGAAAAATGAACAATGCCCAAATCTAATTTGCACATCAAAAATTTGAATTTGCACACCTCTGGTTAATTTTTAAACCAATGATTAAAAAGTGCTAAAAACACACTAAAATTAAAAAATTTTAGTAACTGAATCGAATTTTTGACTTTTTAAAATTTCGAAAAATGAACAATGCCCAAATCTAATTTGCACACCAAAAATTTGAATTTGCACACCTCTGGTTAATTTTTAAACCAATGATTAAAAAGTGCTTAAAACATACAAAAATGCACTTTGCCATGTCTGACTAAAATTGAAATATTTCAGTAACCAAATCGAATTTTGGACTTTTTAAAATTTCGAAAAACCAACAATGCCCTAAATTCAATTTGCACACCAAAAATTTGAATTTGCACACCTCTGGTTAATTTTTAAACCAATGATTAAAAAGTGCTAAAAACACACAAAAATGAACTTTGCCATGTCTGACTAAAATTGAAATATTTCAGTAACTAAATCGAATTTTGGACTTTTTAAAATTTCGAAAAATCAAAAATGCCCAAATCTAATTTGCACACCAAAAATTTGAATTTGAACACCTCTGGTTAATTTTTAAACCAATGATTAAAAAGTGCTAAAAACACACAAAAATGAACTTTGCCATGTCTGACTAAAATTGAAATATTTCAGTAACTAAATAGAATTTTGGACTTTTTAAAATTTTGAAAAATCAACAATGCCCAAATCTAATTTCTAATTTGCACACCAAAAATTTGAATTTGCACAGCTCTGGTTAATTTTTAAACCAATGATTAAAAAGTGCTAAAAACACACAAAAATGAACTTTGCCATGTCTGACTAAAATTGAAATATTTCAGTAACTAAATAGAATTTTGGACTTTTTAAAATTTTGAAAAATCAACAATGCCCAAATCTAATTTGCACACCAAAAATTTGAATTTGCACACCTCTGGTTAATTTTTAAACCAATGATTAAAAAGTGCTAAAAACACACAAAAATGAACTTTGCCATGTCTGACTAAAATTGAAATATTTCAGTAACTAAATCGAATTTTGGACTTTTTAAAATTTCGAAAAATCAACAATGCCCAAATCTAATTTGCACACCAAAAATTTGAATTTGCACACCTCTGGTTAATTTTTAAACCAATGATTAAAAAGTGCTAAAAACACACAAAAATGAACTTTGCCATGTCTGACTAAAATTGAAATATTTCAGTAACCAAATCGAAGTTCGAACTTTTCAAAATTTCTAAAAATCAACAATACCCAAATCTAATTTGCACACTAAAAATTTTAATTTGCACATCTCTGGTTATTTAATAAATGAATGAATAAAAAAGCGCTAAAAACATACAAAAATGCACTTTGCCGCGTCTAACTAAAATGAAAATATTTTACTAACGAAGTCGAATGTTGAATGTTGAATTTTTGAAAATTTCTAAACATTAACAATGCCCAAATCAAATTTGCACATTAGAAAACTTCAATTTGCCTACCTCTGGCTAATAAATAAATTAATGATTAAAAAATCATTAAAACATACCAAAATGCACTTGCCATGTCTGACTAAAATATATATACGGGGTGATTCACCTAAGGTGTGACAAAAAGCTAGAGCGTTTAGGTTGGATCGATGTTAGAAAAAAATCTCATGTGATGGGGGGGTCTATTTTCCCCGTTTAGCCGGGAGGGGCAATTTTCTAAAAAATTGACTTAACTGGCTGAACAGAATAGAATGACGGAACTGAAGCCGCAGACGGAACTGGAAGAGCTGTCAAAAAGTGTCGTACGTTATTTTTTTTACATGTCCACAATGGAGCTGTACAGCTTTGAAAGTATTTTGAAGAAAAACAAAAGAATATTATTGTGTACAAGCTCAGAATTCACATTTTTTGTTTCCAATAATTTTCCTTTTAATAAATAATTTTTTTCGCGATACAAATAACCACAATATTTTTTTCCGACCCAAAAAGTTGTTTTTTTTCTTCATACAAATTGAAACGTCAAAAGTGCCGTACGTCAAAAGTTAAAAGTTGGCGAACTCTTCCGTCTGCGTCTGCAGCTCCGTATGCGTCTACGTTCCGTTGTGTTCGCAACATTGAATTTGCGTGTATTTAATATTTTGACAGCTATTCCTGCTCCGTCTCCGGTTCCGTCTGCGTCACCATTCTGTTCAGCCAGTAAAACAGAAAAAATATTCTTAAAAAACAACGGTTACACTTACTGTGCCAATTTAAATTTAGCGATCTCTTACTTTATTTACTATCATATCAAAATTTTTTTTGGAAATAGTTTTTAAAATATTAATTTTCAAACTCAAAATTTTGAAAAAAAAATTTCAAATCTGATTTTTTCCAATATTTTACGTAATTAGGTACTAATTTTGTTTCCGGAATTCAATTCTCTTATTAGTTTTAAGTCAAAAACAGATAACCGGATGCTGAAACGTCTTTTAGTTTTTGAGAAAATTAAAAATAACGAGAGAAGCAATTTTCTAAAAGAATTGACTTAATACAGAAACAAAAATTATTAAAAAACAAAGCTAATGGTTAGAACGCCACGGAATACTTTTTTGGAAGGCCAGAAATTTTTGCTTTTATTCTGTTTCTAAATTGAGTTGTTTTAGAGTCAAAAATTATTTTCAAACTTAAATTTTTGAAAAGAAAAATTTAAAAAAATTGTTCAAAATTTTACGTTATTAAGCAATATTTTTTGTTTTTAATATTCGATGCTCAAATAATTCCAAGTCAAATACTAAGAACTAGATGCCAGTCTTTGACGTAAAATATTGAAAAAAATCAGATTTGAAATTTTTTTTTTCAAAATTTTGAGTTTGAAAATTAATATTTTAAAAACTATTCCCAAAAAAATTTTTATTTGACAATAAATAAAGTAAGAGATCTTTAAATTTACGAAAAGGTATCTCTTAGCACTGTAAGTGTAACCGTTGTTTTTTGAGAATATTTTTTCTGTTTTAAGTCAATTTTTTAGAAAATTGCCCCTCCCGGCTAAACGGGGAAAATAGACCCCCCCATCACATGAGAATTTTTTCTAACATCGATCCAACCTAAACGCTCTAGCTTTTTGTCACACCTTAGGTGAATCACCCCGTATATATATTTTAGTCAGACATGGCAAGTGCATTTTGGTATGTTTTAATGATTTTTTAATCATTAATTTATTTATTAGCCAGAGGTAGGCAAATTAAAGTTTTTTAATGTGCAAATTTGACTTGGGCATTGTTAATGTTAGGAAATTTTCAAAAATTCAACATTCGACTTCGTTAGTAAAATATTTTCATTTTAGTCAGACGCGGCAAAGTGCATTTTTGTATGTTTTTAGCGCTTTTTTATTCATTCATTTATTAAATAACCAGAGATGTGCAAATTAAAATTTTTAGTGTGCAAATTAGATTTGGGCATTGTTGATTTTTAGAAATTTTGAAAAGTTCAAAATTCGATTTGGTAACTAAAATATTTCAATTTTAGTCAGACATGGCAAAGTGCATTTTTGTATGTTTTAAGCACTTTTTAATCATTGGTTTAAAAATTAACCAGAGGTGTGCAAATTCAAATTTTTGGTGTGCAAATTGAATTTGGGCATTGTTGGTTTTTCGAAATTTTAAAAAGTCCAAAATTCGATTTGGTTACTGAAATATTTCAATTTTAGTCAGACATGGCAAAGTGCATTTTTGTATGTTTTAAGCACTTTTTAATCATTGGTTTAAAAATTAACCAGAGGTGTGCAAATTCAAATTTTTGGTGTGCAAATTGAATTTGGGCATTGTTGGTTTTTCGAAATTTTAAAAAGTCCAAAATTCGATTTGGTTACTGAAATATTTCAATTTTAGTCAGACATGGCAAAGTGCATTTTTGTATGTTTTAAGCACTTTTTAATCATTGGTTTAAAAATTAACCAGAGGTGTGCAAATTCAATTTTTTGGTGTGCAAATTAGATTTGGGCATTGTTGATTTTTAGAAATTTTGAAAAGTTCAAAATTCGATTTGGTTACTGAAATATTTCAATTTTAGTCAGACATGGCAGAGTGCATTTTTGTGTGTTTTAAGCACTTTTTAATCACTGGTTTAAAAATTAACCAGAGGTGTGCAAATTCAAATTTTTGGTGTGCAAATTATATTTGGGCATTGTTGATTTTTAGAAATTTTGAAAAGTTCAAAATTCGATTTGGTTACTGAAATATTTCCATTTTAGTGATGCATGGAAATTAAATTTTTGTTTGTTTTTTTAGTCAATTAATTGTTTGGTTGTAAATCGACGAGATTTTTTTTTTGTTAGTAAAATGTTCAAATTGAACTTAATCAAATTGAACTTAATCAATAAGAACAGATTTCAGTGTTTATTTTGTTATAATACGGATTTTAATTATGCAGCTTATTACCAAAATTTTAATTGTTGATTTATTAATTAATGAGAGGTGTGCAAATTAAAATTTTTGGTGTGCAAATTGAATCTCCAAATGTGCAATTTTTTAAGCCCCTGTGCATTTCGAAATTCAACTTGGTTACCGAGATATAGCCATTTGAAAATTGCATACAAAGTGAAAATTGTTTATATATTTTTTAAAAAAAGGGGGGGTGTGCAATTTTTTTTATTTGCATAAATGAAATGTGCAATTAGAAATACATCGGATAGCGTTTTTATTTTGGTCAAAATCAACAGTTCGCCCGCTGGCGTCGCGGTGGTTATATTTTGTAAGAAATTAAATTCTCTATAAGTTTGTAGAACAAAATTTTTATCTAGAACCAAAAATACGGAAGTTACATGCGAAAATAGAAATAACCGTTAAAAACAAGATGGCGGCCAAACGACAAGAGCTGCAGTTGTGAAGAAAACGGTTTTTGGCTCGTGCACTAATACACTTTCAAATATAGCCAAATCTAACTTCCCCGTACTAACCGTAGGCACAATGAATAACCGATCATGATCTCTTGCCGTTTGTGTTTATTAAAAGTATTCACACAATATAGTGTGATCATTGGTAAGCTAACGCACGTAAAAGACTCCTTTTCCTATTGCTTATCTGCAAGAGCTTTCAGAATTAAAGCTTTTTTTAAAGCTCTTAGGACCAAAAAAGTGTGGTCATTCGTTGTTGTTTTAAACTGTTTAGGCCAGTCGGCCGGCAGAAGTTTTATTTGCAAAAATAAACTGGTCAAATTTTATGATTGAAATTAGTGTGTGTTATTTTTGAGTATGAAAATAAAATGGCGCGCCTGTAGGTGTTGTGCGTCGGCTGCCATTTAAAAAAAAAGACGCAACCAATATCTTGCGAACGGCTCATGGTACCTACACAAAATTTGTAAGCACATTTTTATGTATGTAGGTATTCATGCATTAAATATTTTGTTATTTTATATTTTAAATTATTTAAGTAGGTAGGCTTTTTTGGTCAATTTATATCTCAATGCAAATATGATTCTACCCTTACAAAAACGCACCTATTTTTCTACTTCTTTTTTTTGTTGTTCATAATTGTATTTGTGTAGATTAAAATTATATACGAACAAAATTTGGAGGTGTTTCAAAAACCTTTAAATTTGTTTGCATGTGAAAGTGCATTATTGAGGTGTTACCCCTGGGGTATCGTTACAAGACCAACGAAATTCAATTGTATGTGAACAATATTTGGAGTGATTCAAAACACTTTTTATGTTGTGTTTTGAAAGTGCATTATGGTGGTGTTAGGGCCGGAAGGCTCACGGAAGACTTAAGCTTCGTTCATTTTTGTTTGCATTTTGAAAGTGCATTGGAGATGTTAGGCTTACGGTATCGCATACAAATATTATGTAAACAACATTAGGAGCGATTTAAAATTCCTTTTTTTTGCATTTTTAAAGTGTTAGGTGTTAGGGATAAGGTAAAATTGTCAAGTAGACGAAATTGGGTTTTGAGGTTTTCCTGATTTTTGGTAGTGTTAGGGCCACAGTATCGATGCCAGACCGTTGGCATTTAATTTGGACACAGAAAGACATTATGCTCACAAGATTTGGAGCGGTATAAAACACTTAAGCTTTGTTCCTTTTGTTTGCATATTAAAAGTACTTTACAGTGTTCTTAGGGCTTAGATTTGTCACTGAAAAGTTTATGCCATGTATAGTTATCACTGGTACAAATGCCATGTCCATACAATTTGGAGCGGTACAAACACTTTGTGCAAGTCGTTCACCAGCACTCGCTCTACACGTGTCCACCATTAAATATCACTAATTATTAAAATACCAACACAACACAGATCATTGTGGAACAAATTTTTGTTCATCAAAATCTTTATTGTAAATTTTAAAAAAATACAAATATTTGCAACCCCCTTCCAGGACGTTCACGAAATTATTAATTTAGAAAAAAAAATTAATCAGAGCTGCAGTTTCAAATTTCGAAGAAAAGCCATTATTGAATCGACGAATAATATCATATAATTTTCGATTGAATTTCCAAAGCCATTTGTGTATTCTCACGAATTTGTGTGTAGGTATTCTAACACAAATGATTTGAGATACACCAATGACACTTAAATATACACAAATAGTCATAAATTCATTTGAGAACCTATCAGACGATTTGTGTATGTGTACACAAATTCGATTTATGTATCCTATACACAAATGATACACAAATCGTTTGTGTATGCCATTTGTGTTCAACAAATTTGTGGCTCAGACGGTTTGTGTATTTTTATGTCAGAAATACACAAATTTATACACAAATCGTGTGATCTTAGCTTAAGTATTGTACCAAATTTTTCGAAAAAATATATTTTGGATTTTTAAAAAAAGTTTCAAATTTTTTTTGAAAAGCAAATAAATATTTCGAAAACGACTGGGTTGATTTTTACGAAACTTGGTACTGAGCGATTTTTTTTAACATTATCTAGAAAATTTTGAATACAAATTTTTCTTTTAGTCAAAATTAACGGCACTTTTCATATAAATGTTTAAAAAAAACCGTCACAGAAAATTTAAATTTTCTCGAAAACTACTCCTTAAAAAAAATAAACTTGATGGCACAACAGCGCATGAAGAACTAGGGTCTAGTGACTTACAACTCTCAACCATTCCTTTGTGCGTGTCTACAGTTTATTGCCGAATCCGAACGGCTAATGTGAGCGGCACTTTTCTATGACAAGCGATACTCTTGGAGGTTTTGTCAATTCCTCGCAAGAGGCGCAGTGACCGTTTTTGTTTTGAAAGTTATTAGGTGGCCAGGCTGGGGATCGAACCTAGACCTCCAGCATGATAGTCTATCGCACTGACCTTTTTGTTTTTTAATTTTGGATTATCTCCTTATCTGTATAACCGATTTATATTAAATTTTTTATACAAAAGCTTCTAAAAAGTTAAAATCATACTGCATATCAAAATTTTCAAAAAAATAATTTTTGGATTTTTGAAAAAATCGAAACGGGTAGTGTTTTTTTCGAAATCTAGTTTAAACATTAATAAATACTAAAAAATGGTGACCAATTTTTTCTTAATGTTTATAAAATTTGATATATAAAAAATTAATTTAAATTTTCTTTTTATCTAATATGTTCCTTTCTTTATTATCATCTTCACTTTAAAGTACATTTCATCTTTGTACCTAAATGATTTCTATTTTTAGTAATTAATAAAAAAAAAAAAGTATATTGATATGGTGAAGCCTCCCAGTGAGGATGGTTTGCGAAGGTGATGGGGAGGGATTACGAGGTATCTAGATATCAAATTTAAAACATTTTTTAAAAACGCTAACCCCAAATAAAACGTAACAAAACAAATCTAAATTCAATATACTTGCAAACCCGTGCACGCCTTGTATCGCATTTGTTATAACTTTTTAATTTTTCATTAAAATTGCTTTTTTTATATTATAGTTTTTTTTAAATTCGTCTAAGATTTGAAAACAAAATTTATAGCCTATGTCTATCCTCATGTTCCAAGCTCTCGCTCTTCTAAATCATTACAATCACTTAGGTATTTTTTGAGATTAAGAGAAACACACTGACAGACAAACAAATTTAACATTTATAATATTAATAGGATTACAGGTCAGACTTTCTGTTTCATTTTTAGTCGATATTTAAATGGTTGGACTTTCCGAAAATGTATAATATTAACATATTTACTCAGAAACATAAATAGTATATAAGAACTGACTTCAAACTCTCACTTCCTATATAGTTATGAAATATCATTTGCATGTTCAGGTGTCATTTTATTATGTCCTAAAGAACAATTATTTTAGTTTTTGAAATTACGAGATTCGTCAAAACCGTTTTTAAGATGAGTTTCATCGTTTGGTCTCATAGTGCTAGTGCCGCGCGGGATGTAGGATATGTGAAACAGTTTTCTAAATTTGAGCTCTCTTGAAAACATATACCCGATTTGTTCTTGTGGTAAAGTGAAGATCTGGTTATTAGAAAATTTATGTAGTATGCAGACTTGAAAAACTGTCTTAACTGAAAGACAGTATTAATTTTCGAGTTTTATTTTAGAAGCAACTTGCTGGGGTGGATTTACCATCCTCATTTAAAGGGACTTACCCAAGGACGTACGCAGGGGGAGGCAGGGGGGTGGGTGCCCCCACTAATAATTATTACCTTCCTACATTTTTGTGTTGAGTAATGCACAATATTTTTTGATTTGATTGATTGATTATATATTTATTTCTTAAAATCCAAATACAATAATTTAAGATAAAAGAAATATAAGTGACAAAGATATTTTTATAAAAAAATAGAGTGAGTGTCACTCTATAGCAAAAATGAAAACATGAATAATTTTGAATTTTAAATGGGTGGGGTGACCCTTAAAAAAGAAATATTACAAAGTTAATTACAAAAAAAAAAATCAATTTACAATTTGTATGAAAAGAATTTAAATGAAAATTAAACAATTTCAACAAAACATCAGATAGAACCATTCATTAGTAATTCTAAACTCTCGTAGTCAAGGCTAAATAGCCATTGTTTTACATGTTTACTAAATAACAAATGAGAAGTTTGCATTCTGATAGAATGGGGGAGTTTATTAAACATCCGACACGATGCAACACTGTAAAAGTTGCGAAATGCAGTTGTACGAAGAGACGGTATAGATACTTGATTCAGGAAATTTTCACGTAAACTGTAATTGGCAATTATTCTGAAATTGAGATTACCTGACCTTCTAAAGAAAATTTTTAGGACCTTATAGCAGTATAAATGTCGGACTGGAAGAATCTTTATATTTCTAAATAGTGGAAAACTTGAATAGAGCCGGGGCTTACCACAAATTTTTTTCACAACACTTTTTTGGATAACTAACAGAGGCTGAATTTTATTATAATAAGTACCACCCCAACAAAAAATACCATATTGTAGTTTCGAATGAAAAAGGCCGTAGTATATTTTAAGAAGCAATTGATAAGAGCAAACTTTACGCAGAAAAAAGAAGTTTCTAAGAGTGCCCCTAAAATAATGTCTTAGATTTTCTGTATGATTATAAAAATTAATTCTTGAATCAATGGTCAAACCCAAATATTTAAATTCAATAACATTTTCTATTTTAAAACATTTATCACTGCAGCTTGTTTGAACGTTAAAAGTGGAAGAATGATTCAAAGCATTACAGGTGCAGCTAAAAAGGTTAAATTTTTGGCACTCAGTAGCATGAAAAAAGAGATCAGCATCAATAATATTTTTACCAGACAAGCTAAAAAACATTACTTTAGTTTAAGAACTTACAATCAATTTGTGCTCCGCAAACCAGAGTCTTAACAGGCTGAGATCCCAATTTATATTAGATATAAGATCAAGACAACTATTAGTACCATAAGTAAAACCTACATCATCTGCAAATGCTGTCAACAAACCTTTAAAAGGCAACTTAAACAAAGAGTTAATACAGATCAAAAACAAAATTGGACCCAAAACGGAACCTTGCAGCACTCCTAAATTCATTGATTTCAAATCACTCCTTGTAACACCTAATTTAACTCTTTGAGATCTATCTTTTAAATATGAACGGAGCCAATTGCATATGAAACCTCGAAACCCAGCATTTACAATTTTGTCAATCAATAATTCGTGGTTGACCATATCAAATGCTTTTGAAATATCAACAAATAGTGCGCTTGTATTCTTTTTTTTATCAAGGTTATCAAATATTTGAGAACAAAAATGTAACAAGGCATCTTCTGTTGATTTGTTAGATTGAAACCCAAACTGAAGTTCACTGAAAAACCTCTACTTTTTCTACTTTTTATAGCTTTTTCAAAGATCTTACTTATTGAAGATAAAAGTGAAATAGGTCTATAGTTACCTAATTCACTAGCTGCGCCTTTCTCAATTTCTTTTCATCCTTCTTTCTCGTCACTTTCTTCATAAAGCACTTGTCTATCATATTATCGGAAACCTCAATGGACAATAAATAATATATGCTGAGCTATGCTTCTAGCGTCGTTAACATTGAGTACACCGGTAATTTCGATACTGTTGGATAGCTGATGTTGTTGCTGCCAATTTAATTTACTTTCAAGTGATTGAACCCTTGTCTTCAGCACACTGTTCTCTGATCGCAAATCACTTATTGTCTGAAGCATGTTACCCATCATTTGTTCAAGGTTTGTGAGTTTTTGGCAAACCACACGTAAAGAAAACTCTTCGCTCTCACCCTGGACTGTTGATGGTGGGGCAAGATATGATGAGTCAAAATGATGTGATGTTTTATTGTTTAATGTATTAGTTGTAATGGTAGTGGGTACATTTGGACCAGCTGGTCTCAAGTTATTATTGTTGTTGTTGGAGGGAGCCGAAACTTGCATAGACGAACGCCAAACAGCTCTGCATTTGATACAACGGTGTGGTACGCCGCTTGATTTAAAATATTCATAGTCTTCGTTTGTAATATTTACACAGGGAGCATGAAAAGAACTTAAGCAATCATTGCAGGAAATTAAAAACTTGTAGCCCTTTTCGATCACCTCAGCACAAACTTTACAATTATTCATCTTTTTGTTAATGTTTTCTTAGATAAGAAATTTAATTTTCACTTTACAAATTCTTTTTCAAGATAAAATGAGATGCGCACCCCACGACACTTACTTCACCACTAATTAATTTTATGAACTATCATCGATGTTAAAATTTTTCTTTAAACATGTCGTTCGTCATTACAAACAAAACGTTTCAATACTTTCTTCAAAATTAACAAAGAATACAAATTTTTGGTAGATTTCTGTTCTAACTAGCTACTATAATATACACTAGGGTGTCCGGTATTTCCCAAACCAATTTTTTTGATCAGACCTAAATCAACCTTTTACATAAAAAAACAAATAATTTTGAAAATATTTTCTATACATTTTTTTCTTTCATAAACTTTGAATCATGTTTTTTACAAGAATAATCATTATAATAAAAATCAAGAAAATTAGGAATATTTGCAGTTGTTTGGGAGGAAAAACAAATACGTAAAAATAAACAAAATTATAAACAACAAATTCAAAAGAGAAACAAAATTTATCACAGTGTAGGCCTGTATTTATTTTATGACTTGAGCGAAGCTTACAATAGTGTTCTCTTGGTCTTCTTTAGTGTTCAGTTTTCGTCAATTTTTGTTGAATGCGCAAGCTTTCAAGAGTGAATCTCGCATTTGTTCTTTTCTCTTTGTCCATTACTCTTACACAGTGTTACCACTTCCGGGAAAAAGTCGAAGTAGATTTGAAGAAAAAAGCGAAGTAGATTGAGAAAAATGGAAGTAGATTTCAAAATGAACTTTTTTACACAAATCTATATTTGTTTTCTTTTTTTGATTTTAAAGGTTTTAGCTCTTTAGGACATCTTCACGTTAAATATGCTATTTTGAATCAATAATACAACAAGTCCAATTAAATAGTGCTATGTCTTCTACTTGGCTGATTTATTTCAGTAGTAATATAGAATTTGTATTATTAAAAAATCTTCGTAGAAAAATCGCATTATTTAGACTATAATATCAATGTGTTTGGAGCGAGATAAAAATATTAGGAACAGGATATTTAGTTCCTACCGTAAACTTCAAATTATAACGCTTGTTTTATTATTTTCGTCATTAATGTATACATACATATAGAGGGGGTTTAAAAGTCATTCATTTGTCATTTCCAAACGTTTTTTTTTTTTATTCATTAAAAACTTAGTTTTAGTCCCCGATTCCCTAAAGCTTTACCCTTTTCACCCTTTTCTTAAAAAGAAAAAAACATCTAATTCGATTCCTATTTGTAAAATAAGTGACAAAAAATTATAAGTGTTACTATATGAATATTTTGGTGCCGTGAACTAAGTCCCCAGGAACTAAGTCCACCGAAGGTGTTAGTTCCCACTAGGCGGGAACAAAACCATGGTACAAAATCATGGTACCGAATATTTTTAATCGTACATACCTATTGCCCGAAAAATGAAAGGGTATCAAAGTTCTCCAAAATTGGTAATGAACTTACAAAATAAAAGCTGTAGTTCTGAAAAAAAAACAAAAATGTCTGGATTGAAATAGAGAAAAAAGAAGTAGATTTGGCCTTTGTTTTGTAAAATTGAAGTAAGTTGAAACAGAGCTTTTGAAAATGAAGTAGATTTCAATATTTTGGTGATGGTGCGAAGTAGGAAGTAGATTTTCAATTTTTTTGAAAAAAAGAAGTAAATCTACTTCAATTGAAGTAAAGTGGTAGTACTGCTCTTATATCGTCAAAGTTGGCTGCGTGTCCGCTGTAGAGTATATGCTGTGAGAGACCAGTCGATTGTTTCCCTTTTTTGATGTCTGCTTTACTGCTTTACTTTCCTATATAAACTAAATTGCACTCTTCCCCTTCTTTTCCACCGCAGCTTAATTCATAGACTTTGTGTTGTTGGCTTTTGTCGATTGGAGCTTTGGTATCCGTAAAGCTGTTAGACGATGTTTACATTGTATTTTTGACGAACGGCGCATCCAGTGAGATGGGTAGATTTTATGGTGAGTTAGAAAGAGAAGGGTAGATTCCGCCCCATTTGGGATCTTCCCTTCAAGTATATTACAAAAACAACATAAGATCCAAGTCTGCTCCTGGATTTGAATTTCAAAATCCATATTTTGAAAACTTCCCTAGCAATATTTTAATTTTAGAGGTTGGTAACACTTCCGAGATTTATAAAAAAAAGTTCTCGAGCTCAAGCTCATGCGGAGTACAACTGTAAAATATCTATTTTGTTTTATTTGATAATGAAAAATCGTAGGTATTTCTATTTCTGAGAATCTGGAAACCATATTTATATAAAGCAAAATAAAAACAATTTGTTTTTTAATAAACGTTCGTTTTTCCTTAGATACAAAATATTATTTTGTCCAAAAATGTCTGTTAAAATTTTCCTTATGTCAATTTGTCAATAATTTTACCAAGAAAATATTACCAACTATGAGAGCTAAACATTTTAGTAATCCAATTTGTTTTATAATCATGATCTGACCCGGATCAGATTTAGTGGGAAAAAAAACACAGATAATATTAATTTTTTGCTATCGTCGCTTAAAAGTGTTGGTTGCTCGGAGTTATGTAAATAAGTTTTTTAAGTCTCAATAAGAAAAGCCCTTATTTACTGCTGAAAAGCAAATGGAGCCACAAAATGGAGAGAACAAAAAAAAATAAAATAAAATGATATGTGATCGAAATCCTGCGTACCTCACCACTGGTAAAAGTACCCCTAAGTTGGGGTGAGTTTACCATTGGTAAAACATTGGGTTCGCCATTGGCAAAGGCACGCCACGTATTGGCCTTGCCTTGCAAACTCTCCCCACACAAACATGGCAAAGCAAGCTGTTTTTTTGAAAATGTATCGATAACTTTTTTCTTTGTAAAAAAAAACTAATATAAATCACTTCTACTCAGTCGCGTTGTTAGAGGGGGGCAAGGGGGGGTAACACCGGACATTAAATTTATCTTTTCGCCCTGACATCTAGGAGAAGTTCATGAAGAGTAAAGACAAACAGTAACCAAATATTATATACAGTACGCTCGTGGAGTGTCTAGTTTGGGATAAGTTTGCGCACTTTTGACTTTGAAACGGGATTCATAATTTAATTGAAGAAATTTTAATTGGACTGTAAAGAAATCTACATTTTTGGTTTACTTATATGTGTAAAGAATTAAAAAATAATCAATATCGACAAATTTATTGAGTGAGTGTAAGCAGTCTATGGCTTAAGGCCGCACAGGGTTTTAGATCAACGTTTTTAAAATTAAATTAAGTTTAAAGCCCAGTTTTTATATTAAACTATTTCTACAATCCATAAAAAAAAAATTATTTCGCATTAACCAAAAAAAAAAAAAGAAACCTAACTACTTTGATAAATGGAACTTTAAAACGTCAAACATTTCAAGTAAATTTAACAATTAAAATATAAAATTCAAATTTACTGTCAATGTATGAATTTCTATACAAGTTCGCATAGGGATTTTTCTTTAAAATTGAAATTAAGCAGAAATATATGAAGTTTCATACGATTTTCATTCGCAGAATTGCCCTCAAAATTATTACGCACATTATCCCCAAACGAAGATTTTTCTATTTTTGCTAAAATTTAAACAAATGAATTATAAAAAGAACACAGTTTTTATTGAATTATTATGCTATATAATGTTTGCATCAAATTTAAACTAAAATCGTATATTTAAGGAAATTAGTGGCCTATTTCTTTGAATATACAACACGGTTTGAAAATTACGAAACATTATAAAAAAAGTTTTTTCAATTGTCTCTCATCAGCACATTAAATAAAATATCTGCTTAACTACAACTGATACCGAGGGTTGAAAACCTCCTTGATTGTGCGATTTCACAAATTTGAACTTCACCCCTCTCCCCTTTTTAATTCGTTACCGTTATTTGGGTTTTAAATTCTCTTCTATGCGACATACTGGAGCCGAGACATTGAAAAAAAAATGCCAAAAACTACGTTTGCCTACCTATATACTGACAACTTTAGTTGAACAGATTAGGAAGACGGAAGAGTGATTTGTGTGATGAATTCCACAATTATTAAGTTTATAGGTACCATTTATACCTGCTTCAACTTTGCTTAAACTAAAGGTGGAAAGTGGCTCCCAAAATTAATTTATTTTTTTGTAATTCAGATTAATAAGTTTATAAAATTCAGCCCTAAAACTATCACAATCAAATGCAGTCGTGCATTTGGTTTCTTATGGTTTCTTAATTCAACGTGTTCACCATGAAAGTACAGGTATATGTACTTAATTATCTATACTTAATATATGCATAATTAATTGCTGATTTGATTAAACATAAAAGTAAAGATTCATACTTTTTAACAAAACTAAGTTATGTGTAAATTCGACGTGCAATGGAGAATGCAAGAATCGGAAGTCGATAAAAATACATTGGAAGGCATTATATCTATCTAACGCAACGAATGGAACGGAATAGGTACTTATTTCTTGTTACGGAAGTTCTATACACCTAAGTGCCCAAGTAACAATTAATCTTCTATAAGGTCCATAATTCCAAAATCCGCAAGCAATAGCTTGTACAGTGTTTTCATAAAGCTTATTTATGTTTGCTGGTAATTTTAAGATACATTCTTTTTTAAATTGGCTAGTTTAAGACTTGTTGTTGTTTATTAGTAGAAGTCTGTAATTTTATGGCTCACATAAGACTTAGTTATGTAAGTAATAACAAAGATCCTCTATAGAATTAATTTGAAGAAGTATCATATGCAAACAAACCTAATCTGTGGATAGTTAATAGCTTGGCTCTTTTAATATGACTCGAATAAGGCCTGTCGATGTTTGTTAGTAAAAGCATGACATTTTGTAGCCCACATAAGACTAAGTTATGCAAATAATAACAAAGATCCTCTATAGAATTAATTTAAAGAAGTATCATATGCAAACAAGCCTAATCTGTGGATAGTCAATAGCTTGTCTTTTTTTATATTACTCGTATAAGACCTGTCGATACTGTTTAACAAAAATCTGAAATACTGCACTTCTTTTTTTTTTTGACAAAGTAGTGACTACAATAGACGCAGCAAATAATTTTTTGTTTAAACCATATTCGGAGCGTTATTTTTATGTTACTGTGTTGCAAAAAATTGTTTTAAAAATGAAAAATCCTTCGAATAAAATTAAAAGATCGGGAGCGTATTACAGAAAAGTGAGAAAAAATCGTGATACTATCTTAAAAACAGCAATGGATGTGAATAGTTTAATAAGTGCAAGAAATACTATAAACAATCTTCAGTTTAATTTCAATCCAAGTGAGTCAGTGCGAAGCAATAACCAGAATATAATTCTGCAAGATACAATTTCACTAATTAATAATGATGCTAATGAGAACACAGTAACTCAGGGTAATTTTTTCAATATTTACATTTAAATAAAGATTTATTAACAATTTTGCTGTTTTCAGACCTGAATCTAGGCTTACAAGCTCATACCATTAATTGTAATAACAATAAGGATGCTTCACCCTTCGGTGATGAATCGGAAATCGAAAGAAATAAAAAACTTCAAAATCATTTGCGAGAATGGGCAATCAAACATCAAATTACCCATACGGCATTAAAAGACCTGATAAATATAATCAATAGTGATATGGAAAAAGGGTTGCCTGAAGATCCGCGAACACTTTTGAGAACCCCACAAGATATTATCACATCAAGAATTGTTAACGGTGGATCTTACTGGCACCACGGTCTCGAAAAGTGCCTCCAATACATTTTTCGAGACATTCAAGAATCCAAATCCAGTTTTAAGCCAAAGAAATGATGGGAAGAATGTGCCAAATCCTTTCAATTCAGAAGAAAATACATTTTATTCTAAGATTCAATTAAAAACTTTTTGCCTCGGAACAGACTTAGTAAATTGTTGGTATCTAACTAATAAAAATGAGATTTTTTGGATCATTAACATTATCTTTGAAAAGATCACACGTAAAGTCAAATTGTGCTGTGTCGAAATCGTCGAAAAACACAATTTTTTTATAATACCTATAGAATCAAAGCATCTTAATATTTATTGTGTTGACCATTTTGAAGAATCAAAAAAAAAAGAAACAAAAATAATTGAAATTTCGCAAGTGAAATGCAAAATGATTCGAATGAATTATCACAAAATGGTGGTTTTCATTCCATTATTACACACTGTCTACTTTAATAAAAAATAATAAAACTATTTTATTTCATTTACATATTGTACATACATATATTTTTTTCAAACAAATATAAAGTTATAAAAAGAGAAAATCACATTTCATTTCAGGTTAAAAAAAAAATTAAATCACATTTCATTTCAGTTTACAAAAGAAAATATTTTTTCATAGGAACAATGCTTTAATTTTCTTTTAGAAAATATAAAAAACTTAGAGTTGTAGTTCCTCTTCTCCTTCGGAACTGCTGTAACTTGAAGTGTTTACATTTGTTACATCATCATCATAATTATCATGTTCGATAATTTGTTTGGACGTACCTGGGCATCTTAAATCTTCCCAAATTTTTACCCGTTTAACACTGCCGTAATGTTTCACTCCGGACATTCTCTTAGGCTTATCTGTTTTTAATGAATCCAACCGCCGCTTCGAGTTATTAATAATTTTTTGGAAAAAATTTTTTAAACATGTTTCGGAGTAATCTGGGTCAACCCTCTTTACAAGGCTATGAAAAAATTTGAAAACATTTATAAATCTACTAAAATTTTCGTTTTTTTTCATTCTTGACACTCCTGACCAAGAAACTAGTACAAATAACTTCCTCGAAAACACTGAGTCCACGATTCGATAGCTAACGTTATCC
Organism: Epistrophella euchroma; assembly: GCA_947049315.1. Taxonomy (NCBI): domain Eukaryota; kingdom Metazoa; phylum Arthropoda; class Insecta; order Diptera; family Syrphidae; genus Epistrophella; species Epistrophella euchroma. The sequence continues at coordinate 94,714,319 of OX346246.1, forward strand.
CCCGATTGTCCGCTCTTTGGGCCACATATGGAAGACAACCTTCGGTGCTGCAAATCAAAAAAAAAAAGATGCATTAAAAAAATGATTTCACAAAAAAACATGTACAAACAATGAAGTTGGTAGACATACAAATTTGGCATCTCAAAAATTATAAACTATGATTTCAATGATATAAACAGTTTTTGATTGCAAATAAATTTTTTTTTTATTCAGATAAAATTGGTTTGCAGTTTTAAATATAATTTCAAATTTTCTTTATATAAAAGAAATTCTACCCGGTCATGAAGATCTGTTATGGGGTAGAAATTCTTCTATACGTCAAAATTCTCAAATATTTGTTTATTCTTAAAGATTTTATTTTATTCAGGCAAATGATACGATTTGCAATCAATTGAATGTTTTTTTCAAAAAATAGGTATATCCATGAACTTCATGGATTTCAAAAAAAATATTGCTTTGGACAATGTAAAAAAAAATATTATTGTAATAATTACCAAATCATCAAAAAAGTCTTTGTTTGCCAAATTGCCCTCAAGTTCTATAAGTTCCTTGATGGTTTCGATAGGTTCAAAATGTTCATATTCAGGATCAGGAATGTAGTTCTGTGTAGATTTTTCTTTATACTCTTTCAATAAATTAATTATTTGATCCTGTTTGGCTTGCATTTTTGAGACGATGTCTACGATAGACACAAGCATTCCCTCAACGCCAGTAGCAGGCTGTCGTTCGTTAGTGTTCGGAACTATAACTAACTGTCCATCGTTTTCGATAAGAAACATTTGACTTCCTGGCTGTGGACGCTGAGGGGTTAGTGCTTCATTGCTTTGAAATGTAGTTTGTGCATTTTCATTTTGGTAAGTTGGAGCAGGTGAACTTAAGCACATATCTTCTGCACCACAGGGTTCGCACAATATATCGATATTCATGTCATTGTTTAGTGGATCTTCTGTGGAAATAGATTGGGATTCCGTAGTTTTCCCAAAATCCTTAACGTCCTGATACTATACAAACAAAAAATAAGAGTGAGCTCTTGGCAAAATTTTTTAATACATTTTTACATTTCTACTTACTTTGTTGAAATTACATCTTTCATCATCTGGATTTTTTTTTATTTTATGTAGTTTTCTTGCACCAGCTGAGCGGTTCTTACTTGTAGACGGAATATATTTCTCGGCATCAATATCCGTTGTGTCGGATGCGTCGGACATCATTCCTATCTGGGACAAAGCCTGGCTATAGGTAGGAATAAATGTCCTTTTTAGCACACAGTTGTGTTGCGTCCAACCCTCATTTGTGGAACCAGGTGGATTCCAGGGCTTCCGAAGCGCTTTCTGTTTTTTTTCCGGAGGCGGCCACATCAAAATTCCATCTTTTTCCCAGAGCCGCGGAACTGGGGAAAGCAACTTTTTACCATTTTCAATTGTTTCCACAATTTTGTAGAAATTACAATCACTTTCTTTTGTTTCTTTAACTTTCTTCATTTTATTTTAATTTAACCGAACGATAGATATTCTATTTCACTATTCATTAACAAAAGAACACGATTAAACGATAAACGATAAACGACGAAGTAACAAATGGCTTTGAGCGGGAATTTTTGTATGACAGCTGTGGCTCTTATAAAAAAGTATCTGGAGGAATTTTTATGACAGCTACATAAGACTCTGTTCAGATTGGACTTTTTTGAGTGGATGTTTTTTTTTTTTTAATGGATCCGCTACTAGCGTTTGTACGTAAGTTGTGTGTGAACAAGTTAAATATTACTTATTATTATAAATCTTTATTTTTTCTTTTTGAACAATTACGCGCTTTTTCTTTGTATTAAATTTTCTTTTTTTTTCACACAATTAAATTAGAAACATCTTTTATAAATACATATAGTATTATAATGAAGTTTGAAAAAAGTGAGTGGTAACAACTAGCTCAAATTTTTCTCTTTGCTTTGCATCAATCGTCTTGGCGTAGTGGATAGAGTGCTTGACTGGTGCGTGGAGGGTCTCGAGTTCAATCCCTGGGAAGGGTAAGTTAAAATTACGTTTGTTCTTCATAATCATAAATTAAATAATTTTCAGGGGACAAAATATAAAGCAGCACTCAAGTAAGCACATGATGGAGTAAAATAAAAATGCGGTTAAAATAATAAATATTTTTTTTTTATTTTTATTTGACTATTTTAACTTCCTAAATTCACTTTTATAAGGCCCTATTATACCCTCTCCGAGAAAACTATCGCTTCGTTAACTAGGCTGTAGCTTTTTTAGAAAAGTTATTATTAGCGTAGGAAGCTGTATATAATAAGTTATTGCTTGCTTTAGCAAGCTGTTGTAAGGCCTTATTGATATTTCTTAAAAACGGCAATTAGTTGCATAAAGTGCGCCAAACGTATTTGTATAAGGTTTGTTACAATTACTATGCAAATCAGTCAACAGCTTCTCTTAAGCCTTATAGAAGGTAAATTGTTGCTTGGGTGGAATATTTGTTCAAAGAAAATTAACTTTTGGCACCCCTTCCCATATTGTATGTTCTTGTTCATTCATTGGCAATAAACACAAAAGGAAGGAAGTAACAGTACGTAGGTTTTGTGAGGATCGTAGCTGAAGGGGAACAAATTAATGGGAATATGCGTGTATGGTCGGTAATTATAGTAAATCATTATCTTAGTACAGAGGCGGCCGGCACGGCGCAGCGCTAGAGCAAAATTCAAAATAAGGTGTATGCAAGATTAAGTTCACTGTGCCCCTGATGAAACAAAGGGTCTTTTCAATTCAAGGCTATATTTGCTGACATACACCACCGAATTTTCCGAAGTCAACAGTTCAAATACCTAATTACTTTCAAATTAAGCCAGGCAAAATGTACTTTTACTACGGAAAAAATGCAAGCGAAAATTTGTAAACGCAGTTTATTTATTTTGGCTTAAGGAATACTGACATTAAAGCCCACTGTTGAAACTAGCTTCCCTAAAAACAACTTTGTTATGTATCGAAAATAAAAAATAATTTTTTAAAAGTATTTTTGAAACTATTAGTTGCGTAAGGTAGCCCTGTATACCTTTTAAGACAAGCAAGGTTTTAGCTAATATTTTTTTGATTGTATTTAATTACGTTTAAAAATCTTCACTTTTAGTTTTTTCGGCATTTAAGCAGGTTTACTTTTCTATTTTAAAAACTTATATTTCCGAAATTTGAATTTTTGAAATGGCAATCTTATATCTAAATGGTAGCTTATATGGAAAAAAGTCTTATAATTTGATTCACAACCAGTATTTTTGACTTTTGAACATTTTTTTTGTTAACTATGTAGGTATATCTTACATAAATGTTTATCATCTGCTGATATTCAAAAGAAAAAAATTGTTGATGTATTTTTATATGAGTAACACAGTGCAAAACATTTTTAAAGCAAGTATAATTTTCCGTTTAAAAGTTGTGTGTATCTTTTTCGCACTTGGCTTTTTTGAGAAAGCAATATCTTGTAACTGATAGCTAAAACAAAACAAATGTTGAAACATTTTTTCTCAGAAACAACTATAAATTATTTTGAAAAATTTGGACATTTCAGAGTTAAAAGAAAAAAACATAGTTTTTTGACTTTGGATTATTTTTTTTAAATGAGGATATCTTTTAAACGGTAAATGTTTGAAAGTAAAATTTTAATGATTTCTCGTATAGGGTCACAAAATAAACAAGGTTAGGTTAGGTTAGGTTAGGAGGGGCGTGCCAGCCCAAAGGCTGCTGCATATACGAGGGCCTAATGGTCCATTGTGATCCCCATAAACAGTGATGCTAACTTAACTAATTATTGATATATATTTTTTCATGTTTGCTATTGAGACTCGTGCTAGATCGTCCAGTTCTCCAACAAACCTGTTTCCAAAATAGCGGAGGCGGTTTGTTTGGAGGTTTGGACAGTCACAGAGCATGTGTTTAATGGTTTCAATTTCTTCGACATCCTGACAGCTCCTACAGAAGTCGGGTGCGAATACACCCAACCTATTGGCCAATATGCCAATGGCACGTTAGTACACCTATCAGGGTCATTATATTCTTTTTACTCAGCGATAATATATACTGAGTTTCATTAGACCATAAAATTCTCGAAATAACGCAGTCGTTCCTGATAATCCAGGAGTTGTTGATTTGCTCTTTCGTTATAAGGTCTATCTTTCTTTTAATAACACCCATTGGGACACTTGGTCCCGTATCAGATTAGCTTCTACTGTCTATATTTGATAATGACCACTTCCTTGTCAGTTCATCCGCTATATCATTCCCTTCTATACTGATATGTCCAGGAATCCAGCAGGGCTTGACTTGGTTGGTGTTGGAAATATTATTCAGTAAGCCTCTGCATTTTGCTACTGCTTTCAATCTTACTGTCGCACTGGCTATTGCTTTGATAGCAGCTTGACTGTCCACAAAAAATGTGATCTTCGACGAGGTCAGTTTTTTCTTATGAACCATTTCGGCAGTTTTTTCAATAGCGTAAATCTCAGCCTGAAAGACACTACACTCATTAGTGATTGTCTTATATTAAGACTTTTACAGAACACCCCAGCTCCTGTTCCTTATTCCATTTTTGACCCATCTGTGTAGAAGGGGATAACCTGTTCACCAAGTAGCGAGCTAAGTTCCCATCCTTGCCTTTCTGATATTAAGTTGGAGAAGTTTCTGTTGAAATCTATTAAAGGTGGTACGTAGTCAGTAGTCACATCAAGATCTGTATTCTTTTGCAAGATAGACCCATAGCCGAAGGAGCTGTGCTTCCAAAAAGCCATTTCCTTAAGACGAAACGCACTTTTGGCTGCTGTGCATCTTATATACTCGTCCCGGACTGGAAGATTGAGAATAATTTCCAGTCCTGCTTGTGGTGTAGACTAGTGCCCCTGTTATACCTATACAAGCTAGTCTCTGTACCTTGTTCAGGTTCTTGAGCTTCTTTTTTAACCGCCTTCCACCATACAATCGATCCATAGGTAAGTATGGGACGAACGATCGCCTTGTACATCCACTGGATAACCTGCAGTCTCATGCTCCACCGGTGTACCGAATTTTTTTTTTTGCATGTGTAGAAGGCACAAAGTGCTCTTTTTGATCTTTCCTCTGTATTCCGTTTTCAGGTTAGCTTTGAATCAAGGATTACTCCAAGATATTTGTCTTTATTGGAGAGTTTAAGAGGTATTTCATTTAGCTTGGGAGGAGTAAAGTCCTCTAGTTTTCCTTTCCTCGTAAACAAAACAAGTTCAGTTTTTGCAGGGTTAACCCCGAGAACGTTTTGTTTTTCTTATGAAAATAGTTCGTTAAGTGCAGATTCTATAATATCCTTGATAGTATTATGAAACTTACCTGATATCAAAATTACTATGTCGTCTGCATAGGCCACTGTTTTGATGCCTTTATTTCTAAAACTTGCAGGAATTTTACTAACAACGAGGACTCCAAAGTGAGGTGAGATTACCCCTCCCTGTGGTGTGCCTCTTGTAACTGAATTCTCGACAATAGTGTCTCCAAGTTGCGAGTTTATGGCAGATTCAACTCCAACCTCTTCCAGAGCAGATTTAATGCTCCGTTTTTACGTTGTTAAACGCTCCTTCGATGTCTAAAAATGCTGCCAGGATATGTTCTTTGTGCTCGAGACTTTTTTCAATTTGGAAACTACTTCGTGCAACGCTGTCTCCACTGACTTACCTTTAAGATAAGCGTGTTGGTAGTTGCACAAATTATTTGGATTGAGAAGGTTCCTAACATGCAGATCAATAATCCTCTCCAGTGTTTTGAGGAGAAACGAAGAGGGGCTAATTTTAAGTTATTGTGCCACTTAAAATTCACGCCCCTTCGGGTGGGAGGGGCAAATTTCTAAAAAAATACATACTATAGAAAAAAAATTATTAAAAAACAACGGAAACACCTATAATATCATGCTATAGCTTTCTTTAAAGCCAGGAACTCATTCTTCAAGTTTATGTTAGAAATTTGGCCTCAATGAAAAATAGCCCCAAACAAATAATGAAAAACAGCCCCAAAAAAGGAAGAAAAACTTAAAAAAAGGCAAAAAATGGGCCCAAAAAAATATATATAAAACAACAACAGATATGGGGCCATTTTTCAAAATGAAAAACTAAAAGAGGCCCCAAAATAATGAAAAATTACCCTATTCACAAAATGTAATCAATTTTTTGTTGTTGTTGCTTTTCATATCAATTTTTGGGGCACATTTTCATTTTTTGTTTGGGGCCATTTTTCATTGGGGCCAAATTTGATGTAGCCGTTAAAATTACGTTATTTTAGTGCTTGAATGAATATAAGGGGATGTAACACTGCGACCTATGTGTCCCCGCTTAGAGCTGGCTGGGTTTGTTCATCCTACAGCTCTACCTCCAAACCTATTCCTCTGACAAATTTTAGTATTTGGGTATTTTAAGAGAGGAAAGGTCGCTCTCTTCTACCTGGTAGCATCCCAGGTGTTTTATTCTTTGATGGATAAGTGCATCACATCTGCCCAGGATCAGGATGTGATCTGGGGTTTCCTCATGCATGCTACAGAATCTGCATGTGGCACTGCTGACTAGACCAAGAATACTAAGGTGTCTTCTAAGTTTACAGTGGCCAGTGAGGAGACCCGTTACTAAGTATTCTGAGGTTGTTCCTACTTAGGCTGATACATACAGTTAGTATAACGTTCTTGGTTATAGTTCCCAAGAAGAAGTTTGGCCTGCCTCAGTTTGGGGAGTTCTTTCCAATTTTTTGATCTATTGGCCTCCTCTTCTTTTTTGATGTTGTTTGTAATCACATTGTCTCCTATACCGAAATAGGGCTAAGGTCCTGTTAGTGGAGTCTTAGCTCCGCTTTTAGCTAGGGAGACTGCTTCTTCATTTCCCTGGACACCAACGTGGCCAGGTACCCAATGAAGTGTGACATTGTTATTTTTACCGAGTTTATTAAGCCTGCTTACACATTCCCATACTGTTTTTGACTTTATGGAGTAGGAGTACAGTGTCCTGAGTGCGGCTTGACTGTCTGACATAATGTTAATGTTTTGGTTTCGGTAATTTCTTTCGAGATTAGGATCTGCGCATTTTTCTATTGCATGCACTTCCGCTTGAAAAATGCTGGTAGACTGTCCCATCGGTATGAAAAGTTTGGTACCAGGCCCACAGATTCCTGCCCCAGTCCCTTCAGTCGTTCTCGATCCACCAGTGTACCACTTAATGGCATTTGCTTTGAGAGTGTAGTTAACTGTTTCGCCTACCCAATCTTTTGTACAACTTAATTTTGTTTTAAAATTTTTCTCAAAGTTGTATTTTATAATCATGCCATCTCTTGGAATGTCAATAATTAATTACTGTAGACTTCGGCATATTGTCTCTGATTTTACGACTTTTACCTTTGTCAATCTCAGTTTCCTCTTTGACAAATGACCTCGTGTAGAGGGGACAGATGAAGGATAACCTACATGGCCGCTGTAGGGCAAGTTCTCATTGCTCCAGTAATGCATAAACATGCGAGCCTTTGTCTAGCGTTTTCCTAGTTGTTAATAATTCGGTTCTTTTGTGCCATACAACCGCACCATAGGTAATGATGGGTCTTACCATCATGGTGTACATCCACCTGAGGATTTTTGGTTTGCAACCCCGTAGTAGCCGTGGCGTGATGGTTAGTGCGATGGACTGTCATGCCGGAGGTCTAAGGTTCGATCCCCAGCCTCGCCACCTATTTATTTAAAAGAAAAAACGGCTACTGCCTCTTGCGAGGAATTGACAAATCCTCCAAAAGTATCTCCTGTCACAGAAAAGTGCCGCTCGTTAGCCGTTCGGATTCGGCAATAAACTGTAGGTCCCGTCCATTCCTGCAGACACGCACACAGGAATGGTTGAGAGTTGTAAGTCACTAGGCCCTAGTTCTTTATGAGCTGTTGTGCCATCAAATTTATTTTTTTTATTTAACCCAATAATTTACCTGCAAGTCTTTTGCATATCATAAGGGCTTTTGTGGCTTTCCCGACTGTAATTTCAACGTGTTTATTCCAGAGGAGTTTACTATCTAGTGTAATTCCTAAATATTTTACCTCTCTCTTTGTTTTTATTACTTCGCCAGTGGTGCGTTCTTTTATGTTACTGTGGTTAACTATGGTTAACTATAGTTAACCTCGGTCGTTCCTTTAATTAAGAAAAGTTACTTCGAGTAACTTTATGACGTCATAAAATCGTTCCTAAATTCCAAAGTAAAAGTGTCAAAAAGTAAATTTTTGTAACTTTTTCCAACTCTTCTCCTCGATATGAATTGAAATAGTTGATCTGTCAAACACAGCTGAAATGCAATGGTGGATGTTTTGTTTACTTTTTGCCCTTTTGATTTGGAATTGTTTTTAATATTTAAATATGTTTTTATCAATTTAATCGATTTTTTTTTTCGAATTTGATTTTTGGAATAGTTTTCTTTTATTTTCTGATGCATTTTCTTTCTGTCGGCATTTTCTTCTTTATATTTGGTTAATTTTTCATCAAAAAATTCTGTGCCATAAGCAATGAAGAAAAATGCACTTATTTCTGTTCTAATTAATAAAAACTGAGTGTAAAGAAATTTAATTTGGAAATATTACACATGTTATTTTGAATTCCTAATAATTATTTTTGCAATAAATTTAATGCAATCATATTTTTATTAATCATATTATTATTATTTCTGGTCGTTCCTAAATGAAAAAGTTGCCAAGAGTAACTTTCTTAACTATGGCACATCAACTTTTATTTTTGACACATTAACCATAGTTAACCACAGTAACATAAAAGAACGCACCTCAGCCAATCGGATAGGTTTCATGTGTGGCAGAAGTCTTTTTTTTAGTAAATGGCACTAACGTGGTTTTTGTAGGGTTGATTGATAATCCTACAGATGAACACCATTTCCTTGTAATTTTAAGTCCTCTCTGTATAATATTACAGAGAGTTTCTTCAAACTTCCCAAGGGCTGTAATGACGATATCATCAGCAAAGCCAATACAGCGTACAGAAGTGAGATTTTCTAGCAATTCATCAACTACAAGACTCCAAAGCAAGGGTGATAGTACCCCTCCCTGTGGACAGCCTCTTGTTGTGATGAACCTCTGTATATACCAATCCATTTAGTTATGGTGATGGGTACACACTTCTTTACGAGAGCTTTCTTTCTTTCTCTCTCTTTAGAGAGTTTCCCGTTAAGGGTTGACTTCCTGAAAAGTGTGTGTTAAGCAGCAGACCTCTGCTCTTCATTTTCAGTGAAGCTTCCATCATTGTACCAAAGTGCTAATGATGTAAAATTTTCTCTTTTGCAAGAGCTTTGTGTATCCTTGCTGCAGCAGGGGTTGAGGAAATATTCTCACAGAAGGAGGTAAAACTATTTCGCTTGGCCTTTCTTATCTCCTTGTTATACCTAGTTAATTCTGCGGAGTAGTTATGCCATTCCCTGGTTCTTTTAGCCTCAATGAAAAGTTTTCTTACCTTGAATCTTAGTTTAGACAGAGTTCTATTCCACCATGGGGCATCTTTCTGTCTTGTTTTTGGTTTTAGGGGGCAACTGAGTTCAAAAGCCTCTTGGATAGCCCCACTAAACTCATTAACTGAAAATTCTAGCTCAAGGTGACTATTAGTCGTACTTGCTGGGCCTATATGTTCCAGGTTTGATTTTAGAACGGTTTTGTAAAGGTCCCAGTTTGTTTTCTTAGGATTCCTTCCAGAGGTATTATCTGTGAGAAGTCCTTCTAAGGTAAACACTATGATTCTGTGATCAGACATTGAGGGCTCATTGGATACTCTCGAATTCCGTATTAGATGGCCTACGTTCGGAGTTCCGAAAGTTATAACTAAAACTTCTTTCCTTATTCTAGTAAAAAAAGTAGGGGTATTCCCTACATTAAATATTTCTAGATTTTTAGCCAACATAAAGTCTAAAAGGTACTCACCCCTTTGGTTTATGTCGGTGCTACCCCATGTCGTATGGTGGGCGTTGGCATCGCACCCGACCAATAACGGTAGCTTTCTATGACTGTAGTATTCCACTAGCCTTTGCACTTCAGTAGGTGGAATGTTGGCCTCGTCACCGGGGAAGTAGGCTGCTGCTATAACCATTGTCCTTAAAATGCCCTCGATGTTAATTTGGGCTTGTATCGGGACCTCGTCATAAATTCTGAAAGACATAAAAAGTTTATGTTATTCCTTATTTTTATGCAAGTTCTGGGCGAGTCTTGTCTCGTGTCCCATATTAATTTAGAGTCGCTGCTTGATAACCCTCTTACCTGACCCTGTAGATCCACGGCTCTTGGATCAGTGATTGCTAGCCCTAAGTTGTCCGCAGTGAACTTCCTCGCTAATACGGCTGATGCCGCCTTTGCGTGCGGGATGTTCACTTGGGCCAGCTTGGTACTGATCCCGTGTCCGTCTATTTTGTGTTTTGTTAGCAGATGGGGGCAAAAGCCCCTTCATCTGCAAGAAGGTCTTCTTCCACCTCTAAAGTCGGAAGCATCTCGTCCGGTTCCGTTCGACTTGGAGAAAGGTCCATGCCCTCTATCTCTTTGTCTGTTGGGCCCGATTCTGCATTTGCCAGTGACAATACCTGACTCACAGCAGGGGGGTAAAGAGAGGATGTAGGAAGGGAGGTTGGTGTGGTCGGTAGGGTATTAAGGAGTGGGTTGTTCGATTTGGAAGGGGTGAGAGATTGGGAAAGATGGTTGGGAGTAGCGTGGATGGTGTTTTTCTCCGGAATCGCAACTTCCAGGTTTTGCCCTATTTTCGCTTCTGCGCTGATGTCATTTTCTGGCTCGTGGAGTGATTTTGTGGCTGTCGCTTTTTTGAGACCGTAGACCGTTATTTTGCCGAATTTATAGTGAAGTTGATGGTTAGATTTCACTATGGTCTCCACTGATTTTGAGTCAACGCTGATCACCAGTAGTTGGCCTTTGCCCTCAGCTGAGCTCTTTACGACCCTCCAAGCCTGGACGTTAAGTCCCTCGTTTTGAGCCTGCATAAAGTGCTAGGGACTTTTTGTCATCTTGCCCAATGCTTCTTGGCAAGAACATCGTTATCGTTTGCATTTTGGGGATTTCATCACCCTTGCACGTATGCAGCTTGATGCCCTTCCAAGTGCTCAATTTCGGTACCCTTTCCCTTAGCCAATGTGCTGTTTCAGCTCCAGCGCAATCGACCAAGAGCAAACCCGTTCTGAAGTGCAGACCATTGAACTTCAGCTTGTGCATCAAGCCAAGGGAGACCTGGTCAATAATGGCCTCCTCGAGTGCCGACAACTCTTTGGAACTCAGAGTGACCTGAGGGTAATCCCTCGGCAGAACAGTAACTCTGACGCTCAAGGCCGCACTTGCATAAGAGAGCCCGTGTTCGACGTCTGTTTTTGTCTTCTCGGTACCAGAGCCCGCAGACGTTGTCGTCGTCCTGGATTTCTTAGCATCTTGCTTTTGGGGAGGAGTTATTTGACTGCTTTTCATCTTACCCTGAACCAGGCTTGTGGTTTCACTTTTAAGCGACTCTTTTCTCTCGTCCACCTTTTTTATGGCTTCCTGAGGGGACATCCCCTCAGTAAGGAAGCGGAAGTACCACTTCGTACCCGCTCCACTGAGCCCTTTCCTAAATGGGTCGTCCAGAGCACTTGGCTTACCCAGTTCAGGAAGCTTTCGGCGGTATGGTCTTCTCAGTATCTTCCTTTTTGGTTTCGAGCTATTTACTGATGGTAACTCCCTCGGCTGCGCCCTCTTTACAGCTTTTACTTGCACGAGAGCTATGCTCTCTTTGCTAGTAGCTGCTGCACTCTGAGTTGCGCTCTCCCCTTGTCTAGGAGGTATTCTCCCTTGACTAGAGGTTGACGTTCCTCCTGTTTCCCGGTTCAGTGGGTACCCGTAAGGCATCCTCGTCAGGTATTTACTGATATCTGGTCTCAGATCATCTCCGCGGAGATCTCTCTCCAATCGATCTGCGTATTCACGCGCGGTTACATCCCGCGGAGTGTTGAACTTTTTAAAATTTTTGTTTTTTTTTTTTTTTGGTTTTTAGGCATATTTGTTCCCACGAGTATCTAGAGAAATAATGGGGTCCGCCATATCAGAGCATAATATGGTGTGATGCTTTTTTACTAAGGCTGAGGTAAGCTCGTCGGCGCCCAGGGTATTCCCGAAGAAAGCAAGTAAAACTCGGGTTAAGAAAGTAGAACTCTGACCAATTACCAGTTTTATCAATAAATCATTATTTAACAAGAAGAGGGTTTACAATCTTACAATTCGTTTTAAACTTAAATCAGATAACATAGTATTTCATATACAGCAAAGCTTTTTATAAAGAGCTACAGGAGTAGACTCGGCCCACGATATACACTTAGAAGAAGCGTATCAGGGAATAAACGGTAGGAATCTGATTATTCCAGCCCAAGGGAAAATTACTTGGCCCACGTCTCACTCTGAAGGAGCAAGCAGGGACGGTAGGAATCTGATTCCAGCCCAAGGCTAACCCAAGGGAAAATTACTTTAGCCCACGATCTCACTCAGAAGGAGCAAGCAGGGAGAACAACGGTAGGAATCTGATTCCAGCCCAAGGCTAACCCAAGGGAAAATTACTTTAGCCCACGATCTCACTCAGAAGGAGCAAACAGGGAGAACAACGGTAGGAATCTGATTCCAGCCCAGGGCTAATCCGAGGGAAAATAAACTATGGAGAATTTTAATACCAAAAAGATTATCTCTAAATGATACACGAATGTATCAAGTAAAGTAACCTGAGGCGACCAAGAGTTGCTATAAACTGATATTCGCCGGAACCTTATGCCTCAGTATTTCCAATTCGTAAATTAGGACCTACAACGAGTCAAATAAGCTTCGAATTGTTCGGCTTTTCTTACGTCCTCTTGTCATGTTTCGTGGCAAGAGGAAGTATGAATTCTAAAACTCACAAATTAAATATTTTTATTCTGCATGATGACTTTGATGATGATTCACTGGGTGGTGGGTGGCGGTAATGATGAGTGCTTGATTTGAATGATCGGTTGGTGCTATGTTGGTTGGATGGTAGTAGGGTGCTGGTGTTTGGTGATTTTGATGACGCAGGGTGCTGGTTCATTGTGAATAAATTTCGGTTGTCGGTGAGTAGCTTTATAATATTCTGGTAGGTGAGGGCGAAAGTGTAACGCTTCGTTACAATGGTAATGTCTAAGTTACTCTTTGATTCGACCTGGTATCAAAGAGGCACCGTTAAAATACAGCCGCTATACCCCCTGGCTGCAAACCATCCACGGCACGGTCCACTTTACACCCTGAATTAGGGGAGGCAGTTCTTAGTTCGTAACTCCTCAAAATCGCTACCGACTTGAGTTTCCTCACAGTCGGCAGGTCAGATGAATCTTTAAAACTTAAGCCCTCGCACCGCATCAAGGTGACTGCCTTCGCGAAGGATTTTAGTGCTTGGTTTTTGAAAAAAAAATAATTTCAAACTCAATTTAAAAAAAAAAGTACGAAAAAAATGTATAATTTTTTTTTTAACATTGAAAATGTTTATAGGATCGTTTTGACAGAGTTGTGGTGTTACTAAAATGATTAAATGAAATAAATTCAATAAATCAGAAATGAACTCCAGCGTATAGGGCATCACAACGAAATTTTTGGTTGGTGTTACTAAAGAAATGAGCGAAATGATTGAAATGAACATATGAACTTAGAATATGAAAAATGAACTCCAGCGTATAGGGGGACAACTATTAAATTTTTGGTTGGTGTTACTAAAACATTACTAGAATGATGAAAATAAATAAACGAACACAAGCGATGAATTACAGCAGGCGCTGGCAATAGGTATACGGGGAATAAAACGAAGAAAAGTCGTCGTCAACAGACAAGCTTCAGTGGAAGAATATTCAATGAAGAATAATTCAAAAAGAGAACAAAACAAAAAAAGTGTATCTATAGGTACTCTGCCAGTTTTTTGTATGAAGTGTAGGTATATATGTAAATGCTATGCATCAACATAATTATGGAGGTAGTTAGGTTGTGATTTTTTGAAAATGAAAATGATAGGTATTTATTTTTATTCGATACAGAATACAATTCGGTCCTATAAGAAAGGCCAGTGATGCAGTTGAGTGTGAAAACCGGAGTTAAGCTTGCTTGAAATCGATGTAGGTATGTAATATGTAGGACAACCAAAAATATGCTACAGCATATTTTTTTTAGTAACACTATTAAGACGAGACTAGATTAGAAATCCGTTTTATAAGTAAATGCATATTTTTGTATATTTATGATTTACGTGCATATTTCGGCATGCCAATTTTTTTAGGTACCTATGTATATTTTTCATAAAAAAAACATAGTTTGTTCAGTTATTATTATAATTTATTGTATTGTTCATACTAGAATGTAAGTTTATTATAGACTTGACCATTCTTTATTGCGTCAATTTCATTGAATTTTTGAAAAACAAACAACAACAACTTAAAGGCGCTGCCACCAATTGTTTAGGAATTAATTTTAGGTATTTTAATTTGTTTTATTTTTGTTTGGCTGGAGATATAGCTATTTCAGGGGGTGCCAAGTCCTATCATCAGTCTACTTTTAGTGATGCTGAGCTTTAATCCAATTTTATTGTGAAAAACTTTCTACGTGCACACCATGAGGTTTGAACCCATTGCCCAGTCTTCGAAGTCGTATGTATGCACTACGCATTCCACTACTTATGACCACTGACGTCACTGGTCGAGATGTGCTGTTTGTTTATCAAATGCATTTGGAGCATCAGCATTTTTATAATTTGTTTAGTATCTTTTAATGTTTATTCAATAAATAATAAAGGTCTATAGGGAAGCATTACCAGCATTATAGCATAACCAAAAAATTTAAACCTAGCTTCAGGTTATGTCGAAAAAATTCCCATTACGGAAATTTGGGTTGGAGTTTTTTTTTTTTTTTTTTGAGAAAACTAACCTTTTTTTGAGTTGGTTAAATCGACTCGAACGATTTTATTTCAATTTTTTAATCTAGTGCTTCTAAATATTTAAGGCCGTGTGTGAATTGAATTAAAATTTCGATTAAATTTAATTCGAAATAAAATTTTGAAGTTTCTACGTATACAAATTCACCCCACTATCGTCAAAAATTAATCTTCGGATAAAATTTAACGCGATTTTAACCCAATTCGCGCACGGCCTAAACAATATGTATAGATAGCTTTTGAAAATTTAGAAAATATTGACCCAAAATAAATAAAATCATTTCTTTCGTTGAAAGGTACCAAAATTTTTGTTAGCCACGAGAGCAAACTTGTGGGGCTCACTCGTGTAAATCTTGTTTTTTTATTTTTGATGCAATTAATGTCTTAAATAAATCCATGTGAATGAATTTAAACGATATTTACCATTTTAAAAAACATGCATATACTTGTACCTATTTCAAATAGGTTTCAACAATGGCTTTTAGCCAAAGCAAACTTTGTTCGACAATATTTCTTGTACACTACCTATTTTGTTTTGTTTTTAAACATACAAAGGTATACAAACCTACTTAGAATATATGTTTATACAAGCAAAATTAAGCATACATACTGACTTTTCGTTTTATATTGCTTTAGACAACGTAATCTATTGTCTAAACCTTGAGAAATGCAATATTTTTTTATTAAATAAAGCATATTTCCGACTGTTTCGAAATACTTAGACATAGTTTAAACAGCCAAAAATCTAATTAATAAGACCAAATATTTCTTATATTTACCATGGTAAGTTCCGAAAAAATCTTTAAAGTTAAAATGATTAATGTCCGCGAAAAGAATAGTTTAAAGTTTTATACATACAAAATTTATCGAAATCGGTCAAATACTTTTTGAAAAAATGATACCACACAATTTATTAAGGGCATATATGTATGTAATTGATTTTTAAGGGCATAATTATAAGCGCTTTAAACTGTTTTTAGGGCATATTTGTGTTTTCCCTAATAAGTACATACATATGTATGTAAATATGAGTTTTGATATCAGATCTTAAAAAAACGATTTTTTTGGTTGAACAGGAAAGTTGCAGATGGGTTGTTTAAGAAAATTAACAAGGTTTATTTTTTGCCAAATGGAAAGTGACATCAAATACATAATAACCTAGAAACTTCAGAGCCTATAATGGTGTCTCAAATAGCTTATAACGTTTTAATTAATTTAAATTGAAAAGATTAGTCAGGTGTCATTTTCAATGTCCCTATGGTTACTCTATGAGTGAAATCTGTAAATTTTTCAGATTGTACACCATTAAGGCCCATTCGCTGAAACGAAACTTAAATATTTATGTTTAACATAAGAGCTTATGTGACAGTTTATGCTGAGGAAAAAGGAGAACATAAGCGTTTAAGTTCAACATAAATATTTAAGTTTCGTTTCAGCAAATGGCCCTAAGTATTTTTTAAATCAAATATTTTTCGATACTCCTATTATTTTTATATTGATTACTAAAAACTACAAGCTGTAAGTTGTGCAGTTTTTAAGAAAATTTCAAAAGTTCCTTTATCGTAAATTTTTTTTTTGGTATTATTTAGTACAATCAAACAACATTTAATTTTGATAAAAAAAAAAAAACTTTTTATTTTGGCAAATAAAACATTAGATCCAATTTGTCGTCGTCGTGTTTTTTTTTTTTAGATATGTTTAACCTTTCTTGAATTTTTATTGAACATATAAATTAAGAAAATATGGTATTTTTGATGAGATAAAAATAAGAAAATTGTATTTATTCTTATGAAATGCGAATAAATGTAACCTATACCATTAAATAGAACGGTCATATAAGCTTCAATGGCCGTATAACCTCCCCAGACACCCTGAACACCAACAATTAATTACTGTTTTGGTTTGCGAGAAAATGGGTGTCCTACTAAGCTGACGTCAACTCAGCAAGTCAACTCTTTCAAAAACATAGATAAATGGTCCGGGAGTGGATATATTGAAAACTACTTAATTGCTAATTATAAAATAAATAAATTTGATGGCACAACAGCTCATGAAGAACTAGGGCCTAGTGACTTACAACTCTCAACCATTACTGTGTGCGTGTCTGCAGGAATGGAGGGGACCTACAGTTTATTGCCGAATCCGAACGGCTAATGAGCGGCACTTTTCT
This sequence comes from Epistrophella euchroma, assembly GCA_947049315.1. Classification (NCBI taxonomy): domain Eukaryota; kingdom Metazoa; phylum Arthropoda; class Insecta; order Diptera; family Syrphidae; genus Epistrophella; species Epistrophella euchroma. The sequence goes on from OX346246.1 coordinate 94,731,442, forward strand.
GTGACAGGAGATACTCTTGGAGGATTTGTCAAATCCTCGCAAGAGGCAGTAGCCGTTTTTTCTTTTAAATAAATAGGTGGCGAGGCTGGGGATCGAACCTTAGACCCCCGGCATGACAGTCCATCGCACTAACCATCAGGCCACGGCTACTACGACTTAATTGCTAATTAGTTACGCAAAAAAAATTTAATCACTTTTTTCATTTTCGAAAAAACAGGGATGACGTCATCATATAAGGACACCCAATCACAGCAATCAATTTTTTTTGCGTAGCTAATTAGCAATTAAATAGTCTTCAATATAAATCCACCTTTGGGCCATTTATTTATGTTTTTAAAAGAGTTGACTTGCTAAGTTGACGTCAACTTAGCAGGACACCCATTTTCTCGCAAACCAAAACAGCAATTAATTTTTTTTTTACGTAACTAATTAGCAATTAAGTAGTTTTCAATATATATCCACTCTCGGGCCGTTTATCTATGTTTTTGAAAGAGTTGACTTGCTTAGTTGACGTCAACTTAGCAGGACACCCATTTTCTCTATAACCAAAACAGCAATTAAATTTTTTTTTGAGTAACTAATTAGCAATTAAGTAGTTTTCAATATATATCCACTCTCGGGCCGTTTATCTATGTTTTGAAAGAGTTGACTTGCTAAGTTGACGTCAATTTAGCAGGACACCCATTTTCTCGCAAACCAAAACAGCAATTAATTTTTTTTTGGCGTAACTAATTAGCAGGGCTAGGATTTCTATGTTAATACATATTTTTTGTTGGTGAGCATAAAAGCAAACAAATAACATAGTTTTACGAATCAGGAAATTTCAATAAAAATGGCATTCAATCGTTAGGGCATATTTTTGCATATTTTAATATAAATGCATATAAATGCATTTTTTGGATATTTTTATAATAAATGCATATTTTTCGTGCATATTTTTAAAATTTTTAATTTGTTTAAAAAATTGAATTTCTTATTTTGACGACAGTGTATAAAAATGTATGCATCAAAAATTTAAATTCAAACTTATGTACATGGAAGACTTTTTTTCAGACCTAGTTTCCTTTCACGTGGGAAAACTGAGTTTCCAGCAACTTATAGTTCTTGTGTGAGAAGAGCACGAAGTGGGTGGACAAAATCTCCTTTATGGACGATTTAAGATTTTTTTTGACATTCCTCTTCATAATACGTAAGTTGCGTTCAACCAAGATATTCTTAAAAGGAACTTTAGAATATCTCTTACTATTTTGTTTCTTTGGGTAAAAGGTACAAGAGATTTTAAGGAAATTAAAAGAAAATGCCAAAAAAATCTCCAGCGACTTGTTTCTTTGTGTGAAAGGGGGCCTGATAAACCAAGTTTTCTTTTTGAAAAAAAAATTATGGTATGCTACCAATGCTTAAGGAATTTGGAAAACTGTATTTCACACAGATCTTAATTATATTTTTTTTTTTATTTTATTTTCAACTCAAAGTAGTAAAGTTTATTTATTTTAATAAGTAATTTTCTTTTTACTTTTTAATAAAAAAATGATTTCTATTTCAATTTTCATGTTCAGCTCATGGGGAACTAGGGCCTAGTTATTAACAACTCTCAACCATTCCTGTGTGCGTGTCTGCAGGAATGGTAACCTATAGTTTGTTGCCAAATCCGAACGGCTAAAGCGAGCGGCACTTTTCTATGACAGGAGATACTCTTAGAGGACTTGTCAGTTCCTCGCAAGAGGCAGTAGCCCCACGGTTGCCACTTTGGTCATTTGTGACCAAATTTGGTCATTATTTTTTCACTTGGTCGCATTGTCATTTCTTATTCCATTTGGCCATTTTTTTTTAATATATGTTTTTATGAAGCTTATATTGGGATCTCATTTTAAAATGCTGAGAGAAATTAATATTTGTATGTTTTTTTTTTATTTATGATTCGTTACTTTTATTTATTTATGTTAGTCTAATTCAATTAAGTTTGCTAGGTACTTTGTAAATTTGTTTGGACCTGTTTTCTATTGTTTTTGTTTATTATCAAAGCCTAGTTTATAGATCGAAGTGAAGTGAAATTTTCATAAAAAAAATTGATTTTTTCCCAGGCGTGAAAAATGCAATAAAATTAAATGTAATTTTTTAAGCGACAAGGGGGAAGAAATTAATTTCGAAGTAAATATAATTCAACGGAGAGCAAAAATAATTTTCTTTGTAAACCTTTCGACGCGAGATTTATTGATGTTTTATTTCGATTTGGATTCACTTCGCATTAATTAAGAAAATAATATGTCATCTGTGTGATATGAAGAATATGTTGAAATAAATGTGACGAATTGATTGTTTTCTGTGTTTCCAAATATTTCAGACTTAAATTATTTTGATAATTTTTAGATACAGTTGGTCATTTTTATTTGTAATTTTGGACACAAACTTTATATTCAAGTGGCAACCGTGAGTAGCCCTAAAAATTTTTTTGTTTCTCTTTATTGAAATGCAGACAAAAGCATTACATTTTTGTTTATTTTTGAAGTTATACTTCTTTTGGGACGTTGCGTTGGGGGTAAAAAATGTACTAGGAATCTGACGGGACACCTGAAATGTCATTAGAAGATGACACTTCGGGTAATGGCATTACTGAAGTGCTGCCAATAAATATTTAGAAGGTATGCTCGTTAGAAACTTAGGCCTATCACACACGAGGAAAATTTTAGTTGCCCGGTGTTGCCGGCAACACAGAGCAACTTAAGTTGCTCTAGGCAAATTTCGAGAAATTTTTGGGTTGAGTATTTTCAATTGACAATTGACATGTTAAATTAACTTCGGTGAATATTCATGTTCATAATGCCTGTTTACATTGGATTATTAATGAATGGCGCATACAGTGAGACAGGTAGATTTTATGTGTGTGAAAAAGAGATGGGTAGATTCCACCCAAATTATGACCATGCGCCAGTTTCAATAAAAATTCTCGGATTCAGCATGAAGATTTTTTTTGTGTAAGTGAGAGACACATGGATTTCAAGGGTGTAAGGCATGGGTAGATTAAAATGAAAGGATTTTTTCTTTGGAATGTAAACACAAGGAACATTGTAATGAACAAAAACGTGCTTCATTAAAAATCCAATGTAAACAGGCACATAGTGAATATTGCCTGAACAAAAAAGATTCTGTGGTGTTTCCGGACATGAATTATTACTAAGCCGCGTCCAGATCAATAAAAACTTAATTTATTGCGCAAAATCATTTTTAAATGGTTTCTATATCAACATCCAACGCTGCGAAATTGTACATGGGCGCCGAAAATCCATCGGAGTTTGAGAGCGTGCATTGAATCTGAATGTGACACAAACGACTAATGAAGTGCGAATGAGATGGTTCAGGAATTAAAAAAAAAAAAACCTGTGATCAATAAGGCGAATGTAAACCGTCCATCGTCATCGTAGACAGCCTTATATGGAATTTGATAGTAAATGGCTTGACAGATAGGATAGCTTTGTTCGTGTACTGTCCAAGACTACGGAGTTCCGGAGCAGAAACTAAAAAGCAAACATTTCTCGATTTTTTAAGACGTTTTTTATTTATTTATTTATTTTTTGAAAGTTTTGGAAAAAAAAAAACTTTTTTTACAATTTTTGATTTTTTAGAACTGCCACTCTTAGATCACGAATATGAATTTTTTAAGTCCATAGGTCACTTAGTTTAGCCGCAAGTCAAGTTTAAAGGCTTCAACTTTGATGCCTATAGCACGTCTAGTTTAGCCGCAAATTGCGTTTAAAGATAAAAGTCGATTTTTTATATAATGCGTTGCATTAATTGAAAGGTGGCAATTCCTAGATATCCTCAATATCAAGCTCTCAAATCTTTGAACGAAAAACCTGAAAATCCGACTTGAATTCAACTGGAGCTTTCAATCCTGAATATAAACGTAGTAAAAAAGTTCCTAGTGTGAGCAACTTAAATACTACTCAAGCTCGTTTAGTTACCACATGTAAACGTAGTAAAAGTTACTTAGTTGGCGATGGCATTACTTAATCAAAAATATGATTTTGGTATCACTTTTCCAAGTTTCACACGCACTCGCACTTGCACACATACCAATATAAATTGACATTTATCGAAACGTCATTGTGAAATTTAAAATTTTTCATTTTGTAATTCGTTTTGTTGTGATTTTTGCATAAAAATCAATTAGTTACTGTTAAAATTATTTGTATATAAACTAAGCAAGTCACTTTTTCCGTTGTTGTTAGTTAGTTGTTTTCAGTGACGTGCCGTGGTGTTTTTTCTGCAGTAAAAATATCCATTCGGGGAGAGTACCTACGTTAGCTTTGATAACGTTTTTTTGTAGAGTGGTCAACCTAGCCCCGTTAAGGAGGTATGGCCTAGAAAAAATGACTTAAAATTAAAAAAAAAAAAATATTAAAAAATAACGGCAACACTTACTATACAGTATTATACCGGTTTTGAAAGCAAGAAATTTTTTCTTTATTCTTAAATTTAAGTTAAATTATTTATGTCAATAGTTTTTAAAAAATTCGCATAAAAACTTTAAATTTTTATAAAAAAAATGAAAAAAAAAATGTAGACCAATTTTTCCAAAATTGTGAAATGAAGTGCTAAATTAACTTTTTGTGGTCAATGCGTATATTAATTTTCAATCGAACACAAGGAACCGAATGGTTTTATGTCTTCTAGTTTTTTGAGAAAATTGAAAATACATCCTATTTGAAATTTTTAAGATTTTTTATAAATGAGTTTTTGTAATATTGTAACATTAATAAAATGCTTAATTCATTGAGGTTTTTTTGATACCCCTTTCATAAGGAAGTGACAATTATTTTTAAGGTAAGAATTTTTTTTATAAGTCAAACGATTTTTTCAATGAAATTTAAGAAATCGTCGCTACGCTCTTAAAATTACCGCCATGAAACCATGAACCTATTTGTTCAACATAGTTAGAGGCACAATATTGTAGTACATAATTTTTGAAAATTTTGAAATTTTTCATCACATTTACCTATAAATGTGAGTTATTTCTTTAGATACCTCTATAAAACAAATCCTCCCACTTAATCAAAAGTTATAAACAATGTAGTCAGGTTCTATCGACATTTTTGATGATTTTTTAAGTAAAAAAATCATCCCTCCCTGCAGCCGAGTCGTTGCGACGATCAACAACATACATTTTGTTTGTTTGGGCTTTGTTGGTGCACTTGATGCAGGTGAACACCAATGCATAAAGATTTATAAGGGAAAACGATTTCTTGTGCTTGTTTTTTGAATTCTTTTGTATTTGGATTTGGTTAGCTGGGTGCGCTGAAGTAAGGAGAACACCCTACCAGGAAATTTTTGTTATTCGGCACTTCTATGACTGGTAGGTAGGTAATTTGAATTATATGTTGTATGTGGATTTGGGTAAGCTTACGGTGCGCTGAAGTTAAAAGAAATTTTTTCGTTACTTTGAATGGAAGTGAATTATTTGTTCTGAATTTTGTTTGAGGATTATTTGAGTTCGTACACAGATCTTCATTATTTGTTGACGTATGTATTGATAGGTTATTAAAGAACTTTGGCTATACGTATGGAAATTAAGATGTTGGTAGGGTGTGCGGTGAACACCTGCGCACCTTCGAATAAACGTCACTGAACTGTAGGCCTCCTCCATTCCTGCAGACACGCACACAGGAATGGTTGAGAGATGTAAATCACTAGGCCCTGGTTCTTCATGATCCGTTTGTGCCACCAAATTTATTTATTTATTTATTTTTATTAAGTTTGCGTTGCTGATGCGTATGAAAAATGTATTACTACCGCTTCAAAATATTTTTTTTCTTACATTTTGGAACTCAGCCATAATAGTTTTACTTATATTTTTGTATTCTATTCTCATGATAAATTGAGAAATGATCGCCAGGAAGCTTCCATTTCCCCAGGGGCCCTATTACGTATTACGAAACGAGCGGCGAGTAAACGCTAGACACGACAAAGAGCGATTATGTAAAACGAGAAATGTTTAATTAAGATGATGCCTAACGAAATCGAAAAAAGCATGTATCTTGATCTAGTGATAGCTCATCAGCCTATTGGATCCAAATAAAAGAAGTGCCCTGGATATGAAAGTTTTGTTTTGTAGGTAAACTTGAATGGAGAAATCTTAGAATCGAAAAACCTTTGTTGTAGATAATTTACAACTAAAGTGGAGATTTTTTTTTTAATCGTTTGATTTCGGTTTTCACAGAGTATGGTGAACTCTTCCGGTATTAATGAACGTTGTCTAACATTAGACAGCCGTCCAATTTATAAATAAACCTTTCTAATTGGTTGGTGCTACGGACAACGAAATCGATTGTATAAACCTTAAGAAATGCCATATTTTTTTTTTATTAAACAACACATATGTATTTCCGACCGTTTCAAAATACTTAACAATACATGCGCAAGACGGTACGCATGTGTGTCAGTGGTGATTCTAAATTTCTATTTGAGCCGACAAAACGCATTTTTGCGGCACGTGTTTGGATCCATACGCGGAGTCAGCTATAGGTTGTTGACAACGTGCTCGGATCCAAGACGGACTCTTTTTCTTAAAGGACAGCACCACCTCCTTATCCAAAGAAAACACTATGAAATATTTTTTTTATTTTAAAAAATGTTTCACTCGCTATTAATTAGCTCAAAATCGATGGATTTATCATTTTCTGTTTACAACGCCTTGAATGTGAGAACAGGAATGTAGGTGACCAATGTGATTAGTAATTTGGGCAAGTCCTCGTCGTCGTTGTGGCGACGGGCAATTCAGACACGAACACGGAAAGGTGCACTCGTGGTACCCTTGGACCAGATGTGATTGCTCAAGCGGGTGTCGATTTTCACATCGTTAGTATAGTACTCATCTCCTTCTCGGCGAATTTGAAGATTTCCTTTTGGCAAAACCTGACGTACATATGTAAGTATAAAAAGCAAACTACAGGCATCGTGGCTGTCGCCGTTGCCGAGCTACAACTTTGACTTGACAAAATGCCAGCCGTGAACCGTAACTTCATGCAATTAAACTTAACGCTGAAAATGGCGAATGAAATCGTTCAGCAATATAATATTTGGGCTCATGGAGATTTACATATAATGGTGGTCTAGGTCTTAAAAAGCAATATGTCATTGAATATTTTATAGCATACCTAATTAAAAAAATTGCTCTTGAAGGCTACTTTCATTATTCCTTTAGTACTAAGGCTTACCCAAACCACTGAGAAACACTCGGAAAGACGATGAAATATGCACAATAACATAGTGGCTCCACGATAAAGATTTCATAGAATATTGTATTCCGTGCTATGAAAATTGCTCACGGAAGCTACTTATAGTAGCTCTTCTATAAACATTTTTTGGCACATATTGCTCTGCTCATAGAAAGCTAGGAAAGCTATTCTATGAAGAAGCAATTTTCCCTCCTAGTCCAGTCAACGAAGACCCAAAATCATCAAAAAAATTAAATAAATCGTCTGGATTATTTTTTTAAAGTGGTAGGGATTATGACCCCCAGGTACAACATACTAAAAGTCCCCAGCCCAGGCCCACAAGCTTTAGACAGGAGGGGGGGAGGGTAAAGGTCCCCTTTTGTACTATTTCGTAAATATTTTGAAAACCAAGAGTATCAGCGGAAAAGTTTATACTACAATGTGAAAATAAATTAAATTTTCTTCAAAAAAGGTTTTTCATATTTTTGCTAGGAGCAGTACTAGGAGAGATATGAAGGGTACAAAAGTCAGATAATCTGAAAAAAAAACCATGTTAATGCGTTAAAAATATAAAGTTTTTTGATGAATTAATCCTAAAATTATAAAAAAAGGTTAATGCGTATCGATTCATGATAATTCCATTGACTTGATGGAAGAGAGGGTATTTAATTTAATTTATTTGATACAGTGTTTTTTTCATATGAAGAACACTATATCTTCAAAGGTAAGAAGTATGCATTGTATTTCCAAGTTATTGACCAATACTTTGTGAAATAGTTTTGAGAGATATATTGAGAACAAACTTACTACGGAGGGGGGGGGGGGGTTGTCTTGTTGCCCCGACTTATACTGAAGGGATCATTTTCTAAAAAAAATGGGTTAAAGTGCATAAGTAATCATTTAAAAACAACGAAAATATCTACAATGCAATAATATAGCTTTTTTAAAATGCAAAAGCCTATGCTTCACTGCTAAAAAAGTAATTTTAGTTAAAAGTTTTTGAAAAAATTGACTTTAAATCAAAAATTAAAAAAAAAAAGTTAACTTATAAAATTTTTTTTTATCAAAATTTTTTGTCATAAAGTACTAGATTTTCGTTTAGTATTTGATACTGTTTTTAATCCTTTTAGTTTTAGAGAAAATTGAAAATTAAGAAAGCTACTCGGTCAATGTTGTAACAAAAAAAAAAAACCTAGTTCAAGAAATCATGCAGCATGGATTACTTTCTTAAGTGGTAGGGGTGAACCCCAGGTACAACATACTAAAAGTCCCCAGCCCAGGCCCGCGAGCTTTAGCCAGTAGGATGGGGTAAAGGTCCCCTATTGTAGTATTTCGTAAACATTTCGAAAACCAAGCGTTTAAGAAGAAAACTCCACGTTATGGTAGATTAAATTTGAAATTTGGGTAATTTGATCAATAAAAATTAAATTTGTAGAGAGTAATTTCCGGTTTTGTAGACTTTTTGAATTTCTAAGCCCCGCATCTTCATTATTATCACTTCTAGCGAAAATATGAACAAAACCTTTTCTGTAGCAAATTTATTTTACTTTCATTTTATTTTTTTTAGAGTATTTTAACTCTCAGCACCTTCTTTAACCCTATACCCTCTCTCGCATCAAGCCAATGGAATTATCATGAATCGATACGTATTTACCTTTTCTATAATTTCAAGGTTAATTCATCAAAAAACGTTAAATATTTAACGCATTAACATGGTTTTTCAGATTTTCTTACTTTTGTACCCCCCATATCTCCTTAGTATTGCTCCCAGCAAAAATATGAATAAAACCTTTTTTGAAGAAAATTTAATTTAATTTCATATTGTAGTGTAAACTTTTCCGCTAATACTCTTGGTTTTCAAAATATTTACTATAGTACAAAAGGGGACCTTGACCCCCCCCCCCCTCTCCTGTCTAAAGCGCGTGGGCCTTGCCTGGCAACTTTTAGTATGTTATACCTGGGGCCATTCCTACCACTTAAAAAAATAATCCAGACTACACGATTTTTTTCATTTATTTTTCCTTCGTTGACTGGACTATCTAACATTTGTGGGTTTGTTTCAATTTTGTTTTGTTATTTTTTGAATGTAATTGATTAATTATAGACGCTAAAAGGGAGTTCTGGTCTTTTTTTGTGGATTTAATCAAAAATAAATATCAATCAATTCTTTTAATTCTTTTAACTTCATAACCTTGTCCTGTGAAATTTTTGAGACAAATATAATCGTAAGCTATGAAAATGCCCAACCAACATTTTATGATAAACAATCGCTCTATCTTTCTATCGAAAGTGACAGATAGTAATCTATGAAATATTTCAGGTAGAGACACAGTGTTAGAAGTTTTTAAACGTTTCCCAGAGGCTTCTTCGCTAAGTCGACACCATTTTCACAATTTTGCAAACAAAAAAAACATAGAAAACATCGAGCGACAAATTTAAAATTGTCACAACTAAGTCACTACTAACAAAGAATATAAAGTAACTTTATATTCTTTGCTTCTAATTAACAGATAATTATAGAGTAGTAAAACATTTAAAATAAGAAGTTTTAATACGTTTTACAGAGGCTGTTTCGTTAAGTTGACGCCAATATTTACAGTGGGTTGCCATATTAATAGGGAAATAATTTTTTTTATGATTTTTAATTTTATGTGAATTAAAGAGTTTGGGATAAAATGTTGATGTCTTTTCCTTCAAGAATGCAGTCACTAGCTTTGCGACAAGATGCCGATTCACGTATAAAAATATAGGGTTCTCCATTTAGAAAAAATTCTTGAGCCTGGGGCTGAAGACGACTTTCCAGTAATTGCTTGTCTGGTCCCACCTCAACCATGTAAAGGCGTCTTAAATTCTTGGCAGCGGACACCACCCTTATAGACTAAAGAGCCGGTAAGCCCTTATTTTGTCGAGGGACCATGGGAAATGATCAGAAAAGCGAGAACTTTAAAGTTGACTTCTACCCCAGGCTACAGAATATTTCCGAAATGGCGAACGCTTTATTTTTATGCGTGAATCGAAAGCCTGTTACAATGCCAAGAGTCTGACTGCATTCCTGTAGGATAAATCCATCAAAGTTATTTAAAACTCTTAAATTAATAATCTTCAAAATCATGAAAAATAATGATGTCCCTATTAATTTGGCAACCCACTTTAAAAAAAAAATAAAAAAAAACGGAAAACATTGAGCGACAAATTCAAAATTGTCACAACTAATTAACGGCAGTAAAACATTCGAAATAAGAAGTTTGTAAACCTACGTTTTTCAGATGCTGCTTCGCTAAGTTGACACTAATTTTACATTTTTGCAAAAAAATAACATTGAAGCTAACTTAACATCAAGTTAGCAAAGCAGCAAAAAAAAAACGTAGAAAAAACATTGCACGACAAAATTAAAATTGTCACAATTAATTCAAAACTGCTGAACAGCTAATTATTAAGCAATAAACTATTCCCCTTTTTGAGGTGAGAAAACATCAACGACAAATTCGAAATTATCATCACAACTAATTCACGACTAATTAATGGCTAATTACCCAATTAATAATTTTTCGATCGGTGAATGTTGTTTCGCTAAGTTGACACTAGTAATATGATCATTGGAGCAATAAAATAACGGATGGAAGTCGAATTTAAGGAAAACTTACTTTTGTTATTTTCAATTTTCTAAAAAACTAGAATACATCTTGACATATGGGTTTAAGAGTTTGACCTAAAATTGATGGGAGCATGAAATTTTAAAAACAAATATGGACAAAATTTGTTCGAACAATTCTTACAATTTTTTACTTATTTCTATATTCGTGACCTCTATGTTATAACAGCTCAAGACTTCTGTGGGCTATTAGGTCGTATTTACGTTCTTCTTCAGGTCTGTTAAAACAATAGATGTATACCAAATACTAACAACTTGAGTTATTATAAAAATGTATAATTATTTATGTTTCCAATTTTAGATCTATCAATAATTCTTAGGGTTTGTTTCACAATGTCTGATTAAAGTTCCCTATAACTATCCGACACATAAATTATCCACAACTTAAATCCTCTTATTAAAAAACTTTGCGTTTCACAATCATAAATTTATGTGCCACTTAGCTAGTTGTCAGTTATTCCAGTTTTCCAAAGAATTTGACTGATTGAAAATAATCAATCAAATAATTATTAATTTATTCTCAAGTTGTGAATTTTAAAGTGTCATAATTAAACTTTTTGGACCCAGAACTGGTAACAAACAACATTACTATGGTGTTTTAAGGCCCCTTACTGCAATTTGATAAAATCCAGTTAGAAATTTTGTGTTGATATGTGAATGCAAGTGATTTAAAATACTTTAGTGCGTTTTGAAATTGCATTTTTTTGGTGTTAAGGGGTGGAATTTTTGTCGTGAAGTAAGTATTTAAGTAATTGGGTTAACGCATACAAATATATCCGTCACTAGTCCAAACTATTGATGTATTTGTTGTGTGAGTCGCACTGACAGCAGCTGTAGATATTTTAAATGCCAGTTTAATTTTTTAATCGGAACCTCAACCGGCTTGTAAAATATTCAGAACTTTAAGTGCCACTTAGACCTATTCAGATATTGTGAAACGTAAATGCGGTTTTCAAGTGACAAATAAGTTCCATGTAGCTTAATTGGAAGTTTAATCAGACATTGTGAAACAAACCCTTAATATTTAATTGTCTTAAAAAAGATATTTATTCAAATCAAAAATTTTTGGAATATTAAAATCTAAATTAATTTATCTTGAAATTTGAAACATTGAAACAAAAAGTACCTACATATGTATACATATATTTAATAAAATGTTTCTAGTTGTTACTTAATAAGTTGACCATAAATACTATTAAGTCCTTCACAATCTGAGCGCCTATATTAACTGTATTATCTGTATTAAAAAAAAAGACCTAATAGCCCACAGAAGTCTTGAGTTAATATTCTACATTTATTTTTCAAAAACTGTTCTCTAAAATAATTTGAATGAAAAAAATAATAAAAGAACCGACTCCTGGGCTTTAAAAAAAAGTATAGTAGTTAGTAAAGTAAAGAATAGTTTTTTTATTAATTCGTTTTCTATTTTTAGTCGATGTTTTAGAAAATTGACCCTCCTGTCTAAACGGGGGGAAATAGACTCCCGTCCTGTACGATTTGTTTCTTGTTTGAATTCAACCTACATTCCCAAGCTTTTTGTCACACCAAATGCGAATCATCCTGTTTATACATTACTAGCCGATAAAACCCGGCGTTGCCCGGGTCTTCTTTAGTTAAACTTTATAACAACCTAAAATCAACCAAAAAGATGAATTAAAATCATCACTCGAAAAATCTTCAGCTTAAAAAGCCCTACACACCACGTTACTTGTCAGGTTACATTGACGGTTTTTTATCTTCATTTAAAAACTCTAACCTTGAAAATCCGATTATTAGAACTCAAGTTGTAAATTAAGACTATTTGGAGTAAAAAGCACCCCCTATCAACTTTACGTTCGCCCTTGATTGTATAACTCGGAAAAAAAATTGATAAATAATTTTTATTAGGGGTGTAAATGCCCACTTACCCCTCTTTGTGCACGACATGCCTCTAAATAAGTTCTGTTCCATTTACCATCACCAACCCAACCACCCACCACCAAACCAACCAATTTTAGTAGATACAAAATTTTTGTTCTGCTGCAAATATTATACGTACCTACTATCTACCATATCTACCTACTCCACTCATATTCTTACTACACTACAGAGAAATCCAATGTGCAAATGCCCACCCCTCCTTGTGCACGCCTTTGCCTTTAAATAAGTTCGTTTCCATTCACCATCACCAAACACCCACCGCCAAACCAACCAATTTCAGTAGATACAAACATTTTTTTCTGCTGCTAATACCTACTGGCTACACTCATTTCTTAATACAACAACACATAGATCAAAGATCACCGTTCACCGACCTTTTTTTTTTTTTTAATTTGAACATTATTAACAAATATCACCACAAATCGTCGACGATATCGCTCAACTACCCAAGCTATGGGTTTTAAATGTTTTTTTTTCGATAAAATTCGCTGCCCCTTGATTATTTTTTACATCCTTAATCCTTAACAAAAAATGTTTACCTTAAAAAAAATAAAAAAGTATTAATTATAAAAAATTCGTTTTTTATGAGCCGATTCTGGAAATCAGCCCAATAATAAAATTTTTTTATGAGCCGATTCTGGAAAATTAGCCCAACGGTTGTATTCAACTTGCTTTGCTTGCCTTTTGTACCGAAATGTGCAATCTGCAATGCAATCGGGACCAAGGCAAAGCTACAACCTACAACCAAAAACTACGATCTGACTGAAACCAGTCAAATATACCACAAAAGGCAATTTGCCACCGTAATATAACTCTTTCTTATAAATAATTGAACTTGAAGTAAATGTGAACTGAAAATATATAAAACAGAATTTTGCAGGAAAATTACCTACATGCCTCTAAATAAGTCTTTTCCATTCAACATCACTAACCACCTAACCAAAATTCAATATTATCCCAAATTAAACGCCAAAGTTTGTTGTTTCAAGTAGCATGATGGGAACGTGTTCGCCCACAAAAAAAAAAAAAAAAAAAAAAAAATAAAAAAAAAAAGCTGTGGCTGTTCTAGTTTTTAAGTAGTTTTAAGTAATTTTAAGTAGCGTAAGTAATTCTAAGTAGCTTAAGTAATTTTAAGACATAGTTTTATTATAGTAGTTTTTAAGTAGCTTTAATATAGTTTTAGGTAGTTCTTAAGTTTTATATAAAAAAATAAAAAGATGATAAAGTTACCAAGTTTTTTTTTTTGTAAATTCTTTCTTGGTAAAAAATAAAACCAATATTGAATTTAAGAATAGAATTAGCTTTTAGGCCGAAAGGCATTAGAATTAAGTTATGATATAGTTTAACTTAGAGCGCCCGCAGAGGACCAGTAAGTTAGTTGTAAGTTATTAATAAGTAGGCTAGTTTTTATGAATTTTTGTCTAGCTTTAAGATAGTTATAAGTTTAATGAAAAATAAAAATGAATTAAAAAAAAAAAAAAAAAAAAAAAAGTGTTCGCCCGAGACACTGGGGGTTGCGAGTTCAACTCCCGTAGAAATTTCTTTTTTTTTTACTTTATTTAAAATATAAAAAACTAAAAAAAAAAAAGTTTCTACGGGGGTTGAACTCGCAACCCCTTGTGTCTCGGCCGAACACTTTACCGTCATGATAATTGAAGCGATAAACTTCAGCCTTTAATTTGGTATAATATTGAATTGAATTATTCTGCTTCTTACCAAAATTTTAATTGTTGATTTATTAATTATTGAGAGGTATGCAAATTAAAATTTTTGGTGTGCAAATTAAAACTCCAAATGTGCAATTTTTTAAGCCCCTGTGCATTTGGAAATTCATCTTGATTACCGAGATATAGCCATTTTAAAATTGCATGCAAAGTGAAATTTGTTTATATTTTTTTTTTTTTAAAGTGGGGTGTGCAATTTTTTTTATTTGCATAAATGAAATGTGCAATTAGAAATACATCGGACAGCGTTTTTATTCTGGTTAAAATCGACACTCCGCCCGCTGGCACCGCCGTGGTCCCCTCCCAACCAACCAATTTCAGTACAAACATTTTTTTTCTGCTGCAAACAATATAGGTACCTACCTACTCATATACATACTCCACTCATGTTCGTCTTACTACACTAAAGAGCAATCCCTTCCGATTGTTTGTGTTTTTTTTATATGAACTTTTACTTTTTTTTTTTTTTAATTCATTTTTATTTTTCATTAATCTTATAACTAACTTAAAGCTAGACAAAAATTCATAAAAACTAGCCTACTTATCAATAACTTATAACTAACTTACTGGCCCCATGCGGGCGCTCTAAGCTAAACAATAACTTAATGCTAATGCCTTTCGGCCTAAAAACTATATAAATACTACATTCCATGTCGGTTTTATTTTTCACCGAGAAGAATACATAAAAAAACTCGGTCTCTTATCGATTTTTTTTTATTTTATATAAAACTTACAAACTAAATAAAACTAAACTAAACTAAACTAAAGGTAATAAGGACTACTTAAAACTACTTAAAGCTAATTAAAACTACTTAGAACTACTTAAAACTAGAACAGCCACAGCAAGCATTTTTCGGTTTTATATTTTTTTTTTTTTTTGGTGCCACCCTGACTGTCCCTGCTTACAGTAATTAACCTAAACCTATGTAAGTCAGCCAAGACATAGAAGATGTGCCAACATTTATATATCAGTAGAAGAACTTTCATTTTTAAGCCACCAAAACTGGTTCTCCTGCCTTACCCTATCTCTTTAGTGTCGATCGGACACAGTCCTACTGAACAGAAGGTGCTCAGCGCCGCCTTGTGCGAGGACGTCTCGGTTGTAAAGGAGTCGCCTGTCTACAGTTCTACGGCCGACGTGGTAGATTAGCGGAACTGCCAATCTATCCTATATCAGCCCTCGACTGTCTAAATAGAGGAATGCATCGGGCGGAATAAAGCCGCTCAAACGCACACTCTCATAATATTCTTGGTTGGGGTAATAGGCCCCAAAAATAAGGCTGTTTGTCGAGTACATCGCTCTTGCAATGTGACCCCGAATCAGCTTCAACAAGAAATTATCTATTCTGTTTATGTTGGCCCCGTTGTATGGAACCAGGTTGGAATAATAATGTTTGTACTCCGACTCTGGTGTTCTGTGTAATCCAAGGCAGCGTCTAAGACACTGCCTCTCAAACACCCGAATCTTTTCCATTTGAGATGGGGCAACGTTGAACCAAACCGGGCATCCATAGGCAATCATCGGCCGGATGAGGGCCATGTAGCAAATCACCTTCACCCTGGTATCAAGCCGGCTGCTATAAAACAACCGTTTCGTCAGGGCAAAAGCTCCCCTAGCCCTGTATGTCTGTCGAAATACAAATACTGATCTAACCAGATGCCAAGGTACTTTACTACACTTATACTCGCCAGTGGATGTCTATTTGGCCCCACGATCACCAGCTTGCACCAGTTCTCTCTCGTATCCCTTGTGGCTCCATGCAACGGAGTCCTAAACAGAATAGTTTCTGATTTCTGAAAGTTAATTTTTAACTTCCAGTCATCGCAATATTGTTGAATCTTGTCGAAGTCACGCTGCAAAAGAATTCTGATGATCTCGACTTTTGGGGCCGTTCTGTACGCAATTAGATCGTCGGCATACGCAATTGCATGAGTTAGACTACCTATCAGATCGCTGGTGTAAATGCTGAAAAGAATCGGCGAGTTCACCGCTCCCTGCTGAAGACCATTTTTAACGTCGAAGATTTTGGTGGAAGTTACATTGCCACTTTTGACAACTAACTTTCTACCATTGAGCATGTCATAAAGCATATATAATAGCGGTTTACTTATGCCAAGTCCCGTTAGCTTTAGATAAAGACCTTCTAACCATACGGTGTCGAAAGCCTTCTCCAAATCAACCAGACGGGCACCCGTACACTGCTTTTTGGATTTGTTCCACTGGATATCAGAAACGAGTTTAGACGCGACATGAATGGTGTCATGTCTCGCCTTAAATCCGAACTGATTATCCGGTATGATATTCTTGTCCTCTGCCCACTTGAACAGAGCTCTATTGATAACTTTTTCGAATACCTTGCTGATACTCGGAAGAAGACTTATCGACCGGATATTCGCCGGATTGGAGTTGTCCTTTCCCTTTTTCGGGAGAGGATGCACCACAGCTGTCTTCCACCGCCCTGGATAATATGCATTATTCAGAGCGTTGTAAAACAATGTGGTATAAATGTCAATTGCCTCCTGAGGGAGATATCGTAGTACAACGTTGAATATACCATCGACTCCTGCTGACTTCTTTTTCTTTAGTGAATCGAAGATGATCAGGAGCTCTACCTTCGAGATTAACAGGGAATTCAACCCATTCTGCTCGGCGATGATGGCATTTGCCAAGTGTTCTTCATTGAACCCAGTGAAAAGGAGGTTCTCCGATCGCCATTGCGTACTTTCGTTTCGAAGGTAGAAGTGGTGAAGCAGGGCTCTGTTTTCCAGGTCGTGGTTCGGGCGAATGCTAGCATTCACCTTGTACACTTGCTGGAAAGCAGCCCCCACAGCCTCCACTTTCTCCATAGGATCTTCGATTATAAAGAGGTCATCATCCAAGACGGCGTCCTCTGGGTCTATGCCTGCTGTCAGAAGTACGTTTCTGTTCTCTGTCGTCCTCTGGAGCTTAAGACACGGAAGATCGTTTTGATCATTCCTCCTAAAGATCTTATTAATTTGCGGAAACATACTCGGGTCGCTGGAATTAACGGCCCGAATTTCATTGTCCCAATACAAATTAATGGACAACCGATAGTTCTCCTTGATCAATTGGTTGATATTTTTGATTGACGACTTCAGTGTCCTAATCTCCAGATCTCGTGAGTCAGTAAACCGTCGGTATAAGAGTTTAAGTCTTGTCAACAGTCCACTTTTTTGTCTGTGTAGTGCGTCAATGGTCGCGTTACGGTACATGTCGTTAGCGTTTCGTTCTTTGTACTTCGGTATTGTTCTGTTCATTGTTCGTTGGATTGTCTCGTCCATTTGTTCTAAGTATTCGTCAATTTCAGCGTTTGTGAGATTCCTGTCATTTGGTGGGGATAAATTATTCGAACGGATCTCGCTCGACAAGGCATTGGAGAAGCGTGGCCAGCGCATCTTACTGTAATTGCACCGGTACATACTCCTCCAATTCGACAAGCTCGTTCGGAAGCTGTATTACGGCGGCGAGTCCACAGTGATCACTGTCGTACTCAATCGTCCGCAAACAGTTTCTTGATTGTTGACCCACAGCGTTCGTAACTGTCAGTCTTGAGTCTATTAGCAATAGATCCAGTTAGGCACCGCTTCTTGGAAACGATGGCCTATGCCATACTCAACGCTATATTGACCCATCCAATTAAATAGATGGCTACCTCTGGGATTCTGTATTTGGTTTCCCCAATCTGAATGTTTGGCATTCAAATCACCGGCCATGAGATAAAAGTTCTCTACCGAGTTCAGCCTTAAGCATTCGAAAAGTTTTTCAAGCTCTGTTATAAAGTCAGTTGGTTGAGGTGAATCCGGTGCGTAAGCCGCAATCACATACATTCGCTTCCCCTGTTGGAGAGGAATGCATATGACGCAAACT
The DNA here is from genome assembly GCA_947049315.1 of Epistrophella euchroma. Lineage (NCBI taxonomy): Eukaryota > Metazoa > Arthropoda > Insecta > Diptera > Syrphidae > Epistrophella > Epistrophella euchroma. Next base: position 94,749,838 of record OX346246.1, read on the forward strand.
TCAAGCAACCGAAATCTTCGCGCATCACTATTGTATATGACTTTATGATCGATGCCTTTTCGTATGAAAATTGCGACACCACCCCCTTGAGTGGAGTTGGGCCGATCTCTTCTAACGATATTGTAATTGTTGTTTATGTTTCTGGTTTTGCTTAGTTTCGCTAGCCAAAAGCACATCTGGACTTTAGTCTTTCAACAATTGGAAAAGATTAGCTCTACGTTCGGTCCTAATCAGTGAATTTACATTCTCAGCAAGGATCTTAAAGGGCCTCTCCGGCAGCGCGCCCTTAACCTTTAAGTTGCGTTAAGCTAGGCAAAACAGAGTAGAGATAGTCCACCCTTGTTGGCTGCTCCCTGATCTGGTTTTGAAGACCTGATAACTGGCCCTGAGTGGCCAGCAACATACTGTGGGGCTACCTTTGGCGCAGACTGTACTGTGTTCCCTCTTCCTGATGCCATTTGGGCGTAAGAAATTTGAGGGTTGACGGGCGTTGTTGTAGGAGGACGCATTGATGGGCGTTTCTCTACTACTGTTTGCCTAGCCGCTTTATTTTTTTTGATTTGCTGAAACGCCGGACATCCCCGATAGTTTGTGGGGTGTCCGTCGCCTCGGCAGAGTGCACATTTAAGCTGGGTCCTGTCTTCGACCCTTTCCTGCCCGAGTTTACACTCCCCTATGTTGTGGTTCTCTCCACACTTGACGCAGCGCGACTGCATTTCGCAGTTTGCTGCGGCATGGCCGAACCTTTGGCAGCGCATGCATTGAAGCATTTCACTGCGTCTCTTTAATTTATCCCATGTAACAACCTGGTAGTTGAGGACAGAGATACTCCTCAAACTATCCAGTTTGCTGCTGGGCGAAAGCTGAACTAAGAAGAATGGAAGATTCCGTTTCTCCCGTCTGGCTCTGACTGTAGCGAACGGCTTGACCCCGATAAACTCGAGATCGTCGCTCGCTTTTTGGCGGAGCTCATTTAAGAGCGCCTGTGGTTCCGTGCAGGAATCTATGCCCTTCAGAAGGACCGTTAGCAATTTTTCAACTTTAGGCGTAAAGCTGAAGAGCTCAGTGGTGCTTTGCTTTAACAGCTCTTTAATTTTTTTATGCTGCTCCAGTGTGAAGCATTGGATAGCATGTCTATCTTTATTTAATCTTTTAACTGTAAAATTTTGGCCTATGGCCGACTTACATAGGTCAATGGTATCCTGTAACTCCATCTTTTACGTATTGATGGGTGGCACCTTTTCTTTTTTATTTTTTAGCGTAGACGGCTGAGGCTGCTGCTGGTGTTCTCCGCTTTGTTGTTGCTGCTTCTGCTGCTGTTGTTTCTGCTGCTGCTGATTCTGCTGCTGTTGTTTCTGCTGCTTCGGCTGCTGTTGATTCTGCTGCTGCTGTTGCTTTTGTTGTTGTTCTTTCGCCTGCTGCTTGGGCTTTTCTGGTTGCAGCGGCTGTTGTTGTTGCTGCTGTGGTTGGCGGTTGCAGCTCCCCATCATTAACTTTTTGTTGCGCCCCCTTTGTGGGCGCCTGCAGAGATTTTTTGGTTTCGCGCTCCTGCTTTTCTTTTTCTCTTCGCGCTTGTTGCTTTTCCTTCAACGCTTGGATCATGGTGGCAAGATTGGATTGAAGGTTCACAATCTGCCCCTGGATTGCACCAATTTTAGCTTGAATGATCCCTTCATCGGCGTCTTCCTCTGCAGACGCCTCTGGTGTTGTCGAGTCAACAAATTTCTGACTATCGCCCGTGGTGTAGAGACCCTCTCCACCCTCGGACATATATTCTATTTCCTCGTCGTCATCGGATGGCGTGGAATTCATTTGTTTTTGGATTTGTGCTGCTGCTGTAATTTTTGCATTGCGCGCCGTCTCCTTCCCTTCAGCTTGCAGCTCAGCTGTGGTGATGGAGCGACGCTTCACCAAGTTGGGGACACTCCGTATCCTCCTCCTCCTCTTCTTGGGCGCATCGACTGGTGCCGTTTTGATATCGGCTGATGCTGCCGTTGCCTAGCAGATGCGGCACCTTTCGATGTCCCCGGTTTTACTGCCGTTGCCGGCTTCATTGTTGTTGTTGTAGTTTCGGCTGGAACACCTTTTGGTGCCCCTGCTTTGTTGTTGGCTTTTTGTTGTTGCTTTTCTTCCAACTCTATGAAGTTCTCGACCTCGCGATTATGAAAAAAAGCTTCAATAATTTTCGTTTGAACTGGTGACCCCTCGCACCGCGTTCCGCCACCTCTTCTTCTGAGCTATTGGCTCTATTGAAAATCGTTAGGCAAAAGATTTACTTGTACTAGCACACTACCGATTCTAGTTTGAAACACTGGGAAAGTCGCTTAACGTCCACTGACTACCTATAACTATAGACAAAAATATCACCGCGATTTGCCCACGGCAGTCGGCACATGGTTTGAATTTTTTTTTTTTTTTTTTTTTGTACTCTCATTCTCCCTCGAAAAACTTATGTTCGCTAAAAATGAAATTTGGATTGTAGTATGAACATTTTTGGAATTTTGAAAAAAAAATTATTTTATTTCATCTTTCTAAATATGTAATCAAAAATAAAATCCTATAATTAGAACAAAAGTCAGAAGCTAGAGTAAAATCAAATGGGCTTTTTTTTACATTTCACCCAAAACGATGTATTCTCCACTGAAGACCAACATTGGACAACGAACAAATGCCCATTTTTCAAGATTTTTGTGCAATGTTTTGATCGAAACTTTTTAATCAATTGTGAGGGTTGTGTTAAAAGAATGTAGAATTATAATTCAGATATCAATTTAAACGTAAGCTTTCGAAGGTGCTGACAAAAGTTGTGAGGGCATAAAAAGAAATCCTTAATTTTGTAAATACCTCGAGTTCAGGGTATTACAAAAATTTAAAATTTTTAGTATATTTATATATCAATAGTTTCCATCAGCTGTAGAAATTTCAAATTTTTAGAACGACCTATAAAAAAATGAAAAATAAAAAACCACAAAAAATTGGGTGAAAAAAATGTGTGGTTTTCAAAAATCAAAAAGTGGGTAAAATAAATCCCATTAAAAATTCCTGAAACAAAGATAATTTTTTTTTCATTATCTTTCTAATAGTATAAAATCTATGTCCCTTGCTCAAACCCCCGATTTATGGCGAATTATTTGTCAAACGTCTATTTTTCAAAATTCAACTTTTAACATTTTAAAACTCACTTCGTAGATTTTATAGAATTTTTTTTAAAGTAATCACTTTCTTATATTTAAAAGATCTATCGACTAAAATTAATATCAAGAATGTACGCTGTCCCGTTTAGAAAATAGTTTTTCGGCCAATCAGAAAAACCCCATTTAACATAAAATTCTCTATTCAATAAAATTTATTATATATTTTTATCATTTACAGTCTAACCTGTGCAATGATGAGTCAGATGAATGAATGAGTGAGTCAGTGACCGTTTCTTTCATTTATAATATTTTGGCCCCTTATCCCTCTTTGTGCACGCCCATCAAAAATAAAATGCTATAATTAGAACAAAAGTGTTACATTGCATTTAATCTTCATTCAAAAACTCTAACGGCCATATTCTTGACGTTCTTCAAAGCTAGTTTTACCGAAAAACTAGATTTATAGCGGTTTCGAGTTTCAATTTTGTCACAAATTTTTATTACTTTGACGTCTAAATCAAAATATTCATACATAGTTTGACATCTAAATCAAATTAATAATTTTCTTTGAGAAAATTAAATTTTGAAACCCCTATAGAACTAGTTTCTCAGTAAAACTAGCTTTGAAGAAAGTCAATAATATAGCCGTAACCTCGAAAATCCGAACATTTGAACTCAAGTCATAAATTTAGCGTACTCCCTTGTTTGTTTAGTTACATATCTACTTAACAAAGTGCAACTTACCTCTTCTCGCACCCTCTTTTTTTGCATTGAATTTTATCTTCATTTAAAAACTCTAACCGTGAAAATCTGACCATTTAAGCTAAAGTTGTAAATTTAGCCAGTTTGCGTATAATTCCCATCCTCTTAACACCTTTGCGTACGCCCTTGATTGTGAATTACTTAGCAAAAAAAAAATTAGAAAAAAAATTTTAGTAGGGGCACAAATATCCCCTTACCCCTCCTTGCGCATGCATTTGAATAAAAATGTAATGTTACAATGTACCTACCTGCCTTACCATATTTTCTTACAGCGAAGCATTTTTTCCCAGCAAGCGAATCTGCCGCCCATGAAGAATAAGGCGGAAAACGATGTGCAGCTTTTTCCCGTGCAGCGAAATTAGAAATAGCGAAGGCTGCATGCAGAGCCTGGAATATGTCAGCCCTCATAAGAACCTGTGTAAATTTATTTTCGCTGCACTGCACATCTGTTTTCGGCATAATTAGCTGCCAAAAAACATGGATACATTTTTTACCACCCCACCCATCACTTATGCACACCAAAATTTTTTACTATAAGTATTAAAATAAATATATTCACCTACAAATTTTTTTTTATACCGATTCTGGAAATCAGACCCTTCCTTGCACACGTTAATGTATTAGGTTGTACTTAGTCGTCATTTAAAAACTCTAACCTTGAAAATCCGATCATTAGAATAGGATGTAAATTAAACTGATTTGAACGTAATCACTTTGCGTACCTACGCCCTTGACTGTGTAGTTGTTACTCAAAAAAAAGAATAAGAAAAACGTATAAGGGATTCAAGTGCCCCCTTACCCCTTATTGTGCACGGCCATGCCTCTAAATAAGTTCGTTTCCATTCACCATCACCAACCACCCACCGCCAAAACCAACCATTTTCAGTCTTACCTTAAAAAATCCAACAATTAGAACTCAAGTTGTAAATTTAACCGATTTGCATTAAGCACCCCCTATCCTATTTACGTGCGCCCCCTTCATTGTGTAATTACTCAGAAATTAGGGGTAAATTGCCCCCTTACCTCTCCTTGTGCACGCCCTTGCAAGTTCGTTTCCATCTCCAACCACCCACGCCAAACCAAACTTTAGTAGATACGAACACTCATTTACACACTTAGGTACACCGAGACCTGTTTATAATTTTTTTTTATATGAACAACACAAAAATTGCATCACGATTCTTCGACATCCTTAATCCTTAACAAAAAAAGTTTACCTTAAAAAAAATAAAAAGTTATACCTAAAAAAATTTGTTTTTTATGAGCCGATTCTTGAAATCAGCCCAATGACAAAATTATTTATGAGCCGATTCTGGAAAATCAGCCCTACGGTTACATTCATTATACTTGCTTGCCTTTTTTACCGAAATGTGCAATCTGCAATGCAAAGCTACAACCAAAAATAACGACTCGACTGGAACCAGTCAAATCTACCTCAAAAGGCATTTTTCCATAGCAAAATAACTCTTCCTTATAGATAATTGAGCTTGAAGTGAATGTGAATTGAAAATATATAAAACAGAATTTTTTAAGGAAAATACCTACATGCTTGACTTTAGAAAATTTCCATAAGATTTTTTTTGTGGTTAGTTTTTAATTTGTTTATTATTCTGTATTTAAAAAATATTTTCTTTTCAGCTGTATCCTATAGCATACCAGATAAGTGTAATTTGTATTATATCTATTTTTTAAAAGGGTTTTTTTGTTTGTTTGTGAGTTTAGTGGAAACATACAGCCAAACTGACAAACAAAAAAGTTACTATTTTATATAATAGTATAGAAGTATAGAAGTATGTAGATCAATATTTTAAAACAATGTTACTTTACGGTTAGGCGTTAAATGCTTAAAAAACGTATTATTTTTTAAATGTTTTATAGAGAAACGCTTCTGCCAAATTTTTTTAACGCGGACTCGTAATAAATAAAAATAAAAATTTATATTACTTCCGAAATTTTAACTTGAACACAAAAAATGTCATTACCGTGGCATGTTCCGAGTCGTACCTTCCCTCATCAAATTGATTTTATTTTTATGTTGTTAAAGAAGTAAAAACCAATGGCGACAAATGCCTAGCCAGTTTATTTTTAAAGTTGTAAAAAATTTAGTTTAAGGAATTTATGTCAGTGTCCCCAGCAAAATTATCTATGCCGTGACAAAAAAAAATCGCTTAGAAATTGGAATTAACCATTAACGGCCGCAGAATACTTTGCTAAGATTACATAACAACGCGACCGAATGCACTGAGCCAAAAACCATTATGGAATCAAAGAAAATGTATTTAAATCAAAGCTAGCCAAACATTCGGGGCCAAAATCATTCTTATTAAAATCAAAGCCGTGCGTATTTTCGTTTCATTTTTATTTGACAATATTGGTACGTACAATAAGATTCATCTTTTATAGTAGGTACTTAGGTGTGAATAAAATCCAAAAAGAAAGGTACGTTGCGTATTAAATAGTTAAATGGAACACGCTTTTGTTTCAAATACGTTTTGTATTAATTTTAAATGCATTTCTACTTTGAATCTAATAAACCTGTTATTTAAAATTATGTACTTCGTTGTTACCTACTTATTTTACTCTTTAAATTTGATTCAAAAAAGTGCGGTTTTGATTTTAATTCGAAACGTGTTTGGCGCTAAATTGTTGCCATTTTACTTTGATTTAAATACGTTTGGTTTTTGATTGTATGTCTAGCCTACACCATATGTTTGTGGCCAGCAATTTTCTCAAACAATTAGGAAATAATCTGAAATAAAAACTGAAAAAGAAAATAGTAAAAGCAAATGAAAAAAATTTACAGACTTCACTCATAGAGTAACCATGGGGACATTGAAAATGACACCTGACTAATATTTTCAATTTAAATTAATTAAAACGTAATAAGCTGTTTCAGACACCATTACAGGTTCTGAAGTTTCTAGGTACCTTTATGCACGCATTATGTGTTTAATGTCAATTTCCATTTGGCAAAAAATAAATCTTGTTAATTATCTTTAACTAACCCATCAACTTTCCTGTTCAACCAAAAGATCGTTTTTTTAAGATCTGATATCAAAACTCATATATATGTACCTATTAGGGCAAACACAAATATGCCCTAAAAAACAGTTTTAAGCGCTTATAACTATGCCCTTAAAGATCAATTACATACATATATGTCCTTAATAAATTATTATATTATGCTAAAAAAAAAAAATGATTATATGCCCTAAAAATATTTCTTAATAAAATAGGCTGAAATAAATTTTGTGGTACCATTTTCTCAAAAAGTATTTGACCGATTTTGATAAATTTTATATGGTTGGAAAGACACAATTGCGGGGATGTGCAGAATCTACTTGAGACACGCATTTACACACTATGGGTCATTTTTGTTTTTTAACTGTCGAACACTGATGCATATTTTAAAAGAAATACATATGTCTTTTTCCTTCAATATTTTAAAACAAATTTAAAATTTTTCTCCTTCTTAGAGTGTTTCAGTTTTTGTTGGCCGAGTTTCGGCCACGGGACGATACTAGTATGCTTAATTTTGCTTGTAAAAATATATTGTCAGTAGGTTTGTATACCTACCTTTGTATTTAAAAACTGCACTAAAAAGAACGAAATAAATCTAAAAACAAAAAAAAATAGGTAGTGTACAAGCAGGATTGTCGAACAAATTTTGCTTTGGCTAAAAGCCATTAAAACCTATTTGAAATAGGAACAAGTACATGCATGTTTTTTAAAATGGTGAATCGTTTAAATTCATTCACATGAATTTATTTAAGATATTAATTGCATCAAAAATAAAAAAAAACAAAATTTACACGAGTGAGCCCCACAAGTTTGCTCTCGTGGCTAACAAAAATCTGGGTACCTTTCAACGAAACAAATGTTAAAACGTCAGAATTACTGGGAACATGATTGTTTTTATTTTGGGTCAATATTTTCTAAATTTTCAAAAGCTATCTATACATATTGTTTAGGCCGTGTGTGAATTGGGTTAAAATCGCGCTAAATTTTATCCGAAGATTAATTTTTGACGATAGTGGGGTGAATCTGTTACGTAGAAACTTCAAAATTTTATTTCGAATTAAATGTTTTAATTTAATTCACACACGGCCTCAAATATTTAGAAGCACTAGATTACAAAATTGAAATAAAATCGTTCTAGTCGATTTAACCAACTCAAAAAAAGGTTAATTTTCTCAAAAAAAAAAAAACTCCAACCTAAATTTCCGTAATGCGAATTTTGTCGACATAACCTGAAGTTAAGTTTTAATTTTTTGGTTATGCTATAATGCTGGTAATGCTGCCCTATAGACCTTTATTATTTTTTGAATAAACATTAGAAGATACTGAACAAATTATAAAAATGCTGATGCTCCAAATGCATTTGATAAACAAACAGCACATCTCGACCAGTGTCGTCAGTGGTCATAAGTAGTGGAATGCGTAGTGCATACGACTCGAAGACTGGGCAATGGGTTCAAACCTCATGATGTGCATGTAGAAAGTTTTTCACAATAACATTGGATTAAGGCTCAGCATCACTAAAAGAAGACTTGGCACCCCCTGAAATAGCTATATCTCCAGCCAAACAAAAATAAAACAAATTAAAATACCTAAAATTAATTTCTAAACAATTGGTGGTAGCGCCTTTAAGTTGTTGTTGTTTGTTTTTCAAAAATTCAATGAAATTGACGCATTAAAGAATGGTCAAGTCTAATAAACTGACATTCTTGTATGAATAATACAATAAATAATAATAATAACTGAACAAACTATGTTTTTTTTTATGAAAAATACCTATACCTAAAAAAAATTGGCATGCCAAACTATGCACGTAAATCTTAAATATAAAAAAATATGCATTTACTTATAAAACGGATTTCTAATCTAGTCTTGTCTTAATAGTGTTACTAAAAAAAAATATGCTGTAGCATATTTTTAGTTGTCCTACATACATTGTTGAACCTACATACATCGATTTCAATCAAGCTTAACTCCGGCTTTCACACTCAACTACATCACTGGCCTTTCTTATAGGACCGAATTGTATTCTGTATCGAATAAAAATAAATACCTATCATTTTCAATTTCAAAAAATCACAACATACCTACCTTCATAATTATGTTGATGCATAGCATTTACTCATATACCTACACACTTCCACTACATACAAAAATCTGACAGAGTACCTATACATACACTTTTGTTGTTTTTTTCTCTTTTTGAATATTCTTCATTGAATATTCTTCCACTGAAGCTTGTCTGTTGACGACGACTTTTCTTCGTTTTTTCCCCGTATACCTACGCCTGCTGTAATTCATCGCTTGTGCTCGTTTGTTTATTTTTATCATTCTAGTATTGTTTAAGTAACACCAACCAAAAATTTAATAGTTGTCCCCCTATACGCTGGAGTTCATTTTTCATATTCTAAGTTCATGTGTTCATTTCAATCATTTCGGTCATTTCTTTAGTAACACCAACCAAAAATTTCGTTGTGATGCCCCTATACGCTGGAGTTCATTTCTGATTTATTGAATTTATTTCATTTAATCATTTTAGTAACACCACAACTCTCTCAAAACGATCCTATAAACATTTTCAATGTTAAAAAAAAAAACAATTTAAAGGCTGAAAAAAAAAGAAGAATAAAATGTTGAAAAGACAAAAATCATGCAAAATTATTATGAAAAAAGAAAAAAACGAACACGATCTTATCCCGACAAGCTAAGGCCAACTCTTGAACATTACTAGGATCTCAAACGTAACATTTTAGTCCAGTAGCGTTCTTTCTAAAATAAACTTTGATTCAAATACGCTCCGTTTTAAAAACAAACAAAAGCTTATTTGATTTAAGAACGTTTCTACCTTAATCTGAGCTAAGTTGTTTGAAAGGAATTAAAAAAAAATTAGGACACATAATTAAATACACCTCCCCTTTAATTTAAAGTACTTTTCTCGTTTGTTGAGTAAATCTTAACAGAGAGGATTAACCAAACGCGTTTCATATTTGAATTAAATAGTTTTGGCTTTGATTCAAATAAGATTTTCAAAAATGCTAGCATCTTAAAATGTAATACGTCGGCATTAAAATCTAAGTCGCAGTTTTTCCTGAGTGGTTGTTTCCGAATATTGTAGATAAACACACAAAAAAAGCTATTAATAGTTAATTTTATGTACTGTAGTATAGGGTTCCAAGTTTTCGTTTCCCAAAATTGTCATTACCGTTGAAATGTTTTTTTATTGATATAGTATATCATAATTGGGTCCAATATGCTTATCAATTCATGTATTTTCTTAGGAATTAAGAAAATAAGTTTTAAACTAAATATTTAGTAAAACTCGGTTTTGTTTGTAAAAAATACCCTTCTGCGTAATTTCCATGTGGTCATTTCCATGGTACCATGGTTTCCTCAACATAAATGGTAAAGCTTATTTGCCACGGAAATTACATTTTCCGTCAAATTACATGTATGAATTTGTCATATATTTGTAACGTTTTAACTTAAAATTGGTATAAATGGTCATTATATTCATCATCGCACCTCGGAAAAGTGGAAACAAAAATATAAAAAAGGATAAGAAGAAATTTCGCGTGAAAAAGAAACGTGCCTCGCGTCGCTGGAAGAGAAGATTAGGCAAAATCCTTAAAAATGCCAACAACAGAAAAAAATAAAAACAAACCTACTTAAAAAAGGAAAGCAAAATGGTCAAATCCATTAAAAATAATATGACTACGAGGAAAACGAAAACAAAAAAATAAATGGAAAACAAATACAAGAAAACATTGTACAAATAATTGTCCAGTCATATTATACATTTGACTCCGCGAAAATCGCCGGAAAGCTGGATTTTGGTGTACAGCCTCCTGATGGTGTTCTTAAGAAACTGTAAAAAGTTCCCATCGATAGGAGCGCCAGCGTTGCCCCCCTACTACAAATGTAGCGTTTTTGCTACATTTTTTTCCAAGAAAAATTCACTCCGTACAATCGTAAAATATTCCAAAAACACTAAAATTTCTAAACATAAAATTCTAATTTAGAAGGACAATTTTGATCTTACTTTCAATTTGGCAAAATATTTTTTTTTATTTATCAATAGTTATGTATGAAGAAAACGATGTTCGGGCTAAACAGCTTACGTGTTAAATCCAACAATAACTAATTCGCTTTGGGTTTAGCTAGGCACAGAAGGGAGAATTCTCGGTTCTTAACTTAAGCACGTCGAAAAACTGTTTTACCGGCAATATTTACATACATACACGTTATGGTTAGTGTGTATGGAAATTTCATGTTTTTCTGTGATGGCGGGTGTCGGTAATCCCCGATGCCGTTTTTTTTCGACCAATTTTTTTTAGAAGTCATCAATTTTTCGTTTCTGAAAGTGGATAATGTGATTAACTTTTTTTTTTAAGTAATCACTCGGAAAATATTACAATTACAAAAAAAATCAATCAATGAAATCATATTCGACACCAAAAAAACAATTTTAAAAATAAAATATAAATTAACCAATGTAATTGACATAAAAACAAATTATAATGCTCTAATAATGTTGTGTGTCCACCTTGATTTTGGAATTTTAGTAGGAAATTTGCAAAAATGTTTTTGTAAGCCAGATATTTTTGCTATGTAAAAATGCATGAAATAAAATCCAAATTTTGACCTTTTTTATTATATATACAAATAATATTGTCGTTCCGAAAAAATTTACAATTTAGTATGTTGTGTTTTTGCGCGTTTTAACACTGAGGAGCGCTGCTAACAATTTTACGGTGGGTTAAAGGCCCCTAAAATGGTTTTTCGGAAATATATCCCTAACGGTGCCTTGTACAGAAAAAATGTTGCTGACGAATTTGTAGCTTAGACAATTTCCTACAAAAATGGTTATAACACTCTTCATAAAAATAACGGTTTTCAAAATAATTTAATCGGTAGAGTTAAGGTTTTTAGTTTTCAACATAAATGGAGGATGCACAAAAATACTTAGGCTGATTCGCATACGGTGTAACAAGAAGCTAAGTCGTATAGGTTGAGTTGACACAAGAAACAAATGGTATAAGAGGGGGGGTCTATTTCCCGCCACTTAGGCGGGATGAAATTTTTTTTTTAAATCGACTAGAAATTGAAGAGATCATAAAAAAATAGCGGCAACACTTACAATGTCATACTATACTTTTTTCACATCTAGAAGTTCATTCTTTGTTTTGTTCTTAATTCAAATAGTTACAGACAATAGTTTTTGAAACATTTATTTTTAAACTCAAAATTATGAAAAAATAATGCAAAAAAATGTGTATAAACTAATTTTGTTCAAAATTTTACGTTATTAAGTAGTATTTTTATTTTCAGTATTCGATGCCCGTATTAACTTCTAGTCAAAGACTGAAAACCGGATGCCTAAGTATCTTTTAGTTTTTGAGAAAATCGAAAATAACGAAATTAACTTTACTACTTAAGCCAGGTACGCAGTTCAAGCTAAACTAAATTTTATCTCTACAATTCTTATCTCTACAATCGTTTGCTAAGAGCACAAATGTCAAAATTTATCTGTGAAAGAATGCGTTGAGCATTATTACGCGTGCTAAATCAAGTGGAGACTTTTTAAATTTAGCGCGTGAACTGCGTACTGCCTAGCTAAATGTCCTCGCTAAAATTTATCTTTGGAGGAATTTTGTATGGAAGATAAATTTTAGCGCGATCTGCGTACTATGCTTTAATTAGTGGAAATAAGATCAACAAAATAACGGTTGGAAGTAAAATTAAAGGAAAACTTTCTTTTGTTATTTTCTATTTTCTCAAAAACTAAAGGACTTATAGGCATAGACCCTCCCTCCCATACGATTTTTTCTTGTCTCGCTTAGGCGGGAGGAAAATTTTTTTAAAAAATCGACTAGAAATTTAAAAGAGATCATTATTTTTATGAAGAAAAGTGTTTTTTGTGGGACATTTTTTAAGCTACAAATTCGTCATCAACTCTTTTTATGTACAAGGCACCGTTAGGGAGATATTCCTAAAAAACCATTTTGGGGGGCGTTTAACCCCCCGTACAATTGTTAGCAGCGCTCCTATCGATCATCATCATTAGGCTGTATACCAAACAAAATCCAGCTTTTCGGCGATTTTTCTGAAATTTTGCTGTTTTTATGTCTAATATGGCTAGACTATAAAGAAATTCTAACCCCTACACTGAGCCAAAAAACATTATAGAATCAAAGAAAACGTATTTAAATCAAAGTAGAATGGCAACAATTTGGGGCCAAACACGTTCTTATTAAAATCAAAGCCGCGCGTATTTGAATAAAATCCAAAGAGAAAGGTACTTTAAATTAAATACGTTGCATATTGAATAGTTCAATGGAACACGCTTTTGTTTCAAATACGTTTTGTATTACTTTTAAATGTATTTCTACTTTGAATATATTAAACTTGTTATTTAAAATTACTTCGTTGATACCTACTTATTTTAATCTTTAAATTTGATTCAAAGGCGCGCGGCTTTGATTTTAATAAGAAAAGTGTTTGGGCCCAAATTGTTGCCATTTTACTTTGATTTACATACATACGTTTGCTTCTTGATTGTATGTCTAGCACTATGTTTGTGGCCAGCAATTTCTTCAAACAATTGGGAAATAATCTGAAATGAAAACTGAAAAAGAAAATAAAACCAAATGAAAAAAAAATTAATGGCTGAAAAAAAGAAAAATAAAATGCTGAAAAGACATTTTCAATACGCAATTTCTATCAAGTTCAGTTCATCTTACATAGATTTCATGGCGGATACCTAGTGTGAAGTATATCCAACCAGAAAAAAATTCCTAATCATTAAAGCTGGAAGTGTTTTTAAGTTAAGTGTGTTTAGTTAAATAGCAAAAGTATATTAGATTTAAAAACGTTTCTACTTTAATCGGAACTAAGTTGTTCGAAAAAAGTTAAGGCGCATAATTAAATACGCTTCCCCTTTGATTTAAAGTACTTTTCTCGTTTGTTGAGTAACTCTTCTCAGAGAGGATTAATCAAACGTGTTTCATATTTGAATTAAATAGTTTTGGCTTTGATTCAAATGCAACTTTTAAAAATGCTAGCATCGTAAAATGTAATACGTCGGTATTAAAATCTAAGTCGCAGTTTTTCCCTGAGTGTAGTTTCACAGTACTTTTGGTTTAAACTTGAGTTCAACACTTAATTCAATTTCACAATATACGTTTAAATCTGAACTGAGTTCAATCTGCAGTTTAAGTTAAACGCTTGTATTCTGCCGTTAAAATCTATCCCATCTATAAAGAAAAAACCGTTTCACATGTTCTTCGCTCATGTGTTTCTCCTTCCTCTTCAAAAGAAATACAAAAATGAGAGAATTGCGTTGACTGCGCATGCGCTTGAGAGAAAATGCTAAGGAAGTTCGGTAATATAGTTCATTTAATTGAACTTAGGTTCAGTATATGCTGTGAAGCCCAAGGAGTTGAACTTTAAATTTAAACTTAAGCTCAGGTTCAGCTGATCTTAAGTTTAAATTTTGACTGTGAAACTGGGGTTAAGAAAAGAATAACTTGCTGAAATACAACTTATTGAAGGATCTTCTGTCATTATGAAGGGAATATTTTTGTTCCAGAGGTAGGTCCAATTGCTAAAAAGGCAGCTCATCCAAATCCAAAAGTCAACTGCGGCGAAAGTTTTTCAGAATATAAACACTATTCCTAAAAAAAAATGTGTAGACGGAAATTCAAGTTTGAACAAATGATTCGAGAACAGGAAAAACTTATGAATTATTGGTTTTTACATAACGTTTTTTAAGATATAAAATGTTAAACGAACTTTTTTAATTCGGGTACAATTCGTTACAATTTTCAAAAGCAGTTCAATTGTCACAGATTGGCTAAAAGAAGGAAAGATCTAAGGAATTTTAAATTATGTACATAATATACCTACATACGAATTAAAAAGCAATTCAAAAATTCTTTTGCGGGAAAAATTATAAGAAATGACAATATCTTAAAATACTGCTTGTCCATAACTAAATAATTGGCACTACAATCGAAAAAATGTGATCCGTTCCGTTAAGTTTTCTTTCGTATCAAGGAAAATTTCTAAGAGCAGGATAAACTTCCTTATTTTAGTAGCACAAGATTGAAATTTCTTGTATACAAAAGACTTAATTCAAATGTATTTTATATGGTTATACAAAAGTGAAGGTTATTTCTATGTTGTTTTTTCAGTGCTTTGATAGGGTTAAGTCATTTCCATGTCAGTTCCTTATTTTCCTTTTTTTTGTTGAATTTAATACATTTGTTTTGTTTTTTATTTAAAAAATAAAGAAATTTATACAAGACCTACCTACCTATTAACCATTTTTGATTTATTTTGTATGAAAATGGTTAAAAGGCTGATTTCCAATGGCGCGTTCGCGTTAGAGATGCTTACGTATACGTTTACAAGCTTTGCGAACGCGTCGACATGATAGACGACTTAAAGAGAACCTGAAAATCAAAATGAACCTACATACATAACTGTAATTTCGAATTCCTTTCAACAAACTATTCCATTGCTTTAAAAACAAAATCGATTTTTTTCTTTCAATAAAAGGATTTTGTCCAGAAAAACCAATTTTTTCTTCTAAATAAATCGATTTTTTGTTGAAAAGGAATTCGAACATTAGTTTAACTGTCAAAACGCACGCTGAAGTTGATTTTTTTCAACTTTAACGTTGAGGTAGCTTATGTTACGTTGGTTTGTGTACATGCTAATAGGTGCCAAATCGTAACATAATACCCAACGCGTCATTGTAAACAATTTGCGTAAATTGCTATATGTGAGCTTTCGCGTTGAAAGAAAAATCTGTCAAAGCGACGACCAACGCGGGATTGGAAAACAGCTTGAAAGATTGATCATTTCCCCCTATTTTAATAAAATAAATCAATAGGTAAGAGTTATTTTTCAAATTTAATGATAAATCTCACCCAAACACCTAAAAAAATAATTTTTTAAATATGTAAATCTCAGACCAAGACCAAAACAAAATTGGTGAATTAAATATATCTCTCAGAGAAAAACCCATTGAAAATAAATGGTCGACGGTTATTTTTGATATAATGATATCTGCTTGTAATCTACACACAAAATAGCTTTGCTAAAACGAAAATAAACAATAAAGTTCTTTTTGCACATTATAACTGTGTACCTAGCTACAATTTTGTAATATGAACGTAAGTACCTACCTACATATTGTGAAACAAAATAAATTGATTTTTGAACAAATTTTATAAAAATTTAGGTAGGCCATCACTTATACCTACCATGGCCAATTTCAGAATCAACTCGTGTTGTGTACAAACATATTGAAATTACCACATTATTATTATCCATCCACATTCAGTATCACCTACATATCTAATAAAATAATAATTATTTGACTTTCTTTTCAAACAACCTTACCTCAATATATAGTAGAATGGTAAGAAAATTCATAACTTTTTTTTTGTTAAAGGAAAGATACTTCCCCTGCACAATAAATACCTGGCAGACGGTCTTGTTTGCAGCGTCTGACATGTCCAGGTGCACAACCTTTTGAGAATACCATGACTACAAAACTCATAGTTCCATACAACTTGAAGCAAACTAAAAAGAACAAGGAGAGGGTTTCATTTTCATGCCTTCCTTTTTTTTTATTTAATAGTAAGATAGGGTCACAAAATAGGGGATTAGTAAGGACAAAGTAAGGGTAGAACTCAAGAGGAACAATACCTGAATTCACTGAAAGTATTTCAAATACATGAACCCCACATTGCAATTCTATAAGAAAATGAAATAAAAAACAAGTTTTTTTTTATTGATGGCTTTGTGGCTGTAGTTAATGTATAATGTTAGATAGGTCGTCAAACCTTTAAAGTGAATGAGGGCTACATGTATACATTATGCAGATGTTTTCAAAGAATCTATTGTTGTATTGGTGCGGGTTAAAAAAACGTGTGTCTCATATATTTTTCGATTGAGCTGTGTACACATATAGGCAGTGGCGTTATTTAAAGAATTGGCGCCCCGGGCCAATAAGTTATACCGCCCCATAAATTAAAAAAAACAAAAAACTAAAATTTTGTAATAATGGAAAAATGTCAAACCTTAAGTAGGTATACCACTATTTATTGCATTTAACCATTTTTTTGGCAATAAACAGATTGTTAGAAAAATTCGTCAATGACATAATTAATTGATTTGGTTAAGTTAGCTTCTATATATACCTATAGAAGCTAACTTAGGGGCCGTTATAGCGATCAGAAAAAACGCATCAGAAAAAAATTCTTTTTGATAATTTAACGTTTTATCATACGATTTTATATATAAAAAGAATTCAGATCGATGAAAAACCGCTTAAAATATTTATTTCATATTTTATTTCATATTTATTTTTTTTTGAGGAAATACTTTCTCCAAGAAATGTACTTAAGTATTCATTTTTCTGATGGAAATTCCGTACGAAAAACGAGTTTCTATCAGAAAATTTTGTAGGACAAATATTTCCTCGAAAGAAATTTTTTTTGTGAAATAAATATTTCAAATGATTTATCATCGATTTGTATCCTATTTATATTTCAAATCGTATGATAAAACATTAAATTATGAAAAAGATTTTTTTTCTGATGCTTTTTTTCTGATCGCTATAACCGGCCCCTTACCAAATCAATCTTATATATAAAAATGAATGTTTGTGTGTTCGTCTTCTATAGACTCACGCACCGTTGAACCGATTCAGTTGAAATTCACAGAATATGTTCTTATGAGCAACGAAAGGGTTTGTAAAGTGGTTTTAATAAAATCCGCCCAACAGCCCACCCGATATTTACAAAATTTGAAATTTAGCACTATAATGTGATTACAAAAAAAAACTAAAATTTGAAAACATAAATAGAAAAATATGCCAGACATAAAAAAAAATAAATACAAAAATAAACTTACGAATCAAAATAATCAAGACTCAAAAAAGTTCTTATTTAAAAGCTCTTCCAAACCAACGCGATTAATCGCCGCGACAATAGAAAACAATAACACCAACGTGTTATTTTGTTTGACAACCACGTGTTGTTATTGTTGTTTTCTTTTGTCGCGGCGAATAATCGCGTTGGTTTGGGAGAGCCTTAATGCCAATGGGAACGATTTTACCACTTTCAATACAGGTATGTAGGTAAAAAAATTAAACAAACAACTACAGTATATTAATTTCAGATACAAAATTGGAATATAAAACTATTGCAAATCCGGTGGTCAATATCAGAGGCAGTTTGTGTCTATGTAATGGTACAGGAAAAATGTTCTTTGAAGCCCTTGCACAATATCATACAGAATTAGTCTGTTTGGTAACGTGAAGTTTCTTGCAAATTTTCACATTTTGCTGTCAAAATTGTGGCTAAAAAAAACACAAGTGTGGGAAACTTAGTGGTAACGTTAAATTCTTATCAAGTTTTCCACACTTAGGTTTTTTTCCTATTGGTGGACAGCAAAATGTGAAAATTTTTAAAAATAAAATATGTGAGAAAGCATCATTTAGAGCTCTATTACACGATTCGTGTTTTTGGCTATTTCGTCTTTCATCTTTTTGACAAATTATGCGAGAGGTGTAGAAATGTAAGGGAAATACAGCTACATTTCTACACCACTCACCCTTTATGTCAAAATAACGAAAGACGAAACGAACGAAAAAAAGAATGGTATAATAGAGCTCATAGTGTGGAAAAATAAATAATAAATTCATCCCACACAAAAATCTCTGTTTGATAACGTGAAATTTATTGAGAATTTGCACAAATGTTTGATAGTTCAAAAAAGTTGCAACGAGAGAGGACAACTAAAGAGTAAATAATTTCGCCTGCATTAGAAATATTCTATTCAGTCTGTTTGGGAACGTAAAATTTCTAGCAAATTTTTAAATTTAGCTGTCAAAACCGATAGCTAAAAAAATCCAAGTGTGGGAAACTTGGTGAAAATTTCATGTTACCAAACCCATATATTAAAAGATAAAAAATCTTTAGCACGCGAAGTAAGGCAAGCACGGGTCTGCTAGTTAATTATAAAACCGAACAGATTGGTAGAAAAATTCGTCAATGACATAATTAATTGATTTGGTTCTATATATAAAAGCTAACTTTACCAAATCAATTAATTATAAAAGTGTCACTGACGAATTTGTCTACCAATCTAAAAAATAAATAAATTTGATGGCACAACAGCTCATGAAGAACTAGGGCCTATTGACTTACAACTCTCAACCATTCCTGTGTGCGTGTCTGCAGGAATGGAGGGGACCTACAGTTTATTGCCGAATCCAACCGGCTAACGAGCGGCACTTTTCTGTGACAGGAGATACTCTTGGAGGATTTGTCAATTCCTCGCAAGAGGCAGTAGCCGTTTTTTCTTTTAAATAAATAGGTGGCGAGGCTGGGGATCGAACTTTAGACCTCCGGCATGACAGTTCATCGCACTAACCAACACGCCACGGCTACTACAATCTGTTCATCGCAAAAAATGGTTAAATGTAATAAATCGTGGTACTTAAGGTGTTTAAGCGTTCTTCGCTTAGCCGGAAATGCAGATAGTTTTTAATTCTTTTCAGAACGGAAAACGAACGTTCTGCACTGCAATTTGTCACTGCAGGAACATACGCAATGCTATTTCTGTATATGGTAAAGCTTTTTTCAAATCTTTTTGTTTAATAAAGAGGTTAAGTTGCCTTAAGCTTATAATGTTGTCATTGGGCGGTAAATTTTTTTTAAATAAAACACATTCGTCTTGCAGATCATCCGTAAGATCAATTGGGTATATTTTTTTCAGGTTAATGGCGCTTACTCTGTCCTCAGTTTGAGACATAAAGTTCAATTTCTATAAAAATCCGAAGTTAGTGATTACTGCGTTATACGCAGACACTCATCGTCTCGTTTCTTCCTCTTGATGATTCTCTTGTGATCGCTTCTGTAGCTAGCATTCTGAGGTCTTTTGTTTACCGGTCTTTTCAAGGAAGATTCGCGTTTACTTTCTATGAAAGTGATGAGTGACTCGTAGAGCCCAGAAACTACACACACTGCAGAATTTTGGAAACTATTTTGAAATGTTTAAGTATAGATCCCCAAAATTCCGACAATATGACCGTTTCTAAGGAGTTTAGTTCATTCATTTTTTACCAAAGCCTTTTGTTGGGTATCATCTTGAACAGCTTCAAGAGTAGCTATCAACTGGTTTCAATCTTTATTAAGGCTGGAACAGGCATCGTCGCTTGCTGAACATCGCGTTTGTGATAAACTTTTTACAGTAACATTTTTGGGCCTAGTCAAAAAGGATTGCAATAATTTTAAACGTTCCGGTTATGCTGTAAAGAAAACGTATATATTTTGCAGCAACCTGAAAAATTTGGCAGCTTCTGGGCAAGATTCAGCTGCCGATGATGGGACCGAGTTCAACGAATGTGCAGCGCAAGGTACTTTGATCTTTGCTTGTAAGCCATTATACCTTCTAGACACATTGCTCGGATTGTAATAGGATTAACCTCTGCAATTTTCAATGTCTATGTTGAATATGTTTTGAATATGTCCATAACGGCTAGCAACATGTCTTCTGCTTTGTGATCAGTATTGGTCAGGAAGCAGAAGAATCGTTCAATTGGTTCTGCATTATCTTCAACAAATTTAACTATTAGTGAAAGCTGATCTACATTTGTTATACATATCAGGAGTGGAATCTACGCTGTAAGAAAAGTACTTAGCATTTTGAAGTTGCTCCAATATCGTTTTAGTGACTTTTAGCGGCCGTAAGTTTTATTATTTTTGTATACGTTGCAAACGAAAAATATGACGTGTTTCCTTTTCAGGGATTGCCTAGACTTTACCAATACTATCTATAATTCTATATGTTTTGCAAGAAACAAATCAAATTCAGAAACTGCTTCCATGATCATCATAAAATTTCCGTTATTTGTAGATCCTTATCTGTCTTGCAACGAAAGGAGAGACCATGTGTAGCTTAATATTATACAGCAACAAAAACTTATCAACACATTTGACCAGTAATTTTTTTTTCGTCTTCTAACTGCTGAAATAATTTGAAGTCACCTCTGGCTTCTGCTTGCCCTCGATTTTTCATTTTTAGAAGACAATTTATTTTTGTGCCCTGTGCTAGATTCGTCTACATGAAGTCTTTCATATGCATGCTTCCAATCACTGAAGCCTTGACCAGAATTAAGTGCAGTTTTTCCGCTTTCAAAAAGACGACATTGTCCACAAAATACAGACCCAAGTGACTTTAGACTTAGAGTAAATTAAGTATATATATTTCTGAGAAACCGTCTCCCCATTAATAAGATTTGTTTTAAATAAATCTGTGTGCTGCATTCCAGACTTCTGAATATTTATACATATGTCTAAACAAAATAACAGTTAGCACCATATCTCATGCAAAACAAACGAGCGAAATATTGGACATTTTACATTTTCACATTAAACAGTCTGAAAATTTCGGAAGTTCACAGAGATAACAATGTAAAGTTTTGACGATTCACAATTAAGAGAAATTCACATTATCGGTAATTCAAGGCTGTTTCACAATGCTACGAGAAATCGAGACGTCAGCGTGACGAGAAACGCTTTCATCTTTTTCTCGTTATAAAATCGTTTCCCAATTCACAATGCAGCGAGTTCTTCACACCGACAGCGTAAAATAATTCGTGTTTGTCAGTGAATTTGGGAAATAAAAAACAAAATTTGAAAAAAAGGAAAACGAAAATGTTACAAAAAATGCTTTTAGTACTTTTGGGAGTGTTTGTTTACAAAAAAGCAAAAGGCAAAAAAAAACACCAAAAGTGAGCAGAAGAAGACGGTGGGAATGTTAATGAAGACAAAATTAATTAGTCGCAAAATAAAAACACTTATTTACTCGCCATTGTCGGTATTTTATTTATTTATCTACACAATTAATAAATATAAATACAAATACAGATACGCTCGGTGTCCTGTTCTCAGTTGTCAAAATGAAAATCGTCGTCTCGTCGCATCTTTTTTTCAATTTTTCGAACTCATGGCGTGACGGGACGACGAGAAACGCTTTATTGTGAATACTCTGGTATATTCTCATTGCTTGAAATTGGTTTGACAGCTACGACGAGTTCTCTTTACGTTCACGTCTCGTTTCCTCGTCGCATTGTGAAACAGGCTTCACATTATCGAGAGACTACTGTATTTGGAAATGGGGAACAAAACGTAGCTAGAAGCGAATGTGGTATTTTTTTTATTTGTGCTTATACCCAGGGTTGCCATGTCTTGAATTAGTTCCATAGCCCAATTTAAAAATGTTTGTAGCCCAAAATCGGAGCCGAAAAAGTAACCCAAATAGTAGCCCAATACCAATAAAATAACAAACATTTCTGATAGCTTCAATCACAATTTGTTTTTATTAAAAAAAAAAAAACAACGAATATTAAAATAAATTTTTATTAACGAAAAATAAAATAAATTTTTTTTTAAACAAACAACGAAAAATAAAAAAAAATAGTTCATAAGAAAAAGAAGAGCTAATAATATTATCAAATTAACTGCTGAAAATCAGTCTATAAATGTGATATCCTCATCAAAATTATTGTCATTGTCATCCTCGTGGTCATTGTTATAACAATTGTAAATTGTTTAGTTCACTTTACTTATCATTTCTTTTAAGGGTGAAACATTTTTACAGCAAATTTTTTAAACCGTAGCATCAATACACAAAACGAATAATTGCATCGAGCGATGCTGTATAGTTAATCGATTTCTTGGTTATGCAAAGTTAACAATTGTATAACGAAATACGCCAATTACCCGAAAACTAATTTATCCGAAATATTTTTGACGTTAAGAGCCAATTCAGTTCAAAATTCTTCCAAATTTGTTTGCAAATTTGGAGGGAAATAACGAACTCCAATCAAATTAAGGGAGCTTATTCCATTGTTCCTCCAAATTTAGAATATTTTTCAGGGTTTTCTTGCTTTTTGGAATTACCTCCAAGGGAATTATCATTAAAAGTATGTTTAGAGGGAGAAAAGTGTTTTATTTATATGATTTATTTGTATGATAAAATATAGCCCAAGATTAAATTTGGGCTATTTATAGCCTAATTATGATTGGGCTGTCATACTAAAATTTTCGTCGGCAATTTTGGAAAAAGATAGCCCAATTTTCGATAAATAGCCCAATCTGGCAAGCCTGCTTATACCTACCTACGTAACTACAAAACGTACGGTAGGTAGGTAGATAAGATATCTACCTTAGTCACGGGTCACTTTTCCGTGACTAAGGTTCTTTTTCTTTTTGCAATAGCTACATTATGTAAGCATCTACCAACATCAAAACAAAGTAAGTCGATTCAGCCAAACTTGCTTTTTTTTTCTTCATATACCTACGAGTAATAATATGAAAGTGTATATAATAATAACCACAACAGAAATGAACGTTGAAAACAGGGGTGGCTTGGGCCGCCCCTAGCAGCCAACCGCCCCGGGTCATGGCCCTCTTGGCCCTTGGGTAAATACACCACTGTATGTTAGTACCTAACCTACCTATCTACGTTTGAAAAATCAAAAGTGTTCAACCACAAAAAGGAAGGAGAGATATAGGTGAGATATAAACTGTTATATTTTGTGTGATAAAAACTGTTAAGAATGTGCGAGATAATTATGTACATATGCATAAGGTAGCAGCTACCTATGTACATACCTATATGTAGTGCAGTTTATATATTCATACAATCATCTTTTTCAGAAAGAAACGAGTGACTGCCAAATCCACGACTAACGACTAACTTATCAGTATGTACAAGTACACATCGCTCATTTTTTGCAAGAGCGTCATAACTCAAAATATGATGTTTCGAGATAAATGCGATTGCAAATTTCGTTTTCGTGAAAAATATATGAAAAAACAACAGTAGTGCAAGAAACAAAATGGTCATGTGTAAAATTGAGAAAATATCTCTACATATATAGCTATTGTGTTTTTAAAATTAAAGCAAACAATATTTTACACACATTCAAAATTAGGAAGTGCCTCCACATGCCAGTTCATAGGGTCTTTGCGGCCGCGCAGGCCCTAAGTCCTCCGCCGGTGAGCATTCTTCTGGCACACAGATTTTTTTTTAATTTACGCTAAGCGCGTTAATGTACGCCCCACTTTAAATAGCGATAAAGTGTTATACTTAACTGTTATAAATATCTATTTCTCGTATCTCTTCCCAAAAATTATCGCGCTATGCGCAAGCTTAAACTTTTGGGGAAGAAATATCTAAGCTTCAAATGTATAAATAAAAAGCAAGTGTTAAAATCGATAAAAAACACACCCTCACAATTTTTAGTGAATATCTAACTGAATATATGTCATTGTCATTGGATCAAAATGTACATATGTGTCATACCAACATATTTTATATATATAAAAAAACATTTTTTGTCAAATACGTAGGTACTTGGTCTTACTTTTAAGAGCTATGAATATGATACGCTTCCTTGTTCACTAGTTTTTCACTTACTGAAATAAAAGTAAGATACAATATTAAATTATTATAAATACATAGTAGGTACGAAATTATTTAAAGTGCTGCTACCTATTGGATAAAAAAAACGGAGTAGGTATAGTAAGGTGATCTAAGAAAACTATCGTAGGTATTTATTAAAGTTTAAGTAGGTATATGCCCCCTTACAGAGAAACTATAGTTGGCGGATATTTTTTGACGTTTTATTTCTCGTGTAAAAATCGTAAGAGATTTTTTATTGTTTCTTGTAGGTATCTATGTTAAGTCTAAAGAGGAAATATCAAATAAATTTCCTGAAATCGTTGACCGGGGACATTTTGTTCAAACCTCTTGTTTCGTTGTCTTCTCACCAAAGCACTGAAAAATGCTGGCAACTCAGTTTCCTCGTGTGAAAGGCGACATAGGTACCTAATAATTCCCGAGCACCCAACTTCTTATGTATGCGTTGCACTTGTAATTAAGTCATCTGGGGCCGAATCGCGTCCTCCGTTAACGGATGAGCGATCGAGCAAATGAAAATTGAATCACCCGTCAATCAAGTGTACGTATTGGGATCGCGATCTACGTAAGCTGACGGAACGTTATTTATAAAATGAAAAAAAAATCAGTGTAGTAGATTAATGTTCAAAATTTAAAACTCTCAACCATTCCTGAGTGCGTGTCTGCAGGAATGGAGGCCACCTACAGATTATTGCCGAATCCGAACGGCTAATGTTAGCGGTACTTTTCATTGACAAGAGATACTCTTGGAGGTTTTGTCACTTCCTCGCAAGATGCAGTAGCCCTAAAAAAAACTTAAGATGGAAGCGGCTGATATTGAACCCTAACCTCTGGCATTCTGAAGCTTTAAACTTTTTGTATGGAGAAATTTTCGCAAATGATTTTTTTAAGGTAACGTTATTGCGCAATCATAAGAAGCAGTACGACCCAAAAATTTTAAATTTCATTGTCATTTTCTTTGAAAATTTTTGCTGAGCCAATTTAATTTTTGTTTCGATATCTTGGTCATTCAGCTTTTAAGGTCATCTTTTTTCGTCATTGTACAATTTTTTTTTTCAAAAAAATATCTGGCTTTGAATTAAAAAACAGACTTTTAAATTTGACTACCAATGTCTTCGCAAGGAATGAGGACAGGGAAAATTTAAGGGTAGTTTTAAAAACTGGAATTAATATTCTACAAGATTTTTTCAAAACTTTATAACGATTATTTTTTTTGTCTCCTCATCGTTACATTCAAAAAAGATCAAAAAAACGACTTCTTAAAGACTTTTTGTAAATCTTTTACCGCTTTATTAATGTAGACTGTAGGGCTTAATTTGGTAAGACATTTTAAAGAACTATAGACCACCAATATTTCTGTAAAATTTCAAATAAATCCATTGAACCGTTTTCACATACCGAATGGTCAAAGTCGTAAAAACTAATTTAAGGGACAAATTGGGTGGTTCATAAACATTGTGAAATTATCATCAAAATGGCAACGAAAACAACAATACGGCCCACTTTTTTCACAGTTTTGCGTTAGTTACAATACTGATAAGCGTTTAAAGAGAAAAAAAAACATTTTTTTCAAAGAAAAAAAATTGGAGCAAAAATTAAATATTTTTTTTTAATTTTAGTTGCAATCGAAGGAAATAGATAAGCACATAAAATGAAAGATTCAATCGCAACTTACAGGAATCAATCTTGGGACCAGAAACTAAAGTGCGAAATACTTAGGAGTACACCTAGATAAAACCCTAACCTTTGGCATGCATGTACAGGAAGTAATTTAAAAGATCAACATTACTATAAAAACTTTTTATCCTTTTATAAATCGCAAGTCAAAACTTAGCAATGAAAACAAGCTCCTCATTTTTAAAGTTGTTTTTCAAGCAATTATGTTCTATGGCTCACCGGCATGGGGAAAATGTGCACCTAGTCATATTCGTAGACTCCAAATAGCTCAAAATGAGGTTTTAAAAATGATACTTAAACTTCCATGGTCCTTCTCAACAGCTGAACTCCACACTATTTCAAATATAGAATTGGTATCCATAAGAATTACCAAACTTAATGAACGTTATGTTACGTCTTGCATAACATCAGATAACAATTTAATTTCAGACCTGGCTTTATAGTTAAAATAGCACTATTACTTAAATTAAGACTGATTATGTGATATTATTTACTAAATTTATTTATTTATTTTTTTATTTATTTATTTATTAAATTACTTAGCTACTAAGTAATTTATTTATTTATTATTTATTTATTTATTTATTTATCTATTTGTTCATTTATTTATTTATTTATTTTTTGTTGGCTTGGTTGTTTGTTGTTTATTTAATTATTTATTAAACTGTGTATTTATTTATATTCTTGTTTTCTTTTGTTTTTTGGGTATTTTCAAAATTATTTATTTATTTATTTATTTGATACTATTTATTTGTCTTCCTAAATGTTCGTTGTCAAACTTAAAAGATTTGGTCTGAAACACTTGACTACACCGCCTTCCCTTCTACTTATTTTTTTGATTTTTTTTTACTTTTAATGAAAATTTTTATGTAGCTTTTCCTTCAAAATATTTATTTGCTTTGTTCTTTGCTTATTTAAAAAAATTATATTTTTATCAGTAGTAAGGTAGATTTATACCATAACTCTGTAAATTGTGCAATATAGTTTAAGAAAATAATGTATAAATATTCTGCTACAATAAATACAAAAATAATTTTTTGTATTGGGGATTTGGATAAAAAAACTATTAATTAGGATGAAATCTTTAAGATTTAAGCTTTTTAAATGAAGAATTTTTATGGAACAAACGTCATTTTAAGATTTAGAAGCCTGTTAAATATTTAAAAGGGCTTTATGAAATCGCTTATGATAGTCGATTTTCCAATTTAAAAAAATAGTTGGATATAATTAGACGTTTCCGTACTGTCTAGTATCGATAATAAAGTGATAATTCATACTTCTGGTAATACAACAAAACTCGGAGTTAAGTTCCGAAAATTTTCTAGACTTTGGTAAGCTATAATCGAATCATTTCAATCGGTGCGACAAAAATTGAAATCGTTCAAATATCAGATATTATTAATTTCGAAATCCTTTTAACAAAAAAATTCGATTTATTTAGAAGAAAAAGATCGATTTTTCTTTATTCTGTTAAATAAAAATATCGAATTTTTTGCTGAAAGGAATTTGATATAAGTATTATTTATTTTAAAATTTTGCCGCCCCTAAAAGTGCCGCCTGTGTCGGCCCGCTCCGCATCGCCCCCTACGCTCTTGAATGGGGGGAATTTTTGAAAATAATTTCACTTTACAGACCCTAATATTTGGAATTGAAAATATTTTGACTTTTTTTTCCACAAAAGTGACCATTGACAAGGTATTACTACTTTAAAAAAGTACCTACATATGTATATACATACCTACATAGAATGCGGAAAAAGTAAACCAAGTGAAGATTCGTCTTCACAATTGTCTTTGTTCTGACATATTCAGCACAAGCTAAAATGTCCATTGCCAAACCCTGCTTGCTAAAAAATTATTCAAAGTTACTTCTCGAAAATATTGCAAGAAATAAACATTTGTTGAAATAGTAAAATATTTCAAAAAAAAGATAATTGCGCTAAAACATCTTCACTTGTTTTTTTTTTTCCCGCATTATAGGTAAATTTTTCTGTGTTAAAAACCTATATTTACGAAATTTAACATTTTTGAAGTAGTAATATCTTGTGGATATAAAGTGTCACATTATTTTCAATTGAAAATATAAGATAATATAAAAATCTCTAGTAGAGGGTCATATATTGTTTAAAATTGACCGCTAGACGTTTTCGAATAAAAACACACCGTTTAGGAGTTAAATGCGAAATATTGACATTTTGTCGTTTTTCGTTTTTTTAAATGGCCATATCTTCTATACGGTAAGTCGGAGAAAGGAGAATTTTAGAAGCTATTTTGTAGAAAATTTCATGACATACAAGCTTTGTATAAAGTACTTTTCTCTAGCGTTTACCGTTTAAATGCTACTAGTAGGCCGAAATTCGGCCAACAAAAACTGACACACTTTAGCAAGGAAAATTAAAAATTAAATTATAAAATAAAATAAAATCCTTTAGGTGTTTTCCTTAGTAAAATCGTTATTATTAGTAAAATCGATTATGTACAGTATGATGACCCCCTCTCATATCAATTCAGAAACTTCAAAATCGTTGTTTATTTAAAGTATACAAAAATGTTTCCACTCTCTTCATCCATTAACATCTGTTCATCAATGACCAATTGACCAACTTTAAATTAAAACCAATTCAAAGTCTGCTGGACGGTCATACCATACGCTAAAGTTCGTCCCATAATTCTTGTCAGTTCAGGGAAGATAGGACGTTTGCATCTCAGTTTGGTTGCAGCGTATTGCATAAGTCTATCGCATGTAAAAGCTCTTATCGCGATGCCGTCTGCATAATAAATAATTTCAAGTTTAATTGAAATTGATCAGCGTGGCCATCTAGTAGGTAAAGTTGCACAAATACAATTATGAACAACAAAAAAAATATGAAGTAGAAAAATAGGTGCGTTTTTGTAAGGGTGTCCCCAGTAGGCCTAATCCAATTAAAAAAAAAAAAGAAAAAAATAACAAAAAATACCACTTCATTTATTTATAAATAGTTCATTGAGCAATTAAAAAACAGAATCATTTTAACAATATAAAATAATATTTCCATTGAGATATAAATTGACCAAAAAAGCCTACCTACTTAAATAATTTAAAATATAAAATAACAAAATATTTAATACATGAATACCTACATAAAAATGTGCTTACAAATTTTGTGTAGGTACCATGAGCCGTTCTCAAGATATTGGTTGCGTCTTTTTTTTTTAAATGGCAGCCGACGCACAACACCTACAGGCGCGCCATTTTATTTTCATACTCAAAAATAACACACACACTAATTTCAATCATAAAATTTGACTAGTTAATTTTTGCAAATAAAACTTCTGCCGGCCGACTGGCCTTAACAGTTTAAAACAACGATGAACGACCACACTTAAGCCGAAAACAGATGTGCAGTTTTACCAATGCAGCGAAAATAAATGTACACAAGTTCTTATGAGGGCTGACGTATTCAAGGCACTGCATGCAGCCTTCGCTGCACGATGTCACTATTTCTAATTTCGTTGCATGGGAAAAAGCTGCACATCTGTTTTCGGCATTAGTGTTTTTTTGGTCCTAAAGCCGAAAACAGATGTTTTGTTTTGAAACAAAATACCACTTACACTAACCATAGACTTCCCACAGCATTGTTTTTGTAAATTCTTTTTAAAGCGACGTACATCCCTGACCTACCTAGCTTATAGCCGTAGACACAACACAATAGGTAACCAAACCAACCGCTAAATTAGAGTTACCATTGCTAAGATTACCCACTTCAACTACTCCTTTTTCTATAATTTGTGTGCAAGAGCTAGCAGAATGAATGCTTTTTTTTTAAAGCTTAAAGGATCAGAAAAGGTATTTATTATGCATGTTACGGCATCGCGATAAGAGCTTTTATATGCGATAGACTTATGTACTACGCTGCGATCAAACTGAGATGCAAACGTCCAATCTTCCCTGTACTGACAATCTTTGTTGGACAGAGTATAAAAGGACAGAGCTTTCAAAAAAATATGTGGTAATTGTATTGGCTGTCCTTGCATTACAACGGCATTACAAATAATGTCATATTGCATTGCGTTTTCAAGCATGTTGTAAGGCAAATATTTTTTTTTCAAAGGTATTATTTAGTTCAGAACACATGATACTTTGATTTAAAAAACATTTAGAAAATTTAAAAAATATAACATTCAATTTCCCAGGCAATCGCGCAAAATAATTGAAGAAAAAGGAGTATCTGTTCTATTTTTGTCTCTAAAAAGTAACTGTAAAAAATTTAAAAAAATAAAATAAAAATTAAGGTAACTGCATATACATATAAGCTTTGTAAAAACGTTTATTTGACTTGCTTACCTAATATACTTCAAAAGTTTTATCAAATTATTCATTCATAAAATATAACGAATTTCCTTTATTTTTCATAGTTTTGTGCATTTTTTTGGGTGAATAAATAAACTAATAAAAAGAAAAAAAAAGGTATTGCTTAGTTTTGAGATCAATTTTCTCCAGAAAAAAAATAAAAAAAAAATAAGAAAGTTATTTTTACCCAATTTCCCATCCATTTTTGTAAGCATCGTACTAAATTTTATGATTTTTCTATCTGTCTGGCGGTTTTAAGGTTTAAAATATTTTTTATTTTTTTTTAAAGCCACACAAATATTTTACTTAACTTATTTCCAATCGATGACCGTTTGTTTCATTAAAATATTCGCAAAATTGTGAACGCTATACCGATTAGCGCAGAACTCCAACCTATTTTTTCAAGGGACACATACCCTTAATATTGAAGATTTGAATGAAAGAACAACAACTTGAGTGAGCTACCACCAAGTTTTATGCGTGGATTTTCATAGCGGGCGGTCAATTAATGTGAAGTAAAGTATTTTTTATGCAAATTGTATTTTTAAGTGAGCTACCACCAAGTTTTATGCGTAGATTTTCATAGCGGGCGGTCAATTAATGTGAAGTTAAGTATTTTTATGCAAATTGTATTTTTAAAAGGGGTATTTGTTTTAAGTTTTGTACAATTTGTGTTTTTTAGACGGCTAGTTTTTTAAGAATCGTTTGTAAAAATTTTTGCAAAGGTGTATTTATTTAATGTTTTGTGCCATTTGCATTTTTAACTATCGTTTATTTTTGAAGAGGCGCCTTTTATCTTACCTCATGGTGGTGTGGAAAAAGATATATGTTTTTTAATTTTTATAAATAAAACAAATAAATGAAAATTGCTATCTAAAAAAAAGAGCGGTAACCCTACATAATATTCTTTCATATTTGGGTCCATTTAAAATAAAGACTACGACAACCCTGTGAGAGCTTTAATGAGGGATAGATTTATGCAATCCACTTTAGCCAGAATGAGAGGCAAACGTCCTATCTTGCCTATACTGCCTATTTTAGTTGGATAAAGTATAGAAGGTAATATCTTCCGAGTTTTCATTTTGTTCAGTTCTGCGCATGTCTTGTATTTTGTTTTTGTAAATTGTGGACGAGGGTAACTGCGATTCGGAGACGCTTGTGTTTTCTTTTTGTAAATTCTGACAGGCAGGTCACTATATTTTTCGAAGATTCGCAATATATTACGTTCAATATGTGTACTGTGAAGGCAACCAACAAAAGTGGATAAGTACACGACTCGGCCAGATTTTTGTATGTGGTATATATGTATATGCACCTACATAATTTCGGAGGTATGTAGGCACAGTACACATATAGAAGGTAATATCTTCCGAATTTTCATTTTTGTTTAGTTCTGCGCATGTCTTGTATTTTGTTTTTGTAAATTGTGGACGAGGGTCACTGCGATTCGGAAACACTTGTGTTTTGTTTTTGTAAATTCTGATAGGCAGGTCACTGTAATTTTCGAAGATGCGCAATATATTACCTTTAATATGTGTACTGTGGTATGTAGGTAGGTAGTATATGAAAGGCCAGTGATGCAGTAGTGTGCAAGCAGGAGTAAGGCTTGCTTGAACTTGAAATCGATATATGTATGTAGTATCATACTATTAAAACGAGACTAGATTATAAATCTATTTTATAAGAAATACTGGCCACTGGGCCCTACGAATAATCAAATTTAGTTACTACCTAAATATTTCGGTAAAATTGACCATAATGGAAAGGGCTCTAAATAATAAACACAGCATGGTATTACCGTAATAATTATGTGGACTATAAATAATGAACCATGTCGAATGGTTCTCGGTCTCGGTTTCGGGACCGAGACCGAGACGAGACTACTTTAAAAGCACCCGAGACAAGACCGAGACGAGACCGTATTTTTGGTACCGAAGTTCGCCGAGAGCACTGATCTCTATAATACACTGGATAGTGGATTCCCTACAAAATATAACAGTTTTTCTACTTCCAATTGAAGATGACAAGTACGTAGGCAACTCAACACTTTAGGTATGTTCAGTGAGGCTGAGAAGGCCAGTTCAAGTTGCTGAGATCTCAAAAATTCTACTACAACCGAAGAGAGGCGAAAACCAAAGTGGAATTTCTAAGAAAAAAAGCAAAAGAACCATCACTTGTTTGTAAATTTGATTTTTTGTAATTTAAAATAATTGTAAAAGTGAATATAAAATATTTTAGTTGCAATTTTGTAAAAAAATTTGCATTTCATTATGTTATACAGTTATACCGTTATACAAAAAAACAGGCAACTCAACATTATAACAATTCTCAAATGGCTTCAACTTTCTTGTATGGATGCGCTATCCAGTGTATTATAGAGATCAGTGGCCGAGAGTCTCGCTGGTCTCGGTGGTCTCGCCGGTTTCGGTGGTTTGGTTTCGGTTTTCGCTAGAACTCATGTTCAATTTTTATAATATTCACAAGTTTTTTTTTGCGAAATATAAAATATTCTATGCCCGTTAAAATATCGAACCACAAATATGTACATAGTTTTATACTCAGGTGCACAGCGAAAATCCAGAGAAAAATACGTATGCATAACGTTGGAATAGAAATCGCTCATTCTTTGTTTTCCCCGCCGAAAAAAGGTTTTTCGATTTTATTTTTTGATGTTGATTTTAGACCTTTTGGGTGACATTTAATGTGCCAATAAAGTAAAAATTGAAGATGCGAGTTTAATATTAATTTCTAAATGTTGGTCTCCGCCATTTAAAACTCACGAGTCTGTTTTCTACATTTTCTTCGTGCTTCACACAAGACTCCACACCCCGCATTTTTTCTTACCAACAAACTACAGAAATATCGTACTTTATCTTTTCAATCTAAACAGGCGTCTTATCTTACATCTTTTTACCACCAAAATAAACGAAAGAAACCAAGGCTAAGGATGAGACCAAGACCGAGACAAGACTGGCACATTAACATTTTCACGAGAAAAAGGCGAGACCGATATCGAGACGAGACTTGGTTAGGCGAGACCAAGACCGAGACGAGACTAAAATTTTTCGATTTTGACGAGACCAAGACGAGACTAACAAAAGCTTCGCCTGGTCTCGTCTCGTTGCCAGCCCTAAATAATGTATGGTTAATTTTTAGGATCCATTACATTATGGTTAGTTTCACTGCAATATTAAGTTATAACTGAATTTGATTATTGGTAAGGCCCACTGTCTTTTAAGCCCCATGTTTCGTCGAAATGGATTGTATATTTACGTTTAACGTGCATATTTTGGCATATTTTTGTATGTTTTTCATAAAAATCATAATTTGTTCAGTATCTTTTAGTTCTAATGTTTATTCAATAAATAATAAAAGTCTCTAGGGTAGGCATTACCCAACTTCAGGTTATTTGGAAAAACTCGCATTACAGAAATTTGGGTTGGAGTTTTTTTTTTTTTTTTTTTTTTTTTTTTGAGAAAATTAACTTTTTTTTGATTTGGTTGGTTAAATCGACTCGAACGATTTTATTTCAATTTTGTAATCTAGTGCTTCTAAATATTTTAAGGTCATGTCTAAATTGAATTAAAATTACGATTAAATTTTATCCGAAAGTAAATTTTGAAGTTTCTACGTATAGGTACGTATACAGATTCACACCTCAAAAATTTATCTTCGGATAAAATTTAACGCGATTTTAACTCAATTCGCACACGGCCTAAACAGTAGGTATATGTAATATGCAGATAGCTTTTCAAAATTTAGAAAATATTAACCCAAAATTTAAAATAATCATGTTTCTAGTCATTCTGACTTTTTAACATTTCTTTCGTTGAAATGTACCAAAATTTTTGTTGGACACGAGAGCAAGCTCGTGTAAATTTAATTCTTTTCTTTTTGATGTAATTAATGTCTTAAATAAACCCATGTAGATGAATTTAATCGATTCACCATTATTAAAAAAACATGCATGTACCTATTTCAAAAAGGTTTCAATGGCTTTTAGCCCAAGCAAATTGACGTTTTGTTCGACAATATCACTTGTACACTATACAGATGTGTTGTGTATTTTTTAAATATACATAGGCACATAAAACATATTTTTAAAAGCAATATAGAGCATATTTTTAGGGCATATAATCATTTTTTTTTTTTGAGCATATAATTACTTGTTTAGGGCATATATAATTAATTTTTAAGGGCATAATTGTCAGAGTTTTAAAGATTGCATTCAGTTAAAGACTGCAGTTAGTTAAGTCAGAGTTGATGGACTTAAATATTTGAATATGTATAAGTCAAAACTTTGATTTTTGACTTTGAAACTAGAGTTAGCAGTCATATACAATATTCTGACTTCTAAGTCATATAGGGAATTCAATTGACTTACAGTTAATTGACTGTATTACTTTTTGACTGGTTGCAGTCATTAAGTCACCAAAAGTCAGTAAGTCACTTAAAAGTCAGTAAGTCGTTTGACTGCAGTCTTTTAACGCAGAATCAACAGCAGCAGAACCTACAGCAGCAGAAACAAAAACAACAGATTCAACAGCAGCAGCTACAACCGCTCAAAAACAAAAAACAAAAAGTGCCACCCATCAACACCTATAAGATGGAACTTCAGGATACAATTGAATTATGTAAG
Organism: Epistrophella euchroma; assembly: GCA_947049315.1. Taxonomy (NCBI): domain Eukaryota; kingdom Metazoa; phylum Arthropoda; class Insecta; order Diptera; family Syrphidae; genus Epistrophella; species Epistrophella euchroma. Next base: position 94,784,905 of record OX346246.1, read on the forward strand.
TCGGCCATAGGCAACAATTTTACTATTAAAAGAAGATAGGCATGCTATCCACTGCAGTACAGTGGAACAGCATAGAATTATTAAAGAATTATTAAAAAAATCCACAACTGAGTTCTTCAGTTTTACCCCTTAAGCTGATAAATTACAAACGGTCCTTCTGAAGGGCAAAGATTCCTGCACGGAACCAGAGGTGCTCTTAAATGAGCTCCGCCAAAAAGCGAGCGACGATCTCGAGTTTATCGGGGTCAAGCCGTTCGCTACAGTCAGAGCCAGACGGGAGAAGCGGAATCTTCCATTCTTCCTAGTTCAGCTTTCGCCCAGCAGCAAACTGGATAGTTTGAGGAGTATCTCCGTCCTTAACTACCAGGTTGTGACATGGGATAAATTAAAAAGGCATGGCGACATGCTTCAATGCATCCGCTTCCAAAGGTTCGGCCATGCCGCAGTGAACTGCGAAATGCAATCGCGCTGCGGCAAGTGTGGAGAGAACCACAATATAGGAGAGTGAAAACTCGGGCAGGAAAGGGTCAAAGACAGGACCCAGCTTAAATGTGCACTCTGCCGAAGCAACGGGCACCCCTCAAACTATCGGGGATGTCCGACGTTTCAGCTAATTAAACAAAATAAAGCAGCTAGGCAAACAGTAGTAGAGAAACGCCCATCAGTGCGTCCTCCTACAACAACGCCCGTCACCCCCAAATTTCTTACGCCCAAATGGCGTCAGCAAGGGGGATCACAGTACAGCGTGCGCAAAAGGTAGCCCCACAGGCCCTCGTGCCTAAGGCTCCGGACGCACAGGCCGAAATTAGAAGCATGTTGCTGGCCATATTCAGGGCCAGCTAACAGGTCTTCACAACCAGATCAGGGAGCAGGCAACAAGGGTGGACTATCTCTACTCTGTTTTGCCTAGCTTAACGCAACTTAGAGGTTAAGGGCGCGCTGCCGGAGAGGCCCTTTAAGATCCTTGCTGTGAATGTAAATTCACTGATTAGGACCGAACGTAGAGCTAATCTTTTCCAATTGTTGAAAGACCAAAGTCCAGATGTGCTTTTGGCTTGCGAAACTAAGCTGAACCAGAAACATAAACTGACTAACAACAATTACAATATCGTTAGAAGTGATCGGCCCAACTCCACTCAAGGGGGTGGTGTCGCAATCGCAATCTTCATACGAAAAGGCATCGATCATAAAGTAATATATAATAGTGATGCGCGAAGATTTCGGTTGCTTGCGTCAAATGAATTCCTCTCCAACATGGGAAGCGGATGTATGTGATTGCGGCTGACGCACCGGATTCACCTCAGCCAACTGATTTCATAACAGAGCTTGAAAACCTTTTTGAACTATTATCTCATGGCCGGTGATTTGAATGCCAAACATTCAGATTAGGGAAATCAAATACAGAATCCCGGAGGTAGCCATCTCTTTAATTGGATAGGTCAATATAGCGTTGAGTATGGCATTCACCTGTTGGCTACAGATAGGCCATCGTTTCCATGAAGCGGTGCCTATTTGGATCTATTGCTAATAGACTCAAGACTGACAGTTACTAACGCTGTGGGTTAACAATCAAGAAACTGCTTGCGGACGATTGAGTACGACAGTGATCACTGCGGACTTGCCGCCGTAATACAGCTTCTGAACGAGCTCGTGGAATTGGAGGAGTATGTGCCCGTGCATACTTACAATTACAGTAAGATGCGCTGGCCACGCTTCTCCAATGCCTTAGCGAGCGAAATCCGTTTGAATAATATATCCCCACCAAATGGCAGGAACCTTACAAACGCTGGACTAGACAATACAACGAAATATGAACAGAACAATACCGAAATACAAAGAACGAAACGCTAACGACATGTACCGTAACGCGACTATTGACGCACTACACAGACAAAAAAGTGGACTACTTACAAGACTTAAACTCTTATACCGACGATTTACTGACTCACGAGATCTGGAGATTAGGACACTGAAATCCTCGATCAAAAATATGAACCAATTGATCAAGGAAAACTATCGGTTGTTCATTAATTTGTATTGGGATAATAAAATTCGGGCCGTTAATTCCAGCGACCCGAGTATGTTTCCACAAATTAATAAGATCTTTAGGAGGAATGATCAAAACGATCTCCCTTAAGCTTCAGAGGACGACAGAGAACAGAAACGTACTTCTGACAGCAGGCATAGACACAGAGGACGCCGACTTGGACGATGACCTCTTTATAATCGAAGATCCCCTGGAGAAAGTGGAGGCTGTGGGAGCTGCTTTCCAGCAAGTATACAAGGTGAATGCTAGCATTCGCCCGAACCACGACCTGGAAATAACAGAGCCCTGCTTCACCACTTCTACCTCCGAAACCAAATAACGCAATGGCGATCAGAGAACCTCGGTTTCACCGGGTTTAATGAAGAACTCTTGGCAAACGCCATCATCCGAGCAGAATGGGTTAAATTCCCTATTAATTTCAAAGGTAGAGCTCCAGCTCATCTTCGATTCATTAAGGAAAAAGAAGTCAGCAGGAGTCGATGGTATATCCAACGTTGTACTACGACATCTACCTCAGGAAGCAGTTGACATTTATACCACACTGTTTAACAACGCTCTGAATAACGCATATTATCCAGTGCGGTGGAAGACAGCTGTACTGCATTTTTGGTTTAACAAAACATTGTCCTTAAACAAATAACCAACAAATAATTTTTCAATTTTGTCATTGATCTCAATTATTCTAATTCTTCAGGAAATACTCACATCCTACTTAACTTATTAATATCTACTGCTTTCAACTATATCGACTCTATTTTGATTAATATTGAAAGCTGACGGAAATCTTGTTTTTGTTAATTTGCGTTTTTTTTAATGTTGCAAATTGTGATAATATTGGCATGTTTTTAATAAAATATGCACAAAAAGGTTAAGATTCTTATTAAATAAATGCAATTGTACTTTATATGCATTTCATATGTAGTGATGCACAGTGTTGGTTAGGGCCGAAATCATGAAAGACTTAGTAGCGACAGGGAATTGAAAATCAAAAAATAGTTATACCTACGACACCTTTTATTTTTGTTTGAGAGAACTTATAGCCTCATATTTAACAATAGGTATGTATTTTTAACAACACTTTTTATTTTTGATGAAAAATATGTTGATTATTTTTTTTTTAATTCCCGGCAATATTTTTTTTTATTTAAATCTTCCTTGTTTTTTGAAAAAAATAATAATAAAACAGATCTACTGCAAAAAATTTCAATCTACTGCATTTTTTGTTGTGATTGTACTGCAGAAAGTTTTCCGAAAAGCGGCAACCCTGGAGCTCTCTGTTCAAGTTGGCAGAGGACAACAAAATCATACCGGATAATCAGTTCGGATTTAAGGCGCGACATGACACCGTTCATGCCGCGAGTTATGGTATGGTTTCCCGGTTGGATAAAAAAAATAATTTTTTATTTGGGCAGAGCTTCGCCCGTTGACGTTTATTGACAAAAAGACAACTTAAAACTAATTACATTCCTTTTTATATTTTTATCTTGCTTAGGTGTACAGTTTTACTTACTGGGAAAATAATAAATTTAGTTTTACTGGGAAAATAATAAAGTGTGAATAAGCAAAAATACAACATGCTCTATGCATGACAATAAAGTAATTTGATATTGGGATTTGAAATATAAAAAATAAAATAATCATGGAAATCTGAAATATAAGATAGTCAGCAAATAATATGGCTATTTAGGTGTTGCATGGAGAGGTCAATGTAACTCCTCCCCCCTGAGAATGGAGCGATGGCCAAAGGTACTGCATTCCTGTTGTTCCGTTGGCAGGAGCGATGATTTTTATAGGTATGGATTCTGGAAACTGCTGTGCGATCGGAATATTTGCTGATGCTGTTGGTGATCTATGAGATCCGATTAAGTAGACCAAAATTATGAGGATGAATAGGCTGAATATGATTGTTGAGCTGAGCATCAATGTGCTGGTCCGTGACGTTCTTGTGTGTAGTTCTTGTATGAGTTCTATGTTTTTAAATTGGTAAGATTGAAGTTTTTGTAAGTTTGGTGTATGAACTATTGATGATGAGTTTATCTGGTTAAGTTGTGATGGAAAGATGTGGATATCCTCCCAGTATATTCTTTCGTTACTCTCATATATGATTTGGTTTATTTCGACTTCGCAATTTTCAAAGTGTATTAGTTGTGTGCCTTTGATTTTTCGGCGGTGTGGTTCACAGGTGGTTTGTATGTATGTTTCCGGGATGTTAATTAAAAGTATATAATTATGTTCTGGTTGCAGTATTTCAGCTTTTTCTGATTTTTCCTCGAGATCACAATTAGCAGGGAGATTTTTTAGAATGTTGGTGATGCAGCTATCGTTTTGTTTCGGTTGATGTTTGTCCGCTTCTTTGCAGTAGAATATTCCCTCGATTTGTTGGCATTTTTTGTCAAAGTAAAATATTTTGTTAGGATTGGATATGATATAAGGTTTGGTAATGATAAATTTAGTGTTATTAATAGGAAGGGGAATAATATGAAAAAGAGAGAAAGTTTCTTTGGAAATTTGTGGGATTCTTATGTTGAATATAATGTTAGTATCATTGTAGTAGGCTTGTAGACCTAGGAGCTCATAAATCTTTTCATCTGAATTTATTTGTATGGACTTATTTTCAAAAACTTTATATATGTAATCAAGTTCATCAGAATTTAGTATCTGTTTTGAAATGACGTTAAGTCTGGCGAGAATTATGGCTTCTGCTATATTAGAAAGGTGACTATTTAATAAATCAATATTATAATTTATTTGGTTCAGGTATTGGGAGTACCTGATTGCGGTTTTATCTGTTTTGATTTGATTTTGGGAATACCTTAAATAACCTTCTATAGTTTCTTGCTGTCTGTTTATGTGGTCAGTAATGTTTGTAAATCTCTGCGTCATTTGGTTGTTTAATTGAGTGATCCTATTTTTTTTATCTTTTACTAGCAGTTGGTCTTGTGTTAGTTGGTCTATTTGGTTGTTCAGATGCATGGCATCGTCTGCATCCATATTTCCAGTTATACTTTTAACTACCGAACCAAGTCCGTTAATAAGTCCTCTTTTATGTCTAAACTTTGGCATCAACGTTTCTAATTTTGCTCTAAGTTCGTCAACTTTGACGTTTATAATGGTCAACGAGTCTTTGAAATCATTTATATTTTTGAAGGCTAATAATGATGTAGTTATTTTGTCTATATGTTACTGTAAAAAGCCGAAATAATGAAATTCTAGCATTAACCGGTTTAATCCTAGAATTTTTCAGCACCATTGGTAAAAATTCTTCCAGGATTTACCGGTAAATTCTAGAATTTCATTATTTCGGCTTTTTACGGTAACATATATTTTGCTTATATGAGTCCAACTTGACAATGTGTACTAGGTTATCATAGTTGTTTATGGTTCTGCTTGTTCCTAGTTTCATAGGAAGGATTCCCATGTTTCCACTAAGTTCTTGCAGTTCCATTTTCTGTCCTTTGGTTATTGTCGTGAGTGTTGTCATCGTCATGAGCCTGAAATTTTCGTTTGTGTTTTATTTTTGATTTATGGAGTTTCTTGTAGTCGTTAGTAATAACTGTAACTTTATTATTTGTTTTAATTCTATGTTTGCTAAATCTAGGTGTTAATTTATTTCGTCTGAATTCTTTTTTATAAATGATTGAATTTTCCTTAAGATCTACGGCATCTTTTCGGTTTGTGTTAATTTTTTCAATGTTCTTAGATACTACTTTTTCTAATCTTTCTTTTATAGTGGGAAATAGTTTTTCTTGAAATTCATTGAGTTTTTGAAGATACTCATGTTCATTATTAAAATTTACTTCTTTGTTAAACTTATAAGTCCTACCGTAAAATAATTCATATGGGGTATAATTTGTAGATGTGTGAATGGAATTGTTGTAAGTAATTATAGTTTCGCTTAAAATGGAGCTATGGTCTCTTTCCTTTCTTTTGTTGTAGATTATTCTATAAATTTCAGTAAGTGTTGAATGTAATCGTTTAACGGGGCTATTGCTACTGGACTGTTGAAAAGATGTAATATGCAAATTAATGCTATATTGTGTACAGAAATCTTTAAAAATTATGGCCGTGAATTCTGATCCTTGATCGGATACTAAATGATTGGGTATGCCGTGAAGGCTAATAAAATGCTTAATAGATTTTATTATGTTAAGGCTATTCTGTACAGCAAGTGTGTATGCAGCTGCAAATTTTGAAAATTTGTCAATTATTGTTAGGATTTTTCTATTATTTATACTATAGACATCTATGTGGACTATATCGAGTGGTTTCTTTGGAGTTGGTGGAATTTCATGTTTTATTTTTGGAGGGTTTCGGTCATATTTCATAAGTTGACAGGTTTCGCAATTATTTATTATTGTTGTAATTTTTGTCTTCATATACGGGAAAAAGTATTGTCTTTTTAAATGTAGGAGTGTTTCATTTATTCCTCTGTGGTTATTATCATTATGGTAATCAGTAATAGTTTTGTCTTGTTCATCATTGTCTGTTATATCTGTTAGTATGTCGGTGCAACGGATAAGTTTGAAGGTCTTGCTGTTAGAGAAATATTTTGAATGTACTTTTTGTACAATTTTGAATGTTTCATTATCTGTGTATATTGCACAGCATTTGTTTGGGGGTAAATGTTGTTTAAAAATGTCCGTAATGTTATTTTCAGTAAAGTCTTGTTTGTACACAGTTCTTCTTTGCTTGTTTTTGAACAGCATTTCAAGTTTTGGTGGTTTTTCTCTGTCATTTTTCTTTAAAATAAGCTGTATATTGAATTCGTTTAGGGGTCGTTCTGAAATAAATATATGATCATCTAAATTTTCGGCAGCAGAATGAATGGTAGCAGCAGTTGTTTCATTAATGTTTAATTCGATTTTACTATTTGGGGGATGTATTTGAATTCGACTTAGCGCATCTGCGTTTAAATTTAATTTTCCTTTTTTATAGATTATTTGATAATCGAATTCTTCGAGTTTTAAACGCCATCTGATTAGTTTGGAATTCGGGTCTTTTAGACTCATAAGCCATTGCAAGGGCTTATGGTCGGTTACAATTTTGAATTTTTGGCCGAATAGGTATGGGCGGAAGTATTTCGTTGCCCAAACGATTGCCAATAATTCCTTAATAAATGGTTTAGTAAAATCAGGATATTGTAATATAGGGTCATTAATTAGTAATTCTTTACTCAGTTCAAATGCTTTAACATATTTTTCATTTAAGTCAATATTTCTACCTTTCTTTAAGCATTCTGTAAGTGGCTTCGTAAGTTTCGCAAAATCTCTGATGAACTTACGGTAATATCCAAGAAGACCTAAGAAAGATTTAATTTCTTTTTGGGTTTTAGGTATTGGAAAATTTCGAATTGCAGAAATTTTATCGGGGTTTGGTTTTACACCTTCGCTTGTAACAATATGACCTAAGAAAGCTACTTCTTTACGAAGGAATTCAGATTTGTCGAACTGAATTTTGAAGCTCGCTTCTCGTAACCTATCAAAAACTTTCTTTAAATTTTCTGTGTGCTCTTGGAGTGAAGTAGAAAAGATGATGATATTATCCAAGTAAACGAGACAGATTTTTCCTTGTAGGTCCCTGAGGAGGTTGTCCATGACCCTTTGAAAGGTCGATGGAGCATTCTTTAACCCAAAGGGCATTCTTAAATACTCATAATGCCCACTTTCTACGGTGAACTCTGTTTTTTCAATGTCTTTTTGTTTCATCTCAATCTGGTGAAAACCGCTGGCTAGATCGAGTGTCGTGAAATATATACTTCGGCCTAATTTGTCTAACACATCATTAATGTTAGGTAAAGGATATTTATCACTGACTGTTTTCTCGTTCAATTTCCTGTTGTCAATTACAAGTCGCCATTTGAATTTTTTGTAATAATGAGTTTGTTAACTAAATCAATGTTTGCTCCTAGTGCCGTAAGGGCGTCAAGTCCTAGTAAACCATCAAAGTATCCGTGAAAGCGAAAAACTAAGAATCTAGTCTCTCCAGGTTGATTAAACTCTAAAAAGTTGGGAAGATAAACCTCTTTATTTATTTTATGTGTGCTTAGAATTGTTTTGATAGACGTCGGTTCTATTGAAACTAAATAATCAGGATGTACAAATTCAGGGTTAATGAAAGACGTGGTGGCTCCTGTGTCAATTAAGAATTTTAATGAACGGCCAAAAGGTGAGGAAATGTTGATATAAGGAAGAACAGTACCATGTTTGTTAATGTCTACGTACCCAATTGGTCTGTCGGGGCAGGTATGGAAAAATTTTCGTCATCTAATTCATGCATTACATTTAACAGTTCCAGATCTTGTTGATCAGGGTGATTATTATAATCATAGTAGGAATCTAACTCTTGGTAATTATCAGTTGTGTCAGTAGGGTATTCTATGTTATTTGAGAAGTTGTCTGCTTCTTGTGGGACAATTACATTATGTAATTCTTGTTTTCTGAAATTTTGAGGTTCATTTGGTTTAGTAAAATTGGATGGAGATGGTTGAGTCAAACGAGTAACTCTAGTGGAACCAAGTTCCATTGGATTGAATTTTCTTTGTTGGTTCTGTGAGAACTGCTGAGGTTTTTGAGAATAACGTTGGGAAGGTTGTTGTTGTGTAAACTGTGGTTGATAATTCTGTTGGGGTTTTTGAGGTTGTGGTTGAAGATTCATATGTTGCTGTGGGAACCGTTGTTGATAGTATTGTTGGGGTTGAGTTCTTAGTGGATTTTATGGAAATGTATTATGTGAGGGGTAGAAATGTTGTGGTTGTGGTCTTTGTTGATTGAACGAAAATGTATTATGTGAGGGGTATAAATGTTGTGGTTGTGGTCTTTGTTGATTGAATGAAAATGTATTATATGGGGAAGTAAAATGTTGGGGTTGTCGATTTTGGATTTCATAACTTTTTTTATTCATCATATTATCAAATAGTGACAAGTTTGTTTTCGAGTAAAATATGTTCTGCTCTTGGATGCAGAATGCAAACGCATTTGGCAATGAGGTGGGTTTCATTGCACGAATAGTTGAACCAAGGGGTTCTCTTAAACCTACTAAAAAGGTGTTAAGGCACATTTCTTCGTAGAGTTCATTTTTGGCTTTTATTACATTTAAGTCTGTGTCGTGAACTTTAATGTGGTTGCTTATAGTAGCAAAAATTTCGATTACTTTACTATAAAATTGTTCAACAGTATTGTTTTGTTGTTTAAGGTTATGGAGGTCACGAATAAGAGAGGTCTCATTTCTTTTATCGCTATAGTGCAAAACTAAATTGCTCCTTATTGATGTCCATGCAAGTGGAGTGCCATTAGGGTTCCCAACTGTCCTCCATTTGGGAGGACAGTCCTCCTTTTCAACTATTTGTTCTCCCGTCCTTCCCTTCTTAAAAATGTCCTCCTTTTCAAAAATCGGAAGGATATAATCAATGATTAATTTGATAAGTATATACATTTGGTGTTTTATGTGTAAAAATGCCACTCTTTTTTTCATTTTATATCAATTGTTTGTCATAATCCTAGTTGACATAAACCTTCGGTGGAAACATAATATAAAAATAAACATATTCAAATACTTTTCCTCAATTGTAAATGTAGTTTTGATGTATTACTGCAACTACATATCTCTCAGGATCAATTGGAACGTATTTTTTTTGCTGCACGCATTCGCTCTATGTTTGTAAAAAAATTTCATAATTTTTGCCAAAAATGCTAGGGGGTTGAAATACAGTTTAAATTCTTATTAATAAGATTTTATTTATAATTTTTTTTATCAGCATAAGGTATTACATATTTATGCTCTCTCTAATTTAAGTACACCAAAACGTGCTTGAAAAAAGGTAAGTTTCTCCAAATGTAACCAAGGCCCCCAAAAATTTACAATAGGATAGGCCCTTTGAAATTAAAAACTCTTTGAAAAAGTTTTGATGTCCCATCAGAAATATCCCTTTTATATTTAGATATACATAGTTATTCATTTTCAACATTGAACTTTTGTATTCCGAATAAGGCCAGAAGTGGTTAGCGTATGAGACCAGTAAGCGAAAAATCCCAGTATCGAATCTCAAATACCCCATTTTGTCTCAAAGCAAAAAATAAATAAAAACTAGGCGAGGGCTTAGTATAATTTCCATATTAACCCTTGCTGGTCCCTTTTAATAAGCTACGTAAGACTTTCTAGGGCCTCATCTAAAAGTAAATTGTTTTTCCAGACGGGTATTATTTTATTTATACTGAGGTTTCGATATTTTTGGTTTTGTTTTTATTTAGAAAAAATGTGTCCTCCTTTGATTTCGAAGAAAGTTGGGAACCCTAAGTGCCATACATGTTTAGTATTTCATTGGCAGGTCCGATTATTTTATTTCGGATGGCTCGAAGAAGTATTCTTCCCTGGACTGTACCATCCACTTCCGGAATTAGAGATAAAATTTCCTCTACATTCTGAATAAACTCGAAAAGGAGTCTAGGATTACCGTCAAATTTAGGTAAGTCTTTAATAGCATCAGGAACTCTGAGTGCTTTGAAAACGTCAGTAGTTTCGTTTGTTCGATCGTCACCACTGTTTGCCATTTCTAATTTATTTTCTTGTTGTATTTTTTCACTTAAAAAATTATTGTCAGAGTCGGTTAACGTAAGGTTACTAAAGAGACTATCAAGGTTACTTAATGTATTATTTTCTTGTTTAGACTTTTCTTGTCCCAATTTACTTAATTGCTTAGCTAAAATTTCACCTAATTCTACACTTTTATCGAAGAATTTTTCTTGTTCAGATTTTTCTTGTTCTGTTTTATTAGATTGCTTTACTAAAAGGTCACCTAATTCTACACTTTTATCAACGTCACTATTCGATTCTTAAAACACACCAAGAATGTTAATTTTTGCACACAACACTTTCTGATAGTTTTTTGTTTATTAATGTCAATTAGCCTTTGACTATTTTAAAACGATGAACCGTCGTTTTCGTTATCGAAATTATGATGCAAAATTTTAATTCTCGTGCTCTTTTCTTTACACACAATCACTTTCCGAGAGTTTTTTTTGATATTGTCAATGAGCCTTTGACTTTCTAATTTAAACGATGAACCGTCGTTTTTTATTCGGAAAATTTGTATAAAGATTTATTCCCGTACCGACTGCGCCAGTTATGGTATGGTTTCCCAGTTGGATAAAAAAAATAATTTTTTATTTGGGCAGAGCTTCGCCCGTTGACGTTTATTGACAAAAAGACAACTTAAAACTAATTACATTCCTTTTTATATTTTTATCTTGCTTAGGTGTACAGTTTTACTTACTGGGAAAATAATAAATTTAGTTTTACTGGGAAAATAATAAAGTGTGAATAAGCAAAAATACAGCATGCTCTATGCATGACAATAAAGTAATTTGATATTGGGATTTGGAATATAAAAAATAAAATAATCATGGAAATATGAAATATAAGATAGTCAGCAAATAATATGGCTATTTAGGTGTTGCATGGAGAGGTCAATGTAACTCGCGTCCAAACTCGTTTCTGATATCCAGTGGAACAAATCCAAAAAGCAGTGTACGGGTGCCTGTCTGGTTGATTTGGAGAAGGCTTTCGACACCGTATGGTTAGAAGGTCTTTATCTAAAGCTAACCAGACTTGGCATAAGTAAACCGCTATTATGCTTTATGACATGCTCAATGGTAGAAAGTTTGTTGTCAAAAGTGCAATGTAACTTCCACCAAAATCTTCGAAGTTAAAAACGGTCTTCAGCAGGGAGCGGTGAACTCGCCGATTCTTTTCAGCATTTACACTAGCGATCTGATAGGTAGTCTAACTCATGCAATTGCGTATGCCGACGATCTAATTGCGTACAGAACGGCCCCCAAAGTCGAGGTCATCAGAATTCTTTTGCAGCGTGACTTCGACAAGATTCAACGATATTGCGATGACTGGAAGTTAAAAATTAACTTTAAAAAATCAAAAACTATTCTGTTTAGGACTCTGTTGCATGGAGCCTCAAGGGATACGAGAAAGAACTGGCGCAAGCTGGTGATTGTAGGGCCAAATGGACATCCACTGGCGAGTAAAAGTGTAGTAAAGTACCTTGGCATCTGGTTAGATCAGTATTTGTATTTCGACAGACATATAAATGCTGCTCTGACCAGGGCTAGGGGAGCTTTTGCCCTGACGAAACGGTCGTTTTATAGCAGCCAGCTTGACACCAGGGTGAAGGTGATTTGCTACATGGCCCTCAACCGGCCGATGATTGCCTATGGATGCCCGGTTTGGTTCAACATTGCCCCATCTCAAATGGAAAAGATTCGGGTGTTTGAGAGGCAGTGCTTAAGACGCTGCCTTGGATTACACAGAACACCAGAGTCGGAGTACAAACATTATTATTCCAACCAGGCTCTATACAACGGGGCCAACTTAAACAGAATAGATAATTTTTTGTTGAAGCTGATTCAGGGTCACATTGCAAGAGCGATGTCCTCGACAAACAGCCTTATTTTTGGGGCCTATTACCCCAATGACGAATACTACGAGAGTGTGCGTTTAAGCGGCTTTATTCCGCCCGATGCATTCCTCTATCTAGACAGTCGGGGGCTGATACAGGATAGATTTGCAGTTCGGCTTATCTACCAAGTCGGCCGTAGAACTGTAGACAGGCGACTCCTATACAACCGAGACGTCCTCGCAATAGGCGGCGCTGAGTGCCGCCTTCGGTTCAGTAGGACTGTGTCCGAGCGGGACCGAAGAGATAGGCTAAGGCAGGAGAACCAGTTCTGGTGGTTAAAAATGATATTTAAAGTTGACTAATGCTTATTGCCTTGGCCGACTTACATAGATTTAGGTATAGTAGTGTAAGTAGGGACAGTCAGGGTGGCACCAAAAAAAAACAACAACAAAAATTATAAAACCAACGAAAAATGCTTGCTGTGGCTGTTCTAGTTTTAAGTAGTTTTAATTAGCTTTAAGTAGTTTTAAGTAGTCCTTATTACCTTTAGTTTAGTTTAGTTTTATTTAGTTTGTAAGTTTTATATAAAATAAAAAAAAAATCGATAAGACACCGAGTTTTTTTTATGTATTCTTCTCGGTGAAAAATAAAACCGACATGGAGTTTAGTATTCATATAGTTTTTAGGCCGAAAGGCATTAGCATTAAGTTATTGTTTAGCTTAGAGCGCCTGCATGGGGCCAGTAAGTTAGTTGTAAGTTATTGATAAGTAGGCAAGTTTTTTATGAATTTTTGTCTAGCTTTAAGTTAGTTATAAGTTTAATGAAAAATAAAAATAAAAATAAAACTAAAAAAAAAAAAAAAAGTGCGATGGTCTGTCATGCCGGAGGTCTAAGGTTCGATCCCCAGCCTCGCCGCCTATTTATTTAAAAGAAAAAACGGCTACTGCCTCTTGCGAGGAAATGACAAATCCTCCAAGAGTATCTCCTGTCACAGAAAAGTGCCGCTCGTTAGCCGTTCGGATTCGGCAATAAACTGTAGGTCCCCACTAGGCCCTAGTTCTTCATGAGCTGTTGTGCCATCAAATTTATTTTTTTTTATAACCAAATTTTTGATGGATTTTCGACATTATCTTCTGTTTGCTTGTGTGTACTTTATATAAGTACCACGTTTATGCGGTGTTGAAGCTAACTTGTTTTTAAGTAATCTACTATCGAACTTAAGGGGCCAGTTATAACTATCATTGAAAACCATCATTGAATTTGAATTGTTAATTTTGGGACATTTAGAAAGTCAAATCGGTAAATAGTTTGATGCCAAAATGTAGGTCATGGCATTGATTTATTATTCTAGTCGAAAAAAATTTTCATTTTGGCCAAACCTTCAACTTAAAATGACTTTTATTATTTCAATGATTGAACTACTTTACCAATGATCATTGAAAAATTAAAAGCCATTTTACTTCGAAGTTCGGACCGGAATTAACAAAAGTGTGTTAAAGTTCCATTTATAAAAGTAGTTAGGTTTCTTTGAAATATTTTTTTTTTGGTTAATGCAAAAAAATATTTATTTATGGGTTGTAAAAATAGTTAAATATAAAAACTGGGCATTATTTTTTAATTGTTTATACATATAAGTAAACAAAACAAAACAATCCAATTAAAATTTCTTCAATTAAACTTTGAATCCGGTTTCAAAGTCAAAAGTGCGCAAACTTATCCCAAACTAGATACTATACGAGCGTACTGTATATAATATTTGGTTACTGTCTTTACTCTTCACGAACTTCTCCTAGATGTCAGGGCGAAAACATAAATTTGATGTCTGATGTTCGCTGAATTCCCGAAATTACCAATTTTAGTCTAATTTAATCCTTTTTTATTTAAATGAACTTTGACATTTGTAACTTCGAAGAAAAATTGGTAGTTTGGGTAAGCAAATAAACAAATATTAAGAATTTTAGATTTTTCTAAGGTGGAATTAGTTAAATGTGGGTTTGATATTTGTTTGTCAATAAGTAGATACTTTTTTTATCAAGGAAAAATTCCCTCAGGTGTTACTGCGAATAAGTACTTAAGTTTTGTCGATTTTTCCAGGGGGGCAAGAATTTTTTAAGGGGGACATTGCCCCCCTTGTCCCCCTCTAACTACGCGCATGGCCCTAATTAAGTTATAAGTCAGAATATTGTACATGACTGCTGACTGTAAATTTAAAGTTAAAGTCATGTAGAATTAATTTATAAGGTGTATATTTTGATATTTTGTTAATAAAGAGCTCTATTGAACGAAAGAAAAACTACTCACATGTTGTTTTTCTCACAGTACACATATTGAAGGTAATAGATATACTGCGCATCTTCGAAAGTTACTTTGACCTGCCTGTCAGAATTTACAAAAACAAAACACAAGTGTTTCCGCATCGCAGTGACCCTCGTCCGCAATTTAAAAAACAAAGTACAAGATATGCGCAGAACTGAACAAAAATGAACAGGTTGCTACATTTCGGCAAACTTTCCACAGTAGATTCACAAAAAAAATGCAGTAGATTGAACTTTTTTGCAGTAGATTTGTTTTATTATTGTTATTATTATTATTATTATTATTATTATTTTTTTTTTAAACAAGAAAGATTAAAATTAAAAACAAAATGTTACAGGTATTTAAAAGAATAATTAACATATTTTTCACCAAAAATAAAAAGTGTGGTTAAAAATACATACCTATTGTTAAACATCAGGTTCAAACAAAAAGAAAATGTGTCGTAGTAATTAGATATAACTATTTTTTAATTTTAAATTCCTCGTCGCTACTAAGTCTTTTATGAGTTTGGTCTTTACAAACACTGTGCATCACTATTTAAGAAATGCATATAAAGTACAATTGCATTTACTTAATAAGAATTTTGACTTTTTTGTGCAGATTTTATTAAAAACTTGCCCATATTATCACAAATTGCAACATTTAAAAAAAAACGAAAATTAATAAAAACAAGACTTCCGTCGTCAGCTTTCAATATTCATCAAAACAGAGCCGATATAGTCGAAAGCCGTAGATTTTTATAAGTTAAGTAGGATGTGAGTATTTCCTGAAGAATTAGAATGATTGCAATCAATGACAAAATTGCAAAATTATTTGTGGGTTATTTTGTTTAAGGACAATTTTTTGTAAAATTTTTTCCCAGCAAGGGTTATTGCCGTCTATGAAGAATAATTCCGTGCCAAAAAACCGGAATACATTTTTTACCACCCCACCCATCACTTATCAACATCAAAAAAAATTGTACCACTTGTACTACCTAAATAAAGTAGGTACCTACCTATTAAAATAAAAATACATATGTAGGTAGGTATTACCTAAAAAAAAAATTTTTGAGCCGATTCTGGAAACCAGATCCCTCCTTGCGCACGTTCTTGTCTTCTTGTGTTCCCACATTACATTTAATCTTCATTTAAAATCTCGAACCTTGAAAATCCGATCATTAGAACTCAAGGTGTAAATTTTGCTGATTTGAACGTAATAAGCACCCCCACATCACCTTTGCTTACCTACGCCCTTGACTGTGTAGTTACTCAACAAAAAGAATTAGAAAAACAAATGTATTAGTGATTCAAGTGCCCCCTTACCCCTTATTGTGCACGCTCTTGCCACTAAATAAGTTCGTTTCCATTCACCATCACCAACCACCAACCGCCAAACCAACAAAAATTTCAGTCTTACCTTAAAATCCAACAATTAGAACTCACGTTGTAAACTTAGTCGATTTTCATGTAATAAGCATCCCCCTATCCTATTTACGTGCGCCCTTGATTGTGTAATTACTCAGAAAAAAAAATTGAAAATAATTTGTATAAGGGGTGCAAATGCCCCCTTACCCCTCCTTGTGCACGCCTTTTCCTCTAAATAAGTTCGTTTCCATTCACCATCACCAACCACCCACCGCTAAACCAACCAATTTTAGTAGATTAGATACACACATTTTTTTCTGCTGCAAATACCTATTATACCTACCTACTCATACCTATACCAACTCCACTCATTTCTTACTACACTATAGAGAATACCTACCGACTGTTTATGTTTTGTTTTGTTTTACCATACCTTCCTATACACAAAAATATCACCACGATTCGTCGACGTCGAAACGCGAAAACAGTCAACTCTACTCACTTTCTCGCTCCCACTTACCAAGGCACATGGTTTGAATTGTTTTTTTTTGTTTTTTTTTTTTTTTTTTTGAAGAATAATTCGCTGCCAAAAAACCTGCATACATATTTTTACCACCCCACCATCGCTTATCCTCATGAAAAAATTTGTACCTAACCTAAATAAAGTATTAAAAAACCAACCACCCACCGCCAAACCAACCAATTTCAGTTTTACCTTAAAATCCAACAATTAGAACTCAAATTGTGAATTAACTAAGCCGATTTACATGTAATAAGCACCCCCCATCCTATTTACGTGCGCCCTTGATTGTGTAATTAACTCAGAAAAAAAAATTAAAAATAATTTTTATTAGGGGTGCATAAATGCCCATTACCCCTCCTTGTGCACGTCCCTTGCCTATAAAATAAGTTCGTTTCCATTTACCATCCAGCAAACACCCACCACCAAACCAACCAATTTCAGTAGATACAAACATTTATTTCTGCTGCAAATATTATACCTACCTCACCTACTCATATACCATACCCTTCTCCACTCATTTTCATTTCTTAATATAGAGAGAATTCCCTACCGTTGATGTTTTTTTTTTTTATATGAACTTTTACTATTACACAAAAATATCACCACGATTCGTCGCCGGCGAAACGTTAAACAACTCTTACTCATTATCTCGCTCCCACCTACCAAGGCACATTGCACATGGTTTGAATTGTTTTTTTTTTTTCGATGAAGATTTTTACTACCCATCACTTATCTCATCAAAAATTTTCCCTAAAAACAAAAGTATTACCTACCAAACAACTTTTATTTGAGCCGATTCCAGAAATCAGCCCAACAAAAATATGGATTTGACGAACCGGATAGTTACCGGAACCAGTCAAATCCCTGCTCTCGCTCTGCCACAAAAGGCAATTTTCCATGGCAAAACAACTCTTCTTTATAAATAATTGAGCTTGAAGTAAATGTGAATTAAAGATCTATAAAACAGGATTTTGCAAGGAAAATACCTACATGCCATATTTTAAAAAATTTCCATACGATTTTTTTTGTGGTAAGTTTTTAATTTGTTTATTATTCTGTATTTAACAAAAATTTTCTTTTCTGCTGTATCCTATAGCATACCAGATAAGTGAAATTTGTCTTATATCTATTTTTTTAAAGGGTTTTTTTGTTTGTTTGTGAGTTTAGTGCATACATACAGCCAAACTGACAAACAAAAAAAGTTACTCTTTTATATAATAGTATAGATGTAAATTTCTTCGCTCTACGGTTTGCAATGTCAGTTTTTCACCAAAAATCCAAATCTATAAAATTCATCTTTCCCCAAGATTACAGGTACCTTAAAACACCTCTTAAAAAGATAAATATCATTAATCTCAAAAAAAATCAAATAACTCTTACCTGCCCCTAACGGCTTCATATGCATATAATTTTTGATTTCTGCAACTTTATAACGATATATTAAACAACATCAAAAATATTTTTTTTTATATATTAAACAACATCAAAAATATTTTTTTTTTTTATTTTTGTTAATTCTCTTCTTCAATAAATTGTAAAAACAATTAAGGGAACAAAAAAAAATCACTTTTTTTTAGTGTTTTTTGAAGTGGTCGTATTGAGATGAAACAAATAGCATTCGGAAGCTTTTTATTTTTTATATTTGTATTTTTTGTTTTGCGCAATCATAAGGAGCAGCACAACCCAAAAATTTTAATTTTATTTTTTTTTAACATTGTCATTTTATTTGAATTTTGTTTCTGAGCCCATTTGATGTTTTTTTTTCGATAACTTATTTATTCAGCTTTAAGGTCGTTTTTTTGTCATTCTACAATTTTTTTTCAGAAGAATATCTGGCTTTGAATAAAAACACAGACTTTTGACTTTGACTACTAGCCCAGGAAAATTAGACAAAAAAATGGCAAAACTACGAAAAAATTCCGACAAAGCTGAATTTTGGTGAAGATGTTTGTTTTTGGACCTTAAGCAATTTCCAAAAAGTACCCTAAGTTTGGACCGGGGCTAAAATTTGTATGGGGGGTGAAAGTGGTTGAATTTCAGTTTTTTTCTCTAATTTCTCAAAAACTATCAGTGTTTTTAAAAAAATGTGAAGGCAAAAGTTGTAGCTTATGTAATTTTACATTAAAAATGTTATAACTCTTTATTTCGTACAATCAATAGGTTTTGAGAAAAATGTGCACAAACTTTATAGTGTACTGGATTTGTTTAAAAAAATTTATTGAAGTTGCATGTTTAGACGGGCAAAAATTTTTTTTATCGTATGTGTTTGGGAACATCTCCACATTATAAACAAAAATGTCGGTGTGGTAGGGGCTAGGAAAAAGCGGTCATTTGTTTTCATTAAATAACTCGCCTGTATTTTTTTTTTGTAACAAAATGGCCAATGAAAAACTTTAAGAGAATCAAAATATGGGACTTTTTTCATCTTTAATTTATAGCTTGTCAAAGTTCACCTATATGTAATGGGGTTCAATGGAATGTTTAGCTTTAAGACATCCCTCCTGCCTCTCCTGTTGCATTTACTCCACCAAATTCTATGACAACTTTGTAGAGGAGAGTTGGTGAAATATCTTTGTGGAAGATCATTTCTTAAAATTGTAAAATTTTTGATCAACTTTTGCATTTTAAAAATCGAAAATCACATTGATGGCGGTTTCAAACACCCCTCTCGTGCAAAATTTGTTACCCCTCCTTAAAAATTTGTATTAAAAAATGCATCCTGATATTTTGGCTTCAAGATTGGAGTCTTTAACCAATCTTGAAGATCCGATTACAAAGACGTAAGTTATAGCCAACAATATCACTCTATGTTGAATTATTTTTCATTGGCTTGCGAAGCTATAACTTTCGTCCTAGTAATCAGATCTTCAAGGTTGGAATTTTTAAATTAATACAAAATATCAGTCTATATTCTTGAATACAAATTTTTGAGGAGGGGTAACAAATTTGGCACGAGAGGGGTGTTTGAAACCGCCATCAATGTGATTTTCGATTTATAAAATGCAAAAGTTGATCAAAAATTTAACAATTTTAAGAAATGATAATGTACAAAAAGTCTTTAAAAAGTTGTTTTTTTGACTTTTTCTGAATGCAACGGTGAGGAGCCAAAAAAATGGTTATAAAGTTTTGAAAAAATCTTGTAGAAAATTAATTTCAGTTTGTAAAACTACCCTTAAATTTTCTGTGACGTCATTCCTCAAAAAAAAATTTTTTTCGGTCGTGCTGCTTCTTATGATTGCGCAGTAACCGTACCTTAAAAAAAATCATTTGCAAAAATTTCTTAATACAAAAAATAATATTAATATTAAAAAACAGGTATTAAATTTGATGACAAAAGTTTTTAGTTATCTTTACTGTTTGTTTTAAACTTAAAATGAAGAAAGCCGCCGTCAGAATTCTTGGAAAATTATGAATGCAGACATACATACTAATAAAATATCTTGAGTTTTTTTTTAGAAAAAAAAAAACTGGTATGCACTTTTTAGAATTCAATAATGTACCTACAGTTAAAATCATAATTTCAAAAAAAATCCAATTTTCTTTTAATTATTAGGGGAGAAGAGGGAGACTTGATCCCCTGGGAGACTTGATTCCCCCTAAATTTCCAGATCCAATAGAGTTAAAATTGCTAATTTGGCAGAATTTACAAGTGTCTTTCAAATGATATCACTGCGTCTATACCTACCAGTCAAAATCAACTCACAGAGAGAGAGAGCACTTGACAGTTTTTAGTTAGTACAATATATTTAGCAGTTTTGTTGATTCTGTCTAGGCTGTTGTTTTGTGTTGTTACAAGTTATTTTATGTTCCCAATTCTTTTATGAATATTTTTATGCAACTGATTTTTAACTGTATGCCAAAATTCTATCGAAAAATAAAAAATTTAACGTCAAATTTTCCAAAAAAAAAACCAGGCGATATGACAGCTTTATCGCCTCTTTTTTTGGCTTTGAAATGACGATATCAGCGAAGTGCCTCAAACTTATGTCATTTCATTAAAAAAAATTGCCAAATTCAACTCTAGGGCATACAGCAAGCAGGATTTTTTTCCAAAGTCACTACGTTTATTCACAATCAAATGGTTCTTCGGAAATGATAAAAACGATATCATTCTTTTATGGTCCTTGATATTTAAGCTCTTATTTGAATTGATTTTTCTTTTGTATCAAATGAATTCAGTATTTTGTTTTTTTTTTTCGTTGAATTAATAAATATTTTACTTGTTCAAAATTAACGATGTTTTTACTTGAGAGGCCTATAGGGATCAAGTCTCCCATAGGGAGGGGAACAAGTCTCCCATAGTGTGGTGCGACTTTATCGTTTTGACTTTTTTCGCCTATTTTTAAAATAGCGCCTTAACTATTTACTTTTAAGTGCTGTTTTCCATGCAAAAGAGGAAGCTAATAAATGTGTCTTTATTTTAAGAAAGGAACGGGTCTTCTAGAAAAAGTAAACAAAAAGTTATCATACAAAAACTGCAAAAGGGATCGAGTCTCTCTCTTCTCCCCTATGTATGGTAAACTGGGGCACATTTTTCTTTGGGGCACATTCGGCTTTGCCGTTTTAACTAACTTTGCTTATGTATAACCCAATAATTTAAATGCTGAACGCAACCTTCTACAAAAATACAGGGTGCTTTGTAGTTTGGCAGTTCTAGTTAGTTGGCAAAAAAAGTTAGAAGTGTTTATGTGTATTTTTGGCCCTGGCTGTAATTTTTCACTTCATGTAGGTAAGCAATTTTACGGATTTATTTTTTTTTTAAACAAGAGATATTTTTTGAACAGTCTTGTTAACCATTAGTCTTTACATTAAAGAACACAAATCGGTTCAGGTTTCATATCCTTTTTCAAAACAAATTTTAAAAATAAATTTGTGACATCGGGGCACATTCATTGTTTTGCAATGTAAGACCAAAACGCTGCGGTGGTTTGCTTGTTCTCCCAGACCTTGTCTTTACACTTGGGCCTTCCGAGTTTGGTGGTCTCAATCCAGTTGAATTTGTTAAGGCATTTTGGCCTTCAGAGCTGGCTAAACTATAGGCTGGTTTGAGTCGTTGAATAGAAATAAAAACTTGTTTGTTCGGCATGGCGATTTTGAAGGCTAGTGGTTGGCGTTCGAGCACAGCATAAGGTCCAGAATAAGCCGGTTGCAAGGGCCGCTGAACATGGTCGTTGCGAACGTAAACGTGTGACGATGCTTTTAAGTCCCTTGGGATGAACACAGGTTTTGAAATATGGCTAGAAAATGATGGCGAAATTCGTTGAAGTGTCTCCCTCAAATCCTGAACAAAACTGACGGGTTCACTGGGTGCAGTAGCTTCAAAAAAATCTCCTGGAAGTCGTAACTCTGTGCCGAACAGGAGCTGTGCAGGTGCGGTGCCGGAGTCGTTTACCATTGAGCGAAGTCCCAGGAGAACGGCAGGCAGAGCGGTCACCCAACTGTTAGAAGTATGTGCGGTTAGAGCTGTTTTAAGTGAGCGATGCCAGCCCTCCACCACCCCGTTAGATTGCGGTAAGCCGTGGTGTGAATGCGTTCGGATCCAAGAACTTGTGAAAAGCGATGAAATAAAGCTGATTCAAATTGGCGGCCCTGATCTGTGGTTAGGCGCAGAGGACAACCAAATCGTGCCACCCAGTTGAAGAGGAATGCATCGGCTACTGAGGTTGCAGTAGTGTCAGCAATCGGAATAGCCTCTGGCCAGCGTGTTGCTCGATCGATACATGTAAGCAGGTAGCTGAACTCGTTGCAAGTTGGTAAGGGGCCGTCTATGTCGATGTGTGTTCAAACCGTTCAGCTGCTGAAAATGTACCCAAGGGCGGATTGGTATGCCTATGGACTTTGCCGAGTTTGAACATTTTAATAATTTTTTTCTGCACACCCACTGCTAACCTCAATCAAAAACCAAAGCCAACACGCAAAATCCAAAAAAAATTACCGACATCCTTTGGAATTTTTGGTGGTTACTTTTTTGAATCGTTGGCCAATATCAATTGGATTGTTGCGCTCTAATTTTTAATCGGTTTTTGTTCCCATCAGCACTCCAAAATCCGCCACCAAGTTGCGCCACCAACACTGGCCTAAGGTAACGGAATGACGGACGAACAAAAACCTAAAGACGACGACGAAAAATCCAGCAAAACGTCCACCGCTGATCTTCCTATAAGTTCACCACTGATGGCCATATCGGGCTCTCTCTGTAGCTGCACGAATGCCCCAATTTTGGCGCGACCGACCGTCTCTTTGGTTTGCACAGCTCGAGGCCATTCTGGCGACTTCTAAACCAAACGATTACACAAAGTTCCAGTACGTCTTTGCCAATCTCGAGCGGAGGGACCTCGAACAAGTGTCTGACATCCTTCTAACTCCGCCAGCTTCCAATAAATATGCACAGGTTAAAGCAAGGCTCATTGAAGTTTACGAAGAAAAAAAGGAACAACGACTACAACGCCTCATTGAAGGCCTGGATCTGGGCGACAAATACACTCAACAACCAACAACAAGCAGCCGCCACAAGTCAGGAACTTGTCAGCGCAACAACATTCCTGGCCATTGTTGGTTCCACAGACGATACGGCTCGAAAGCTCAAAAGTGCTCACCACCATGCACTTACAACCAGGGAAACGCCCACCAGCAACTTTAGGTGAGGCTTCTACAGTTGCTGGTAAGTCAAATCGCCTCTTTCTTAACGACAACATTTCTGGCCATCGCTTTCTTATAGACAGCGGAGCTACCATATCTACGTTATCCGTTAAAAACACAGCAAGATTACAACCCGACCCTAACGTGCTGCAAGCAGTCAACGGCACAAAAATATGCACTTATGGAACGACAAAACTCGCTTTAGATTTTGGTTTGGGGCGTATATTCCGTTGGACCTTCACCCGTGCAGCGATTCCACACTCAATTGTGGGTGCAGATTTTTTGGGTTTCTTCCGCCTATTGGTTTATGTTCATGGCCGCCGACTTGTAGATCAGGGCTCCAATAACAGCACTTCACCTCTACTCACGTCATCAGATGAGGTCTCGTTAAATGCCTTCAGTCACAGCGACGCCTACATAAAACTGCTTAAGCGGTATCCTACCATCACCCTTCCGCTTAGTGCTCTCCGAATACCACAGCATGCAGTGCGGCACCACCTAGAAACTACTGGTGCACCCGTCTTTTGTCGTGCAAGACCGATTCCACCGAAGTACTACTGTTTGGCTAAGGCAGAGTTCCAACGCATGGTAAGTGAGGGCATTTGTCGACCTTCAAGAAGTCCGTGGGCTAGCCCCATGGCACCCGAGGATGTACCAAAAACCGCAATTATAACCCCTTTCGGGTTATACGAATTTACGAGGATGACTTTCGGCCTACGCAACGCGGCCCAAACCCAGCAACGTTTTGTCGACTCTATATTCGGTGAACTAGATTTTGTCTTCACCTACATAGACGACATGCTCATAGCATCCAACTCCGAAGCAGAACACCTGACTCATTTGGAGGAGGTGTTTAGACGCCTCGAAAGAAATGGCATCACGCTAAATAAAGACAAGTGCGAATTCGGCAAGAAGGCCATTACTTTCCTTGGGTATAGAGTTGACGAAACGGGTATTCGACCACCTCAGGACTCTGTGAAATCGATAGCAGAATTTCCGAAGCCAACAACAGTCACCGAACTTCGTCGCTTCCTCGGCGCGCTGAACTTCTTTAGGCTAAGTATGCCACATGCTGCATCAGACCAAGCACCACTCTGCAAAATGCTCCATGGCTCAAAGAAAAAGGATAACATACCGCTAAACTGGACGCCATCTTCCGAAGCAGCTTTTCTCCGCTGTCGCCAAGCACTAACAGATGTCACCTCGTTAGCACATCCACTCCCAGACTCTGAGTTGCGCCTTATGACCGACGCTTCAAACACAGCAGTTGGGGCAGTACTTCTCCAGGTTGTAAATGGGAAATCCCAACCTCTTGGATTTTTTTCAAGAGCTTTAACTTTGAGGCAACAGAAACAAAGAACTTTTGATCGCGAGTTGCTGGCAATAAAATTGGCAATCGAGCACTTTCGACGCTTTATCGAAGGACGGTCTTGTGCTATACTCACAGACCACAAGCCACTGACGTTCGCCCTTCGCAACCCGCCATCAACATCAGAGACACCGCAACGACAAAGATATTTGGAATATATCTGTCAATTCTCCACAGATATTCGTCATATCAGCGGATCTGAGAACGCCGCAGCAGATGCACTCTCCCGTATCGCAGCCATAGACAGCCCGATTTGCTTGGACTTCGATGCTATAGCTTAAGCTCAAAAGAAAGACGTCGAGCTGGAAAAGTTGAAGTCGGTAAGCCACAAATTTAACTTTACTAACATCATTCTTCCTGGTACCGATACAGAAGTGGTCTGCGAAACAAAGTTTGGACGAGCACGACCCTTTATTCCCAAGGCATTCAGGCGAACCGCATTCGACTCTGTCCACAATCTCAGCCATCCAGGTATAAGAGCGTCTCGGAAAACTATCGCACTTCGTTTTTTCTGGCCATCTATGAACATGGACATAGGCAAGTGGGCACGTAGCTGTCATGACTGTCAACGCAGCAAAGTCCATAGGCATACCAATCCGCCCTTGGGTACATTTTCAGCCACACGTCCACATCGACATAGTCGGCCCCTTACCAACTTGCAACGAGTTCAGCTACCTGCTTACATGTATCGATCGAGCAACACGCTGGCCAGAGGCTATTCCGATTGCTGACACTACTGCAACCTCAGTAGCCGATGCATTCCTCTTCAACTGGGTGGCACGATTTGGTTGTCCTCTGCGCCTAACCACAGATCACAGATCAGGGCTTTATTTCATCGCTTTTCACAAGTTCTTGGATCCGAACGCATTCACACCACGGCTTACCGCAATCTAACGGGGTGGTGGAGGGCTGGCATCGCTCACTTAAAACAGCTCTAACCGCACATACTTCTAACAGTTGGGTGACCGCTCTGCCTGCCGTTCTCCTGGGACTTCGCTCAATGGTAAACGACTCCGGCACCGCACCTGCACAGCTCCTGTTCGGCACAGAGTTACGACTTCCAGGAGATTTTTTTGAAGCTACTGCACCCAGTGAACCCGTCAGTTTTGTTCAGGATTTGAGGGAGACACTTCAACGAATTTCGCCATCATTTTCTAGCCATAATTCAAAACCTGTGTTCATCCCAAGGGACTTAAAAGCTTTGTAGTGCTTTGTAGTTTGGCAGTTCTAGTTAGTTGGCAAAAAAAAGTTAGAACTGTTTATGTGTATTTTTGGCCCTGGCTGTAATTTTTCACTTCATGTAGGTTAGCAATTTTACGGATTTATTTTTTTTTTAAACAAGAGATATTTTTTGAACAGTCTTGTTAACCATTAGTCTTTACATTAAAGAACACAAATCGGTTCAGGTTTCATATCCTTTTTCAAAACAAATTTTAAAAATAAATTTGTGACATCGGGGCACATTCATTGTTTTGCAAAGGGGCACATTCGTCATCTTCCGATGGAGCCCTAAAGTAAAAAATGTTGACGTAAATTATTGATGCAGCATCTTCAGATGAAAGTGACGCTATGAAACATAAAACAGTCAGACCAGTCAGATAATTCATTTTTGTAGAAGACTAAAGGCTGTTTCACAATGCGACGAGAAAACGAGACGTCAGCGTGACGAGATCTCTTCACGGTTGTTCTCTCTTTAAAACGAGTTTTAAACAACGAAAAAATACATAATAAAGTATTTCTCGTCGTCACGTTGCGTCTTTTTTTCATTTTTTTCGAACTTTATGACGTGACGAGACGACGAGAAATGCTTTATTATGCATTATTTCAATGTTTAAAATTCTTTTTTAAGAGAGAGAAACTACGAAGAGATCTCGTCACGCTGACGTCTCGTTTTCTCGTCGCATTGTGAAACAGCCTTAAATTTGTAGAGAGACGAAAAGACGCTAGCTTTTGAAAATAGTCTGACTAATGAAGACTCTATGGCTATGAAAGATTACATTTTTT
This sequence comes from Epistrophella euchroma, assembly GCA_947049315.1. Lineage (NCBI taxonomy): Eukaryota > Metazoa > Arthropoda > Insecta > Diptera > Syrphidae > Epistrophella > Epistrophella euchroma. The sequence goes on from OX346246.1 coordinate 94,811,555, forward strand.
TTTCAGTTTAAAAAGTACTTAAAAAATTAATCCTTCTACATATGTTCACAACGTAACGTAGCCGTATACGGAGCTGCAGCCGCAGACGAAAGAGTTCGCCAACTTTTAACTTTTCACTTGCACCACGTTTTACGTTTCAAATTGTATGAAGAAAAAAAAACAACTTTTCGCGTTGGAAAGAAATATTGTTGTTATTTGTGTCGCGAATAAAATTATTAATTAAAAGGAAAAATATTGGAAACAAAAAATGTTAATTCCGAGCTTGTACACAAGAATATTCTTTTGTTTTTCTTCAAAATACTTTCACAGCTATATAGCTGCATGCATCGTGGGCACGTTAAAAAAAATAACGTACGACACTTTCGATAGCTCTTCCAGTTCCATCTGCGGCTCCAGTTCTAGCACTCTATTCTGTCCAGGCAGTTAATTGAAGACGTTTCCTCAAAATTGAAATATGAAATTAAATTAAAAGTAGGGACCTCATCTTACGAATTAGAGCTGTGTAAAGGCTCTCCCAAACCAACGCGATTAATCGCTGCGACAATAGAAAACAATAACAACAACGTGTAGTTTTGCTTGACAACCACGTGTTGTTATTGTTGTTTTCTTTTGTCGCAGCGATTCATCGCGTTGGTTTGGGAGAGCCTTAAATCGTTCATTTTCAAAGATCGATTCAATCAATGATTGATTGCTTCAAAGATTCGGTCTTTTCAATCAATCATTATTTCAATCATTATGGTCAAAGATTAAATCGTTCACTATGTCAATCAGATTGATTCGGTCTTTGTGATTGTGATACGTTATAGTTTTTTGCGAATATCTCGAAACGGTTTGCCCTAGAGAAAAATTTTATTCAACAATAGGTTCGTTCGCGTACTCCCCAAATCTACGAATTTTTACGAATTTTTACAAATTTAACGCAAATTGTATTCGTTTACGCAAAAAATGTGTAGTTTTTCGCAGAAGAGAGCGCTCTCGAGAGAGTAAATTATTTCCCCTTTCTGCTAATTTCAGCCCAAAGAAATTCTACGGGCAGAAATATGAGTTCAGTCAAAAGTCACTTTGATATTTGCCAGAACATCTCTTTTCTTATACTCCTCTGTTTTATTTAATTTAATGTAATAAATTAACTTTTTTTTACTTTTTTATTTTATTTTGAAAATCTTTTCAAAGCAATGATTACGATATTTATTTTTTTTGTTTTCAAATATTTGACGTTAAAAAACCGGTAAAAATTATTTGTTCAAAGCGTTCGTGTACTATTTCGCAGTTTTACTTCTCTCTGAGAGAATTTCATCCCCACTCCTCAATATTTGATAGACTGTGAATTTTAGTGCAGAAAGTACACGAACGAAGCTAATTTTTTAGCTGTGGCAATTTCCTACAAAAATGGTATATATATAATTTTTTTCGTAGCATGAACCGTTTAAAAGTTACAGCACATTTTCATGACCTTTGGCCCCTTTTAAGGGATTTTTTGACTTTTCGATTTACTGTTACTTTTTAACGGTTAATGATACGAAAAAAATTATGTACACCATTTTTGTGGGAAATGACTTCAGCTATAATATTGTCCAATAAAATTTTTATCTAGCACAAACCGTTTCTGAGATATTTGCAAAAAACTCATTTTCATGGCTTTTGACCCCTTATACTAACCTAGCTGTCATCGGATCGGTGAGGAACTCTCTCATTGTTTTTCTTTTATGTTTTTTTTTATTTCTTTGTGTGATGTGATTGAGAATGAGTGGAATGAACGAAACATATAATGGGCGAAACGCATTGGACTAAAGGTCGCAAAAAATCTTCCATTTAAATTTAATTCAATACAGGCCACTAAAACAATAACAAAAATAATTTTCTTTTATTTTTGTTTATTCTCTTCTTCTCTTCTTCATATATGCGTGCTTCGGACGTTTTTTATTCAAAAACTGAAATGATTGACGTTGAGATTGATTGTGTCGGTTTACTGTGATTGCAATCAATCATTCATTTTGATGAACGGGTCACAAAGACCGAATCAATCACGATTGACACAGCTCTATTACGAATCCGGCAGCGACATTTCGACATTGGAATAAATATTACGTTAATGTATTTACCCATGAACTTGACTCACGAGAAACGACATAGATGTGTGATTTTTATATTAAGTTTTGTGAATTATTGTGATAAAAATATAGTAATTTTATTTGAATTAATTTTATTTTGCAGTTTAGATCCGAAAATTTTGTGTGCCGAAAGTGCCCCTAGCATTGACGAAAGTACCCCGTGTTGGGGAGCATTCGGCAAAATGACTTTTTTTCTTAAATTATAAAAATATATATGTTTAAGTTGTTGTTGTTGTTCAAAAATTCAATGAAATTGACGGAATAAAGAATGGTCAAGTCTAATAAACTGACATTCTAGTATGAATAATACAATACAAATAATAATAACTTAATAGTCTTGTTTGTTACCGATCTTCCAACCTCTCCCCCTTTCATACGTACTACGAATTGTAGTCTATCAAACAAGGTACGGAGAAAAATGGAGGCGGTACAAGACAGCATCCTTAAAGGAGCTTATAAAAATGCTGATGCTCCAAATGCATTTGATAAAAAAACAGCACACCTCGACCTGTGACGTCAGTGGTCAGCAGTAGCATAGTGCGTAACAGGCTTGCCAGATTGGGCTATTTATCGGAAATTGGGCTATCTTTTTACAAAATTGCCGACAAAAATTTCAGTATGACAGCCCAATCATAATAATTGGGCTATAAATAGCCCAAATTTAATCTTGGGCGATATTTTATCATACAAATAAATCATATAAATAAAACACTTTTCTCCCTCTAAACATACCCTTAATGATAATTCCTTTGGACATAATTCCAAAAAGCAAGAAAACCCTGAAAAATATTCCAAATTTGGAGGAACAATGGAATAAGCTCCCTCAATTTGATTGGATTTCGTTTTTTCCCTCCAAATTTGCAAAAAAATTTGTAAGAATTTTGAACTGAATTGGCTCTGAATGTCAAAAATATTTCGAATAAATTAGTTTTCGGGTATTTGGCGTATTTCGTAATACAATTGTTAACTTTGCATGACCAAGAAATCAATTAACTATATAGCATCGCTCGATACAATTATGCGTTTTGCGTATTGATGCTACGGTTTAAAAAATTTGCTGTAAAAATTTTTCACCCTTAGAAGAAATGATAAGTATGTAAATTGAACTAAACAATTTTCCATTGTGATAACAATGACCACGAGGATGACAGTGACAATAATTTTGATGAGGATATCACATTTATAGACTGATTTTCAGCAGTTAATCTGATAATATTGTTAACTCCTCTTTTTCTTATGAACTAATTCATTTTATTTTTCGTTGTTTGTTAAAAAAAAAATATTTTATTTTTCGTTAATAAAAATTTATTATATTATTCGTTGTTTTTTTAGATAAAAATAAATTGTGATTGAAGTTATCAGAAATATTTTTTTTTTGTATTGTTATTCGGCTACTATTTGGGCTACTTTTTCGGCTCCGATTTTGGGCTACAAAAATATTTAAATTGGGCTATGGAACTAGTTTAAGACATGGCAACCCTGGTGCGTAGTGCACACAGCTTCGAAGACTGAGCAAATCTGATGTGCGGGTTCAAATACCGCATGATGCGTAGAAAGTTTTTCAAATAAAATTGGATTAAAGCTCAGCACCACTATAAAGGAGACTGATGATAGGGCTTGGCACCCCTTGAAATAGCTATATCTCCAGCCAAACAAAAATAAAACGAATTAAAATATCTAAAAATTAATTCGTAAGCAATTGGTGGTAGCACCTTTAAGTTATTATTGTTGTTCAAAATTCAATGAAATTGACGGAATAAAGAATGGTCAAGTCTAATAAACTGACATTCTAGTATGAATAATACAATACAAATAAAAATATATGTATAAGTTTTGTAAAAGATCTAAAAAATTCCTTTATTTTATTTTGATTATTAAATGTTAACGTTTCATAAATTGTATAAAGTTTATCAATACCTTTATTAATTTCGTAAATATAGAGCTTTGAATTTTTGGTGCCGAATGTGCCCCAGTTTACCATATATGCAATATAATTCAAACTTAAAATGACCACCTGAAAAAATTTTGTCTATGGCAGGTACCGTTAATAACAGCTTTTGGTAATTTTTGTTCTCAAAATGCAAATCTTGTAGTATATATACATAGTTCACTCAAAAATATTAATCAAAATCGTAAGAGCCGTATTCGAGATAAATAACATTTTTTAAAACTGTTTTACGGCAGGTATGGCAGGTATTTTTGGAGAAAAAAATTGAAAATCTTAAGTTCCAAGTTTTAAAAAAAATAGCTTCAGTGTAAAAATATTGTTGATGTGTCAAATGGGTTGTGAAATAAATGAATGGAAAATAAAATTAAATTTGTGATAGCTTCAAATTTATTGTAGACATTACCTTTTATTAGCATAAAATGCACACAAATTTATAAATTGAATTCATTTATTCCGTTTTAAATTTGTAGATACCCACAAAATAAAAATTAAATTTAGGAACGATTTTATGACGTTACACAATGTTACACTTTTCAAATTTAGGAACGATCAGAGTTAACAATATAACATTTTACAGAAAAGGAACGGACCACAGTGGTTCAGGGTGTAGGTAGAGGTACAGACAGACATACAAGCGGAATTGCGTGACCCACTTTTGTCGGTTTCCTTATAATAGTAATGTCAAGTTTGATTGAAATCTTGAGTTCTTTTTTCTTTTTTCGAATCCAAAACCTACCTACTACATACATATCGTAAAAAGGAGAGTGGATTTAATTTTAAATATTTTTTCAATAAATTCTATTATCGAACTAAATTATGTGACCTTTATTTTTCACATTTATAATAGTTTTTGTAACATTTCATTTTATAGCATGGCTTTCGCTGTCTGCCAAAGTGACAACTTATTGTTTTAAAAAAGAAAAAAATTTAATAATGTATAGGTACAATTCAAAGTTAAATAAATAGCTTTACTAGATTTCTAAAACATTTCATTTTTCTATATTGTAACGCCCAGCTTTATATACTTATAGAGGTTTTCCCAACTTTGGCCATTTAGTATATTATAAATTTCGTTATTTGTGAGTTGATTTTTGCCATACACGTTCCTTCTAATTTCCATTATGCCTAAGAAGTGAAATACGTCCTCTTTTTCTCTCAGATTATAGAGTCCACAAATTTCTGGAAGATCACTCCTATTAGTGATGAAATTCAGAGTTAGTAACTCGGCTCTGGCTTTGAAGACAAGCGTTATCAAAGCTGTTTGATAAGAAAAATGTGAAAAATAAAGGTCATTAATAATTGAATTGAATTGAACTAAATTATTTATCTATGTACATATATCAAAAAATGTTTAAAAAAGATCTCTATGTATTCACAAAAAGAAAACTAAAATTCATTTTGTTGACGTTTTGTTATTGAAATTATTTCTTGTTCATATACAAGGTGGTTAAATTAAAAAAGGCTTCCATTTTTGTTCTAGTTTTAGTGACATCTGAAAACCAAAAGTGCTACCAAACTTGAGCCCTCCCCCCACTACCCCAAATACTGTGTACGCTGCTGGTAGGTAGGTAAAGGTATCTACCTCTTTATTACACCTGTTTGAACCTAAGCTAATAATGAAGGAAACATTTTTCCTACCTTTGCTTTATACCTATTAGTAAACAAAAATCTTTCTTTCTATGTACCTATATAAGAAGTGTCAATGAGAGTGAGGAACTTACCTACTTTCAAAAGAACTAAGCCATCTCTTATCTGTAATAAAAATAAAGGACGAATATATTGTACCTATCTACAACATGGGTACCTATGACTAACAAAATAAATAAAGCTAGCATTGAAGATAATAATAAGAGTAGGTACCTATTATGAGGTTCTATTAAAAAAGAAATAGGTACATACATACAACGATACAACATACATACATAATATGTAGATATTACTAAATATTGATATCTATTTCATAATCAACTTCAGAACCACTAGATTATGCAAAGTAATACACAAATGCAATGACATTTTATTCCAGTAGAATGTATTTATATTATTCGTACGTACCTACTTTACAAAGTTAATATTTTGTTTCTAAATATTTTTTGGTTTTCTTTAAACAGGGGCAGACAAAAAAACTTGAGAAATCAAAAAATGCAGTAATAGAAACGGCAGTCATATGTGTGTGAAAAGGAAAAAACAGCAAGCTAAAAACTTGGCTAGGCCGCAAGTAAGAACCGCCGGCGAATTCTGCTTCTTGCTGCGAAGGAGAAATTCGCCAAAAGGCATTGCAAATAACATTTTAATAAAGAATATACTACATATGAAGAAAAGCTGCAACAGCCCTATTATTTAACAGCTACTGTGTGCGATACCAAAATTATATGTATTTGTTTTTTCTTCAGTTGCTTAAGTGTGGTTTTATGTAGTATATAATGAGGAAAAATTTATTTATATGTATATACATAACCGCCACATCTCAAACTAATAAACGTTCATACTTTTAAAATATGCACACATACAAGTGAAGTCAACAAACAAATGTTGAACTCTTCTAACATCCGAAGAGGGAAGAGAAGTTATACACACGCTTGGATTTAGCTATTTAACCAACCACCAATACGTTTCGTCTTTTATTTTTTCTTCCTGTGTTTGTTTTATACATACTTGATTTTACTTTTGGAATAAGATTCATGGATGAAAAAAAAACAAAGGCGCAAGAAACATTCCGCACGACACGCATATAGAAAGTGAACACAAGGAAAGAGAAGAAGATATTATTCTATCCCTACTCCCCATTCAAAAAGTGGTGGTTAGGCCAATAAAGAGGGTTTCATCTTATGATGTCATCAGAGGAGGACACAGAGTGCTTTGGGTTGTATGATAAGTTACTCATTAACACAAACAGTTCTGAAAAAAATTTAGTTGGTGCTGGTATAAATTCATTGATAGTAAGCAACAGCAATAGTAATAGCAGTAGTATCATTAGTAATAGTAGTATTACCAACAAAAAGTGCAATCGACAACACGTGCACGTCGTCGGTGAGCAAAGAAATAGTTGTTATTCTTCAATACCCAATTTCAGTTTCCGTCCGTCTTCCTTCATGAGTAGTGCGTCTGCGGGAACAGCTGGTCTGTATGGAACTCTTTTAAATCAAACTCAATCGGCACACTTTGTCGGTGGTTTATTCGGTCCAAACGGTTTCGGTTCAGCAAAAATGTTAAATGAAATATTGGGCCGACAAATGAAACAAGCTCAAGATGCTACTAGTGGTTTGCCAATATCTTTGGTGGATAATGTAATGTTAACGGCTGCAATGGAATCCGCAACAAGTGTAGATTTATTAAGTGCTAGCATAGATTCAAGCTTTAATTCTTCAAAGCTATTAAATAATAACTGCATGACATACAGTAGTATTGAAAATAACGCGAGTGGCGGTGGTGGTGGTGGTTGTAATAGTGGGGGAAGTATTTTAAATAACAATAACCACTCTATATCTTCGAATTCAACGCCAGTGGATACAGGCGAAAGTCTAAAAGAAGTTTGTGGTGGTTTGGATGAAAGTGAATCAGTATCCCCGAAGCAACAACAAACAGTTGCTATTCAACAACAACATAAGCAACAACAAAATAATTTAGCTCACCATATGCTCCGAAATATTCTGCAAGGAAAAAAAGATTTGATTGCACTTGATCAAGAACTGAGATCTGTAATAAATCACCACAAAAATAGTGAAAATTTAAAACAAAATACATCTGGTGGGTGCAGTGATGATGTTGTTTCTCAAGACAGCAACAATTTTAATAGTAAAAATAAGAATAACACAAGTGTAACAAATAATAATAATAACGGTAGTACTAATAGAAATCTAGGCAATACCTGTGAAAATCGTTTAACTCCAGCAGGAGTGAGTAGTAATTCAAAAGGTATTACACGTTCTTGCAGTAAAAGCGCAATAAGTAATTTAATAGGCAGTGTTGGCGAACTAATGAATACTTTAGGAAGCTGTTCTGATGTTCAAATCAAATCTGAACCTATCGCGCCAAATTCACCTACAAATGTTGGCAATAACATCTGCACTTTAAATGCTGAACCCAAAAATAAAAGTGAAAATAGTGGTCGTGTTAGTAAAAACAGTTTAGGGAAAAAAACATCTTCTGAAAGTTTAAACGCAGACGAACGTGCTGCTGTTTCCGAAGGAACTGACGAATATAATTTTTCTGAAATGCAACAGCCCCAACAAATATCACAGTCGGAATGCCGTTCATTAACTAATGATATTGTTACTAAAACAGAAGCGGAGGATTTGCTTGAGGAGGAAATAATGGTGTTGAGTTCAAGGTCAGATTTAGAATCAATTGGGTCTCCAAACAACTCGGATATAAATGACATGATGCTGAGTAGTGAAAAAGATCGAGTTGAAGAAATTGCGAAGGATGGTGATTCAACGATTGACAAAGCAGCTGTATCACTAAAGCCTATTGTGTTGGATATGAAACGAGCGCGGGTTGAAAATATTGTTTCTTCGATGCAATCAAGTCCGTCCTCTCATTATCACATGAATATGCAAGTAAATGGATGCAAAAAGAGAAAACTTTATCAACCACAACAACATGCAATGGAACGATATGCGGCTGCTGCTGCAGGTTTAAACTTTGGGCTAAACATGCAGAGCTTAATTCTTGAAGAAGAAGACGAGGAAGATATTGAATCACCACAAATTCAACAAAAGAGGGTACAAAAAAATGTTTTAAAGTCACAATTAAGAACAATGCAAGAACAACTGGCTGAAATGCAGCAAAAATATGTGCAATTGTGTTCACGAATGGAGCAGGAGTCTGAGTGTCAAGAGGTCGATGACACAGCTAGTGACAGTTTAGAAAATGATGGTAATCATGGTGCGATATCCCCAGCCTTATCGCTAACTAATTCAACACACATCACATCCCTTCAAAGACCGTTATCAATTTCACCGCCCTTATATCCTCCCAAGCCAAAAAGTCATGGGTCTGTAAAGCCGGCAATTGCGAACAGTCCCCCTATGCTGGCACAAATTATGAGTAAAATGATATCTGCAAAAGTCCATAGTCCAATAGTGGAACAGACGCATCTTCAGCAGACATTTAATCAAAAAAGTTCATTGTTACAAAATAAACCACATGTTACAGAAGACCACAATATCCATGTGACACATTCCGGTATAAGTAACGCAGCAGCAATGTACCTAGGTCAGCACTTTTTACTAGAACACGAAGTTCGAATAGCTAAAGAAACTGCTGAACAACATGAAAGGCAACAACAACAGCAACAACATAAGCTTCAACAACAGCAGAAAGAACAACAGCAAAAACAGCACGAGAATCAAAGAAGATTTGAGCAAGAACAGAAGGAATCACTTCTCAAACAAAAACAACAACATCAAAGGCACCAAAATCAACACAAAGAAGCCCATCAGCTCCGACATCAGGCAGTCGATGTACGACTCTCGGAATCACAAACTGCTGCTTCCCTTGGCAATCATTTACTACCTTCGCATTCGCACCAACGATTACAGCAACCACAGCAAAGACATACGAATACATCGACTCAATCCTCAATAAAGTCGGAGATTTCTGAAAAGTTCAACATGCTTCGATCACATTCCTCCTCTACAGTGCGAATGTCAGGCTCTGATCTTGAAGGCCTAGCTGATGTTCTAAAGTCTGAAATAACTACATCCTTATCTGCTTTAGTGGACACCATAGTAACGAGATTTGTCCACCAACGTCGTCTCTTCAATAAGCAATCGCAATCAGTTGCAGCAGCGGCAGATCAGTTGAATAAAGACCTCATGATGGCTTCACACATTCTTGATAGAAAATCACCTCGACCAAAGGTATCAGATCAATTGTCTTCTAATTCTATGCCCAATGTTCCGGCATCTCTAGTGAATACTTCAGTCACCAATATGATCAGCAGTCAATCAGGTAATAGTTTACTTCTTAATACAAATAAAAAACAAACAATTTCCACCAATAGTAGTCTTTGCAATATTAGTTCTACAATCAGTAGTCATCCGTCTGATTTAGTTCTTACGAACCATTTAACAAATGCCAATGAAAACCACAGTTGTAGTATTCATATTGCTGGGCCAAGAACGAATAATATAAATTTGGCATTTGCATCACCTTCAGGGATGGGAATGCAAGTACAACATGCCACAAGCATGAATAGCAATCTTAACCAATCAGATAAAAGTTGTAGTAATAATTTGAAACCACTTCATTTAAGATCTTCGCCCTCAGCGGCTATATTCCAGGCACCAAAAACACCTCAAAGTATGAGTTCTGTTGCAGCAGTTTCACTCTACAATTCGATTGGGATAGGAGGAAGTGGTAATGGATCGCATACAAACCCAATGAATCCTTTCTGCATGTCTGAACCCAGGGAACAAAATGTGGAGCAAAACGAAGCACTTAGTCTAGTAGTAACCCCGAAGAAAAAACGTCACAAAGTCACCGATACTCGGATAACTCCACGGACAGTCAGTCGAATATTGGCACAAGACGGTGTTGTTGGTCCTAACGTTGGTCACAACTTAGCATCAGATTCAAATCTCGTACAAAATCCCAGTTCTCAGCAAAATACCTTTAACCAAACGCCACCTGTTAGTAACACTGTTAGTAACAGTATTATAAGTGTAGCACCGGCCAGTACGACGCCCTCGAAAAACTCATCACCGCGACCAAACCCATACCACCCACCAGTGCCGCCGATGATGTCAGTATCCCTTCCAACATCCGTAGCAATTGCAAACCCTTCGCTGCACGAGTCCCAAGTATTTTCACCATATAGCCCATTCTTTAATCCTCATCATGGGCCGCCTGGAAGCTCACATCTACCTCCTGCCGCTGCACAAATGCATCATATGAAAATATCTTCAAGCCCACCTGGTCTTGGTAGTATGGTAGAAGGCAGAGACTCACCGCCATTACCACATCCACCAACAATGATTCACCCGGCTCTGTTAGTTACGGCACACCATGGAAACTCTCCTGATTATAGTGCGCATCTGCGAGCGGCAATGGATGCTCAAGATCGTAACTCAGACTGCAATTCAGGTGATTTGCAATTTGATGGAATACAACCAACGATATCCTTTTTGAAACAACAAATTATGTAAGTTTTATTATTTGAGTGAGAAGTTACTTTATCGAAATTTATGTAGAGGCTGAAATTTTTCTCATCGATTTTTACTAAAAAATCTTTTATTTCACTTTGATTGATAAAAAAATTAAAACCAAGTTTTTCTGTTTTCTACCTGTACATAATTTTTAATAAAGTAATCACATGATTTCATTTAGCATAAATGAGATGTAAAACTGTCCAATTTATATTTTTGAGACTTATAAAGTTTCTTTTATAACTTTGAAAGAGCAGAAGAAGCATTCCAAATAAATTTTTCATAGAATCAGGGCCGGATCTAGGGTTGTGAGCGCCCGGTACAAAACAAAAAGTGGAGGCCCTTGATAATTTAATTTGACATGAAAAACACATTTACATCGCTTATAGAATATGTACATATATATTTTTTGAAAATATTTATTGCATGAATGACTTTTGTGTGCTTTCTTAGCCGCAAAATAAAATCATTAATATGTAATTCACTTTCTCTCACACTCAATCTCTCTTATTCTTTATTTTTTAAGAAGTTTCAGTTCTACCTCGTGTACGGTGCTGCACGCACATGTTGTTTTGAAAACATGCTTAAAATAATTCTTAGAAAAATTTAATAAAATGATTCAATATACATATGCCTAATGGCCAATTGCACCAAAATCAACTAATACCAATTTTTACTAAAATGCTCTCTGGATCTTATTATCTGTTTTTTAAACTGAAACAAAAATTTTAACCAGTGCAAGTGAGATAGCAATATGAGAGATGTCAAACTTCAGTGAAAGGCCATTCCACACTATCGTACTGAGTACACAATGCCAAAAAAGTATAAGAAAACGATTCATTTGTTAATACTCAGCGGGATGGTGTATTTTCGTTGAAATTCGTTGTTAAAATTTATCTGGAGGAAAATGTTTATTGGTTCGTTTATTGGCTTTCAGAACTTAAATTGTTTGGTGCAACCCATTAATGTCATTTGAAAATTTAACGAAGCAATACAAATTTAAAAGCGCTTCGTGCAACCGGGCATAAGAAGAAGAACTTAGAATTAAGTGAGTAAGAGAGCCGTATGTAGGTTTGAATATATGTATCTAAATTTTAGATTCCATTACGGAATATAAATTGTATCTAAAATGAAAATATCCCTGGATTCGCATAGACTGTTTTTACCTTACAGCCTTCCTTTTTTTTTAACTTTGCGTTAGTGAAAAGGTTTCATTTATCTGCACTCTTTACTTCACTTGAGTAAGCGAAGTTCACACAGTAGAAGACGAATTAAAATAAATCATATTCCAACAATAACGAAAAACACAAAGAAGAAACGGCGATAACTCTGCAATTTTTTCAACCTCAGCAATTTCGTCTACCCCAGTCAACAAATACGTCCTCGCCTACGTGCTTAAAAATCGCAAGAAAATATTGCATTGGTCAGAAGCAATCATACAGTGTGACAAAAAGCTAGAGCGTGTAAGGGGTAATTTTCTTAAAAGTGGAATTGAAAAAGAAAAAAAAATCATTAAAAACAATGGCAACACTTATACAATGTCATTACTTTCGGCAAACAAAATTAATTTACATGGTGATTAATGAGAATCCCCACACTGGCGAGATGAACTTTCGCATCGCGCCAGTGTGGGGACTCTCAATAATCGCCATGTAAAATAATTTTGATTGCCGAAAGTTTCGTTGTCGCGCCGAATGTGTCACGTTGGTTTGGGAGTGCCTTAATAGTTTGAGCACAGTTTTTCGCAACATTGTTTAAAAATTTTTAGTTTAAAAATTAATTTTTCAAAAACTATCCTCTCAAATAATTTGAATGAAAAACAACATGAACGGAGTTCTAAATAGTAAGACTTTATAATGTAATGCTGTTGTTTTCTTATGATTTTTTTTCTATTTCATGTCGATTATTTATAAAATACCTACGCGCTCTAGCTTTCGGTACACCCACACCGTATGCGAATCACCCTGTATACTTAATTGCTTATCAATATTTCACGCATAGAAAATTGTATAGCCTTAAAACTTTTTAAACCACGGTTTGTGGAGACCCTCAACATGTAAGGACCCCAGGGCTTCCACTTCTACCCCGCTTGCTCTGCCGTTAACCTGGCCCTGCCTAAGTAATCACTCATATTCCACAAATCGTATTTTGCCTCGTAATCGTAGTAGAACTCGAACTTGCTTCGTATCAAAATCGTTATTCTTCAAGTCGTATACGTTGCGTCCGAGAAGCTTTAAAAAATAACGTACATTATGTATATTGTTGCTTGTTAATAATTTTCAAAATCAGTAAAAATTTTAATTTAAAAAGTCATTTCATTTGTGTTGTTTTTCTAATCATATTGTTTTATTTCTAATAAAATTCGGTGGCATGAAATAAAAATAAATGCAATAAATTTGAATTTGACTGTCTTAAACTATTTTGTTTAATTTTTTTATTTCTCAAGACAGCATTAAAGCTCAGATCCAAAAAATTTTAAATATCCAAAGGCAAAAAAGTGTTAGTGGTATTCGTGGCCCGGAGCAATATGGTCTAATAATATTGCCAAAGTGTAAAATAGTAACAGTTTTATATTAACTCCAACAACAAAGTGTTCACGGTTCAACAATTGCAAAATATAATTTTTTTTAAAAGATCGACTGCTTGTTTTCTATTCCGTTGTAGCACTCCAGAAAATACACACACGCGAACAGCTGAAAGTAAGAATGACATTTGGCTTTCTTTCAGATACACGGGCAGTAATTTTTCTGTTGCAAGGGATTTAGGTACAGTAAAAGTGCATAAGTGTTGCAAGATTGTCTTTATCTTTTGAACTCGTGAGTTTGATAGCACACTAAATGTCAGCTGTTATTATTGCTGCAGCTGCAGTTTTACTACAAAATAGAAAAAGACCGTCCATACTTTTAGGCCAGAGCTACAGACACAGTTGTAATTGTCACTCACTTTCTTTATTTTAGACTTGGCTTTAACCATTCCACATTTTTTTTTTCAAAGATATGTAAGTGCAAAATAGTCCAAAGAATTTTATTACACTTTTGAGAATGCAAAAGTATAAATCTCATTTAAAACAATTCATACAAGGAATACCTACATATACATACAACACAGATACGATTTAAATTCAAATAAATATGTACTTGACTCGGAATAATGAAAAATAGCTTCGTTCGTGTACTTTCTGCACTAAAATTCACAGTCTATCAAATATTGAGGAGTGGGGATGAAATTCTCTCAGAGAGAAGTAAAACTGCGAAATAGTACACGAACGCTTTGAACAAATAATTTTTACCGGTTTTTTAACGTCAAATATTTGAAAACAAAAAAAATAAATATCGTAATCATTGCTTTGAAAAGATTTTCAAAATAAAATAAAAAAGTAAGAAAAAGTTTATTTACTACATTAAATTAAATAAAACAGAGGAGTATAAGAAAAGAGATGTTCAGGCAAATATCAAAGTGACTTTTGACTGAACTCATATTTCTGCCCGAAGAATTTCTTTGGGCTGAAATTAGCAGAAAGGGGAAATAATTTACTCTCTCGAGAGCGCTCTCTTCTGCAAAAAACTACACATTTTTTGCGTAAACGAACACAATTTGCGTTAAATTTGTAGAAATTCGTAAAAATTCGTAGATTTGGGGAGTACGCGAACGAACCTAATATGAACAGTACGTGTCATAAATACGAGTTGAAGAATATGGGTGAATACCTATGTATATCATTTTTATTAATTTCATTCTCACACTGACGGAATAATACGGAGTTCTCTGCTCTGAAAACTCAAAAATATTAAGTGGCTTATTAAATATACTAATACGTTTATAAAAAAAAATGACAAAAAAAAAATTATAACATTAACTTTACCATAAACAGCAAATCAGACTCCTTAACACCACTGCACTCGTCAACATTAACACCAATGCACCTGCGAAAGGCGAAGCTGATGTTCTTTTGGGTGCGTTATCCTAGCTCAGCTGTTCTTAAAATGTACTTCCCAGACATAAAGTTTAATAAAAATAATACAGCACAATTGGTCAAATGGTTTTCGAATTTTCGGTAAGTGAATGTTAATATTCCTTGTTTTATTTTTTTTTAGTGAAACTTAAAAATAAATTTAAGTTAATTTAAAATGTAACAAAAAAACGAAACGTTAACATTATTGTGCAGTTAAGTAGGTGGGTGGTAGATTAAAAGTAAAAATATGAATTGAAATGCTGACACATACCTATATTTGATTAAGAAGAAAAGATGAATTTTTTGTACATCGATAATACATATATTAAATGAGATAAACGACGGAATGTGTCCTTATACGCATGTGTATTTTTTAATTTTATTAATTTTAATGTTACGTAGTTTTTTGATATAGGTATGTATCTACCTATATAGAATTTTAGTTATCTAATCTTAATTTAATTTTTTTTATAACTCCTCTAGATATCCATTATTTTAAGCTGATTTTGATAGCATATATACTAAAAAAAATAACTGTGAATAGTTGGAAATAAAGTGTCGTTTACAATTTTTTATTTTGCAACAATTTCGAGTGAAGACAATTTTTAAAATATTTTTTTGAAAGGTCGTTTTTGACTTAATTTTTATTTATAAAACCATAGAGTAAACGGAAAATAATGAAAATATTATGTACATATGTATATTTTTATGTCTGAATTAATTAATTATCTTGTACCTACCTATTTACTTGCTTACAATAAATGGCAAAATAGTTTCATAATACAGTAGACGCTGGATATAGTGAATCTCGGTAGAGTGAACTATCCAATATAGTGAACACAATATCTATCGAGATTTTTTTTTATTTACATTTTTTTTTAGTAGGTACTCAACAAGAATACTCCCGCTGCAATATGTTTATAATGTTTAATATGAATGTTTGACCTAGTTAAAACTTGACACCGGACAAAATGTTTATTTGTATCAAATTTTACTCTGCAAAATCTTTACAGCTTCTTATTCGAAAAAATAAACAATCTCGATATAGTGAACAAGCCTGGTTTTACTTCACTATATCGAGCGTCTACTGTATTATGTAACTATACATGCTACACAACACACAGACACAGGCTTCACAATACTAAGAAAACAATAAGTTAAAAATAATTATAGCCAAAAAACCACAAACATTAAAAAAAAAAGGAAAGCGCGTAGTTGTTGATCCCCAACCGGAGAACTTGAGTGGATAACATGTAATTGTTTTGTGTAAAACATTAAAAGAGTTGAAACATAATAAGACCCTTAAATTCCAATAACTTTTGCTCTAAGCATTTATATCTTAAAAATTAGTGGCCTGGCCATATGAAAAACAACAAATTTTGATCACAAGCTAAGTTATTTATAGATACCACCAAATCGCAATCATGGTACCTATTTTTGTGACGGCACAATCATCTCTTAATACTTACCTACCATTTTCTTTTTTAATGAAGACTATAATTTAGAACTCAGTAACTCTAAACTAAAACGGAACCAAAAACTGATCTATAGCCCAGTCGAGTCAAGCCTACCAGTGCTTATAAAGTTAGTTATATTTAGTTTGAAGTCTTGGAGATGTTTATTTTTGTACCTTAAGCATTTTCCAAAAAGTACCCTAAATTTGGACCGGGGCTAAAATTTTCAGTTTTTCGCTAATTTCTCAAAAACTATCAGTGTTCTTAAAAAAATGTGAAGGCAAAAGTTGTAGCTTATGTAATTTTACATTAAAAATGTTGTGACATTTTTTTCATACAATCAATAGGTTTTGAGAAAAACGTGCACAAACTTTATAGTATACTGGATTTATTGAAAAAGAATTATTGAAGTTGCATGTTTTAACGGGCAAATATTTTTTTATGGTATGTGTTTGGGAACATCTCCACATTATAAAAAAAAAAATTGTCGGGGTAATTGGGGCTAGGAAAAAGCAGCCATATTGAAACAGCTCGCCATTTTCTCGTCGCATTGTGAAGGCTGTTTCACAATGCGACGAGAGAAGGTTAAAATGTTTTCTTTTCATTACGTATTCACATCCACAAGTCCACAAAACTAAAATAGTTTGTGGATTTTGGTTTGGGAGTTTTGGATTTGAGACTAGGGTACCCAACCCATAAAAAATTTTGCAGATCACTTTGAATATAGTTGGTTAAAAAACCGAAACAAACAAAAAACCAACCTATGGGTAAAGTGTGCGCAGGGTTTTGTTTTTAATTTTTAAACATTTTAACGAACCATGAATAAATATTATTTCACATTAACAAACAAAATTAACAAAATGAAAATTGTATTTAAAAGAAACCACGCTTCATAATAAAATGGGATTTAAACTCGTCAACTATTCTAGTATTAATAAGAATGTATCTAAGTATTAAATATTTCATGCAATATCCATGCGCCCACTTGCCCCAAAAATGGTTGCGCACATCTTACCCTAAACTGTACTTTTGTCTATTTTTGATATTTAAAAAAACTCAATTAAAATTTTAATATACCTAAAAACCCGCATTGAATACTATTTAAATATAGGTAAGGTATAGCGTATAGGTATCACAACTGTACTGTTTGAGAATTACAAAACATTTTAGAAAAAGTAATGTTTATTTTTAACTTTCTCGTAGTGGCACATCAAATAATAAATATGCTTAATCACAACAAATATCGATAGGGTTGAAAACTGAAAACCTTATTAATTGAGCATATTCACAAATCTGAATTTCATCCCATATTTGATAGAAACGATGTGCGCACGCATACTTACCCACTGCGCATACTTAGCCCGGTCTCAATCTGAGTCACTACACTTAGAACTGGGGTTTAACGAGCTGTGCGCCCTAGTGATGCCAATTTACTTTATACGTTGTAGATCTAAATCATTTTTTCATCATCGTCCATCTGCTACTGCTACGTATCAAATTATGTCTACTTCAAACAAAATCTAGGTACATAAAAGTAACGACGTCTACCTAATTTAACCTAAATTGGTGCGCCGAAATTAATTTTGTAGCATTATGAATAATTTTTAATTTGAAATTCCTGCGTTCCCATTAATTTATTTGCGGGCAAAATGTAAAAAAAAATATTATAAGTTTTTTTTTGTATGAATTTATTGCTTATTTTGTAACTCGAACGAGCTGTGCGTAATAGGTACATATTTACTGAAGCCTCCCCTTCATTAGTTTGATATATATATATATATATATATATATATATATTTATATAGTGAATAGTTTTTAAAAAGTTAATTTCCAAACTCGAAATTTTGAAAAAAAAAAAAAATGAAAAAAAAAGTTTCAAACTAATTTTTTGCAAAATTTTATGCAATTAAGTATAATTTTTGTTTTCAAAATGCAATGCTCTTATAAGCTTTCAGTTAAAAACAGAAAACCGGATGCTAAAATGTCTTTTAGGTTTTGAGAAAATTGAAAATGACGAAATCTACTTTACGACTTAATTTGTAGAAATAGGATCTTTTGAACAACAAAATAACGGATGGAAGTCGAATTTAAGGAAAACTTACTTTTAATATTTTCAATTTTCTCAAAAACTAGACCACATTTTGACATCTGGTTTTCAGTGTTTGACTAAAAATTGATGGGAGTATTGAATATTTAAAATAAAAATACTACTAAATAACGTAAAATTTTAAACAAAATTAGTTTGAACACAATTTTTAAAATTTTTTTTTTCAAAAATTTAATTTTGAAAATTAATTTTTAAAAAACTGTTCACTAAAATAACCTAATTTATAAAGAAAATAGAAGCACGACGTGTTATACTTTTTTGTTAAGCCAGATATCTTAACAAAAAAGTATAACACGTCGTTTTAACCGTTACCGTTGTTTTTTAATAATTTTTTTTTCTGTATTAAGTCATTTTTTTTAGAAAATTGCTGCTCCTTTTATTTTCAATTTTTTTTTAAAACTAAAAGACAATTTAGCATCTGGTTTTCTGTTTTTGACTAAAAGATAATAAGAAAACAAAAATTATATTTAATTACATAAAATTTTGAAAAAAATTAGTTTGAAACGTTTTTTTTTTTCAAAATTTTGAGTTTTGAAAAATTATTTTTCAAAAACTATTCATTAACAGAACTTAATTTAAAATGAAAATCAAAGAAGAGATTTCTGGCTTTCTAAAAAGGTATAGCATGGCATTTTAAATTGTACCGTTGTTTTTAAATATTTTTTTTTCTGTTTTAAGTCAATTTTTTTAGAACATTGACCCCCCCCCCCCTCCCATACGATTTTTTTCTTGTCTTAACCCAACCTACTCGCTCCAGCAGTTTGGTGCATCTCATACCGATCAACATACATATATGTATTTATATAACCGATTTGCCCGTGTCAGCCGCTTCGCAGACTTAATAATAGAATGTAACATAAATTTTTTTGTATATTAAAAAATAAATTATTTATGTACCTATGTATGTACATACCTACCTACTTTTATTTTATTTTAAAAATTATTATTATCAAAAAAAAAAACATATTAGGTAGGTATAATAATAAATATTAATAATAATAAAAATAATAATAATAGATCTGTATGTATGTTTATGTAACTCTAATTATTATTTATTGAATTATGTAGGTATTTGTTTATTTATTTATGTTTTATAAGTCGTCATACCCAACTTCAATGAGCCCATGACAGTTGCTCGGCTGACGAATTCTACATATAGTTTTATATTTTGCCTTCAAGTAAATAGTTTAGCTATGATAATCCAATTATTAAAACCATGTGAATTTTTGTCCCCCCTAGCTCACGACTTGCATTGTATTACATTTTAAATTCATTTAAAACTCTAATCTTGTAAATTTGGCCATTAGAATTGAAGTTATAAATTAAGCGGAATTGTCTGTAAAAAGAAACTCCCCTCAGCTACCCCGCTTGGGTACGCCTTTTGCTGTGTAATAATTTTACAAAATAAATAGGGAATTAATTAAGATAATTGGTGAAAGTTACCCCTTACCCCTCCTTGCGCACGCCTTTGTGTTGCATTACATTTAATCTTCATTCAAGAAGTTTTACCTTAAAAATCCAACAATTAGAACTCAAGTTGTAAATTAAGCCGATTTGCATGTAATTAGCACCCCTCTATCACCTCTGCGTACGCCCCTGATTGTGAATTACTTAGCAAAAAAAAGTTAGAAAAATTATTTTTATGAAAGCTGCAAATGCCCCTTTACCCCTCCTTGCACATGCACTTGCATTGCATTATATTTAATCTTCATTTTAAAAGACTTACCTTGATAATCCATCAATTAGAACTCAAGTTGTAAATTTATCCGATTCGCATGTAATAAGCACCCCGCCATCACCTTTGCGCACGCTCTTGATTGCGAGTTAATCAGCAAAAAAAAAAAAAGAAAATAATTTTTAATTAGTGGTGCAAACGCCTTCTTACCCCTCCTTGTGCACGCTCTTGTATTGCATTAAATTTAATCTTCATTTAAGAAGTCGTACTTTAAAAATCCAACAATTAGAACTCAAGTTGTAAATTTAGCCGATTTGCAGTAATAAGCACCCCTTGCGTACTTAGCAAAAAAAAAAATTGAAAAAATAATTTTGATAAGGGGTGCAAATGCTCGGTTACACCTTTTCGCGCACGCCCTTGTGCTGCATCACATTTAATCTTCATTCAAAAACTCTAACCTTGAAAATCCGACCATTAGAACTCAAGTTATAAATTAAAGGTGGTTTGCATGTGTGTAATAACCGCCCCATCACCCTTGCGTACGCCCTTGACTGTTTAATACTCAACGAAAAAGTTGGAAAAATAATTATTTTGATAAGGGGTGCAAATGCTCTCTTACCCCTCCTTACGCACGTTCTTGTGTTGCATTACATTTAGTCTTCATTTAAAAACTCTCATTCTAAAAATCCGAACATTTGAACTTAAAAAGTTATAAATTTAATTGATTTGCATAAGCACCTTTGCGTACGCCTTTGATTGTGTAGTGTACTCAATCAAAAAAAAAAATTAGAAAAATAATTTTTATTAGGAGTGCAAATGTCCCCATACCCCTCCTTGCGGACGCCCTTTAGTTGCATTACATTCCATTCACCATCACAAACCACCCACCATCCAACCAACCACTTTCAGTACAAACATTTTTTCTGCTACAAAACATATACCTACCTACTCATATACCTACTCCGCTCATGTTCTTCTTGCTTGAGAAAACCCTACCGACTCGACTGCTTACGTTTTTTTATATGAACTTTTACTATACCTATACGCTATACCTATACACAAATATATCAACGCACTTGCACATGGTTTGAATAATGTTTTTTTTTGTACTCTCTCATTCTCCCTCGAAAAAGTTAGGTACTCAAAATTTTCAATGTAGATTTTAGTATGAACATTTTTGGAATTTCGAAAAAAAAAATTATATCTGGTACTGAACGGACATTTCACCTTTCTAAATATGTAATCAAAAATAAAATCCGACAATTAGAACGAAAGTTAGAAGCTAAAGTATAGTTCTAAATCGGCACTTTTTCACATTTCACACAAAACGACGTCTTGCCCACTGATGGCGTTTAAAAATATTCAAAAATTCGTATCTAAGCTGGTGGTCCATGTAGAAAAATAATTTATGTACAAAAACAAATGCTGATTAGCCAAAAAAGTAAATAAATTATAATCTTGAAAGTCATATGAAAAATCAGTGTTAAATTCTCAAATAAGTTGAAAACGTGCCTTTTTTAAGTTTTACGGGGGAAACTTCTTAGATTGCTTTTAGTATCATCATTTCAGTTGTATTCTGAGTCCTTCACAGTCCCCAACCTCCCCGTGGCCGTTCCTATCCCATCCTAGGACCAGCGTTAACGTTGAAACATCTATATTATTGTACTATCTTAGCATAATCTTAGGTTTAGTATTGACGCAAATCGTAGCCCAAGTACTGGAGTTATACCCATAATGTACATTTCGTACTGTATTAACAAAGATAAATCGTGTGTTCGTACCTTGTTCTTGTGAGTTAGGCACAATACATATTTTTCCGTGGACAACGAACAATCATACCCATTTTTCAAGATTTTCGTGTAATTTTTTGATAGAAACTTTTTAATCTATTGTGAGGCTTGTGTAGGATGTAGAATATTGATTGAGATGTCAATTTAAACTTTAGCTTTCTAAGGTACTGGTAAAAGAAATATGAAATTTATAGATGCATTCAGTAAAAAGTTGTGATGGCATGCAAAAAAGCATTAATTTTGTAAATATCTCCAGTTCTGGTTTTTGAAAAAATTTAAAATTTTTAAAATATTTATAAATTGACAATTTCTATTAGCTGTATATTTCAGATTTTTAGAACTACCCAGAAAAATATAAAAAATCAAAAACCACAAAATAATGGGTAAAAAAAATATGTCGGCTTCAAAAATCAAAAGTAGGTGAAAAAAAATTCCCATCGAAAATTCCTGAAACACGGATAATTTTTTTTCATTATCTTTTTAATGGTGTAAGACTTGTTTCCTCTAATACCCCCGATTTATAGCGAATTATTTGTCAAACGCGTCATATTCCAAATTATTTATAACTCGGTTTTTTAAATTTAAAAGTTTCTTGTATTTCAAAGACCTATCAATTAAAATTAGAATGAACGTTCTACCCCCTTCCGTTTAGAAAGTAGTTTTTCGACCTTTAATCAAAAAAACACTATTTACCTTACTTAGTGCGTATAAGGTGTGCAATGATGAATGAGTCAGGTGGATGAATGAGTGAGTGACCGACTCTAACTGCACAGTACCATCCTACACATATTGAAGGTAATATATACGTCCATATATTGCGCATATTTGAGAATTGCAGTGACCTGCCTGGCAGAATTTGCAAAAACAAAACACAAGTGTTTCTGAATCAAAGTGACCCTCGTCCACAATTTACCAAGCCAAAATACAAGTAAATTGACTCTTCGAATGTTTCAAATGAGACATGCGCAGAACTGAACAAAAAAGAAAACTCGGAAGATATTACCTTCAATATCTATGTGTCAACTGTGCGAAAATAGTATCATCCAGCGCTATATGGAGAAGCTGCAGTAAGAAAAGTAGGGTGCCGTGAACTAAGTCCCCAGGAACTTAGTCCACCGAAGGTGTTAGTTCCCACTAGCCGGGAACAAAAACCACTTTTTGAAAGTGGGGTTTATTCCCATATAAAAATTAAAAAAAAAAAATGGGTGGCATGACCCCCATACATACCTCACTATAATAAGTTCTCTATTCGTATTTTCAAATGTGTATAAAATTCCCATTAGAAAGTGGACTTCGTTCTCACCTTGCTTGGGAATAAAAACCACTTTCAAAAAGTGGTTTCTCTTTCCGCCTAGTGGGAACTAACACTTTCGGTGGACTTAGTTCCTGGGGACTTAGTTCACGGCACCGAAAAGTAGCTCCAGCTGAAGTTGACTCAAGTTAAACTTTCCTACTCGCTATAACACTTTTCTCTTTCTACGGGCTGCTAGCTAGCCACTGGCGCTCTACACCAAAGTTTTAGGTAATTGCTCTTTGCAACATGAATAAGGGATTTTAATAATCAAAAAAAACTCCCAGATTGTTTTATTAGACATCATGACACTATTGTACCTATTAGCCCACGTACTTACATTTTGGTTATACTTTAGCTCTCCAAATTTGTTGTCACCTCTCTGAGACTATCAAAGTTTTTTTCTCTAACACATTACAAAATTTCAAAATATCGATAGTTGAAAGTTCGGAAATTTTGAGTTTTTGACAACATTTTTGAAAACAACTTACTTTAAATCCAGATGTACATTTAAATCCAGATGTACATTTAAAACCGGATTTAAATGACTGAATAATATGGCTGTTAAAGAACATAGTATGTGGATAGGTATATAAAAAATATAACAAATCATCATAACAAGTTTTCCCCTATTGCACAAACATTGTATCCATTTGAAGTAACTTCAGATAAATTATTAATTTAGTTTGAATAGTTAAAGAGAACAAACCCTTATTTAGTTGATTCTCTAGTTCATAAACGTGACGCTCTACTGTATGCTCAAACTGACGTGTATAAGACAAAAATCATGGCGATTCATTGCTTGTTGGGCCCGGAGTGCACTTTGAAATGATTATATACATAAAGACATGCAATGAATTCTTTTTTTCCATTGATGTGTGTATTTTATGCAATTCATGTGGTAGTATGTACCTACGTATTTTTATTATTTTGGATATCTTTGTAAAAATAGATGTCTTAAGTTTTATTGAAACCTACAACCAGGTGGCCAAAATACCTACCAACCAAATTAATTTCAAGGTGTCATAGGTACAACACATACCTATGCATGATAAGTACATATCTCACAATAAAACCACCCTTAAGAAAAAAGTAAAAAAAAAAAACACTACTGGCAGATGTTTATTTGTAACGTTGGTAATGAATAGTTTAAATACAAACAAAAACTCGAAGTAAAATGAAAAAGAAAAAAAAAACAATAATAAAGGCATTAATAGATCCTCTGTGTAAGAAAATATTCACTCTGCGCGGTAAAAATTATACTCCAGGTAGGTACACATAGGTATGTATACTACCTACCCTCAACAAAATTTCATTAAATCTCCTTCCAGCTCTATTGTTCAGTAGTTTTTGTTTTCTTAAGGATTATTTTAAGAAATGAGGGTTTTTCTGACTATGGTAAGCTTGGTTCGAACCCCTATATTTCTTTCTATGTACTGATTTGAATTCCTTTGTACAGATGTCAAAAATTGTTATTTGTATAGCTTCTCTGGTTTTATCTGAAATTGACTTTTTGAATTGGACAGGAATTTATTTTAAAGTAAATAAAAAAGTATCACACGATCTTGTTGATGATTCGTTTAATGGATTTTCGGGGCGAATCAGGTTCATTTTTTTGCTTCCTAACATCTGTTTTGAATATAGCGGGAAGGTGGCATTTCCAATCAAATGTAACAAAATTTTGGCCAAACCTTGAATTTTCTACAGGACAATGTTTTTTTTGTTGTGTGTGTTTGACCAATTCTTTAAAATTTTTTATTTGACTATATTTTGAGTAGGCTCTTTTGGTCTATTTGAATTTGGAATGCAAATAAAAAACTTTATTCCATTCTTTACCCAACGTTTCGTAAGAATTCCTTACTTCATCAGGGGTTTTTTTTTTATTTATTCAATCTATTATATAATTAATAAGAATTAGCTTCTTTCAAAATAATAATTTAAAAAGTTCTTACAATTGTATTAACTCATACCACACTTGTCACCTAACTCCAGTATTGCATCGTCCCGACAGCACTGACACAAATTGAAAATAAATAACAAATATGGTTTTTTTTTGTGGATCTGTAGAAGGGATCAGTGTGAGTGTAAAAGCGGCAGGATATCTCTAAGAAAAAAAAGATTCTCTTCTTAAGCTTAGCAGACCTCAACTGTCCCTCTTGGTTGGAGTCCTAACGGGTCACAACTAAATGGAACCCCACATGAGCAGAATGGATATCATCTTCATCGCCCTTTCAAACCTAACCTATAGAATAGTTATGGCAAAAATGTTAAGTTGTTTTTGAAAGAGGTAGGTAATAAAAAATTAATATTATTATTACTATTGTTATTATTGTTGCCGTCGTGGTAGTCGGTGGTTTTATCAGTGAAAGAATTAGTTTATTTACGATTTCAATCACAGTTGGAAAAAGGTTTACTATAATTTTTAATTTTACCAGTACGGAAGTACCGATTTTCTGTTGTTTTCAATACTATTTAAAATTTCGTTTTAAAGCAGACTTAAATTCATTCCTTAAGTCAATTATTGGTAAAAGGCCAATAACTTTCAACAAAGCTAGAGATCCATTAATTATTATTCTTAACAATAAATCCTCAAACTCAAAAATGAAAAAATTATAGTATTCGATTTTATTATGTATAGTATATGTACCTATAGGGGGGTTCACATTCAAAGACATGTTGATCAACATGTGTCGAGTCGGCAGATTTTTGTAATGTGAATGTGAACACGAACAGCAGTCTAACGACCGTCGATCGACTTGTTATGTAGTTTAAATTTTTTAATATTTTGCTCGGTCGGTCGACCGTGTCGTAGTGAATGTGAACACTAGCCGAACGACCGATGATTTTAATTTTCCAGCTTTTTTCTATTTTGTATGTAAGATTTAAATTGTTCGCGTTGAAATCGAAGTACAACAACAAATATAAACGAAAATAGTGCGGTAAATATTGGTGCAAAAAATTAAATACGCGTAATGTTTGCTCATTGATTTTTTTTTCAAATGAAGTCATGGAAACGGTCGTAGAAAGTGAACGCTAGCAAAACGACTCGGGTCGGTCGACATGTCGTTGAATGTGAGCCCCCCTTATTTTCAATTTTCTAGAACTTATAATATAATTTATAGCTTGCGCTATAGCGATTCTTTTAGCTACATCTACTTCTCATTGTGTTCAAGGGGTTAATATTACTCAAAATCGATATACAAGTTTTAATCTCAGTTAAAAAATAATTTTTTTTTTTCGGTTGAATAGAAAAGTAAGATGGGGTTGTAAAAGACAATTATTAACAAAATCTATTTTTTGTCTAATGGAAAGTGACGTATCTACCTATTCATTTTAGAACCTAGAGTGGTGTCTAAACAGCTAATTTAGTTTTAATGCAAAAAATGGGACACAAATTATAAATAAGTTATAAAGATTAGGCTTGCATGTAGTTGGCCTCCCGACTTTCAAGCTGGGCAAAACTGTACACGTTTGTACAACTTTTAGAATAATTTGTACACGCACCGTTTTTTTTTTTTACAGGCAATTTAAATAAACGGACGGAAGTTTGCCCCAAAAAAATTTTAATGTTTTGAAAAATTTTGAAATGCAATTCGATAGATAATCGTTTGTACACATTTGTACAAAAAATATTTTCTTTTGTACACGTCCCAAATTTTTTTTACAAAAAAATTTTTTTTAAAAAATGTGTCTCGAAATTTTGAAAAGTATGCAATCATTTGTACATTTTTTATGATGATTTTTCATGGTATTAATTTTTTGAATTTAATTTTTTTTCTATTTTTAATTAATTATTCAAAATTTTGGGACATGTAGTTGGCCCCATTTCAATTTTTTTTACAATTCGAAAAATCTGAAAATGCAATTCGATGGATAATCGTTTGTACACGTTTGTACAAAAAATATTTTCGTTTGTACACTTTCCAATTGGATTTTACACACAAATTTTTTTTAAAAAACTTCTGTATAAATTTCGAAAAATATGCAATCGTTTGTACATTTTTTAGGATAATTTTGCATGATATTAATATTATAAATCTGATAAAGTTTCTATTTTTAATTAATTATTCATAATTTTGGTGCATGTAGTTACTCTAAATTCAATAAAATGCTTGGGTAGGTAGGTATGTAGGTACGTAAACTAATATCTATGTGTACCTATAAACTTTTTGTTTTCAAACTTTCTTTGAAATATGTATCTACCTTCCTACCAAATAATTATATAACTCTAGTTTTTGGTACCTACTTAAGATACCTACAAAAATGACGAATAAATATATCCATTTTACTGGAGCTTACATACCTAGCTCTTCTTTTGGTACCTACCTACCTATATTTTGTTCATAAACTACCTATTAAGTTAAGTGAAACAACGGAAACTGGCATTAAATACATAACTATACTAATTTTTATGTGTTTATATTTCTGCATACATACCTACTAAAAAGTAGGTAGTTAATATTCCCTCGCATTAGTTTCTGCATCAGCAAAAAAAAGAACTCAACAAAAATAAAATAATGCAGTTCACATTTTTGATAACTTTTTTCCTTAATTAAAAAAGCCCAACATTTTTGAATAACAAACTTATTTATTTTCTTAAAAGTTTTACAGAAAAATCAAAGAAAAAACATTATCGGTTTCACGATGCGCTGCAACAAGCCTAGTAAAATACCCAAATATTGAACGCACTTTTGCTATTTCGTTGTAACATTGCAGACTAACACTATCAAAAAATAGTTACACGGGCCCTAGTTTTATAATCTTGTATTTTTCTGTTGCAATGGGGTACGTACCCATAGTAAAATTGTTGCAATACTGTCTTAAATACAATGTGACTACTTTACCTATAGGATAGCTACATACCTACCTAACTACATTATAAACATTGGTTAATACCTACCTCTTAATACCCTTGATCAAATAACACTGGTCGACAAAATAAAATTATTGTTTTGTTACAGCAATCAAACTGCACTTTTCAATAGGTTTTAGGTGTGCTGAATCCGAACATAAAATCAGAAGTATTCTATCACGTGATGTTTTTGAGATATTCTCGTTTTAAAATAAAAAACATCGGTTTTTTGCTGTTTCCCAGGTTACGTTAAACCGTGAGGTAATTTGTTTCAACATAATTTGTAACGGTTTCTGAAAGCACTAGTGTTATTTTTTTTAAATTCCATTTAAATCTCATCGATATCTCTTCCCTTCCCCCGAAATCCTGATTTAGTTGTAAGCTTTCATCCGATAAAATTTGAAAAGTCGATATAGGAAGATCACGCCATAGAACGACGTACCCTCATCAAGGTACCAGATAATAAGTACACAGTTTTGTAGGTAGTGTCTAACCAAACATTTTGCGCAAGAGTTGTCTAGCGTAAGGTGGTTAAGTCAGAGGGTTGCCACGCTTTAAAGGTAATTTTTCGGTTTTTTGCAATTATCTGACACAGCTCAGAGGGTGTCTCACAGGCATAAGCAATATACCATATAAAAGAATTTATAGACATCCTAGTAGGTTTCCTTTTAATGAATTCGAGACTTTTTTAAATAAACACAGTGCCTGCTATGAAAACATTATCTTGTGTAGAGATTTAAACATAGATATGTCTTTAACTAATAGCTCCTCATCGAATTTACAAAATATTTTCGATTCTCATGGTATGAGTATTATTAGCTACTCTTACAAACACGTATTACCAGTCATAGCGCAACCTGTCTTGATTTATTCGTAGTATCAAATTCAACAAAAGTCTCATTTTTTAACCAACTAAATGGCGTTGCTGATCATGATTTAATTTTTTTAATATATGTTGAAGTTAATTCCGTAGACTACAATACCTCATATTTTTATCGCGACTTTAAGAACATAAATGTTGATGACGTTCTTAGTGAATTGTCCAGCATAGATATGACTCCATTGAGATATTCTGCATCAGTTGATTTCAAAGTTGATTTTCTAAATAGCATAATCAATTATTTGTACGATAAATATAGATATAGATAGATAGATACATATATTTTTATTTTCGGTATTTAAATTTACATTTGGTAAGCTACCGCACAGTTTACATACAGAGATTTGATATACTATATATAATATCTTTCTACTGAACAAGCATATTATTATTTATATTGAAATTTTCTAAGCTATATATAATTATTAATTCAATTCAAAAATGAAAAAAGGCAGGTACATATTGACTAGATAAAATATAAAACTACAAAACTTTTTGTTATGAAGAAGGTTAGTAGAATTTGTATTAGTATATAATAATTGATAAGTGTGATGAATTAGTAGAGGGTTAGTAAAAATAAGTTAATTAACAGATAAATAAATAAATAAATTAATTAATTAATGAATACATAAATAAATAAATAAATAAATAAATAAATAAATAAATAAATAAATAAATAAATAAATAAATGAATAAACAAATAAATAAATAAATAAATTAATTAATTAATTAATAAATAAATAAATAAATAAATAAATAAATAAATAAATAAATAAATAAATAAATAAATAAATAAATAAATAAATAAATAAATAAATAAACAAATAAATAAATAAATAAATAAATAATTAAATTAATTAATTAATAAATAAATAAACAAACACACAAGTAAATAAATAAATAAATAATTAAATTAATAAACAATTTGATTACAAAAATAAATAAATAAATGAATTAATGAATACAAATTTTTTTTTTTTTAATAATAAATAAATTACTTTTTGTATATACATAAATGAGTAAGTTAATAAATTAACAATTATAGATTAACAAAAATTTACAATTTATAAAACAAATATAGAAAGAGAATAATAATTACATCAGAAGCATGGTTATAAAATAAGCTGGTTAATTAACGGATTGTCAGAGGTTTCACAATTTTGTAGGAAAGTGTTAGTAAGTTTATTTATTTTTACAGAAATCATTTCAACATCAGCTCTTTCGTGTAAATCTGAGGTAGAATGGTATCGAGGAAGATTAAGCATCATTTTAAGTAGCTTGTTTTGTGATACTTGCAACTTTTTGAGATGACATTTTGCACAATTTCCCCACACTTGGCATCCATACAAAAGGATAGCTTGAAAGATAACCTTATGAATTATCATTTTATTTGCATTGCTCAGACATGATTTTCTATTGATGAATGGGTAGAGCATGTTGATTGCTATGCTTACTTTTTTTAAGGTTTTGGTAATGTGTTCTTTAAACGTGAGTTTTTGATCTAAATAAACCCCTAGATACTTCACACAAACATCCCATTTCACATCAATGCCATTGATATTGAACTGGTTGGTGGGAAGAAAATAAGGCTTTCTTTTTCTACTGAAAAAGATAGCTTGTAATTTATCACCATTCAGCTTAATTTTCCATTTGTGATAAAATTGAGTCATCAGTTCAACTGCATGACGTAAATTTTGTCTCAATGTTGAGACAAATTCATCATGCGATGAAAGGATGCCTGTATCATCAGCGAATATAGCAATTTGACATTCTGGTAACCTGGGAATATCAGATGTATATATGTTGTACAAAAAACGACCCAGCACTAATCCTTGAGGCACACCTTGGTTTACTTGATAACAGTTTGAAGGACTATTATTGACAAAAACACGATAAATATGTTCCGCTTAAAAGAAGAATATGGAATAATAGTTGTCCTTGGATGAACACATATACATATACTAAAAATCTGTTGAGCGAACGCAACTTTTTATATAATATTTTTAAGCGTACAAGACTTGTCCGTGATTGGGATGCATACAAAGCTTGTAGAAATCTGACAGTGAAAGCAATCAGAGATGCAAAAAAGGTTTTTTATTTTAATCTGTTAGATGTCTCTAAAAATTCGACTAAAATAATATGGAATAGCTTAAAAAACATAGGTGCTACTAATGGATCGAAACTTCTGAGTAGTGTTGATGTTACTTTTGCAAACATATTAATTAACTTTTTTGCCTCTTCAAGTACGAGTGCACCAATAATTGCTCAAAGCAATCGAAGTTACAGTGGATCTTTTAATTTCAATTGTGTCTCAGTTGAAGAATGTATATTTGCATTATTTTCAATAAAATTGAATGCTTTGGCATTTGATGAAGTTTCGCCTAAGTTCATACGCTTGCTCCTACCAGTTATTATACCTAATGCAACATTTATAATGACTGTTTAATGAGATCCTTTTTTTCCAAGCGCTTGGACACTTGGCAAGGTTATCCCCCTTCCGAAAAAAGGTTTGTCAACAGGATCTGTCAAATTATCGCCCCGTTAGTATTTTATCATTGTTTTCGAAAGGATTGGAAAACTTAATGATGAATCAAATAATTTATTCCCTGGAGTCTTTTAACTTGTTATCTCCTCTGCAATCTGGTTTCCGGAAAAAACATAGTTGTGTTCCTACACTTTTGAAAGTTACAGATGACATAAGAGCGGCTATTGATCAAGATAAGGTTACCATCTTAAGTTTACTTGGCTTTTCTAACTCCTTTGGCTCAGTAGGCCACAATATTATGATCGATAAATTAAGGCAAAGATATGATTTTTCCTCATGTTCCATTGGTATGATACAAAGTTTTTCAAGCAATCGCCAAACAAGCTTTTTCTATTGGTTCCATTGTATCTAATCAAGCTCAATTGAAACGTGGAATTCCGCAAGGCTCCTTATTAGGACCAATTTTATTCAGCATTTTCATAGATGACATTGTAGATGTTATTAAGTTTAACTCCTATCATCTGTATGCGGATGACCTTTTCCTTGGGACTATAGCATTAATGAGGACTTATATAATATGTATCAATGGACTTTGAAGAATAACTTAGCCATTAATCCAAGTAAATCTCAAAGCATTATCATTTATAAGAGCAGTCTAGATGAATCCTACTTCCCGAACATTTTCCTTAACGGACATATTATTCCTTATAAGTCTTCTGTAGTTGTTTTGGGATTTATATTCAATAAAACTCTTACTTGGAATAATCAAGTCAATAAAATTATTGGGATCATATATAGTACCCTGAGACGCTTGTGGAGAGTTTTATTCTTCATACATATCGTATGGAATTCTTCTGTATGCTGGAATGGACTCAGTTAGTAAGCAAAAGTTAAATGTAGCATTCAATGCCTCTTATGTCACACTTTTTCGCTGAAATTTGCAAATTAATTTTTAATCTAATTCACCAACAAATGCCACTCTATTTATTCGATAAGCTTCAGTATTCATCATCGTCACGCACTAAAAATTTAAACATTCGAAAAGCTTTAGTATTGCAAACCCAAAGATCCTTTTTTGTCATAGCTGCTAAAATATGGAATACAATCCCCGCTCAATTTAAGAATATTTTGAATTTGAATGAATTTCTCGCCTCCATTACAGATCATCTCCTCAGACCAGACATAGCATTACACTTCCACTCTATCTTTATTAATTAAATATAAATATATGTAAATATAACATATATCCACTCTATTTCTGTTTACTAAATAATTAGTTTATTTTTAATTATTAATTTTTCTGTACATTTATTGTAAATTCTTAAAGCCGTAAAAAAGATCACAGTCTTAAGGCTTTTTTTTATTGTAGAGCTGTATAATGGAAAGAAAATTAATTGGTTGATAGGACATAATTTTATTAAATTGAAAGCTTTGCGACTAAAGGATATAGTTACAAACCATGAAATTCTGAAGAAAAAGGGACCGGTTACAGCGATCAGGAAAAAAATTTCTTCTTGAAAATTTAGTGTTTTATTATACGATTTGAATTATAAAAAGATACGAATCGATGATAAATGACTTGAAATATTTTTTTCATAAACAAAATTTTCTTTGGAGGAAATTTTCATAATAAAAAAAGCATTTTTTATTTTTACTGATAGAAATTCTTTACGTAAACCGTATTTTCATCAGTAAAATTAATACAATGCTTTTTTACAGTGAATATTTCCTCCAAAGAAAATTTTGCTAATGAAAAAAATATTTCAAGTGATTTATCATCGATTCGTATCATGCTAATATTTTAAATCATATGGTAAAACATATAAGTATCCTAGGCAAAATTTTTCCTGATGCATTTTTCTGATCACTATAACCCGCCCCTAAATAAGATTTATCATCGATTCGTATCATGCTAATATTTTAAATCATATGGTAAAACATATAAGTATCCTAGGCAAAATTTTTCCTGATGCATTTTTCTGATCACTATAACCCGCCCCTAAATAAGAAATTTTTCTAAATCCGTAGTACCTACCAGATAGCCAGATAGAACTTGTGACTACGATCTATTTTAAACTTTATCGTTTATTTCAATAAATAAATAAATAATAATAAATTCTCAAACTTAATTCATTTTTTGTCCACTTTATGAATCAATTATTTCTCAGCGCCCCAAAATTAAACTTTCTTAACAAATGATTCATCGTCCCCTAAAACTACTATTTCCCCACAAAATATTCTCAGGTCTGTACATTTTGTTTTTGGTAGATGATACATAGATCGTACTAAAATAAGTATTTAAAACAATTTTAATCAAAATCGTAGTAGCCGTTTTCGAGAAAATTAAGATTTTCTGCAACGGGTTTTTAACATTTTTATGGAAGTTACCGTAAATTTTGACTATATAACAAATTGTTGTTCAAAATATTCTGGATAATGATTAAAAACCGCTCGGAACCAAGTTTCGTTAAAATCTATCCAGTTGCTTTCAAAATATTTAGTTTTAAAAAAAATGAGACTTTTTTAAGTATCTCGAGAACAATGGTATTGACTTTGATTGTTATTATTATTAATAAATTAATGAATGAATGACGGATGAAAACATGTCCATTCTATTTATTTAAATATTTTTTTATATAAAATATTTTCAATTAAAGTTAATTATAAGAAATTCTCGATTATTTCCCAATTGCGTGGCTGCCAAAAATGTATACCTTACATACTTTCCTGTTATTTGTGACTCTTGCAGCCAGATTGTACTCTAGGCTATTTTCTTTGGCTAATGAAACGTTGTCAAGCTAATTTGGCAATATTTCCAACGAACTGCAAATGGGATTCTGCATTTATCTAACGGAGTTTAAAAACCGTTGTCCAATCGGTGTTTTTTCAATAGTGCCAAGACAAACATTAAAGCTAAACTATAGTGTTGATATTTGGTTTTTGTTATTGCGATTGCTGTTACTCGAATTTGGAAATAAGTTTCTTCATTTCTCGTTACCCGTACTTCATCCGTCTCTAGATCTAGAAAAGCCTTCCAAAATAGTTACAGGCAGTTCCATCTATAAAACCTAGTAACTGCTGATAATGAAATAAATGCAACTAGGGCCTATAGTGACTTAGAACTCTCAACGATTCCTATGTGTGTTGTTAGGCAGGAAATGGAAATGAATGGTAACTGCTGATGCGAAACGAAATTTATCTATGGCCTCTGTTAGTCGCAACACCCTCTATATAAATATGCACCTGCAATATTCTTACATTCATACCTATAAAATAATTACCTACTATTCAAAAGCTATCTTTGCTGAAAAGCTTATACAGTTGACAAAACTTGAATGTACTTCACTTCAGTAACCGCTTTCAACACCAAGATGAAGTGTAATCATGATTTTAAAATAATGACATGAAATTAAGTTAGGCGCGGATTTCTCCTGCTTTTTTTAATTACCTTTTCATACCATCTTTATTCATTACAAAACAATATCAAATGTTCTTTTTATAATGCATTTTTTTCATCAATACAATAAGGCTAATATCTGCTTTAAATCATATTTAAAATTAAATGGGAGTCGACTTTTAAAATTGTTTTTAAAGCGAGAAACGACTTTGTACTTTTTGACGACGTAGAGTAACTAAACTTTTAAGCTGAAACACTGGTCTATTCTCAGCTAAGTTTCAATTATGCTTCCAGCATTTATACTTAATTTATTTATTTTTTAATCTGTCGAAATCGGTGATTTAAAATTACTAAGCCATGTATTACAATTGAAACGCTTTTGTGCAACTGGCCCTTAGACTTTAAGAACGAACAAAACCCAATTTGATACTTAATTTATTTATTTATTTTTTAATCTGTCGAAATCGGTGATTTAAAATTACTAAGCCATGTGTTACAATTGAAACGCTTTTGTGCAACTGGCCCTTAGACTTTAAGAACGAACAAAACCCAATTTGATTGATACCGCTCAGTTTACAGAGATTTCATGTTAGACTGATTAAACTTATGTATATTTAATTAAAATGTCCTGGACTTTTAATACCATCAGTTTTTTAGTTAGAGTTTAGTAAAATAATATGCCTGGTAAAATTTCAGCTGTTTATATTAATATTTAGAGGTCGGACATTTCTTTTTTCCAATAGGTAATATTGTATATAATTGTATGAGAACTTTTTTATTGCTTCCTTATTGTATAACTTTAGAACTGATGGTTACCGTGTCAGTGTGCCATGTGAAATATAAATGTGTAAACAAGTAAAGGTAGTCAAAATTCACGATTTTCGACATGAGCTTGTCAACAATGTAGACAATTCATAAAATAAGACTTTTATTTGCGACTAGGAACTATAAGGCAAGTTAGGATTCGTTCAAGAAATCGAACTCGAGACAACAATCAAACTTAACATTACGATAAAAGAGAACACGAAAAAAGTGGGTCCCGCAATTCCGTCTGCCTGTCTGTGTGTCTGTATGCCTGTCCACGGCCTACAACCTAAACCAATGAAGCGATTTTCTTCAAACTTGGAGCATAAGATTTTTGGGCGATTCCCTAGTAAAAAATTCGAAACATTTTTTTTGTAGCTCAAAAAATAACGGTACTTGCCATACAACCATTTTTAAAAAAATTATTTAAAAAAAGATATTATCTTTTAGATGGTACTTCTTCTTGGTCCTTCGAGAGTCAATATTTGGGTCTTTAAGTAAAAAAGAATACTCTTTTTTGCTTTGAAGTTTTGTTGGACAAATTTTTGTTTTTCATTTTTATTTAACAAAAAGCAAAGCCTAGGAGCCATGAGATTTTTCCATATAAGAATATAACGAACTAATTATTATGGTTGAAAACGTTAACGTGGTGAACCATGTACGGTGATGGTATTTTTAGGACTTTAATTTAGGGAGAGTCTTTCATTGGCTTAGCTGGTTTTGCTCTTTTCAAAAATTTTATCAATAAAATTGATGTTTTTTCTTTCAATTTGAATTTAAAAGCTTCAAATTCAACTTCGATATTTCTTCCATAAAAAAACACAAAACGCCACGAGACGGAAACGATACCGAGATGAAACTAAGTTGTACGAAATCAAGACTACAGTGAAATTTTTAAATTAACGAGAAAGGTACGAGAAACAATTTTTTTAATATGTTTTTTTAGAAGATATTAAAAATTGTATAATCGAGATGAAACAAAAACAAAAAAGTTTTAAGTTATCAATTTTAAGATTTTTTGCAATTTTGTAAATAGGTGCTGTTGTACATAATTTGCTAAAATAACTTTGGAACTAAATTTTCAGTCTTTCTTGGAAAGGGTGTAGGTACATACTTTGGAAAATAAATAAAACAGTTAATGTCGACTTTTGTCACATTCATTAATTATTTTTAGATTTGACATAAAAAAAATAATTCATCCTAAAATTGTTTAAAGCTAAAACCGCACTTTTTCATTCAAAGTCATATTGTGTCTCATAAAATATGGAAGCGGGAAAGCCAAAAATTACCAAATTAAAGTTGAGTGAAGAAGTCAAGTGATTAATGAACTGTTCAACTGAAAACATTTTGCCTGGCCCTACTAACAAAATTTAGACTTATGAATGCTTTTTGCTTCATCTCCATTAGACCGTTTTTAACAGAGATTCATGAACATATGTAGCCAACTCGTTGGCGAGTACTTAAACGTGTTGACCCAGGGTTCAAAAATGCTTAAAACAGGAAACATTTAAATTTTCAAATCAAATAATGGTATAGAAAAGTGTTATAATAATTTTGCTATATGAAATAATGATGCAGCCCAAAACTGAAAAACACCCCATTTCAACAGAGGCCCTGCGGATTTGATCTTGCGCAAGCAACATTTTCTTCCAGCGCGCCGCTTCTGCCATAATTACAATTACTGACTTTAAAAACTACATGCGGAATTTGAGTCACCATTGCTTGGAAAAATTTATTTGGCTTTTCTTTGTTTTGCCTAGTGGTTTAATATTTCCTTTAATTCAAAACATTTAATTAAAAAATACAATTTTTTTTTTATAATTTCTTGTCCAGCTTGTTTTTGTTAAACAGTTTCTTATTTGATCATTATTTGTACAAAATAATGAAATAAGTAAAACTGTTGTATGACTGCTTCAGATAAGCCTAAAAAAACGAGGTTCTTCTCTACGAAATAACATAAAAACAAATTTGAGCAAATATTATGCTTTAGCTCAAACAACGACAGCAAAAAGTGCAACTTTACTTATTACCGTTTACTTACATTGTAAGCAATCTTCAAGTTTTGGCAAAAAATACTATACGTTAGTGTTGTTAGTCGAAGGAGGAATAAGCAAGCCCGAAAAAAATTTTATTTAATAAAAATATAGGTGTTTTTTTAAGATATTTAAGCTTGGTATATTTTTTAATTGAATTTTAAATAAAAATAAAAAAATATAAATTTGATGGCACAACAGCTCATGAAGAACTAGGGCCTAGTGACTTACAACTCTCAACCATTCCTGTGTGCGTGTCTGCAGGAATGGAGGGAACCTACAGTTTATTGCCGAATCCGAACGGCTAACGAGCGGCACTTTTCTGTGACAGGAGATACTCTTGGAGGATTTGTCAATTCCTCGCAAGTCGCAAGAGGCAGAAGCCGTTTTTTCTTTTAAATAAATAGGTGGCGAGGCTGGTGATCGAACCTTAGACCTCCGGCATGACAGTCCATCGCACTAACCAGCACGTAACGGCTACTACTACTTAATTTTAAAGCCTTCGTAAAATCTTCACCTGCTTTTTTTTTCAAAATCCCTTCATAAGTGCTCACCCCATAGCTACAATTTGTTTTATTAAAATTTAGTGGAAGCACTACAGTTTTGGTATAACAAAAATTTCTTCTGAAGTTTCTAATAGATTGGTAAGAAGAAATAGTTAGTCTTCAAATTTCTATAAAATCAATAATATGGGTGAAACTCGGTAAAAAACGATTAGTCTCTATTCTCTAAGTTAAGAAACATTTAATTTACTATAAATTGTTTTCAAACGAAAAAGAAACAAAAGTTCCAATGTGCACAGCAACGCACTATCGTTCGCGTGTTCCACTTCCGCGCGTTCAACTGCATAAAGGCTTACTGAACATTTTATAATTCCAATAATCG
The DNA here is from genome assembly GCA_947049315.1 of Epistrophella euchroma. NCBI lineage: Eukaryota > Metazoa > Arthropoda > Insecta > Diptera > Syrphidae > Epistrophella > Epistrophella euchroma. The sequence goes on from OX346246.1 coordinate 94,850,370, forward strand.
AAATAGGCAACAGAATTTTTGTAACCATGACAAAATATAAAAAAATTATTTCTTTCTCTCCTTAATTTAAGGTCTATAAGCGTTTGTGTTGATCTTTTATTCTGGGATTCTGGAAAGATAAGACTTCCAAAAACTTTATTTAGTGTGAGTATAAAATGTTTTCGTAATGTAGCATTCAAATCGTTAGAGCCGTTTCCGAGAAACCAAAAATTGGTATAAGTAGGCGGATATTACTAAAAATATTTTCTAAATTTTTTTCTTGCCCAAAAGAAAACAAATCAATCAAATCGATTGATTCGTTTCTGAGAAAGACCAATAAATAGTAAAAGTGGGCGTGGCTTTGGGCGGATTTGACTATAACATATTTCGAAATTTTTTTCTCGTTCATAAGAAGAAACTCCAAAAATTTCATCAAAATCGTTTGAGCCATTTCCGAGAAACCAAAAGAATAAAAATACCTGCAAGAACAGAAATTATTTAACCATTTAAACTTCATTTAAATTATGACACTATTGGTAAAAAAAAAAGTGCAAGGCGTATTTATAAGTAACGCAATAGTACCAAAAACTGGCATGACACATATTAAATTGTTCAACACGAACGACAACAGAGCCACTTAAGAACTATGACATACTGACATATAACACAAGCAATGACGATCGTTTACCCAGCGACTCCATTAGAAATTTTGGAGGCAATAAATTGCGTCCATTATTGCCATTGCCTTGAATATTGCCAATAGAGACGCTTTGGCAATGGCAATGTCAATATTGCCCGAAAGATGAAAGGCAATTATTGATTTCCATCAACGAAGCAATATGTTTTGACGTTTCGTCTATAGGATAGGAGGCTAGGAATAGGAGTGATCACAAATTAGTAAATATAAATTTTATATTATATTATATTATATTATCAAAAACAAAAGCAGTTGCTTTCGCCATTTCTGTACGTAAATTTTTCGACAACTAAAATTGCCTCTCCATGAAATGCCCAACCCAAGCAATAAATAGCCATCGCCATTGAAATTGACATTGCCTTAAATATTGCCAATGAAGCCACAGCGTTAAAGCTAATAATAAAGAACTACAAATCAATTACAAAGACGATCATACAAAAAATGAATTAATTGATATTTTTAGGAAATACCAAGAAATTTTTCACTTAGAAAACGAACAACTGCACATTTACTACCTGAACAAAAAAGAATGCTGTACCTGGAGCCGCAGACGGAACGTGCCCACAATGCAGCTGTACAGCTTTGAAAGTATTTTGAAGAAAAACAAAAGAATATTCTTGTGTACAAGCTCAGAATTCACATTTTTTGTTTCCAATAATTTTCCTTTTAATAAATAATTTTTTTCGCGATACAAATAACCACAATATTTTTTTCCGACCCAAAAAGTTGTTTTTTTTCTTCATATAATTTGAAACGTCAAAAGTGTCGTACGTGAAAAGTTAAAAGTTGATGAACTCTTCCGTCTGCGGCTGCAGCTCCGTATGCGGCTACGTTCCATTGTGTTCGCAACATTTAATTTGCGTGTACAGTAGATGACGGATATAAGAAGGTCTCATATAAGAAAAACACGCTTATAAGATAGACATTCCAAAACACCATGCACATTAAATAAACCTCATATAAGAAAAACGTTTACAAGACAAACACTGATATAAGAAACTTATTCTGATACAAAATCTCATTCAATACATAGAAAATTAAACTTTTATAAGAAATTTTCCCATGTAAACTTCTAAATGATGCGCCGTGTAACTTTCACAAAATTTCTGAACACACCCTTATTGAATTTCCAGATTGAAGATCGGCGAGAAAGAAAAAAACCCATACATGACATTTCTGATAGGCATTGTTATTTATATAAGAAATTTTCTTTCTTATGTACATTTAATTTATATAATAAATTTTCTTTCTTATATACAATTTTTTTTATAAGAAAACACGGATATAAGAAAGGAATTCCTTGGATTTTTTGAGTTTCTTATATCCATCATTTACTGTATTCAGAAAATAGAATAATTTCGAAAGTAAATTTGTATGTGTAGAAGTAAGATATATACAGCCGTATCTATAATAGAATCCTAAAGGCTTCTTAACTTTAAAATGCCTTTAAACAGCACTTAAGCGTGAAATCGGTATCTATAATCAATTTTCAGATTTAAGCAACGTTGCTTAAAGGTCTCTTAACTTAAACGCCATCCATCGCGTTTAGAGGTTGCTTAAAGCTATCTTAGTGTAGTTTGACATTTGTGAAGCATTTTTTTTATATTTGTAATTGTAAATTTGTGTTCTGTGTGTAATTTTTCTTAAAATATGAATTTAAAAATGGATCCCAAAATTTAATTTCATTTATAAATGACTTAAATGTAATAAATACCTTAGGATATTTTAATTCACATAAAATGATATATTTGAAAATGTTTTACGTTACCTTGTCGGCAGAGTCCTAATTTGTTGACCTTTTTCTCTTATTGGAGAGCATGGCGAAGTTGTTTATTGTTTTCCAATTTTTTTTTCTTTATTAAATCTGTTACGAAATAGCTGTTTTAAACAAAAATGTAGTAATATTTTGTTTTGATTGTACTAGATTCGTAAATTCTTTTACGTTACGTGACACAACCATTAATTAGTTAAGTACCCATGCATAATTGATTATAGATGAGAATTTAAGCAACGTTGCTTAAATTTAAATTAAATATTTAAGCGAACTTAACTAATTTGCCTTTAAGAAACGTTTTAAGAAAATCTAATAAATATGGCTGATAGTATATATAACATTTAGGAAAATAGTATTTAAGGAATTAATTTAGAAACTATAAAACAGAGCTAGCAGAATATTCAACATAACATTACTTGTTTTGTTTTCTTACTCTCAACCCTACGCCGAGCAATCGCCTTAACAATATAGCGTGGGACGCTTACACCAACAATAGGGCATACGCTTTACTGTCTGAGAACAGAATGGAGACGGAACCGGAGCCGGAGCTGGGGGTCAATTCTCGTTCTGTGAAGCTGTGAAGTGATAACAAGAATATCATTTCGGTTTTCACAGCAATTTTTCATTTTATCACTTCACAAATATGTCTTATGCGATTCTGGAACTCTACTAAATGAGAAACTCCTCTCGCAATTTTTCTCTTGTTGAGCAAACCTTTGAGTTGAGTGGACGTGCTTTAATTTCTTTCTATTCGATTATTATCTAACTTGCTCTTAAAATGTCAGAAAAGTGCGCAAAGTGCAATTTGAACATTAAAGTTGACTTTATTCTATGTGGTGGCATTTGTGGATTAAAATTTCATGGAAGTTGTGCGGATTTATCGGAAAATTCTTTAAAATTCTTAAAATCGACCACAAATTTCTTTTGGAAATGTGCTGCTTGTGCAAGTGTGCTGGTGCTTGGCTTTGTGTGCAAAGTTAATGAACATGTTAAAACTGTCCAAACTTTATACGGCTATTCAACACAACCACAAATTTTTGATGATTTACTGAGTGCGGTTTCTGTATTAAAAAGTCTCTCTGAGATGAAAACAGATTTATTTGCTCTTAATTCCAACATAAGTGAACTCTTACACACTGCACTTGTAAATACAAGTGTAAATGATATTATTGAAAAAGACCAACTACCACACTACACGAATGCCAATCACTTACCTCTGAAGGTGCCACTATCATGCATAGATGTGAAAACAATGTAAATGATCAAAACAATAATGCGCAGTCCATAAACGAACACCCCTTACCCCCTTCATCAACAAATTCATCTAATCTCTTGCCTAAAAGTGTAGCATCTATTGATGTTAGTTCGGAGAATTTGAGCTCCGATGTTTCATCCCTCTTTCCCATATCCATAAGCATGAAAAATCTGAAACTATTTATTTGAAAAACAAAAACAAAAATAATGAAAATAATAACAACAAGAAAAAAGTGAAAATTGGTTCTGATAACCCTCAAGGTGATTTGAGTGTAATTCCACCCACAAAATGGTTGTACTTATCAAAGTTTGAAACTAATACTACGGAATCTTCATTGAAAAGTTATATCGCATTGAAATTAAAAATTCTTGTAAATGATGTTAACGCCCAATTTCTTAACATAGGTACTAAGCTAGCTTAGAACCCGGTCTAGCTGGACCAGGTACTAGCTCTGGTACTCGGTCCTAACGAAAAGTTAGTACCTGAGCATTTCTTCACATTCCTAGTACCCGATCTAAGTTCACACAGCGGTACTAGGAACTTAATACGTCTAAAACTGGTCTAATACTGATTTTGACAACATTTTGGCATTTTAAAAATTATTTTGCTATTTATTTAACATTTACGTCAGTTTTTGTGGAGTCGAAATTGAAATCAAATCCTAATCAATGTTTGCTGACTATTTTCAAACAATTTATAATTCAACAAACTCGGTGTTGTGGAAGTTGAATATTTTCAAACCCCTCCCCTTGATTTTCGATTCCTGTTGTTTTAATATTAATATTGATGATGTCCTCAAGTTATTAAATGGTCTCGCACTTGGAAATAAACCTGATATATTGGGATTTTATCCCATTGTTTTAAGGCACTGTGCTGATGTACTGCTTGTCCCTTTGACGGAATTGTTTAATCAGTCATTATCTTCTGGTGTTTTCCTTGATGAGTGGTGTTTTCCTAGCAGAGTAAACCTAACAATGCTTCTAAAGAAATTTGAATGTTATGGAATTTCTGACCCGTTATTGGCTTTTTCTTCGTCGGTATATAATAGTTTTTAAGAAAGGCATATTTCTTCCTCGCTTTTTCGTAAGTTTGATAATGTTCCAAAAAGGTTTTTCGTTTGTTTCAAGAGCATTCAGTTTTGAATTCCACCCTTCATTTCGTAGATTAGATATTTGAGAAGAGATAAGTTTGTTAAAATATGAAACCATGTTTTTTGAGAAAAGCTGATGATATCTCTGCCAGTTTGTTCTGTGCGCATTTCTTGTTTTTATGAGGTCTAATATCTCAGATGGAAGTTTTTTGTAACGATTTTTTATTTTAATTTTTGGAACACATTCACCAACACAACTTAAAATGGTTTCTGAAAAATTCTGAATAACCGTGTCAATATCTGCATTCCTAGAAATAGATCTAGTGAACAGTTTTGCTTTTTTGTTTTTATTCTAGAACGGAACGCTGGACGTCGTTTAAGGTCTTGAATATATACCACTTTTTCAGTTCTCGGCCAAAGAAGACGACAAGAGACAGGGATGTGATCAGAACTGAGCGCATTCATACATAGTGGGGGCGTTATTTGGGTTGAAACATTGGTAACAAATAAATCAAGTATGGAAATAGAGCCACGGGAACCAGCAGGAAAGTACGTAGGACTTGAAGGAAACATTATGCAGACAGGAAACGTGAGAGAGAGGCTAGATAAAATATTGCCCCAAGTGTTTGCTCTTTGACATCCTCAATCTTTGTGGCGACAGTTAAAATCTCCACCAATTAAAAATTCATCTTTCATTGCAAACAAATTTGAGAGATCGCTTTTGAGTAATTTTCTTTTCAATTCGGATGATGACCCGCCAGGGAAATATTCGCAAAAGATCTTAATATTCTTTTGATTTCTTAACTTAGTTTGAATTCCGATGTTTTCCACACAACGCGTGCGGAGAACAGAATATAAAAATTTGGTGGCTAAATGTGCGATGACATTGAATTGATCTATTCTTGTTTTACAATTTGATAAGTTTGTTATCATCTCCATGCAGAGAGAGTTGAGTTACTTATTATTTTTAGAATATAAAAATTTGGTGGCTAAATGTGCGATGACATTGAATTGATCTATTCTTGTTTTACAATTTGATAAGTTTGTTATCATCTCCATGCAGAGAGAGTTGAGTTCTTGGATAGAATTATCGTTGCATACATTGTTGCTGCTTGCTGGCATTGTGGTTGGGTAAGTGATGACAGCGTGAGAATTATTTTACCATGCATTATTTGTTGGTTGGTTGAAAAGGGTGTATGCATTTTGTTTTCTATGTAAGACAGCCTGTCTTCTCTGTGGAAGCGAGGGAAAGTCGGTCATTGACCCAAACGAAACCGGTTCTGGAGGAACGGGGATATAAGAAGCTTGCGCTGATGTTTTTGTTGTTGTAAATCTTTGTTGCAAAAAAGCTTTTCTGCCTGATGATCTTTCTTTTATTTGTAAGTATTTTGTCCTGCTTACACAAGTTAAGTCAGTGGCCTTATGATCACCATTGCAATTGACACATTTTGGAGCAGGATCGTTTTTACAATCATTAGTCTGATGAGAGCCAGCGCAGATAGCACAGTATGTCTTAATATGGCAATTTCGTTCGCCATGACCGTACATCTGACAATTGTGACACTGTGTTAATTTACCTTTCAATTTTCGTTGGATATTCCAGTTGACTTGTGTGTGGAGAATAGAGTGATAATTTTTTTTTAATTCGCTTAGTTTGATTGAACCATTTTCCAAAGAAATTAAATAAAAAGTGTCCGAGTATTGGTCGTATTTCTTAATTATTTTTTTTATTTCTATGCACTCAAGACCTAATTTTATTAGTTCACACTTAAGTTGATTAGCTTCGATATTATCTAGGCCATATAGGACAACTTCAAAATGCTTTTCACCTTTAAGGTCATACGAAAAATATTGGCAATTTTCATCATTAAGTTTACTTAGGGCCAGTTGTACAAATAATTTGATCCGTGGTTCAGGAATTTTAACTCACCAATTTCGGCGGATTAACTGTGGTTCAACGATGGTTCAGGCATGTAATTGGCTTTTAGTGCATATTAGAACCTTGAACCATCGTTGAACCTCAGTTAACCCGCCGAAATCGGCGAGTTAAAATTCCTGAACCACGGATCAAAATTTAAACCACGATTGTACATCTGGCACTTAGTATAACTTTATACGATTCAAGAGTTTCACACACAATTTTTATTCCTATAGATAGCTTTTTAACTGAATAATCACCTATTTTAAGTGAATCCATTATGCTATGAACAACTGCAGATATTTTTAATTTTCTTGTTGATTTTTATTATATGATCCTTTTTACAAACATCATTCAAACTTTAAGGAAGAAAACACTACAAAAAATATTTTCAAAATTATTTCTTTTTTTATATAAGAGACACAGGTTAATGACAGAATTTGTTTGTAAATAAATTTTTTGTAGGGCATAAACTTTTGATGTAGGGGGGTGTCTGATCAAAAAATTGGTTTGGGAAATAGTGTATATAATAGTAGATAGTAAGTACAGAAATCTAAAAATAATTTGTATTCTTTGTTAATTTTGAAGAAGGAATTGAAACGTATTGTTTACGAACGACATGTTTGAAGAAAAATTTTAACATCGAAGATAGTTTTGAAATTAATATTTTCCATTACTCAACAAAAAAGTGTAGGAAAGTAATTTTTATAAGGGGGCAGCCCCCCTAAAGTTGCGAAAAGAGTGGGATCGAATTACGCCAGAATTTTCAAAGAATTTACAAAATCATCAAAGTCGACTAGTTATATTGGAGCTGGTTGTATAAGTATAGTATGAATGAATGAATGAATTGGGGTTTATAATTGCACTGCGACCTTTAGATCTATTGTGCCCCCATTTAGAGCCAGATGAGCTTGCTCATTCACAGCTCTTCCTCCAAATTTGTTTCTTTAAGGAACTTAAGTATTTGGAGTATTTTCAGGGAGGGTAATTCGCTCACTTCTATCTGGTGGCGGCCCAGATATTTGTATCTCTGATGCATAAGTGCTTCACAACTGCCTAAAATGTGGTCCGGTGTCTCATCTTGGTTGTTGCAGAATCTGCATGTGGCACTGCTCACCAAGCCAAGGATTTTGAGATGTCTCCTTAGCTTACAGTGGCCAGTGAGGATGCCCGTAGCTATTCTTAAGTTATTCCTACTTAAGCTAATACAGGATTTGAAACGTTCTTGGTTGTAGTTCCCAAGTAGTAGTTTGGCCTGTCTTAGCTTGGGGAGTTCTTTCCAGATTTTTAGTCTTTTAGCCTCCTCTTCTGTTTTGATTTTATTTTTAATCACGTTTTCTCCTATTCCACAATAGGGCTCTGGACCCGTTAAGGGTGTTGTTGCACCTATTTTCGCTAAGGAGTCTGCCACTTCATTGCCTTGGACACCAATATGGCCTGGTACCCAACAAAGTGTTACGTTGTTGTTTTTGCCCAGTTCATTCAGTCTGCACACACAGTCCCATACCAGTTTAGAACTGATGGTGTAAGAGTTCAGTGCTTTAAGTGCAGCTTGGCTGTCTGACATGATGGCAATGTTTTGGTTACGATAGTTTCTGTCGAGATTACGTTCTGCACATTTTCCTATGGCGTTGACTTCCGCCTGGATGGCTCCCATAGCAGCACTTTCTATGGCCACATGTAGTGGGGTTAGGTGAAGGATTACCTCCATTGCTGCTGTAGGGCATGTTCTCATTGCTCCAGTAATGCATAAGCACGCGAGCCTTTGTACCTTTTCCAGAGATTTCCTGGTTGTAATTAGTTCGGTCCTTTTGTACCATGCAACCGCACCATAGGTAATGATGGGTCTTACCATCATGGTGTACATCCATCGCAGGATGTTTGGTTTACAGCCCCATGTTTTACCAGCAAGTCTCTTACATATCATAAGGGCCCTTGTGGCTTTCCCGACAGTTATTTCAACTTGTTTGTTCCAGAGGAGTTTACTGTCTAGTGTAATTCCTAGATATTTAACATCCTTCTGGGGTACGATTACTACTCCCGCCAACCGGATGGGTTTCATGCGTGGTAGAAGACTCTTTTTAGTAAACGGTACTATCGTTGTTTTTGTGGGGTTTATATTTAATCCCACTGATAGACACCATTTCCTTGTAATGGATAGACCTCTTTGTATTATATCGCAAAGAGTATCTTCGAACTTACCCAAGGCTGATATTACAATATCATCAGCGAAGCCGATACATCGTATGCCTTGAGAAGAAAGTTTTTCTAGTAATTCATCTACTACAAGACTCCACAGCAGTGGTGAGAGAACCCCGCCTTGAGGACATCCTCTTGTTGTGATGACTTTCTGGACACATTGTCCTGCGTATGCTTCCGCCGTTCTTGTGCCTAGCATTTCACTTATCCATCTGATGATGGTAATGGGAACGCACTTCCTTACTAGAGCTTTATTTACGGCTTCATGAGAGGTGTTGTCGAAAGCCCCTCAATATCTAAAAAGGCACATAAGGCCGTTTCTTTGGATTCTAAAGCAATCTGTAAGGTATTTGTAAGTGCATACAGGGCGGTTTCTGTAGATCTTCCCGCTCTGTAAGCATGCTGGCGTTGGTTCAAAGGCATATTTATTAATACTTCTGATCTAATAAAGTTATCAATAACCTTTTCCAAAGTCTTCAGTAGAAAGGATGTTAAACTTATTGGCCTGAATGACTTTGGATGTGTTGTATCCTTTTTCCCAATTTTGGGAATAAAAATAACCTTAGCTCTTTTCCATAGATTAGGTACGTGTCCAAGTGCAATACTACTTCGAAGTACGCTAATAGGATAGGGCATTAGTTCCTCTTTCCCTTTTTGCAAGAGGGCTGGAAAAATGCCATCTACTCCCGGTGACTTGAAAGGTTGAAAGGTGTTTAATGCCCAATCGATCCTATTAGCTGAACAGATAGTTGAGGCTATCTTCCAGCTGTCCCGGTTTGGCTTGAGAGGTATTCTCTCATTTGTATTTCCTATAATAGGTAAACTGCCCGGGAAATGAGTGGTTAACAATAGAGTGACCCTTTGTTCCTCATTTTCTGTAAAGCTACCATCAGGGTAACGAAGTGCTAATGACGTTAAAGCCTGTTCTTTTGCTAGAGCCTTGTGTAGTCTTGCAGCTGCAGGGGTAGATGAAATACCCTCGCAGAACGTTGCAAAACTTTTCCTTTTAGCTCTTCTTATTTCCACATTATATTTGGTCAACTCTGCAGAGTAGTTATGCCACTCTCCAGTTCTCTTAGCCTCGTTAAAGAGTTTTTAGCTTTGACAAACTGTTGTTCCACCAAGGAGCATCTTTTTGCTTTTTAACGGGTTTTAATGGACAACTGAGTTCATAGGCCTCATTTATCGCCCCGGTAAACTCGTTCACTATGTGCTCTAATTCAAGGTAACTGTTTGTAGTTTCAGCTGGACCTACTTTCTCAAGGTTTATCTTGAGGGCCTCTTTGTACAGATTCCAGTTTGTTTTCTTAGGGTTCCTTCCAGAGGTGTTCTCTGTGAGAAGGTTGTCTAAGGTAAACACTATAATTCTGTGATCAGACATTGAGGGTTCGTTGGAGACTCTCCAATCCCTGATTAAATTACTTACAATCGGAGATCCGAAAGTTAAGTCTAAAACTTCTTTTCTATTTCTAGTTACAAAGGTAGGTGTGTTCCCCACATTAAATATATCTAGATTTTTTTCGATAATAAAGTCTAAAAGGTACTCACCCCTTTGGTTTATATCGCTACTACCCCACGTTGTATGGTGGGCGTTTGCATCACACCCAACCATAACCGGTAGTCTTTTGTTGAAACAGTAGTTCACTAGCCTCTCTACTTCTGTTGGTGGTATGTTGGCTTCGTCACCAGCGAAGTATGCTGCCGCAATTACCATCGTTTGGGGGTTGCCGTCGATGTAGATTTGAGCCTGTATTGGCACCAGGTCTCTTGTCATAAATTCTGAAAGACATATAAAATTAATGTTATTTCTTATTTTTATGTATGCTCTGGGCGAGGCTTGTCTCGTGTCCCATATTAATTGAGAGTCCTTACTTGTTAGGCCTCTTACTTGGCCCCCGTTTATCCAGGGTTCTTGGATCAGTATTAGACCCAGGTTATCCTTAATGAATTTTTGTGCTATGACGGCTGATGCCGCCTTAGCATGGTGGATATTCACCTGGGCCATCCTGGTGCTGATCCCGCGTCCAGTCATCTTTAGTTTAGGGGTTGGGGGGTAATGCCCCCTCGTCTGCGAGCAGACTTTCTTCCTCCTCTTCTGTGGGAAGTAGCTCATCCTCGTCGAATCGGTTAGGAGAGAGGTCAATGCCCTCCATTTCTACTCCTAATCGACTTACGACTTCGGCTGCCAGTTCCTCAGCCTGGCTTTCATCCTTTTGCAAAGCGATGGAGAGGGGAGTTGGAGGGGGAATTACTTGGGATGTGGTGATAGGTGTTGGAAGGATGATAAGGGAGGTAATGTTAATTGGGGGAAGTGTGGTGGTAGTTTGGGGAAGGGTGGGTTGAGTCGCTGTGGTAGGTGAAGCAAGGGTGGGTAGGGTGGATATTGAAGGCGTTGCGGTGGCAGGTTCTGTGGTAGGGTTGATAAGGGTTTCCCTCTTCTCACTTTTCCTGAGGCCTGAAACTTGCACCGTTCCGAATTTATAATGCAGTTCATGGCCTGCTTTCATAATGGCTTCTGCTGACTGGGCGTCAATGTTTACCACCAACAATTGACCTCTGCCCTCAGCCTTGCTCTTCAGGACCTTCCAAGCCTGGACATTCAGTCCTTCATTTTGCGCCTGGATCAGTGCTAAGGATTTTTTGTCCTCCTGACCAGTACTTCTTGGAAGGAATATTGTAACAGTATGCAGCTTGGGAATGTCATCTCCCAAGCATGCAACTAGTGCAACGCCCTTCCAAGTGCTCAGCTTTGATGCTCTCTCCTTCAGCCAATCCGCTTTTTTTTGACCAGCACAGTCAACCAACAGCAGACCGGTTCTGAAGTGAAGACCATTAAACTTCAGCTTCGTTTCCCATCCTTTAGAGACTTCCTCTATAATGGCCTCTTCTAGCACTGACATCTCATCAGTACTCAGAGTGACCTGAGGGTAATCCTTAGGCAGGACCGCAATGCGAAAGCTTTTTGCTGCGTTGGCATAGGATTTTGGCCTCTCAACGCCGGATTTTTTATTCGCGGTGCTTGTTCCCGCTGCTGTTGAAGCCGCTATTTTAGGCTTTTTTACCACTTGCCTATGGGGAGGAGTAATATGGTGGCTCTTCCTCTTACCATGTTCTTGGCCTTGGGATTCATCTTTTTCTGATAGCGCCTTACGTTCATCCACCTTCTTCCTAGCTTCTTGTGGGGTCATTCCCCTATCAAGAAACCGGAGGTACCATTTTCCGCCCGCTCCACTGAGTCCTTTTCGGTACGGATCGTCTAGCCCACCTGGTTCACCCAGCTTTGGAAGCGAGTGAGTTCGGCGGTTTCGGCTGTTTGGTGGCCTCTTCGGTGGTTGAAGTATTTGCCCAGATGGTGGTATTTTCCCATCTATGGCTCCTTCTTTGGCTATTGGTACATCCTTCACTTGCCCGGGAGGTATTTTCCCCTGACTAGTGGACGATGTACTACTAGAAGCATTTTCCCCTTGCCCGGGAGGTATACTCCCCTGACTAGTGGACAATGCTGCATTTTTGTCTGCCCGGTTTTGTGTGTTCTTTGGAGGTGTCCTCTTAAAGAATATACTACATCCCGGTCTCGGATCTTCTCCATGGAGTTTCTTCTCCATGTGATCCGCAAATTCACTCGCGGTTACATCCCGCGGAGTGTTGAATTTTATGTGGTTTTTGTTATTTTTATTTTTCTTTTGTTTTGGCATAATTTTGGTCCCACGAGTAGCTAGAGAAAGGTTGGTCCGCCATGTCAGAGCTCCGCATAACATGGTAAGGTCTAATTACTCTTTGATTCGACCTGTTTTCAAAGAGGCGCCGTTATAATACAGCCGGTATACCCCCTGGCTGCAAACCAATCCAATAGGCACGGTTCACGTAACACCCTGGATTAGGGGGGGCAGTTCTTGGTTCGTAACTCCTCAAAATACTACCGAATTGGGTTGCCCCAAAACGGCAGGTCAGATGAATCATTGAAACTTAAGCCTTCGCACCACATCAAGGTGACTGCCGCGCGAAGGATAAGTATAGTAGATTTCAAGATATGGCCGGTATGTCGTTTTGTCCGTATATGTCATTTTGAACGTACTTCCCTTATATTGTATATATACATAATGATATCTCAGGCAATGTTTTTCTAGAGAGCGTATTGGAATCCCGCTTCTTAAAAATTCCGAGGAAAACGATTTTAAATACTGTCTTCTAAAATATTGTTTTTTTTTTTAAATGTTTTTTTTTTTTTTTAATCCAGTTTTATCCTGATTCGCCCGTTCTTTATAGATAACATGATTAAACCATTGAATTGATGTTGGGTATTTTCCTAAGCTAACTAAGATCTCAGAAAAACTCAAATAAATGAAAACAGGTGCATGGGCTGCTATTTGATCATTGATGTACACTTTATTTTTTTTTTCTCACAAAAAATAAATTATATTTACTCTGCAAAAATTATTGTACTACATGGTATGGTAACAGCCAACGAATTGACCGTTATAATTTATTGCAGTTACAAGTGGATGAGATTAAAATATTGTAAGTTTAAGTTAAACAAAAAAAAATGCCTTGCACAAAATAATTACGGATACAATTGCGGTGCAAACAGAAGTAGGAAAAGATGAAAAACAACCAAACTAAATTAGGTATATACAAAAAATAATGTATTAAAACTATGGCCTATAAAAAAAAATTATGAGAAACAGGAACAAAATGAGTAAATAGGATTTTAGCATCGTATCGCACAGAGTATTCAATTGATCCAACTTTAATATCACTTTTCGTTTTCTGGTTTGCGGAAGGTGGCACGCCAACAAAGCAGGACACCCATTATTTACAAACCAAAATTTTTTTTTTTGCCTAACTAATTAACAACTAAGTAGCAGCTAATTAACATACTTACTTTTTAATCTCCATTCAAAACTAAACTTGATTGCAAAAGCGAGATAGTAAGAAACGGGATTAAAAAAACAGGATTATGAAAAATAGGATTATAAAAAGCGGGATATCGTACCTACCCCTTTTTTTTATTAAAAATCTTGTATGAGTACACTACTTATTTGTTTTCATCCTATATATTGCTAAATAGGTGTTTTCCTTTTTAGTTCTGAGCAGAGTATTAAGCTAAGCAGAGCCTCAGCGAATCGAGTATGCTCTAAACAGAGTATAATAAGAGCTCTCCGATCTCATTTTGAAACACATTTAAGCACTGAATTTTCATATGGGTAAAATCTATTGAACCACATGAAAATTGAATGCTCAGTTTTTTGTTCCGTTTGCTAAGTCTATTTATTTTAAGCCCATGAAGTACGTTCCGAGCTAGCTCTGATAAAAAAAAGAAACACAAGAAATGTCCAAACTAAAAAAGAAACAGTTTTGCACAAAACTTAGCTGAGGAATAAGTGCAAATACTTAAGGCTTTGTCGTTTAATTTGTTTTATTAATTTTCATGGGTTGGGGTCGAAATACTGTAGGGTAAAAATACTGTTTTTAAAATACTGTATTTCAGAATACTGTAATTTAAAATTCTGGTTACACAAAATTCTGTATTTTAAAATTCTGTATGGTCAAAATTCTGTATGAGTAAAATTCTGTATTTCAATATTCTGCTTTTCAAAATTCTGTATTTAAAAAAATTGGTTTTGAAAATGTAAAAAAGTGCGCACTTTTTTACATTATCATTTTATTTTAAGCCCATGAAGCACGTTCCGAGCTAGCTCTGATAAAAAAAAGAAACACAAGAAATGTCCAAACTAAAAAAGAAACAGTTTTGCACAAAACTTAGCTGAGGAATAAGTGCAAATACTTAAGGCTTTGTCGTTTAATTTGTTTTATTAATTTTCATGGGTTGGGGTCGAAATGCTGTAGGGTAAAAATACTGTTTTTAAAATACTGTATTTCAGAATACTGTAATTTAAAATTCTGGTTACACAAAATTCTGTATGGTCAAAATTCTGTATGAGTAAAATTCTGTATTTCAATATTCTGCTTTTCAAAATTCTGTATTTAAAAAAATTGGTTTTGAAAATGTAAAAAAGTGCGCACTTTTTTACATTATCAAAACCAATTTTTTTAAATACAGAATTTTGAAAAGCAGAATATTGAAATAAAGAATTTTACTCATACAGATTTACTTAAATACAGAATGAACATTGAAAGTTTGAATGAAATGAAATCTTATATTACAACAATCTTTCTTGTATTCTTACTGTCTAAATTTGTATTAAATTGTAAAGAAAACAAAATTCGGAAAGTTGCTACACTCAAGCCTCATTATACATATTATCATATATCATAATGAAAAATTACCCTAAACAAAATATAATAAATATCCCCAAAATTGGAGAAATTAACCCATTTTCAAACTGAAAAAAAAAAAATTGGAGAAATTACCCCAACCAAATGAAAAACATCCATTTTTCATACTGAAATTTAACCGAAAAATTAAAAAAATGAAACAATGAAAAATGATCTCAATTCATAAAATATTATCAATTTTTTGCTGTTGCTTTTATATAATTTTTGGGGAAAATTTTGTATGTTTTGTTTGGGACTATTTTTCAATGGGGCCAAATTCAATGTAGCTATTTTGTACCTTTATTTTAAAATTTATAATATTAAGAAGTCAATGTAAAACCTCCTTAAAAAACTCAAATTCTATAATGAATTTTGCAAATAAAACATTTCAGACTTGTACCAATATTGCTGAAGAATTTTAAGTTTCATCGTTAAATTCTACAATTTCCACATATCGAGGTTTAAAAGAAATATATTCACGAAAATAGAACTTATAAAACGTTGGTAACAAATAAGTATTTTACTCGTTTGCAAAGAGATCGTACTTGAATGATTTTTTGTAAATGTAAATGCAAAAAATTCTATCTGTACTTGTACGTGCTTAACAATGATATTGTTAACAATTTTTTCTTCGAAATATAGAACTTGGACATAACCAGCATTTTGGAAAACAGAATTTTGCACTTACAGCATTTTGAACATACAGATATTTGGATATACAGAATTTTGACATACAGAATTCTGAAATACAGAATTTTGGTCGTACAGTATTTTCAAAAAAAGAAAAAACAGAATTTTGGTCATACAGGATTTTGATAGCCAGAATTCTGACCCGCTCCCAATTTTCATTTATTACAGTCAATGTTAATATCCATAATTCAACAAATTATACTTTACTTTAATTGCAGGGAATTTTACTATATACAAATGGAGAAGTATGCTCGACAAGCCGTTACAGAGGGAGTTAAAAATGGTGAAGATCTTCATGTTGGTGGTGATAGCGAACTTTACCGTGTTTTAAACCTACATTACAACCGCAACAATCATATTGAGGTATAAAAGTAAATGTCTACATACAATAATTCAACTACTTCTGTATATATAAAAATACTTTTATTTAATACTCCAGGAAAACTAGCAAAAAAGTTCTTAAAAAATATATACGGGGTCTTATTTTGGAAGCAGAAAGTATTATAAACATTTTTTGAAATTTCCTCTAGATTATTTAAACAAATAAATAAATTTGATGGCACAACAGCTCATGAGGAACTAGGCCTGGTGACTTACAACTCTCAACCATTCCTGTGTGCATGTCTGCAGGAATGTAGAGGACCTACAGTTTATTGCCAAATCCAAACGGCTAATGTGAGCGGCACTTTTATATGACAAGAAATACTCTTGGAGGTTTTGTCAATTTAAAAGTATCTCTTGTCATAGAAAAGTGCCGCTTAAATTAGCCGGTCGGATTCGGCAATAAACTGTAGGGCCCCTCCATTCCTGCAGATTATTATTTACACGGGCATGAAATATATCTTCTTCTACATACACTCCTTCATCGATACAGACTGGACCGAAAATCACTCGAAGAATCTTCCTTTTAAACTAACTAACTAACTAAGTTTCTGACAGAGTTCATGCTTCTGCCCCATACAGCAGTAGCGGGATGATAAGGGTCTCCTGTAAGGTCTCCTTGGTTCTTTGCGAGATGTTTTTACTACTAAATGCCTTCTAAGCCCGAAGAAACAGCGATTGGAAGGAGTAATTCTTCGTTTTATTTCTGCACTGATGTCATTTCGCGATGTAATTATGGAGCCCAGGTAGACAAATTCCTTGTCGACTTCGACGTTTCGCCCGAGTGGTAGATGTTGAGATTCTTTTCTCGATGATAGCATGTACTTCACCTTGCCCTCATTAATAGCCAAACCCATTTTCGCCGCCTCCGTTCCAATACATTGTAATGCGCCGGTAACAGCTCGCTTCGTTCTCCCAATAATGTGAACATCATCTGCACAAGCAAGAATTTGACCGGACTTTTGAAAAATTGTATCTCTGTTATTGCATACAATTGCTTCAAAAATGGTGATAAAGAGGTTGCCTGATAACGCATGTCGCTTTGCCTCAAACTTTTCTTGACATCAAAGGGTTCGGTGGTGTTCTTGGTGAATTTGACGGAGCAGCGATATTTTTCCATGTCCTGCGCAAGCAAACGAGTTTGACAAGGATGCCGAAATACGACATGGCTAAGTATAACTCGTCTCTGTCTACGCTATCATGCGTGACTTTAAAATCGATAAAGAGGTGGTGTGTATCGATTTGAAACTCCTGGGTTTTTTCCAAAATCTTTCGGAGTGTGAACATTTGATCGGCTGTTGATATGACGGGCCTAAAACCCATACTTATAGGGGCCGATTTACAAACGGTTTTAAGTGATCACATAGTACAGATGACAGGATTTTGTATGGGACGTTGAGAAGACTTGCATCTCTGTTGTTGGCACAATTCAGAGCATCTCATTTCTTGTGGAAGGGGCACGCAATACATAGGTTCTATTGTCAGGCCTACCAAGTCATCTCCCTCTGCTGCCAGGTCATCCGCACCAGCAGCTTTGTAGGATTTAAGCTAGGCTTTCGCTAACCGCACTTCATTAAGGTCGATTGGAAAGAAATTTTGATCATCATCGTCGAAGTTGAATCGAGTGTATTTTATTTTGGCCATCTTCACCGTTTAGCAGCCTGAAAAAGTGTTCTTTCCAGTTCATCAGCACTGACCATGTGTACTACCATATTCCCACTCTCGTCTTGGCAGGCTTCCATTCTGGCCTTGTGGCCTTAGTAAATTGCTTCACCCTTCGGTAGAACATTCGAATATGCCCCTGCCGCTACAGTCCTCAATAAACTCGACCGCCACTTCGCATGCTCACTCCTTTTCCTCCTCAGAAGTCGGTGTTCCTCCCTTCGTTTTTGCCCGTAGAGCTCCCAGGCTGCTCTATCAGGACCTCTGGTTCTTCATCGAACCAGGGGTTTCGTTGTGGGCGCCTAGTGAAACCAAGCACATCAGAAATAGATGTGACACGATTTCATCCTTCGTTTGATCTCTCTATCACATCGCACTTCCTGGATGGCTGTTAGATCCACAGTACACGTAAGTAGGTATAGAAGGTAATATATTCGGAGCTTTCATTTTTGTTCAGTTCTGCACCTGTCTTGATTTTTGTTGTTGTAAATTGTTGACGACGGTCACAGCGATTTGGAAATTCGGAAACAATAGTGTTTTGTGTTTGTAAATTCTGACAGGTAGGTCACTGTAATTTTCGAAGATGCGCAATATATTACCTATAGTCAAATGCATTTCGCCCAGGCACGTCAGTTGGGCTCATCAGTTACATCATCATCTTTTTATTCAATACAGTCCACTAAAACAACAACAAAAATAATTTTCTTTTATTTTTGTTAATTCTCTTCTTCGCAATATATTACCTTCAATATGTGTCCTGTGGCTATAGAACGTGGCCTGTTTAATGTCCGGATATTCCACGTTCATATCCAAAATTCATTGTCCTGGTTTCGTTTGCTGGGTCGTCAACATTTCAATCATCCGTAACCAAGGCTTGTTGTTGTTTCGGAACCAGTTAGTTTTTCCGTGGTAGGGAAGTTACCTCGACGTATACAACCACCGACCTGGAGGACCAGACCCTTAGTATAATTCCATAGGGTGGGATAAACCGCTACTTATAGGCCTGAGCTACTAATATGTCGTAGTAGCCCTAGGGTGACCAGATCCATGCCCACGAAAAAGAGGACGCCTCAAAAATTGGCTTCTATTTTTGTTCTTGCCCTGAACGGATTGAAATCTATAGTGGTGCACTATAGTGTGATAGGCGAGTGCACCTTCCGCTGCAGACGCCTGGTCCTCCAATTTTGAATGTTTTGGAATGCGAAATTCTGTAATATTTTTACATGAACTCCCAGATTGTATTTTATATTTGTATTTTTCAGTTTGTAAAAGCTGGTCTAGATCTGTTTTTCCCTTGTTGTTTGCCACATAGATTGAAGAATCACAAGACGGACAAAAGACATTATGTCGTTCTTTGCATTTTCTTGCTTGAACATTTGGTACATTCTTCTGCAGATCTTCGTTAACGTACATTTACGCTTTGGTATTTTGTTTCTTAATTCATTTCTTTTTACATTAGAAAAGCACACAAACTCGATAAACAATCCGTTGTATATACTTTAAACAGAAATAAGGAGGTAAGAATTGAGCTGTCAAATAAGTGGGTCTGTTTAGACGATTGTTAAAAAAAGCAATAGATGGCGTTGTGAATGAGCTCAAGCACAAATATATTTTATGTCATGTTCACACCAGAAATATACAGACAATTTCTGAATTAGTGTTGAAAAAAAGTTTTGTTATAGTTTTGTGATGTCGAAAAATTTACTTAACTGAGAAAATTCAAAAAGAGGACATGTCCTCTTAAAAGAGGACGTTCAAGATGTTCACTAAGTAGTTCAACCTGACTGGAACTGTAGACGCCACCGTTTATTCGATCTGGGAACCCCATGTTCAGTTAAAGGTTCTAGGTACCCGATGCTCACCACGGGGAGGTGAGAGCAGGTTGATAAATAGAGGTTCTTGAATACACGTGTCTACCCGTTGAACTATGAGTTTTTGCTGATAAAACAGAACACTGAAAAATATTCGTCTACTTATGAAATTTGACGAAAATATTTCAATTATAACGAGACTTTAAAAGAGTCCATTAAAATAACTTAGTTAATTTTTTTTGTTTTTGGGATATGAATGTGTAATAGAACTCTAAAACAAAAAAAACAAAAGGTTCAGTGACAAAACTATACGAAAAGGTTTTATTTGCCATGTGGAGGATGACGACTCGAGAGTGTTTACAAACATATCTACGATAGAAGTGTGTTATATTGGGGGAAAGAGGGAAGAGAGGGTATTTTCAACTTACCAAAATATTTTGATGCAAACTAGGTATAGGTATAACGGCAAATTATTTTATAGTATTGTAATTTTCGTAACGTTCGATAACAGAACTTATTTTCTTTAAATTATCAACTTCCAAGTATTACTTACCTTTACAAATAAAACACACTTTTTTCACTTCAATTTTTTTTTTATTAGTAATCTGTCTCCTGTACTTACTTTGAAGAGATGGCTTTCTCTCCACTGGGGAATTTTTGTATAGGTGTTTGTTAAAGTCGTTAATTAGTAAGGATAGGTTTACACTTGGATTTTCGATAATTTCGAAAGTAGTTAAGTAGTGATTACATCGTTGCATGGTCCCGAACCATTCGTTCACCTCATTCACCAATGTAGCGATATAAACGGTCACAATAAACTATTTTTAGCTTGCCTCTTACTGCTCTCTGTATACACTAGACCACATCATTAATTCTTTTCACAAGAGTATAAGGTCTTTCCCAGTTTTGTTGAAGTTTTGCTGGCAGTCCGTTCTATCGACAGGGATTGTAAAACCACACGAGGTCTCCCTCTTGAAATCCTGTTTTTATTGTTTAGGCGTAATATATCGTGCCTTTATCCGATCTCTAGATGTTTTATGAATTCAAACATAACAAGATTTCCGATGGTGTTTGGCTAATGGTGTGTATCGCACTTCGATATGCCATCAAGAATAATGGAATGTGTCTATCCCAGCCTCGTTGGTAGTCCCCGAGAACCTTAGACAGGTGTTCCTTCAGCGTCCTGTTGAGTCGTTTCACCATCCCATCAGATTGTGGGTGAATTATGTCCTCGTCTTTTTAATGCCAAGTATCGAACAAACCTCTTGAAAGATGTTAGATTCAAAATTCCTTCCTTAGTCGAAACGTAGCTCCATAGGTACGCCAAACCTACTTACCCAACTGAAGAAAATCTGATCCATAATTGTTTTAGTTTGGGATGACAAATTCCTCAGGCCACTTGCTTAAGTAGTCCATGACTACAAAGATGTATCGTTTTCCACTGTTGGTTTCAAGAAAAGGGCCTGCGAGCTGCGAGGTCTACATCAATCCTCTCGAAAGGTGTGCCCACATTTTTCTGTTGCACTTCACTTTAAACCCTTCTACCTGGTCCGTTGCTAGCAGCGCAAGTATCACATTTACGGCAACATTTTTTGACGTCATCTCTTTTATTTAGCCAATAGAACTGTATCTTTTCCTCTCAAAGAACGTCATTAACCTTGGACCGAGGTACGATTATCTGCATCACATAGAACTTACCGCCTGCTTATTCTCATTTACGCCTTAGTACCCCTTCTTCCAAATGAATCGAGTTCCACTGTGGCAAATATATGCCTTACCAGTCGTTCTTCTGCCGGAGAAATCACCCCATTCTAGTCTCTCTTGGTGCTCCTTCCACGCTCCATATCACCTCTTATTCGTTGGACGGCAATCATCTCCTTTTCTTCTTGACGTGTGCAATGCTTGCAGTTCTGTTTCCAAAGTCGTGGAGATAATTCGTCTGTCATTCTCTATCCACCTTGCTACTTGACCTTCAGTGCACCCCATTGAATGCACCATGGTCTGTTCGGAGAAGAAACTTCTGTCCATAGATGTACTGAAGTGCTTTGTTGCCAGTATTAGAGCTAGAAGTTCCCTTTTGGTCACACAGTAATTTCGTTCCGACTTCCAGAGTAACTTACTGTGGTAGGCGACAAATTTTTTGCTCCGTCCCGGACTTGTGATAATACAGCTCCAATTCCAACATTACTTGCGTCGATAATGAAAGGCTTTCCTGGAATCGGGTAGGTCAGCACAGGAACATTACATAAACGCAGCTTCAGTTCCTGAAAGCTTTTCTCACACTCACCAGACCCTTTGAAGGGCTTCCCCCTTTCCAGCAAAATCCTTCACAAAACGCAGGTTACTCGGGTCTAGGCCAAGAATGCTTTGGAGTTGATGCTTGTCTTTAGGTGTTGGCCAATTTTTCACATTGTCTTTACTCCTTGGGATGAGATGATGTCGATGTGTCCCAAGTAATTAACCTCCATCTTAAAAAGTGTAAATTTGTCCAGATTGTGCTTAAGGTGTGCTTCGCGAAGCCCCTGGAATACAGCTTTTGACGTCGTCCAAATAGATAAGGCAAGATTTCCAGGTTAGCCATTGAACAACGCACTCCATCAAATGTTCAAATGTTGCCGGAGCAAATAGCATCACTTACGAAAAAATACAGGTATTTCTTTTCAAAAATAAGTACCATAACGCAATATTGCGTATGGCCCAAAAATAGGAATTTCTGGAAATGTAAGAGTCATTCGGAGAAATTTTTTTTGAAATTCGCAAAAATTTGAAGTTTTGGTCAGTATGTACTTGTGCTTACGCAAACAGAGATATTAAATAAATTATTTAAGCCCATTTGTTGAATCGAAACTTAAATATTTAAGTTCAACATAAGCTCTTATGTGACAGTTTAGGCTGAGGAAAAAGTAGAACATAAGCGTTTAAGTTGAACATAAATATTTAAGTTTCGTTTCAGCAAATGGCCCTAAGTAGGAACAAAAGTAAACAACTTTATTTATTTTATATTCATACCACAATTTCTTTAAATGTCTAGTAAAGTAGGCAAGAGATTACTTTAATTAAATTTAAAAAACGTAATTCCATGTAAGACTCTCGTTAAATTTAGCAAACAGTAAAAGACGATCCGTTTGCCTGCATAGAAGAACAGCAAGTAGTTGTAATAAATATTGATCATATCATTTGCATATAAACAGTATACATCATATAAGTAGATACTAGGTAAATAACTGAGCTAGTTATGTACCTACAAATAGTGTAGGGTACAGAGATGCAAAAAGTACTTAACATAATAATACTATTTTAACACTCCCACTTATTATTATGATGAAAACAAAAGAGTTAATTACAATTTGAAATATTAATATTGTTACGAAATGATTCAAATTTAACTGCTGCGAGTGGCTTTGTAAAAGCATCTCAATTGATCGATTGATCGCACAAAACAAATCTCGAAACTGTCTTCGTTGAACTTCTCTCGGATGAAATGAACACAGATATCAATGTGTTTAGTTCTTGCGTGAAACTCGGGGTTCTTTACTAGCTTCAAGGCGCTTTGATTGTCGATACAAAGTGTTGGTTTAATGGTTTGAGTAACTAGCAGATCGTTTATGAGCGCGTCAAGCCACATCAACTCCTTGACTGCTTCCGATGCAACTACATACTCTGCCTCAGCTGTACCAAAGAATATAAAGTTACCAAGAAGACGCATTTCATACAAATTTTCTAGTAAAAATGCCGGGTTCCAATGCTGGAACCCGCACTTTGGCTTTTTTATGGGCTTTTCAATAATTCTCTCAGCGCTTTTAAAATGAGATACCACACACATTGAAACAGTCTGCTTTTTTGTCCTTGAAAAGCCCATTAAAAAAGCAAAAGCTCTGGGAGCAGGTCGCAAAATATGACTTTTTGAAAAATTGTTTTTCGCTTTTTAGTATGTAATCTACGGAGACCTCTCTATGAAATAATATGAGGATATGAGGACCTCTTACAGTAATTCAACAAACTGTTGAACTTCTCAGTCAATTTTTTTTAGAAAAGGCTTCCGTCTTCTAAAGAAAACAACCAATTAATTTTTGTAAGAAAATCAAAATCAAACTTGCAAATTTTGAAAATATATGTGAGAAATTCAGTGATGTAGTCCATGGTACAATAAAATAAACATAAAATTTGATTTTTATTTAATATTTTTATATCTATTACTAATCATCACAAAACGAGTATTTATCACAAAAAAAAAACATTACATAAATATCTATACGTAGGTATTAAAAGTATTTTTTACAACAGCAAATTAGGCCGTCTGGCCTTCTGTGCCACAAACACATCTATAACCTCTTCAGTATTGATATCAAAGGTAATCCTGTCAGTCTTTCATCGCCGGTAGACGTAGAGTTTCTCAGATATGTTTTTAACTAACTTCATCGTTGAAAATGTTTGTTCGGGTGTGCATGTCGAAACTGGAATTTTTAAAAGTTTGTGGATGTTTGGAAAAAGTTGTTGGTTGCATCTTTGAAGAGCTTCTATTGCCTTTTTCGCACGGTCTTCTGGTAATTGTTGGTGGTGGGTCTTCCATAGTAAGAATTCAGCCTCCATAGTGTCCCAATCCAAAAATTTCTTATACAATTTAAAATTTTCTTCATTAAAATTAGTTTCATTTTTACCGATAGTCGATGGTATTAAAATATACAAAGAAAAAATTGTGTCGACTTTTGATTCTCTGCACAAACTTATCAAAAAATCACTGGCTGTAACAGATTAAAAAGCAGTTCGCCTTTGATGAAGTTTTGGAGTCCCTATCAGCACACAACACATGTAATATGTGAGTTGTGACCTGCTCTGAAGTAGATCACAATTTCGATTGTTTTTGTGACTCTCACAAGTTGTGACTTTGGGGGAGAATACGAAAAAGTCACCAAATTAATTTCACTACCTCTTATGACTTGTGAGGTATCAGTGATGGCGGGGAGAATCGGGTTGTTAGTGCAGAAATTTGGGAAAACAAAATTATATAAAGCTATTAATAAAACTTTTAATTACAATTATTCTAGATTGACTTTGTCAAAAAAATCTTAAGCACGTTTTTGGGTAACTGGGCCATGAAAACAAAAGAGTTAATTACAATTTGAAATATTAATATTGTTACGAAATGATTCAAATTTAACTGCTGCGAGTGGCTTTGTAAAAGCATCGGCTAATTGATCGATTGATCACACAAAACAAATCTCGAAACTGTCTTCGTTGAACTTCTCTCGGATGAAATGAACACAGATATCAATGTGTTTAGTTCTTGCGTGAAACTCGGGGTTCTTTACTAGCTTCAAGGCGCTTTGATTGTCGATACAAAGTGTTGGTTTAATGGTTTGAGTAACTAGCAGATCGTTTATGAGCGCGTCAAGCCACATCAACTCCTTGACTGCTTCCGATGCAACTACATACTCTGCCTCAGCTGTACCAAAGAATATAAAGTTACCAAGAAGACGCATTTCATACAAATTTTCTAGTAAAAATGCCGGGTTCCAATGCTGGAACCCGCACTTTGGCTTTTTTATGGGCTTTTCAATAATTCTCTCAGCGCTTTTAAAATGAGATACCACACACATTGAAACAGTCTGCTTTTTTGTCCTTGAAAAGCCTATTAAAAAATCAAAAGCTCTGGGAGCAGGTCGCAATATATGACTTTTTGAAAAATTGTTTTTCGCTTTTTAGTATGTAATCTACGGAGACCTCTCTATGAAATAATATGAGGATATGAGGACCTCTTACAGTAATTCAACAAACTGTTGAACTTCTCAGTCAATTTTTTTTAGAAAAGGCTTCCGTCTTCTAAAGAAAACAACCAATTAATTTTTGTAAGAAAATCAAAATCAAACTTGCAAATTTTGAAAATATATGTGAGAAATTCAGTGATGTAGTCCATGGTACAATAAAATAAACATAAAATTTGATTTTTATTTAATATTTTTATATCTATTACTAATCATCACAAAACGAGTATTTATCACAAAAAAAAAACATTACATAAATATCTATACGTAGGTATTAAAAGTATTTTTTACAACAGCAAATTAGGCCGTCTGGCCTTCTGTACCACAAACACATCTATAACCTCTTCAGTATTGATATCAAAGGTAATCCTGTCAGTCTTTCATCGCCGGTAGACGTAGAGTTTCTCAGATATGTTTTTAACTAACTTCATCGTTGAAAATGTTTGTTCCGGTGTGCATGTCGAAACTGGAAGGGTAGCCAAAATTTTTAAAAGTTTGTGGATGTTTGAAGAGCTTCTATTGCCTTTTTCGCACGGTCTTCTGGTAATTGTTGGTGGTGGGTCTTCCATAGTAAGAATTCAGCCTCCATAGTGTCCCAATCCAAAAATTTCTTATACAATTTAAAATTTTCTTCATTAAAATTAGTTTCATTTTTACCGATAGTCGATGGTATTAAAATATACAAAGAAAAAATTGTGTCGACTTTTGATTCTCTGCACAAACTTATCAAAAAATCACTGGCTGTAACAGATTAAAAAGCAGTTCGCCTTTGATGAAGTTTTGGAGTCCCTATCAGCACACAACACATGTAATATGTGAGTTGTGACCTGCTCTGAAGTAGATCACAATTTCGATTGTTTTTGTGACTCTCACAAGTTGTGACTTTGGGCGAGAATACGAAAAAGTCACCAAATTAATTTCACTACCTCTTATGACTTGTGAGGTATCAGTGATGGCGGGGAGAATCGGGTTGTTAGTGCAGAAATTTGGGAAAACAAAATTATATAAAGCTATTAATAAAACTTTTAATTACAATTATTCTAGATTGACTTTGTCAAAAAAATCTTAAGCACGTTTTTGGGTAACTGGGCCCATAACCTGTTAAATTTAGCACACAGTAAAAGACGATCCGTTTTTCTGCATAGAAGAACAGCAAGTGGTTGTAATATATATTGATCATATCATTTGCATATAAACAGTTTACATCATATAAGTAGATACTAGGTAAATAACTAAGCTAGTTATGTACCTAGTATCTACTTATATGATGTATACTGTTTATATGCAAATGATATGATCAATATATATTACAACTAGGTACATGCTGTTCTTTTATGCAGACAAACGGATCGTCTTTTACTGTGTGATAAATTTAACAGGTTTCTGTTCTTCTATGCAGACAAACGGATCGTCTTTGACTGTGTGCTAAATTTAACATCCTACTCTCCCAAAAGTCAAATACTTATGTATATTTGCCTTGGGAACAAATCAACAAAATTGATTGTTTCTAGCTCTTATATAATTATACTGGGCCAATAGGAATTATCGCCCGTCTATTTATTTTTAATTCCATGTAAGACTCTACTCTCCCCACAAAGTCAAATACTTATGTATATTTGCCTTGCGAACAAATCAACAAAACTTATTGTTTCTAGCTCTTATGAAATTATATCGAGCCAATAGGAATCATCGCCCGTCTTTGTATTTATTTTTAATTCCATATAAGACCGTACTGTGCCAACAAAGACAAATACATAGATATACTACAACCTATACTTTCCTGAATTTTAAAATTCTATTATGATTATACGTGTATTCGCACATCGCACTGCAATTTAGTTATCTTTATTGTTCTCTCTTTCGGAAACATGTTGCTTGCGGAGATGTGTCTTGCGAACATGTTGTTTGCGAACATTTGTCAGGTTCCCTGAGCAAAATATGATCTTGTATTGTATTTATTCCTGTAAACAGCTATAACAGAAAAAAAACAACAATTTCATACATACTTACACTTTTTTTTCAGACTGCGTCAGAACTTAATTGTTTGTAATGGTTTTAAAATTAAGTGTTAACTTAAATTTATTCATATCCTCTTTAAATAAAATTTTGAATTTCATTGTTTTAGGTTCCTTCAAACTTTCGTTTCGTTGTTGAACAGACTTTGCGTGAATTTTTCAGAGCTATTCAAGGTGGAAAGGACACTGAACAATCGTGGAAAAAGTCAATATACAAAGTTATATCTCGAATGGACGATCCTGTACCAGAATACTTCAAATCACCAAACTTTTTGGAGCAGTTGGAATAAGATTTTTTATTTTTAACTTCATTTCCATTTGAATTTTACAATATCATTAACATATAGTCATCATATAAAAATTAATATGTTGTTGAAACCGACTTATGTTATTCCATGCACATACATTTGTATGTGCATGCAGATATACGAATTTGTTAAATTGAAAACAAAAAAAAAAATCAGACTGAAGAGAAAAATAAATCAACAACGTGTGTGGTTCCTAAAAAAATGTAGTGTGCTTACGTCCAAAAAATGTAACAAAGAAACTAAGCAAATATATGTAAATAAAAATTAGTAAAAAAAAACTAAAAATAAGTTTGGAAAGCGACTGTAATTTTACTGACGATATACTCGCGTTTTGGCCTTCCTTTCAAAAGAAAATTGTAAAATACCTTTAAAAAATTTCTACTTTAGAAAAATAAATTTTAATTAAAAAACTAGAATATTTGAGGAAAATTCAAAATTAATAAAGAAATACATTTTAAATTGAAAACACGAAACAAAAAATTAGCTCCACTATGGTTAATATTAAAAATAAAAAAAAAAAACTGTACAATGTCGTTCCCTTTGAAAATCCCAATTTGATTTTATGTAAGAGCCACTCGAGGAAGAGTAGTATATTATTATTTTGTTGGAAAGGATCATCACACAAATGTGGTTTTTGTTTGGTGTTCCACAAAATGTAAACAATAATCGGAAGAACTTAAAACCGCAATAATATGAACGGATTATTTTTAGTTTACAGTTTTTTCATATTTGGCTTTGACTTAAAATAGAAATTCAACACAATTAATGCTTTAAGTAAAACTCTTAATGTTATCTACATTACAAATTTATTTTTTGAGGACGTTATAGACAAATTATTTTTCTGTTTGTGAAATATTTTAAGCATTTCAATCAAATAATCTTTTAAAATATCAATAATATAATAATAACTTTCTATTACCAATATAACTTACAAAAACCATTCTCAAAAAATAAATTAAATTTGTATTATAAAAAATTAAGTCAAGTATTATTGTTTAAAAGCAGTATACAAAATGATTATTTATGAAACTAGAGTTTTATAATTTATATTAAAAAAAATAATTATGAAATTTATATGTACCTATTTTAAAGTGTCACATTTAAGACTATTTAATTTTCAAGCTGAAAAAGTAAACTAATATAATAATTTTTTAAGTAACCAAATATTTGAGCGAAGGTTATTCATCTTCAAAAACTAAACTAAGATATATTGTTAAGTAGTTCTAACATTGCTTCGCTGCTGTACACTACACATCTATTTATTTAGTTTCACCTCACAACTAGTCTGTTACTTTATGTTAGTCAGTACAATTTATTTAATTTGCGTTAGTGTAAGTACAATTTATTTTCTTTTTAAGCAAACTATTTATTTCTTAAATTATGTGTCTTTTCTTTTTGTATATGGCTTCTTCAATAACAGTACATGTTATTATAGTGAAGAGATATTTTCTATTGAATATTAAACAGCATTTCTTTAATTTTTTATTTGTTTTTAATTAGTAGTGATTCTTAGTTATTTTTGAAAAACTTCTTTTGAAACGATATTGAATAGTCCTGTAGGCTATTGAATATACCGGAATGTATAAGTGGAAGAAAGGTACAATAATTATTATTAAAGGTGTTTGTTATTTATTATTTTTGTGTGCAACCTAGGTTTTCTATAAAAATGGATGATTTAGGAAAATTTATGAAAAATTAAGCTAGACAAAATAAAATAATAAAGAAAAAAAAAACAATTAAAAATCGAAAAATCATCGATTTCAAAATTTTAACTTTACCCTTTCACACATCGAAATTCTGTACCTATTTAATGAAAACAAAGTCACCTTATTCACGTTAATATTTTAAACAATACCTATTAACCTGAAGCAACATGTTGAATAACTTCTTTTTAGGCGACATTACATTATGGCACAATATTCTGTAATATAACGACAAGATCAACTTATATGATCAAAAGCTTAGACAATGGCCCAACGCGCCATTGGAAATCAGCCTTGAAGGGTCCAGGGGAAAAATGGCACACGTCCATTCAAAACGATTCCGAGAAAAATGAAAATATAAACTAACTTAATTATATACGCTGAATTGAAAGGGAAATCAAAAATTAAAAAAAAAAAAAAAACAGTTCTGTTATAGTGAATGTTCTAAGACCTATTACAATATTTTATTTTTATTTCATGAATAATTATATTTAATACAATTATTCTGGAAAATATAGTATGTGACTTGTGCCATTTTTAAATTGTAATCAGTATTATGTATTACTATATACTAAACAATGTTTTGCATAAAATGCAAAAAAAAGCCTAGTAGTCCCGTCAATAGAGACATTTTACCCTATAAAAGGTCGGGGAGTTCTAAATTTTGGATATGGTTGGTAGATAAAAAAAAAACAAATTTCCATCAGCAAATATTCAATGATTTGGGAAAAATGATTAACAGAACGAAAGAAGAATATTGATGCCCGTAATATTCACGCCGTTTAAAATCGGTTTACATTTAGAAGTCGGTTTAAAATTTTTAACCGACTAATCGGTAATATTTACTCACTTAAACCGACGTTAACCAAAATTTTAAATTTTAATGATCTGTTTAACTACGAAAAACCGACTCCAACTTAAACGAGGCATTTTCGTGTCGTTTAGGTACGGTTTAAAACGTTTTTCTAATATTCAACATTTTATTGGTTTATTCAGACAGTCCAAAATATTCAATCATGTGATTTTCGGCGATGCTGTCTATCCGAACACATCATATTTGTGCACGTTATTCACACATCGGGATAGAGTTGACCAATTAACCAGAAAAGGCTTATAGACCGAGAGGTGGTAAACGATTTTCTCAAAGTGTTTTATATCGCTCCAAAACTTGTGGGCATGGCATTTGTGCTAGTGCAAACTACATGCCGCGATATCGTGGCCCTAAGACCACCGTAATGCACTTTCAAAATTAAAAAAAATTTGTGAAGTTTATGTGTATTACACCGCTCCAAACTTTGTGATCATAGTGTTTATATGTGTCCAAATTAAATGCCATCGGTCTGGCAGTGATACCGTGGCCCTTACACCTATATAATGCACTTTCAAAATGCAACAAAAAAATCAGAATAGTTCGTAGTTACTGTCCACACTCAATTTTATCAACTTGACAGTAATACCTCATACCTAGCTAGCACCACTATAATGCACTTTCAAAATGCTAATACTATTTATTTGTTAGAAAAGTGCATAATGGTAGTGTAATGTTCACGGTATCGCTGCCAGACCAATGAAATTCAGTTTGGACAGAATTAAATTTTGAAGCGGTTAAAAAAACTTTTGTTGCATTTTATATGTGCATTATGGAGCTGTTTAGGCTGCGTAATTGCCGGTAGGTTGATGGAATTTAGTCGCCATTTGGCTTAATATAATATAATAGATATTGGAACCGAATTAACGACCGACGCGGAACTGCAACCAGATCAAGAAGAATTCAACTCGCAACAAATAGTTCAAGGAATGTTTGGAAGACGCAATGCGGTGGACGGTATGGTTGACATTTTTTCCCAACGTAAAACACGATAAAGAGGAATAAAAGACATTTCTAATGCGTGTTTGTGTTTGACAGGAATTAATTAATTTATTTTATTTAAATATAAAATGACAATTCGAAAAATAAATGTCCAAGAAAAGTCTTTTTTAGTTTGTTCATACTTGCGATGCTATGCGACGTTCGTTTTAAATCACAAATTTAAACCAAAGTAAACCAAATGGAATTTTTTGCTTAAACGGAGTGAATATTACCAATTTAAACGAGATTTTGTCGTTTAAATTCTATCGGTTTAGTTCAGTTAAATGAAGTCGGTTTAAGTGCTTTTAAATCGCGTTTTAAACGGCGTAAGTGATCATATTAGAGAAATGTGTTTCGGTTTAAGTTGATAAATTCTATTTTGATCACCCAATGAGGTCCTAAAATATTACATTAATTTTTGTCTTGCTTGATTACGGATATAAGGAAAATATTAATATTGCAACACTCAGAATCAAATAAAAAAACGTTAAGAATATGAAGGACTTAAGTTCAAGACATTATTTTTTAGAATTCGAAGCCGGGAAGAATTAATTAGTTATTAGCTAATAATTCGATGTCGAAAAAGAATGTAGGCAAGATGATACGCTTTAATGCTACTTCTTCTTCAACATCTTTCTTGAAAGAAAAAAGACCGTAGTTTATAACCTTAAGCTAAGTATTCTTTAGGGGCCAGTTATAGCGATCAGAAAAACGCATCAGGGAAAAATTTTGTTTTGTATTGTTTAATGTTTTATCATACGATTTGAAGTATAAAAAGGATACGAATCGATGGTAAATCAATTGAAATATTTTTTATGTGAAAAAAATTTAAATTGGAAAAAAAACTTTGCCTAAAACAAGTACTTATTCATTTTCCTGATGGAAATTCCGTACAGAAAACGAGTTTCCATCAGGAAATGCATTTTATAGTATAAATATTTATTCTAAAGAAATTTTTTTTATTGAAATAAATATTTCAAATGATTTATCATCGATTTCTATCCTTTTTATATTTCAAATCGTATCGTAAGACATTAAATTATCAAAACGAAAATTTTTCCTGATGCATTTTCCTGATCGCTATAACCAGCCCCTTATTCAGTGAGATCTCCAATGCAACTGCCTACGTGCTAATCTTAGGTATAGCTTGACTTGAACCAATTCACTTGGCCAACGGTCGGTTGCCCAGAGAGAGGATTTAAGAGAACAAAAACGGTTTTTTTTTTACTGTGAGTGAAGCTATAAACAAAACTCACCCTCCTTAGCAGGGTACCCAGGTCCCCAAAACATTTTTCCCCTTTTCTTCCAGTTTTAAGTTTTATACATTGTACCTAACTTATATAGTAGTTTGTCAATTATATTACATAACTGATTAAATATTAAAACAAAAAAAAATGAAAATATTTTATGAATTTAGTCATTTTGTCCTTTCATCCGCTATTAGAAAGACAAAAAATAAAAAATTAATCCTTTTCTGTTTCACCAATGCTTAAAACCTTTTTCTTAAAATCTTTGTCGGTTTCCTTTTCACTGAACTATTCAATATAAAGTTTCTTTGTATTTGTTTTCTTTCTTCTCACCGAAAAACTAATTTCATGCGGGAAAAAGGTCAAGTTAGGCCGTGTTCGAATTGGTTTAAATTGTCCATTGACAATGACGCATATTTTAAAAAGAGCCATTTTTAGAAAATTTGATAAAAGTGGCGGCAGAGAGGCGGAGGCGAAAAAAGGAGCCAAAATGCCTCTTTAGAGTCACGAAGGTAGTCCTGAATGAGTTGTTCTTAGAGCCTCTTAAGTGTCTCAAATACCGTGTATTTCGCCTTAGTATAGAACCATTTACATCAATCCAAAAATATCTAGGTGCTCTATCTTTCTCTACTATGACAGCAGGAACCCAATTCAACTTTTCATTTGTAAACCATACTGTCTCTCCTATTTTGATAATTTCCCTGGTAGGAATGATCTAGTTTTTCGACCAAGAAGTAGGTACGTACTTCTAATTTGCACTCTGCAGTGACACTACTGGAATCGGCGTCACGTGCGTCAGCGGCCACAAAATGAATGGTGCAGTTTTTTTTTCATTAAATTAACAGTTCCTTCAGTTCAACAACAAGTTTTTGTTGAGCGAAGAACATATTTTATAGAATATAATACAAATTTAAATAGTTTCCACAACAAAGTTATACTTTTTAATTGCTTTTAACAAACAGAAAATTGTTGTGCCAAGTAAACAATTCTTGACCTGACTACGTTGGTTCTTGAACATTAAAAAAATAATTCATGTAGTAAAAACAATTTTAAGCTTACAACTTTTTAAAAACGCTAAATTCTTGTTTCAACAACTTTTTTTTTCTCAGTGAACCTGACCACCAAAGAGCGAATATTGAGTTGATTTCTGTACGAATTCAAAAACTCGAAAATAACTCTTTTTATAACTTTAATAGTTCTCTTGGCTGACACACTATTCAAGGGTTATTCAAGAGCTACAACAAAACACGAATAAGGGCCCAACCATTACATTGTGATCATTGGGATTGGCATTCAGGGATTATGCCCAAGAGGGGTGTAGCCAGCCAGCTGAGGGATATTTTTGAACTATTCTTCATAAATCTCAATAAAAATAAAAATAAAAAATTTTATAAAATATGAAAAAATAAGACAGAAATTAATAAAACTTATTGCACAAGGGCGTACGCATTTTTTTGTTGAGTAATGCATAATATTAGTTTTAAGAAATATTTTCTATGTTGAACATTTTCTTTAAATTTGTACATTACAACGAAAACGTTTCAATAATTTTTCCAGCCTCTGCCACCTAACTTAAATGTTTTTTCAGGGCTACAGCCTCTCCTGTCATAGAAAAGTACCGCTCACTTCAGCCGTTCGGATTCGGCAATAAACTGTAGCCCCCCTCCATTCCTGCAGACAAGCACACAGGGACTGTTGAGGGTTCTAAGTCACTTGGCCCTAGTTGTGTCACAGAATGTATTTTTTTTCTATAAGTTAAACTAGCTGATCCGCCCGGCCTTGCATGGGAGAAATATGAGTTTCGTTAAAATTAACAAAACAAAATATTTAAATAATACTTGACTTGCTATATATATTGTACACATATATAAGTTTTGAAGACAATTAACAACACGTTAATATATCAATATTAATACTATCCAGTTTTAAGTATGATTTGGAGAAGATATTAGTTCCTATATCATATTGTTTGTTTGTCTGTCTACTTGTACGCCTTAATATCAGAAAGCAAAGCGAGAGCTTGGAAGATAAGGATAGACTGGACAAAAGCCATTTTATTTTAAACTCTTAAACCAATTTACAAAAAAATGAAAATATATATTTGGAAAAGTTATCAAGGAATTCTAAAAAGAATTTATTTTGCATAAGCTTTTGCATTTTAAATTGTTTTTTTTTTTTTTTTTTTATTTTCCTTCTCTTTCGTAAGAAGGGACTTAATGTTGTAGACTTAACATTGAGGATACGACAATAATTTTTTATTTAATTTCTTCTACTTTTCATTTAAATTCAAATTATAATTGTGACGTAGGACGCAGGTATACAAACACTTAAAAAGTGTTATATGACCTCTTAAGAAAAAATCTCCTGAGAAAACTCTGTAATAGGTACTCAATTATCTCAACTTAACGGTACTTTAAAAATTAAACTTTTTACCAAATAGGTATTCAAAATTATAATTTTGATATCTAAGAATTTCATGCTTTAAGAATAACCCAATAAAAATCCACAAAAAAGAAATTACAAATATTGGCATTTCAAGTACCTATGTAAACCGTGAATTTGGATGGATATCAGCTGCATACTTAAGTAGCTTAAAAACGTAAGAAATTTTCAAATGAATTGTTTTGCATACATTTTTAAACTCTCTTTGAAATATATTTTTATTTTAAAAAATATTTATCGTTGAAATTTATGTATGACTGTTTCATACTCATTTAATTTTCATTATTTAATCGATTAAAATTTGTTAAAGCAAAAATCTCTTAAAAAAAAGAATCAAAAGCTATGGAAGCAAGCCGCTTTTATCTTTCTTTTTGCCTCTACATTCATTTGCTTACTGGTTTTCATCTCAATTACTGTTTTTTTGGAGGCATTTTCTAAGTTATCGTAAAAACTCAATTTATATTTTTTGTTGCAACATATTATCCAATTTCTTTCTATTTAATCAATTCACTACTTACAAATTCTTATGATTTTATTTAATTTTTAAATAACAACTTTCCGAGAATGCTTGTCTGTTAAAAATATTACTTAGAAATTGAACTCATATTTAATTTGATCGTTAAATTAATTTTTTTTAAGTACATACATATTTGGAATATACATACATATGTGGAATGCACTTTTGCAACTTGTTTGCAAACTGTAAGACCTATTTTAAACAAATACGCATGGCCACTCTTGAACTACTACCTAAGATTTCTTGTAATTTTATCAAAATTTAACCGTGTTAATTGAAATTATTTCGAAAATGCATGCGCTGTTGCACCTCGTACCTCGCACCTCGTTTGCAATTTTTACCACAGATACATTTAAGATTTTCTTGAATTTTTAACAAAATATAAACTTGTTTTCCGAAATTAGTACGAAAATGCATGCGATGCTGCATTGTTGGCATTGGCACACACTATTTTAATTTCCAATTAATTTTTCAAATCACACCAAAAATGAATGCACTGGTGCACTTTTTTTTTGGCAAACTCCTATATTGACATTTACCAAAAATGCACAGTAACACTTTTGGACCTCCAAGTAATATATCACGAAATTTAAAACAAAATCGGACGGTGTTTCTTTAAATTAACCGGAAAACGCGTGCGCTGCTGCAGTTTGTTTGAAAACTGCTGGGCCGATTTTGACCAAATACACACAGAAACGTGCTCAGACTTTCACCTTAAATTTCCTTAAGTTTTGAACAAAATCTCACAGTGTTTTCTGAAATTATTCCGAAAATGCATGCACTAATGCATCTTGCTGGCATACTGCTAGACCGACATTGACCAAACATGTACAGTGACACCCTTCGACTTTCAAGTAAGATTTTCTGAAATTTTGGACCCAATCGGTGTGGTTGTTTCGGAGTCCATAAGGAACATACATAAGGCCAAATTCTTTTGCAGTTATTTTGGCATAGAAAAAACCGTTTATTAATTTTTTTTACAAACTCTAATTGGTAGATTAGGTGTACCTACTAAATGAAATTAACTCGAAGTTAATATCTTTGTGTGTTTTCAAGATATTCGATATTTTTTAACAATTTTAAATGTTTTTTTAATTACAAAAAAACTATGGGTTGATTTTTTTTCAAGTATTACCGATTTTTCACTACGTCATTATGCATAGAATGAAACCAGGCCGAAGTCGATATCTAGAGGTATTCGTGAAACAAGCCATTTTACAACTTTTTTTTAAATTAATGTGATAAAAAAAGCGCTAATTGAATTTTTCTGAAAGGCCTTTCTGCATGTTATGACCTTATTATCTGTTATATAAAATTTATTTGAAGTCTTTGCGTTCTTTGCGAGATATCGTGAACAAAAAAAAGGTTCCGAACGTACGAACGTACACAGACATGGCCCATTATATTGATGTGCATTCAGGGTTACCCATGTCCATTTGGCAACTCGTTCAGATTTTTTTCCTTGAAGGCTGTTTCACAATGCGACGTGACAACGAGACGTCAGCGTGACGAGAAACGCTTTCATCTTTTTCTCGTTATAACATCGTTCCTCAATTCACAATGCAGCGAGTTATTCACAAAGACAGCGTAGAATTATTCGTGTTTGTCAGTGAATTTGGGAAATAAAATACAAAATTTGAAAAAAAAGAAAATGTTAAAAAAAAATGCTTTTAGTACTTTTGGGAGTGTTTATTTACAAAAAAGCAAAAGGCAAAAAAAAAACCAAAAGTGAGCAGAAGAAGTCGGTGGGAATGTTGAAGACAAAATTAATTAGTCGCAAAATAAAAACACATATTTGCTCGCCATTTTCGGTATTTTATTTATTTATCTACACAATTAATAAATATAAATACAAATACAGATACGCTCGGTGTCCTCTTCTCAATTGTCAAAATGAAAATCGTCGTCTCGTCGCGTCTTTTTTTCAATTTTTCGAAATCATGGCGTGACGGGACGACGAGAAACGCTTTATTGTGAATACTCTGGTATATTCTCATTGCTTGAAATTGGTTTGACAGCTACGACGAGCTCTCGTCACGTTCACGTCTCGTTTCCTCGTCGCATTGTGAAACAGCCTTGAGTTTCTGTTGAAGTGCTTTTGATTTTAGAGCTTTAACAAAAGTTTTTAATGATGAGGGTAATCGTAGAGTGTTTTCATCTTTTGCATTTCGTTTAATGTGTGGAAAATACGTTAAAATGCAGTTACAAAATTTTAAGCTGTTGTCTTTGAAGAAGAATATTATTTGCGTAGATTTTCTTAGCGTGCTGTCAATTAATGTGAAGTAAAGTATTTGTATGTAATTTGTTTTTTTAAAAGGTGTATTTTTTTTAAAGTTTTGTGCAATTTGTGTTTCTAAGACGGGTAGTTTTTTTTTAACGTTTGTAAAGTTTTTTGAAAATGTGTGTGCAATAAATTTTAATTCAAAGGTAAAAAAAAGAATAAACCAAAGAACCAAAGTGTATATTAAAAACAAATTTAAGAATATTTCAATTGTCGACTGTTTCTTTTGGGCATTCGTCAGTACCAGACTTCTTTTCTTCATCGTCCTTTAACTTGTGCAATTTGTATTTTCACTCGTGTATTTTTGAAGAGATGTGTTTATTTAGAGTTTTGTGCAATTTGTATTTTTAAGTCGTGTATTATCTAACCTCATGGTGGTGTGGAAAAGAATAAATGTCTTTTAATTTGTATCAACAAAACAATTAAATGAAAATTTCTTTCTAAAAAAAAATGCGGTCACCCTGCATACCATTCTTTCATATTTGATTTGGGTCCATTCAAAATAAACAATATGACAACTCTGTGAGAGCTTTAATAAAGGACAGATTTATGCAATCCACTGTAGCCACAATGAGAGGCAAACGTCCTATCTTGCCTACACTGCCTTTTTTAGTTGGATAAGGTATAGATGTGTGTAGTGTTTTTTATATGGCCCAGGAGGGGAGGGTCAAGTTCTGGATATGTTATTTTTGCATGCAAAGTCTCTTTTTCTATAAAAGTAATCAGTACTAATAAGCGAATGGATATGGCCCAGGGGGGTTCATGACCCCCCCCCCCCCCCCTGGATCCGCCCTTGACGACGAGAAATGCTTGATTATGTATTATTTCACTGTTTAAAATTCTTTTTTAAGAAAGAGAAACTGCGAAGAGATCTCGTCACGCTGACATGACGTCTCGTTTTCTCGTCGCATTGTGAAACAGCCTTGAGAGGAGAATCGTCACGAAATACTTACAAAGAAGAGAACACAAAGCAACCACACAACAATTCAACACAGTGCATGTGTTTGTGTTTGTGTTTGGGTAGGTAAAAGTGGAAGCAAGACGGAAAACAAAGTTAATGACTGTATTTGCACCGTCGCGTCGGACACACAGTGGTCGATTTTAGGGTCGTTAGCTGGACTTAATTCGAAAGTACAATTTTTCGATAGGCCTATGAGGTATTTATTTGTTTATAATTCAAGAAGCATTTTTAAAGCCTCCGGTAGTTAAATTTTGATTTTCCATTTTGTTAGGAAAATCCAGTCCTATATAATGTTATAATCTTTTTGACGGGCTTATAAAACATCTTCTGACAGCTGTCCAATAGGCATTGGAAACTTTCAATAAGATAAGCACAGTACGAGATAATCTTTCGGACGCTTATAGGAAAAGGCGTACTGATACCTTTAAAAACGAATTAAAAAAAACGTTACGGGGCATCTCGGCATCTAAGTTTTCCATTTAACTTAAGCTTAATATTGAATTGTTTAATAACAGCATTATCACGATTGCACTTAGCTGCACTTTTTTTATACTCCAACAAAGAAAAAAGTCAATATGGTTCTACCAGAAAAATGCTTTGTAAAAAAACTGTTGTAACCAAATACAAATTCTTAAGAAAACAAAACATTGTAATT
Organism: Epistrophella euchroma; assembly: GCA_947049315.1. Taxonomy (NCBI): domain Eukaryota; kingdom Metazoa; phylum Arthropoda; class Insecta; order Diptera; family Syrphidae; genus Epistrophella; species Epistrophella euchroma. Next base: position 94,889,842 of record OX346246.1, read on the forward strand.
AAAAGTAAGTACCATTGGCATTCTCTGACATATATTTGTTTCCATAAAATATCTCAATTTGAACTCAAAAATCATCCTCCAAACACTTCTTAATCCTCAAATGACAAAATCAAGAGCGAGCAAAATCGGCCACTGTGCCTCTCGTTGAGGCACAGTGGCCGATGTAAAAAAAAAAATAAATTTGGTTGGGAATTGTCGGTGGTTTTATACAGGTGTTATTAAAGGCCATATGCAAGGCATGGAAACACAAGAGCGTAAGAAAAGCGTTGAATAAAAAAATGTTTAATATACAGACAAAGGTAATTTTAAATTAATTACGAAAAAGTTTCTCTCAATGAAAGAATAATGTAATCGGCACCCGAATTTCGAGGGCTGGACGTTCTAGTCTTCAATATTTTCAAAGCCATTAAAAAAAAATGAAACACATAATACTAAAATCTTTCTTGAGAACTACATACAATTCCTAGTGCTAATTTCTTACTTAGTGAGGAATAATACTTTTAGTTCGCCGGGAGATATTTATTATTTTCGTGACTTCAAGCCCACAAGAGGTTGAAGTGATACTTAATGAAAAAAAATGTATTGTTTAAAAAAAAATAACATCGTGTCGTATTTTACCATGTTAAAAATTATCAAAAGGCTTCAACCCTAGGACTTCTTTGTACCGACCGAAAGTGAAATAAATATATAAAGTGACATGGTGTGTTTCTCCATTTAAGCTCGTCTATGGACCAGGAAGCACCACCCCATTTGCAAATATTCTCTTTCTCACTCGCTCTTAATACGATTTTTTTTTGTTAATTTAACTTATTTAAAGTTAAATAATTTAATAAATTCATATTTTCTGCATTTCTGTGGCGCAAAACCTTTCCAATGGTATATAATTTATATGCCTTCGGCTTTTGTGGACCGCGTTATAGGTACCACAAAATTCTTGTTTGTAGTTTTATTATAGCATTCGCACATTGAATTAACCTAAGCGCAAATAGATTTAACCCAAACTCAAATAGAATTAACCCAAACGCAAAAAGATTTAACCCAAACGCAAATAGAATTAACCTAAACGGTAAGGTACAAATAAATTTCACCCTTGGGAATTATTCTAACTGAAACTTTTCTTGTAGGCTAATTTCAGCATTTGACATTAATAAACCATTATGAGTTTCGACTGAAGTTTACTTTGCCAAGAAGAGGAATAACAAAAATAAAAGAAACAAAATTTTGGACTGTATTGAATTAAATTCAAATGGAAGATTTTTTGCGATTTTTATTGCAATGCTAATGGCGAGTGAGTGAGATGACTCACTTTTCATTGAAAATCGATTTTGCTAGTAAAAGTGAGTGAGTAGGCGAGTGAAATGAAACGTCAGTTTACTCGCCGGATGTTTCAGCGGTGACTTGGTGTATGTGTTGGTAAATTTCCACTTTTGCATAAGTATGCGTTTTTTTCCAAAGGAATTTCAACATACCTAATCACGTATGTAAAACGAACTAGCAAAACAACAATGTATGTAGGTAAAAATGAGTATGCAGCACATAAAAGATTTGTTTTTTTTTTTATACAAACATACATTTATGTAAAAATGATATTTGATGAACATTATTAATTTGTTATTTACATTTTATTTGTAGGTATACATTTTTTTAATACAAGTGAAAAATATAATTCAACATCGCAAGGACGACCCCATCAACTTCGTGAGGACTAACTGCAAAACTTTGGAAGAATGTTTAGGAGTGGGTAGGGCACACTAACTTCACAATAAAGTCACACATTAAATAAATTTTATTTTCCTAAGTTTTTCGATAAAGTTCAATTAAAATAAAAATACAAAATTGAAAAATTAAACCTCAAACAAACAAAACCAAAGACAACGAATTAAACGATAGCCTTTGTTTATGACATTTCATGTGTTCGAAACTTGATTCGAAATTACTCATTTCACTTTAATAGCTAAATCACTTTTGCGAATGAAGTGAGATGAGTCGGCGAGTAAGGCGAGTCATCTCACCTCACTCGCTGAAATAGCTAAATCTCGGCACTGGACTCAACTATTACTATCTATAAAGCCCACTTAGGATTATAAGACTTATGATAGGTATTTAGTTACTGTTTTTCTATACTCTTCAAGAACTTCTCCCATAAGTCAGGACGAAACGAAAGAAGAAAGACGAACTTTTAACTTTTCTCTCTGGCAGGTCCGTTGACATCAGTTGTCAATAATAGGCTTGTTCCATGACTGCAATGTATTGAGTGTTCTATTGTTCTTTGAACTCGTGGTGATGTGTTTTATATGCCTCTTTATTGGTTTAGTTTGAAAAGAAAATATATAATCGTATTCTCTGAATTTTTATGACAAAACGATACATAAATAGTTAGTAGAGATAAACTTTTGTGTATAAATTCACACAAATGCACAGTGTTTCAAAATAAAGGAACACAGCTTAAGATGTGAAAACAACGCAACGGATTCATTGGGTCGCCCCTATCCGTTTCATCAACGGATCCGTTGCCGCTGGGTCGACCCATTTAGTCCAATCTAATTTTGATATATAAACTTTGACATAACCTCGCACTATTTGTTAAAATAAAATGCACGACTGGGTCGCACGAACTTGCTCTTGTAGTCAAAGTTTCTTCGTAATATAAAACAAAATTAATAATTATATATGTACTTATTCATTTAATAAATTGAAGAATGGAAAATTGAATATGAAAAAAAAGCATGAAACACTTTCTTTAAATTGATAAAACAAGTACTCAAAATGTTTTAATCTCAGAATGAAGAACTCCAACTCAATTCCTGAAAAAATGTGAATTTATGCAGAAAAAATGTAAAAATCGTTGAGCGTTCTTCTTAAAAATTATTTTTTTATATATAAAATTTCTTGAAATTCTTTAGAAAAAAAATTGGTATGCCATTTTTAAGATTATAACAATGTACAGCTAAAACCAAAATCTCCAAAAAATGCATCAACCCGTTTAAAAAAAAAAACGATTTTTCAAAAAAAAATTTTAACTTTTTTTTAAAAATCCAAAAAAGAATTTTTTTTTGAAAATATGTGTATGCAGTATTATCATTGAGTTTATATACATAGAGGAACCACTTCGATAGAACGAAAATCTTACGTTAAACCGCTGCATAGATGCCGTCCTAACTCAACCTAAGACGTGTACCCGCTGTAGGATGAAGTCTCCACTAAATTTTGCCAGGAAAAAATGAACAAGATTCCTCAAAAACACTTTTCTTTCCTTTCTTTATTATTTGATTTACTGCGACAGAAAATAATTGAGCAACGAATTCAAAAAAAACCTTCCTCAGTTTTTGACAGCAAAATTGTGGAATTTTTAGGAGGAATTGTGTTTATATTTCTGAGAATACGGATTCCTCTGAGATATCTGAAATATAAACTGGCCAATTATTTTGCGGGAAAAATTTTGACAGGTCAATAATTTTGCACGATAAACACGATCAACTTTTATTTTTAGATAATTTTACAAAAAGAAAAAGAAGAAGAAAAACGCGATTTTTCAAACGTTTTTGTAGAGATTAGAATTGTAGAGATAAAATTTGTCTTTTCCCGATCTGCGTACTAAGCTTTAATTTTCAAACTTAAATTTTTGAAAAAAAAATTAAAAAGTTGCGGTCAAACAAATTTTGTTCAAAATTTTACTGTATTAATTAATCCTTTTTATTTTAATATTTGCTCCAATTTATTTTTAGTCAAACACTAAAAACCAGATGTCAAAATATACTCCAGTTTTTTAGAAAATTGAAAATAATATAATTTTTATTAATTTTTTTTTTAAATTTCGAGTTTGAAAATTAATTTTTCAAAAACTATTCACTAACACAACTTTATTTAAAATGAAAACTAAAGAAGAGATTTCTGGCTTTCCAAGAAGGTATAGCATATGGCATTGCAAGTTTTACCGTTGTTTTTAAATAGTATTTTTTTTTTAGAAAATTGACCCTCCTGCCTCAACGGGGGAAAATAGACACCCTCCTATACGATTTTTTTCTTGTCTTAACCCAACCTAATTGCTCTAGCTACCCAAATATTCAGCCCAATTCTAAACATTCACCAGGAAAAAACTCCCCGGGAGACGTATTCTTTCGGGAGTAGAATGCTCCTATTCCGAATTCTCCGGTAGATTATTTTTATCTTCGATAGCAGGAATAAGAGTTCTGAATGTTCAGAACAGCTCTGCAGAGAAAAAATAATTTATTCCCCGGGATACAATTCCCCGGGAATCTATAGGTATGCCTAGGCGTACATATTCTATCTTTTAATGTAATGTAATTTTCTAAAAACTTTTTCTCTACCTACTAGTGACGTTTATTCGAAGGTGCGCAGGTGTTCACCGCACACCCTACCAACATCTTAATTTCCATACGTATAGCCAAAGTTCTCCAAAATACGCATTTGTCTTTCTTTTCTTTCATAACATATCAATACATACGTCAATAAATAATTAACATCTGTGTACGAACTCAAATAATCCTCAAACAAAAATCAGAATAAATAATTCACTTCCATTGAAAGTAACGAAAAAATTTCTTTTAACTTCAGCGCACCGCAAGCTAACCCAAATCCACATACAACATATAATTCAAATTACCTACCTACCAGCCTACCAGTCAAAGAAGTGCCGAATAGCAAAAATTTCCTCGTAGGGTGCTCTCCACCCAGCTAACAAAATTCACATACAAAAAAATTCAAAAGAAAAGCACAAGAAATCGTTTTCCCTTATAAATCTTTTTGCATTCATTTATTTCATAGAGGTATCTAAAGAAAGGTAAGAAATCAACCAATTTCCTGATGTACATACATTTATAACGGTTTATATAAAAAATATAATTGAGGTGCCGTAAACCCAAAATTGATTATTTTTAAATCACATTTATCGTTACTTACTTACTTTACTTTAGATGGCGCTCACAGCCCAGGATGGACTTCGGCCTCAACCAACAAGCCCCTCCAGCCAGCTCGGTCCCTAGCTAGCTGCCTCCAGTTACGCACTCCAAGTTGGTTGAGGTCGTTCTCCACTTGTGTGCGCCACCTAAGGTGGGGTCTTCCTCTGCTGCGCAGACCGTCAGGGGTAGATTCGAAGACTCGTCGGGCTGGTGCGTTGGTGTTCATACGCTCCACGTGTCCCAGCCATCTTAGCCGCTGTATTTTAAGCTTTTTGACCAGGTCGACGTCGCTGTAAAGCCTGTAAAGCTCGTTGTTGAATCTTCTCCTCCATACTCCATCGATACATACTGGACCGAAGATCACCCGAAGAATCTTCCTTTCAAAGCACCCAAATAGATTCTCATCCGTTTTTGTCAGGGTCCATGCTTCTGCCCCATACAGCAGGACCGGGATGATAAGGGTCTTATATAAGTTCTCCTTGGTTCTTTGAGAGAGGGCTTTATTACTCAAATGCCTTCTTAGCCCGAAGAAACAGCGATTGGCAAGAGTAATTCTTCGTTTGATCTCTGCGCTGATGTCATTTTGCGATGTTACAGTGGAGCCCAGGTAGACAAAGTCCTTGACGACTTCGAAGTTGTATCTATCCATCGTGACGTTTTGCCCGAGCCGACGATGTTGAGATTCCTTTCTCGATGATAGCATATACTTCGTCTTGTCCTCATTAACAGCCAAACCCATTTTCGCCGCCTCCGATTCAATACTTGCAAAGCACCAGTGACAGCTCGCTTCGTTCTTCCAATGATGTCAATATCATCTGCATAAGCAAGTAGTTGAACGGACTTTTGAAAAATTGTACCACTGTTGTTGACTTGCGAGTTGCGTACAATTGCTTCAAGTACGATGTTAAAGAGGTTGCACGATAACGCGTCGCCTTGTCTCAAACCTTTCTCGATATCAAAGGGTTCGGTGGTGTTCTTGCCGACTTTGACGGAGCAGCGAGATTTCTCCATCGTCATCCTGCACAAGCGGACGAGTTTGGCAAGGATGCCGAGGCTCTGTATAGCTCGTCTCTGTCTACGCTGTCATATGCGACTTTAAAATCGATAAAGAGGTGGTGTGTATCGATTTGAAACTCCTGGGTTTTTTCCAAAATCTGTCGGAGTGTGAACATTTGATCGACGGTTGATTTGCCGGGCCTAAAACCACACTGATAGGGGCCGATCAGATCGTTGACAAACGGTTTTAAGCGATCACACAGTACAGATGACAAGATTTTGTATGCGACGTTGAGGAGACTTATACCTCTGTAGTTAGAACAGTTCAAAGCATCTCCTTCGTGGCTATCTCTTGCGATTTTAGCTTCGCGACGTTAAATCGTTTTACAGCATTCGCTCGTCGTTGTGGCGTCATGGATATCCGCATACGTACTTGCGCCACCACAAGGTAGTGATCCGAGTCTATGTTGGCACCTCGGAACGTTCGGACATCCAGGATACTGGAAGCATGTCTGGCGTCTATCGCAACATGATCAATCTGGTTGGCGGTTCGTTGATCCGGAGACCGCCAGGTCCCTTTATGTATATTGAGGTGTGGGAATAGAGTGCTTGCTATGATGACATTTCGCCCCGCCGCGAAATCAATGAGCCTGAGTCCGTTACCGGAAGTGTTGTCGTGCAGGCTGTGTCCTCCGACTATCGAACCAAAGGTGCCCTCCTTTCCGATCTTAGCGTTGAAGTAGCCAAGAATAATCCTGACGTCGTACTTGGGCACCTATCATACGTATCCTCGAGGAGATCGTAGAATTCTTCTTTGGTTTAGTCATCCTTTTCTTCCGTTGGGGCATGGGCACAGATCAACGTGATGTTTTTGAACTTTGCTTTGATGCGGATTGTGACCAGGCGCTCGCTTACATTTCTGAAGCCCAAGACTTCTTGCCTATGTCTTCCTCTTACCACAAAACCGCAACCAAAGAGCCGCTGACCCTGCTCCTTGCAGCACTCGCCGAAGTAGATGTCACACGATTGCATCCTTCGTATGCCCTCTCCATCCCATCGCACTTCCTGGATGGCTGTTACATCAGCCTTTAGCCTATCCAGGTTCTCCACTAATTGTTCGGCTGCACGTGGCCTTTTTAAGGTCCGGACATTCCACGTGCAGATCCGAAATTCATTGTCCTTGTTTCGTTTGCTGGGGTCGTCAACATTGAAATCATCCATATCCGAGGCTTGTTGTTGTTTCGGAACCGAAGTTTTTTTACGTGGTAGGGAAGTCACCCCGACGCACAACCCCCTAGCCTGAAGGACCAGATCCTTATTATAACTCCAAGGACGGGGAGCCGGATAAACCGCTCCTTATAGGCCTGAGCTACGAATACGTCGTAGTAGCCCATATAAGGTGTTCACTAAGTAGTTCACCTGACTGGAACTGTAGACGCCACCGTTAATTCCATCTGGGGAATTCTTCCACTGCCGCCTGGATAAAGGAGAAGTGCCTTAGTGGGAACACTCCTCCCCCCCTCTCTCATTTGCTGCCACCTAAACCGTCCACAGGGATTGGAACCCCATCTTCAGTTAAGGTACTAGGCACCCGACGTTCACCACGGGGAGGTCGAGAGTAGGAGTTGATAGACAGAGGTTATAGAGGACACATATCTACCCATTTGAACGCCCACATTTATCGTTAAATGTGATAAAATGTTTTTTTTTTTTTTTTTTTTTTTTTTTTAAATGTGATAAAAAATTTCAAAATTTTCAAAAATTATGTGCTACAATATTATGCATCTAACTATGTTAAACATATAAGTTGATGGTTTTATGGCGGTAATTTAGGCCGATTTTATTCACTCAAAGTTGAACATAACTGGAGGAGTTTTGTTCTCAACTTGTGAATTTGTTTTTATTCACACAAAGTTGACGTTTTTTACTTTTGATTTTCAACTCTAGAGTTGATCAACTTTAGATTTTGTAACTTCCGGAAAAAGTAGAAGTTGACCGAGCAAACTTGAGACTTTACATAAAAATGTTGTTTTGTCAATTAAATTTTGTTACAAAAGCAGATTACGGACAGCAAAAGGTAAAAAATTAATCAGGAAATGCTCCGAAGCAATTCTTTTTGGAAATTTGCCATCAATTTCTTTGAGCAGTAAATGCATTCGCGACTTTCTCCGACGATTTGTCCATGTTTCTTTTCGTGGTATAATGTCACAATACACCATTTAACACTAAATAACACACAAATAATATTGAAAAACTTCAAATTAATCACACAATAAATCAAAATTAAAATTGAAAATGACAGTTCTGTTTTATTTTCACAAATATCCTTGGGATATTATTCAACTGGGGAGTTGAGAAAATAACAAGTGAATAAAAAGAAATTCAAATTTGTGTTTCAACTCTCGAGTTACAGTAAACTCTCGAGTTGATCAACTGGAGAGTTTGCCTCAAGTTGAGCAATAGTGAAAAAAATGGCCCTTAAAGAGCGCAGCGAGAATTTACGATTTTCAACGATTTCTTAAATTTCATTGAAAAAATCGCATGACTTGACTTATAAAAAAAATTCTTACCTCAAAAGTAATTGTCACTTCCTTATGAAAGGGGTATCAAAAAAACTTCAATGAATTATGCATTTTACTAATGTCACAAAATTACAAAAACTCATTCATAAAAAATCTTAAAAATTTCAAATAGAATGTATGTTTTTTTTAATTTTCTCAAAAAACTAGAAGACATAAAACCATTCGGTTCCTTGTGTTCGATTGAAAATTAATATACGCATTGACCACAAAAAGTTTAATTTAGCACTTCATTTCAGTATTTTGAAAAAATTGGTCTACATTTTTTTTTTATGAAAATTTTAAGTTTTTATGTGAACTTTTTTAAAACTAATGACATAAATAATTTAACTTAAATTTAAGATTAAAGAATAAATTTCTGGCTTTCAAAACCGGTATAATACTGTATAGTAAGTGTTGCCGTTATTTTTTAATATTTTTTTTTTTTTTCATTTTAAGTCCTTTTTTCTAGGCCATACCTCCTAAACGGGGCTAGGTAGAACCCCCTCCCATAGTAAAAAATGCTTGTTTTTGACCACTCTACAAAAAACGTTATCAAATGTTGGTGCCAAAGCTAACGTAGGTACTCTCCCCGAATGGATATTTTTACTGTCGAAAAAACATAACGAACAGCCTACTAAAAGCACCACGGCACGTCACTGCTACCTACGTAGGTACCCACCCTTAAAAAAACTCGCTTTCAGGAAAAGTAACAAAGTACTCAAACGTTCCTACCTACCTATACCTATACCTCCTTTTTTTGAACGGCACCTACATAAATTAAGACTTATTAGTGTAGAAAATTAAAACTTCTAAGTCTACTTTAATTTTTATTTCTTTACATAAACCAGTTGCATCATTTCGAAATTAAGAATTCTTAATTTATTTAAAACTAGGTCATGAATATAGGATTAATTAGGTGCCTACATATGTACATTATAAATACATACCTACATACATTTCAATAAAAAGTAGGTAATTGAATTATTAACTGATTTTAATATTTTTCTTAAAACTTTATAAGTAGGTACGTATAGATTTCGATTTTTTGCATAGTCCATAACTTTCTTAAAGCCTAGTATACCTACAGTCCCTCCTCGAAAAAATAATACATGTACTTCTTATGGGAGTGATTTTATCGCAAAAAAAAAATTTCTGCTGAAAAGTTTTTTTTATTGAACTGTGAACTATCCCCAGAAATAAAAAATTATACTCACCACGATTCTTTTTCGCGCAAAACAATGTCAGTGACATTGTTTTGTGCAAAAAAATATAGTTTGTGCTTACACGGTGCCTCAAGAGTTATGACTCTTTATGAACCTAAATAAGTATGAAAGAGACAAAATATCAGCTAGTCATGACTCTTGAGGCACTGTGTAATATTCGACTAAAAACAATTTTGTTTCACCACAGATATTTTTTTTCCGGAAAAAAGATTTTTTATTTACCACAATAGTTTTTTTTTAAGCCTAGTATACAGTTCTTTTGAATAAGAAAAAACTATTGTGGTAAATAAAAAATCTTTTTTCCGGAAAAAAAATACTGTGGTGAAACAAAATTGTTTTTGGTCGAATATAAAGTTTATAAAGATAAACGCAGGAAATTGTACGCCTTTTTTTGTCGATTTTCGTGCAGCATTCGACACTATATCGCGCGAGGCGCTCTTCTATAAATTGTTCAAAATTGGAGTATCAACTAAAATCATTCATACTTTGAAAGCACTATATGAGAGTAATATTGTTTTTGTGTGGGATGGTGAACTAGTCTCGGAAGAATTCGAAACGTCAATGGGAGTTAAGCAGGGATGTTTACTCAGCGCATTACTTTTCATTCTGTATTTTAACGATATAACTGATGCTGTACAAGGTGGTGGCTTTACTGGCTGAACAGAATGGTGAAGCAGACGGAACTGGAGCCGGAGCTGGAATAGTTGTCAAAATATTGAATACTAGCCGACCCGTGCTCGCGTTGCTTCGCAAGCTTTAAATATACTTATTAATATGAGTAGGTCAAAGTATATCAAATGCTCCATGAGACTGGCCGCAATTTCTACTATATTATTAACAATTTTAACACAAACTTTTTGATGGAAGCAAAACGAACAATATTTTAAAATGGTTTTCTCAAAAATAAAATTTGGCAAAAACCTATTGCGATTTAAAAAAAAAATTATTTGATAAAATTAAAAAAACGTTCAATAAAGTGAGGAAATATATAAAAATTTCATTTTCTTTTCGTACCATACTTTTACATATCCATGAAGTGCATTCATTTTACTGTACTTTAAAAAGTACAATGGGAGAGAATGGGTTAAAACATGAAGCACGAATAAGGGGACACCGTGTATATATACACATATATAGAATATATATGCATATATACATATAATGTATTTATATATATCCTACATATATGTAAATCCATACATACATCAAGTTTGGAGATGCTAAACCCCAAAACAGATGTGCAGCTTTTTCCCATGCAGCGAAATTAGAAATAGAGATATCGTGCAGCTAAGGCTGCATGCAGAGCCTGGAATATGTCAGCTCTCATAAAGCCCAAAATAGATGTGCAGCTTTTTCCAATGCATATAAACTCGAAACCCCTATTAGAACAAGTTTTTCCGTAGAACTAGCTTTGAAGAAAGTCAATAATGTGGCCGTAAAAGTTTATAATGAATTTTTGGCAAAAATTTAAAAAAATGTCTTAAATTTTGAGCATTTTAATTTTTGTTGTTAGGCCATACCTATCCGTGGGAAATAGATAAGTTGAAATTCGGATTCAGCACCCCTAAAAACATAAAGAACGATTTCGAAAAAACGTCTATATTTTTGTCCTGAAACAGTCACCCCTGGAGACGATTTGACTGGATTAGCAGATTAATTGAAAAGATCTCCGCACTTTTTTGGCCAGAACTAATTGCCAGGGCCATTAGTTTTGTGCGGAAAACTGATATTTGAGTTTTGTTCCCGTTTTTATTTGCTTTCGCTGTCGTTTTGGAGACGAACGAATAATTTCGTTTCGCATAAGCAGCGTACTATCCTTACCGCCCAGTGGCGGAGGGCCCAGCCCTGCGGGTCTGCATAAAAAATACTTTTATAAACAAAGCTATTATAATTTTGGTATTTCTACAGGTAAAAACGAAAACTTGTAAGCGTAGTTTTTGTAGATATAGGTAATGGTATGCGTATGCATAATGTTTTGCGCTGATTTGCAGCACAACCCGTGGGCAATTACTGTAATTATTTAAAACAAATCTGTTGCTTTTTTTAAATAATTTTCACCAGTTTATCAAAAAAGTCAATATCCGCCCAATAATTCATAAATAATAATTAATCAATAAGTACATACATATGTACGTATTGGATAACCGAATTCGGGGCGGTTCAAGTGCAGAGCCACAGCAATAACACCCACGTATGCTATGCTTTCTGTTTTGCGTACCTACTTTAATCACTAATATTATTAAATCCTCATACTATGCGTGCAATAATTCAGACACCAACATAATACCTACTATGTGTATTATGTTGGTGTCTGAATTACTGCACGCATAGTATGATGATTTAATGTCAGGGGCGGGTCGGTGTTTTTTTTTTATAAATTAAGCTCTGTGTGCTAAATAAGTTCAATTGGAGGTGAATCTGAAAATGATTTGATGACTTTTTCTCAGTTTTTAGATTGGGAGATAACCTTGCTTAACCAGTTTATTTTATGTTAAACCAGTCTATACCTTTCGAAAAACTCGAATCGAACTTCATAATTGTTCCATTATGTCAGGTTTTTCGAGATATGCCTATTCTAACCTAAAAATGTGAAAATATCGTTGTTTGAATATTTTCGACGTTGTGTTGAATAGGTAGGTACCTAAGTATATAGTTTAGGGTATTTAGGGTTATATTGGTTTGTATATTGGTATTTCTTTCGGAGTTAAAATTTAAAAATTTTGCAAAGCAGTGGTTATTTTGGGAAAAAATTCAACTTCCTAGGTATATAATAAAACGATTTCTCAATGCGTTAAGAAAGGATGAGAAAAGTTAAAAATTTCACTTAAAACAGAAAACATTATTAAAAAACAACGGTTATACTTATAATGCCATACTATATGGCGGCATTTACAATGCGAGGTCAAACATTTTTGACGAATTTTAACAAAATTCAATTATTGTATTAAAAAAAATTTCCAAAGATGAACTATTTTATACAATTCAATTCAATTATTATAGTCCAGTAAAAATAGACGAAAAAATGCCAAAGAAAGGAAATAATTAGTTAGAGGCTGAAATTTGGCATGAACGTTCTAATGGGACTCTTTAAAAACTGAGAGAGTTCCTCACCGATCCGATGACCGCTAGGTCAGTTATAAGGGGTGGGTATAAAAATGAGTTTTTCTCTAAAACGGTTTGTGCTAGAGAAAAATTTAGTTCTTCAATCTTGTAGATGATGCGATTACCCATAAAAATGGTCTATTCCGTTTTTTCGTAGCATTAACCGTTAAAAAGTTGCAACAAATGAAAAGTTAAAAAATCTCTTAAAATGGGCCAAATGTCATGAAAATCGGAGTTTTTTTGCAAACATCTCAAAAATAGTTTGTGTTAGAAAAAACTGGATTTACCAATCTTGTAGCCCATGTAATTTTAAACAAAAAAAGTTTTACCGTTTTTTTGTAGCTTTAACTGTTAAAAAGTTACAGTAAATCGAAAAGTCAAAAAATCTCTAAAAAAGGGGCAGAAAGTCATGAAAGCAGAAGTTTTTGGCAAATATCTCAAAAACGGTTTGTCATAGAGCAATTTTATTCATCTATCTTTTAGCTAATGTAATTTTCAACATGAATGCATTTGTTCATCTATCTTTTAGCTAATGTAATTTTCAACATAAATGCATTTCCACTTTTTTGGTAGCATTAACCGTTAAAAAGTTATAGCAAATGGAAAATTCGAAAAATCTCTAAAAAAAGGGGGGACAAAGTCATAAAAATGGGAGCTTTTGGCAAATATCTCAAAAAAAAATTGTATGAGAGGAAAATTTTATTCGCCAATCTTGAATCTCATAAGATTTTAAACAAAAATGGCTTTTCACTTTTTTTGTAACATTAACTGTTAAAAAATTACAGCGAATCGAAAAGTCAAAAAATCTCTTAAAAAATATTCACCAAATTCGTCATCGCAAACGATGGTGTACAATAGACAGACATACAATTTAGAGAAAACAAATTAAAAAAATTATGACCAGAAGGGTTAGGCCAATGCCACACGAGCGTCCAAATGGACGAACTTCCATTTGGAAGCGCGTCCAGTATAAAAATCTCTTGATGTCACACGAACTTCCTTTTGTACGCGCGGGCGGAATATTTTACGAAGTTAGTTCCTTTTCTTTGGGTGATAAATCAAATTAATATAGAATTAGTGGGCGAAAATTAAAAAATGGCCCCTTCCGCTTTCCCAGTTTTAGTGAGCCCTATAAAATTTACAAGATTTTTGTAGAGGGAAGTTGGGGCAGTAACAATGTGAAATATTGTTTTTCAAAATTCAGAAAATTTTCATCAACTTTTGAATTTATTACTTATTTGCTTATAAACTGATTAAATAAACTCCATTGCTTCTCTTGTTAGGTTTATGCCTATAAAATTACCAGCATTATTTTAGGCAAGGGTTTAGGGAATAACTTTGCATAATTAGTTTCTCTAACTTCTAAAATTTTACATCAACTTTTCAATTTAAAATTCCAGGAATCAAATTCAATTGCTCCCCCATTACGTGGAAGGAGGTACCCTTCTACAAAATTTTTTTAACACAATTGTAGCCTGACATTTTATCTTTGTTTTAAGACATTAACCTTAAAAATCGGATCATTACAACGAAAGATATAATTTAAAAAAAAAAGCTTAACTTTGAAAACTGCCACAATTTTGCAATTAACGGACCTTTCTCCACTGGGAGATTACCGAGAGCAATGAACCAAACACACTTTTTCTATACAATTTTTCCGATTTATCGATTAAATTAAATTTAATTTCAACTTTAATTGTTTTTAATTTAACTCTGTTTCTCTTAACATACAACTCGGTATAACCGATATTTGAGCACAAAAAAGCATTATATACCTATTAACGTAAAAGTGATATGAAGTGAAATGAGGTCCTTTGCAAATAAAAAAGCAATCATATTTTTTACGAATAAGAAAGTAGCAAGTATTGTACCGTTTTGAAATCTTGATGAAATGGACCATTTTTTTAAATAACTTGCCGGGAGTAGTGTAGTACATTTTTTTTTTAAGTATAAAGTGTCAAAGTTAGGTTAAAATTTTTTTTTGAACCATGACTCAGTTAAAATTTATTTTTCTAAGGAAAGTGACAATATTTTATTCTTGGATAAATGATTGCGTTCAATAGCATTGTTATTAAGGATTACGTAAAAAAGAAAACACCGCAAAATTTGAAAATTTGTAATCACTGTATCTAAAAATATGAGCTAGGGTATCGATTTTCATTATTTTTTCTTAATATTGCAATAATTACATAACCACACGAGATGGACTTTTTTTTCTTACTTTTCGCAGAACGGGTACAACCTCCCTATCACCCGGTACCCCCTTGACGTTGAGTTTCGGGAGACCCTATATATTGACATACTAAAAGATAAAAATAAAAAACACAAAAAAAAGTCATCTGAAAATTATCTGGAAGCGCGTCCATTTAGACGCTCGTGTGACCATACTAATTTACGACAGTACCCCTCATGCCGTTTTACAATCTGCGCAGCATGAGATTTAAACAATCGACAAAGTTGGAGGCGCGGACAAAACCAATAAGTGGACGCTATCCTGTCCATTCCAATAAGTTTTCTTGGTTCTCAGGACGTGCTGCCAAAATGGACGCGCAGAAAAAGACGCTCGTGTGACATTAGCCTTAGGCTTAGGTATGGATGGATTTGTTTTTTTCTTATGGATATGAATGTGTGAATATATATTATGAAGAAAAAAATAGGTATTAGGTATATGTATTTAATTTTATAAAAGAATTACTTTTGGTCGGTGCAGCGCATCGCGGCGGCGGGTGGTCTTATTTTTGTTATCTTTTTTTTGTGGGGTTGAACAAAGTATAAAAAGAAAAAATTGAGGAGCCACTATTTTATGTTAACTAAAAAAGTCAAGTTTTTTCTTAATTTAGGTAAGACACCTACAAGAAGTTGGAAAACTAAACTCCTTAGCCAGTTGTTGTTATTATGTTAGGTATTTATTTGTTTTATTATCAAATGTAAAAAAATGCTAACTACTTTGGTAGTTTGGTCATTTAATTAGCGTCATTTTATGTGGAGTGTGGAAATTGAATTGCACAAAAAAAAAATGAAAAGAAGTTACAAATATTGGATGATTGATTGACGAGGCTGGTGGTTGGGAACTTTTAATAAGATGTTATGTTCCTTCATTTAATAACATTCTATTAGAAGATATTGCACCTAATTGGTCCGATTGGTCGATTTATCCGATATGTCGATTTGGTCTATTTTTTTGTTAGATATTATGTACCTACATTATGTATGTGACTGTAAATAGGTACATATCTCGTGGTTACGTTCGTGATACCTACCTTATTTTGTAGAGGTAGACCATATTTCGAGAACGATTAAAGCTATCGACTTCGAATTGATTTTATTTTACAGATAATAGGTAACGTCATAAAATGCAGGAAGGATTGTCATAAAAATTCAATTAGCAGTTTTCTTATTACCTATACCTATGTAGTAAGTAGGTAATTCAAGAAAAAAGCTGCAAATGTCATTCGAGACCAAATAATCCTATTGACTTTAGCTCAATCTAATTCCATAGATAACGAAAAATAGATAAGACATAGACAAAAATCAATTCTTGAAAAATCTAAAGCAGTTCTACAAGAAATTGTATTGTTGAAAAAATGTTTTTCGACTGGAATATCTCGAGAACAAACGCAATGATATCGACTCCAAAGTAGTTTTATTCTACGCATGCCATAGTTAAAAATTGATAAGTTTGTTAAAAAAATGAAATGGATAATAATAAACTAAGTACCTTTGTATATAAATTGAAGCTTTAAAAAAAAAAAAAAAATTCAAAATTGTGCATTTTATCTCGAGAAAAAGAAGATAATTGACTTTGATAATTTTATAATTGAAAACTGATAGATTTAAGAAAAAAAAACAGCTTTTGGCATTTTAAAATAAAATAAACTCGACAAAAATAAAAAAAAATTCTAAAATTGTTGAAAAATGTTTTTCGTCTTGTATAATCTTATCTTTAGAGTAAACCACCTTACGTCTTCAATTTTTACAAAATTATTGCTTAAAACCACTTTATTAAAAAAAAATCAAGAATAGTGTTCTCGCTTTAAGAAAAGGTATAACAACTTTGTATAATAAGATGTTGTGGTTGGATTTAAAGGATATTTTTCTATTTCAAGTCAATTTTTCGGAAAATTGTCATTCCCGATTAAAAGGGATATATAACCACCCCTCACATACTATTTTTTATTTTATTTTGAACCACGTTGTATGTTATAACATTAGTACTTTTATGCGTCTTGTGCCAAGCACCATATTTTTGTTATTACTGAGTTATGCAATAGGTACTATTTGTTGTTTTAAAATTTGTTTCGCTGCTTAATTATAAAACTAGTTCTTTATGGCTAAATCCGCCAATAAATGAAAAATAACAAGAAAATTTCGCCGTTATTTTTTGGAATTTTTGACCATGTTGCGTTTGGTGCTCGAGTTCGAAAACTTATTGTTTTCATAAGGCCAATATCATAAACAACTCAGCGAGAAATGAGAACCACCGTATCTATAAGGCAAAGTCTGATATACATATAGGTATACCTAACCTATATAGGTTTACTGGACCTGGTGTATTTATAAACTTGTACAAAAAAAAACAATGTTATTATATTAAATTATAGGCGTGTCATGAGTGGAGCTTTTACTGTAGTCTTAGACATGCGAGTAGTTAAAGGGGGCCAATGGGGAGAAAGGGGGCAATGGGGGACACAGGGGGGCAATGCCTCCCCCCCTAGAAAAATTCTTGCCCCCTCTGGAAAAATCGACAAAGCTTAACTTGTGTAGTGTTCTCAGTAACACCTGAGGGAATTTTTCCTTGATAAAAAATTATCTACATTAAACTAATTGTCCACCTTAGAAAAAGCTAAAATTCTTAATGTTTGTTTATTTGCTTACCCAAACTACCAATTTTACTTCGAAGTTACAAATGTAAAAGTTCATTTAAATAAAAAAGAATTAAATTCGACTAACATTGGTAATTTCGGGAATTCAACGAACATCGGACATTAAATTTATCTTTTCGCCCTGACATCTAGGAGAAGTTCATGAAGAGTAAAGACAATCAGTAGCCAAATATTATATACAGTACGCTCGTAGAGTATCTAGTTTAGGATAAGTTTGCCCACTGTTGACTTTGAAACCGGAAGTTTAATTGAAGAAATTTTAATCGGATTGTAAAGATATCTACATGTTTTGTTTACTTATGTGTAAACAACTAAAAAATAATCAATATCGACAAATTTATTGGGTGAGTGTGAGCAGTCTATGGCTTAAGGCCGCACAGGGTTTTAGATCAACGTTTTTAAAATTAAATTAAGTTTAAATCCCAGTTTTTATATTTAACTATTTTTACAATCCATAAATAAATATTATTTCGCATTAACCAAAAAAAAAATATTTCAAAGAAACCTAACTACTTTGATAAATGGAACTTTAACACGTCAAACATTTCAGTTAAATTTAACAATTTAACTATATAAAATACAAATTTACTGTCAATGTATGAATTTCCATACAAGTTCGCATGGGGATTTTTCTTTAAAATTTAAATTAAGCTGAAATATATGAAGTTTCATACGATTTCCATGCGCAGACTTGCCCTAATGTGCAGTGCGCACATTAACCCCAAACGAAGATTTTTTCTATTTTTGATAAAATTTAAACAAATGAATTATAAAAAAAAATACACTTTTTATTGAATTATTATACTATATATTTCCATGTTTGCATCAAATTTAAACTAAAATTGTATATTTAAGGAAATTAGTGGCCTATTTCTTTAAATATTCAACATGGTTTGAAAATTACGAAAAATTATAAGAAAAGTAAAGTTTTTGTAATTGTCTCTCATCAGCACATTAAATAAAATATCTACTTAACTACAACTGATATAGAGGGTTGAAAACCTCCTTGATTGTGCATTTTCACAAATTTGAACTTCACCCCTCTCCCCTTTTTGTTTCGTTGAAGGTATTTGCTTTTGTATGCAATAAATAGTTGTTTGTGTTTTTCTTAAGATTGGGTGACTAATCAATTTTTTGACTTAAGTTCGATAGTAAATTACGTAAAAACAAGTTAGCTTCAACACCGCATAAACGTGGCACTTATATAAAGTACACACAAGCAAACAGAAGATAATGTTGAAAACCCAACAAAAATTTGGTAACGTTTGCCAAAACACCCACACACAGGTACAGCCACGATTTCGAACTTTTGGTCCGCTGGCTGGTTGCCCCCCCCCCCCCCTAGGGAAAATCTCTAACTACGCCAATGATCTTAGGAAACAGTTTAATCATACTTATAGGAAACAATACTATCTGAGCTATGAATATTTAATATATTCTCTGTTAAATTTAAAGCAAACTAAATAATACAATCTAATAGCAACTAAATTATACACATACAGTTTATCGTTAGTCTGTATGTTCATCAAGGCTTATTTTCTTTACATGGATAAAAAATATATTATTCAAAATAAGAACATAGCCTTGATAAATATCCATTTTAATATAAGTACACACATAGCTCAATATACATAAAACCATTGTATATACATTCTATAGTATTCTCATGAAAGCGAAAGATAGTGGCGACTTCTATAGCGGCGATTAAGAAGCTCTCAGCTGTAGAGATTGGAGATTAACGAAGGGGAATTTCAAGCAAGAAATGCCGATAATAATAAAACGAGAACGCTACATACAAAATTCACTGCAGTCAAAGTGAGAGAAGAAAAAGACAATTTTCTCTATTTTGTTTTGGGTTCGGGAGGGGATTTTGTTTACATTTTTTTTTTTTGCCAAGAGAGATTGTTTTTTTTAGGATCTTTTTATTTTTACCTTCGGTTTGTGTTGCTCTTCTGTTATGTTGTTATTGTAGCGTAGCTGACGTAAGTAGGTATAGAAAATTCTTGTATGTGTTTGAGGAATACGAAAAATTTGCTATTTTGTGAAGGATCTTGCTTCGTATGTGTTGTTGTTGTTGTTTTTGGGTAGCAAGAGTATTCATGGGAATTTGAGGAGTATAAGAAAAAAAATTTTATGAGTTCAGTTTTTTGTTTAGGAGTTTGTTTACATTTTTTTCTTTTGGGCTGAGAAAACGAGGCGCAGGTATGTATGTGTGTAAATACTTTGTTGTGTTGGCGATTTTTTTCAAGTAGGTAGGTAGAAAGGTTCTGATTTTGTTTGGGAATTTTTTGTAAGGAATTTGTCGGTTGGTTGTCTTTGCAAGTTAAAGGCTTTTTTTATTTTGATTCTTTTGACTTCTTGACCTAAGTATATTGTGATCTGAATGTTATTGATTTTCTGGGTAGCTTGTGCAGGTTTACGTATGTAGGTACACAAAATGTTTGAAAGTTTGAAGGAGCTAGAAAAATGCAATTTTGTTTCGTGGAAAGAAAGAGGTTGTGGTGGTGATGGTTCACAGTAGTGTTGTTATTGTTTTTTCTGGGTACCTATCTTGTGCAAGTATATGTAGGCATGCAAAATGTTTGGAAGTTGGAGAAGTTAAAAAAGACAATGTTGTGATTTTGTTTTGTGCAAAGAAAGAGGTGGTGGTTTATATACAAAATTTTTTTATTTATAATTTTCGCGCCTGTTTTGAAGGAAAGTAGGTACCTGTGTATATATATGTGCGATTTGTAAGAAGTTAGGTATGTATGTACATAGGATTATAAATTTGTGTTGGGAATAAGGTATGTGGGTACATTTCGCGCCTTTTTTGAACAATTAGTGTTCAACCAAAATATTTTTGTTAAGAATTTGTCAGTGGTTTGTTATTTTTCAAGTAGTTACCTATAGATATGTGCATACATATGTATATATGAAGATATTTTTTTTTGTACAGACTTCTCGACCTACTTTGTGTTCTCCTTGTTATTGTTATTCTTTTTTTTGTAGCTTGTGCAGGTTTATGTACATATTTACACAAAATGTTTGGGAGTTTGAAGGAGTTAAAAAAAAGACAAGTGTAAAATTATTTTTATTTTTCTCAAAAACTAAAATACATTTTACCATCCGGTTTTCTGTTTTTGACTAAAAAATAATAAGATCATTGAATTTTAAGAAAATCTAGAAAATAAAAGTAGTACTTTAGTACGTAAAATTTTGATAAAAATAAGCTTAAAATTAAAAGATTTTTTTTTTTCAAAATATTGGCTTTGAAAATTAATTTTTCAAAAACTATTCACTCAAACAACTTAATTAAAAAATAAAATTAAAGAATGAATTTTTGGCTTTTCAAAGTGTTGTAGCATAACTCTGTAGGTATTACCGTTATTTTTTAATAATTTTTTTCTGTTTTAAGTGAGTGTTTTTGAAAATTGCCCCTCCCGCCTAAACGGGGGCAAATAGACCCCCTCCCATACGATTTTTTTCTCGTTTACGTTCAAACTACACGCCTTTTCTTTTTGTCACACCTTATGCAAATCACCCTGTATAGGTATGTACATATATCCACTCGTTTTATTATATTACTAAAAACGAACATTTATCCACTGAAGCTGATTAGAATTTACTATTGAGAAACAGTTAGGTAAGATATATCAAATAATTGTAATATATAGGTATTACACTCGGAATTAAGATCCAACTGCATACCTATAGCTATGTATGTAATGTACTTATGTAAGTAGGTTCAAATATAATTTTTCAACCAGTAACAGTAATATCCAATCTACTCCACTGTAGATAGGTATTTTGCAAATTTTAAATTTGTGCATCATATACCTACCTAGGTACATAATATCTACCTACAAATCAACAGAATCTAACACTTGTGTGATTTTCGAACCTTTCAATTCATCTCTTAAAAAAATATATGAACCTATCTACTTGCAAAAATTAGGTACTACAAAAACTGACCATAATGACATACCTAACCTATCTACATTTAAAAAAAAAAAACAACGAGCCGCGGAAATAGCCTATAAAAAATTTCTTTTTTTCAACAGGTAGATTTTCTGCAATTCTGAACCTATTTTCATAAGTTAGGCACCTACCTATTTATCTCACTATCTAGATTTTCTTAAATTTTTTGATAAATCTACTCCTCAGGTAGGTACCTACCTAGTTTTTTTTTCGTAAAAAAAAAATGAACACAAACACTTCGATTTTAAAATACATATAATTTTTCAACCCTCGCTTAATCAATTAAACACTATTGTATGCTTTATATACCTACCTTACTAACCTGTATAGTTGGAATATCAAAAAATCCTAATCGCTATCTATCTATAAATTCAATTCAATGCATTTTTTTTACACTTTTAGACCTACCTAACTTTCCTTATAACTTTAACAATCATGAGTCAGATAATCAATTCGATCGATTGCTGATTCTTCTTTTTATTAAATAATTCAACACCAAAAACAAACAAAATACCTACCTACCTACCAAACAGAAATTAATACAAAATTATATGCATACATACCTACATACCGGTAGACAATTCTAAATTCGACCTTTTCTTCATTTCTTGCTCACCTTCCCACATATTCCCAATAAGCCCACCAAAAAAAATCAGTTTGGAATAAAAAACAACCCTTTTTTTCCTTTGCACGTTGTGCAAACTCATTACTTGTGTTTGTGTACCAGTACATGAATTCATTAAAAAAAAAAAAAACAATTCCAAGTGCATGGCAAAACAAATGATATTTTTTTATTTCCCTCTTCTTATTCTGGTGTATATGTCAAAGCCGTTTGTACGTATCTCGCTTACACACATTATTATTCCTAAAAATAAACACCACGAACCTCTCATTCCTACTGCTTATTTCCCCTTCTCTCATCAGACTCTGCAAAGAAACAATTGTGGTGATTGAAGCGCCACCTAAAGCGGCGGTTAAGAAGTACAAAATCGTGTTGCATGAGAATACTATAGAATGTATATACAATGGTGCAAACTCATTACTTGTGTTTGTGTACCAGTACATGAATTCATTAAAAAAAAAAAAACAATTCCAAGTGCATGGCAAAACAAATGATATTTTTTTTATTTCCCTCTTCTTATTCTGGTGTATATGTCAAAGCCGTTTGTACGTATCTCGCTTACACACATTATTATTCCTAAAAAATAAACACCACGAACCTCTCATTCCTACTGCTTATTTCCCCTTCTCTCATCAGACTCTCCAAAGAAACAATTGTGATGATTGAAGCGCCACCTAAAGCGGCGGTTAAGAAGTACAAAATCGTGTTGCATGAGAATACTATAGAATGTATATATAATGGTAATAATAAAGAGCGAAAGCGAATAAATCTCTCTGGATACATTTTAAAATTTGGATTCTCTTTAAAATGTATATTTCAAAGGCAAAGTAGTTGTTTTATCTTTCGCAGGAATAGTATGAATGACGTATAAATTGAATTTTTTGTAAAGCGATGCTACATACATATAGGATTGTTGGTAGCAAGTGGAATTATATTATCTTTGACCTAATATTTTTTTTGCACGGTTGTGGTTTTTAGTCCAGTCAAAGCGTCGTTTGACCTTGCGCGCAGAGGCATGGTCTGTTTTTTTTTTTCATTGATCGGTAGGGACACATAAGAAAAGCTCAAAGCCAAATTTGCACCGCCTGACAACTTTTTTACCAAAGATACTGGTATAAACGTAATTTTTGGCATTTTTTGTTTTTTTTTTGAAATATCTCGGCTTCACTATGTCGCACAGTAAAAAATTAAACACCCAAACGTGGGTAATGGTATTAGCTACCATCTGATTGTAAATTTTATTTGTTTAAATTAATAAACAAAAAGATACAGTTAATTTTCGTAATTATTAAGAAAAAAGCTCATCTAATGGTAAACTTTTGTTTGCTTATTTTGTAGCCCTTGTCATTTTCTACAATTCAAAAGAAAATTGAGCCCTTTAAAACTAACGAGAGCCGAGCAATCCATGAATGAAGATGAGTGCATCGGTGCACCCACGCAAACATAATTTTATGGTTATTGGTGAATATCTTGGCTAAAGTATATCTTAGTGTAAAAAAGTAATAAGCGATTGTTGATTACATAATTAATTATCCATTTGATGCATTTTGTTGTTGTTTAAATTAAAAAATAAAAATTAACAGTTAGTCAAGTTGTTTTTTTTATGCTTGCAATACAATTTTTCGTAATTATTAACAAAAAAAGAATCTAACGGTGTATTTTTTTAAGTTCTTTTAATTCTCTAATATAAACAAAAAACAAACCTACCCCCTTCTAACCAATTTACAATTAAATGGTAGCTAATACTATTACCCACGTTTGGGTGTTTCAATTTCTACTGTGCGACATAGTGAAGCCGAGATATTTCAAAAAAAAAACAAAAAATGCCAAAAATTACGTTTTTACCAATATCTTTAGAAAAAAAGTTGTCAGGTGGTGCAAATTTGGTTTTAAGCTTTTCTTATGTGTCCCTTGATCAATTAAAAAAAAAAAACAGACCATGCCTCTGCGCGCAAGATTAGGCCCTTTTTCACGACGGTTTGACTAGACTATTTCTATAGAAGACAAGAAAAAAATGGGAGTCAAAGAGTCGATACCAAACAAACAACTTATTTTGTAGGAAAAAGAGAATAAGGAAAAAGAGAATGTATCACCACACCACCTAGAAGATTTCTTTTCAACCGAACTTCTTTGTGTGCGTGTGAGCAAGGGTGTTTTTGGCTCTGAACTCTTAGCACCCCATACATGGAAAATTCGAAAAAAAAGTATGCAGTCTAAAAGGTCAGTAATTGGTCATAAAAGGTCAGGTAGTTTAAGAAATTGGACAGGCTTAGAAAACTTTTAATCCAAGGTTGAAGTTTCTCAAGGTCACCCGCGATTTTTGCAACCTCATTGAGGGGATATTCGAAAAAAAAGTATACCACATGAAGGGCCACTGGATAGTGATAAAAGGTCAGATAATTTCAGTAATTGGTCAGGCATAGTTTTTTTTAAATTAATTTTCAAAGTTTTTTTCAAGGTCACAGTATAAGACTTTTAGCACCTCATTGGTTGAATTTTCAAAAAAACTGTATGTCATCTGAAAGTCTACTTAATCCTCGTAAAAGGTCAGCTATTTTCAGAAATTGGTCAGGCATAGTTTTTTTTAAATCATTTTTTAAAGTTTTTTCAAGGTCAATACAGGGTCACGTGAACTTTTAGCACCTCATTTGTGGGATATTCGAAAAAATGTACACCATCCGAAAGGTATCTCAATCCTGATAAAAGGTCAGCTAGTTTGAGAAATTGGTCAGCCTAAGGTTTTTGTTTATAATCGTTTGAAGTTTTTTGAAGGTCATGCAAGGTCGTATAGACTGTTAGCACCTCAATCATGGGATATTTGAAAAAATTGTATACCACCCGAAAGGTATCTCAATCCTGATAAAAGGTCAGCTAGTTTCAGAAATTGGTCAGCCATAGTTTTTTTTCTATGAATTTTTTAAGTTTTGTTCAAGGTCATTTCAAGGTCGTATAGACTGTTAGCACCTCATTTATGGGATATTCGAAAAAAAGTATACCATCCGAAAGGTAGCTCAATCCTGATAAAAGGTCAGCTAATTTCAGAAATTGGTCAGCCTTAGATTTTTTTTAATAAATTTTTTAATTTAATTTTTTTCAAGGTCGTTACAAGGTCGTATAGACTGTTAGCCTCATTTGTATAATTTTGAAAAAAATTGTATGTCATCTGAAAGTTTACTTATTCCTCATAAAAGGTCAGCTATTTTCAGAAATTGGTCAGGCATAGATTTTCTTTTATGAATTTTCAAAGTTTATTATTTTTTCAAGGTCATAGAGATTTTTAGCACCTCATTTGTGGAATTTTCAAAAAAAATGTTTACCATCTAAAA
Source organism: Epistrophella euchroma (assembly GCA_947049315.1). Taxonomy (NCBI): domain Eukaryota; kingdom Metazoa; phylum Arthropoda; class Insecta; order Diptera; family Syrphidae; genus Epistrophella; species Epistrophella euchroma. The sequence goes on from OX346246.1 coordinate 94,915,434, forward strand.
GATAACTTAATCCTTATAAAAGGTCAGCTAAATTCAGAAATTGGTCAGACATAGATTTCTTTTTATGAAGGTTTTAAGTTTTTTTCAAGGTCACAGTATAAGACTTTTAGCACCTCATTGGTGGGATATTCGGAAAAAATATATACCATCATATATACCATTTCTCGGTCCCAGTATGACTTTTTGCTAGCACCTCATTTAACGAATTTTCCAAAAAAATGCAGAAGTCACGGCATCTGTTAGTCAGAGAGTGTAGTATACAGTTTTTGTTAGCACCTCATTTTGGGAATTTTCCAAACAAAAATACATAGTTTCCATCTTAAAGGTTATTTTAGACTTATAAAAGAGTTACTAATATCAATAATTGGTCAAAATAAAAATGCATAAAATATACACAATCCGTTGAATTCAAAAAATTAAAAATAAGGTACAAGCACGTATACGTATATGTATGTGAAGTCACGGCATCTATTAGTCAGCGAGTGTAGCTTATCTACTAGCTGAACACAATAAACGCGCACTTGAACGCGCGTTTGAACTCGTATTATTATTAAACTTAAGCCGAAACCACACTTACCTTACCACACTTACTTACTTACGAGAAACACGGTGTTACTGACATGAATTTCATACGTGTTATCGATAGTTTCTATGGAAACTCCATGTTTTTTTTGTAACAGCGTCTTCGGTAAACCGCGATTTTTTTTCAACAAAATCCCTCAGGAATTGGAAAAAAATGCCTAATGTCTCTTGTGATGTGTTAGTGGAAAGTTGTTCACTCACTGTTCACACGAATCAAGCGTGCTATATTAAAAAATATTTTTGATTTTTTTATTATTTTATATTCCAAAGCATTTCCTCTTTTATGCACCCTAAAAAATAATTTTGCGACACTGCTTTGTACAGCGCAATCGTAAAAAAAAAAATTCCGATAAAACACACTCTCCAAAACACATCACAGGAGACAAATATGGCGGCTCTTTGCATGTGAAATATAATTATAGCGGCATAAGGTAAGTGTGGTTTCGGCTTAAGTTTAAAAATAATACGAGTTCAAACGCGCGTTTAAGTGCGCGTCTATTGTGTTCAGCTAGTAGATAAGCTACACTCGCTGACTAATAGATGCCGTGACTTCACATACATATACGTATACGTGCTTGTACCTTATTTTTAATTTTTTGAATTCAACGGATTGTGTATATTTTATGCATTTTTATTTTGACCAATTATTGATATTAGTAACTCTTTTATAAGTCTAAAATAACCTTTAAGATGGAAACTATGTATTTTTTTTTTTTTGGAAAATTCCCAAAATGAGGTGCTAACAAAAACTGTATACTACACTCTCTGACTAACAGATGCCGTGACTTCTGCATTTTTTTTGGAAAATTCGTTAAATGAGGTGCTAGCAAAAAGTCATACTGGGACCGAGAAAAAAAATTTAAAAATTCATTAAAAAAAAGCCATAGCTGACCGACTTTTGAAACAGCCTGACTTTTTATGAGGATTAAGTGAACTTTCAGATGGCATACATTTTTTTTGAAAATTCCTAAAATGAGGTGCTAAAAATCTCTATGACCTTGAAAAATAATAACTTTTAAAAATTCATTAAAAAAAATCTACGCCTGACCAATTTCTGAAACTAGCCGACCTTTTATGAGGATTAAGTGAATTTTCAGATGGCTTACAGTTTTTTTGAAAATTCAACCAATGAGGTGCTAAAAGTCTTATACTGTGACCTTGAAAACAATTTCAAAAATTCGTTAAAAAAAATATAAGCCTGACCAATTTCTGAAACTAGCTGACCTTTAATGAGAATTAAATGACCTTTCAGATGGTATATATTTTTTCCGAATATCCCACCAATGAGGTGCTAAAAGTCTTATACTGTGGCCTTGAAAAAAACTTAAAACCTTCATAAAAAGAAATCTATTTCTGACCAATTTCTGAATTTAGCTGACCTTTTATAAGGATTAAGTCATCTTTTAGATGGTAAACATTTTTTTTGAAAATTCCACAAATGAGGTGCTAAAAATCTCTATGACCTTGAAAAAATAATAAACTTTGAAAATTCATAAAAGAAAATCTATGCCTGACCAATTTCTGAAAATAGCTGACCTTTTATGAGGAATAAGTAAACTTTCAGATGACATACAATTTTTTTCAAAATTACACAAATGAAGTGCTAACAGTCTATACGACCTTGTAACGACCTTGAAAAAAATTAAATTAAAAAATTTATTAAAAAAAATCTAAGGCTGACCATTTTCTGAAATTAGCTGACCTTTTATCAGGATTGAGCTACCTTTCGGATGGTATACTTTTTTTTCGAATATCCCATAAATGAGGTGCTAACAGTCTATACGACCTTGAAATGACCTTGAACAAAACTTAAAAAATTCATAGAAAAAAAAACTATGGCTGACCAATTTCTGAAACTAGCTGACCTTTTATCAGGATTGAGATACCTTTCGGATGGTATACAATTTTTTCAAATATCCCATGATTGAGGTGCTAACAGTCTATACGACCTTGCATGACCTTCAAAAAACTTCAAACGATTATAAACAAAAGCCTAAGGCTGACCAATTTCTCAAACTAGCTGACCTTTTATCAGGATTGAGATACCTTTCGGATGGTGTACATTTTTTTCGAATATCCCACAAATGAGGTGCTAAAAGTTCACGTGACCTTGTATTGACCTTGAAAAAACTTTAAAAAATGATTTAAAAAAAACTATGCCTGACCAATTTCTGAAAATAGCTGACCTTTTACGAGGATTAAGTAGACTTTCAGATGACATACAGTTTTTTTGAAAATTCAACCAATGAGGTGCTAAAAGTCTTATACTGTGACCTTGAAAAAAACTTTGAAAATTAATTTAAAAAAAACCATGCCTGACCAATTACTGAAATTATCTGACCTTTTATCACTATCCAGTGGCCCTTCGTGTGGTATACTTTTTTTTCGAATATCCCCTTAATGAGGTGCCAAAAATTGCGGGTGACCTTGCGAAACTTCAACCTTGGATTAAAAGTTTTCTAAGCCTGACCAATTTCTTAAACTACCTGACCTTTTATGACCAATTACTGACCTTTTAGACTGCATACTTTTTTTTTCGAATTTTCCATGTATGGGGTGCTAAGAGTTCAGAGCCGGTGTTTTTCAAGTAAAAAAAGACAAAACATACAACTTTTCCTTATAAATTAAAATTTAAAAAAAACTTGAGAGAAAATACTATTTGGTTATTTTAAATTTAATAAACAAAATACAAAATTAAAATTTAAAAAAAACTTGAGAGAAAATACTATTTGGTTATTTTAAATTTAATAAACAAAATACAAAAAAAAAAAAAAAAAAAAAAAAAAAAAATTGTATTGGCTGTCCTTGCCTAACCACGGCATTACAAATAGTGTCACATTGAATTGCATTTTTTAGCATGTATTCAGACAATTTTTTTTTTCAAAACCAGGTGGTGTTCAGGATCCTTTTATTTAAAAAACATTAGGGAAATTTAGAAAATATAACAGTCAATTTCCCAGGTAGTCAAACGAAATAAATGGGAAAAAAAGAGTACCTATATTTAGTTTTTTTTTTGTCTCTAAAAAGTTACTGAAAAATAAAAACAACTGCACATACATATTAGCTTAAAAAAACCGTTAATTTGACTTCGTTCGCTTTTATACTTCACAAGTTTTATCACATAATGCATTCATACCACTTTGTAAATTTCCTTAATTTTTCAAAGTTTTGTACAATTTTTTTGGGAATAAATAAAAAAGAAAGAAAAAACAAAACCATGTTGTCAATTTCAGATGAATTGTCTCCAGAAAAAAATGTAAAACAAATAAAAAAGTAACATTTGACCAATTTCCCTATCATTTTTTTAAGCATCTTAGTAAATTTTATGATTTTTCCATCTGTATGACGGTTTAGAGGCATATATAATTTTTTTTAAAGCCATAAAAATATGTTGCTCAACCATTCTCCAATCGATTACCGTTTGTTTTATTAAAATATTCCCAAAATTGTGAACGCTATACAGTTATGCGCAAACCTCTAACCTTTATTTCTTTAAGAGACGCATACCATTAATGACCTTTATTTTCACATTTTTATTTATAGTAGTTTTTGTAACAATTCATTTTATAGCATGGCTTTTGCCGTCTAAAGGGTGTTCGGTATAAGGTGCACCAAAAAGCTAGAGCGAGTAGGTTGGGTTAAGATAAGAAAAAAATCGTATGGGAGCGGGTGGGGGGCATTTTTCTAATAAATTGTCTTAAAATATAAAAAAATTACTGACTGCTGACTGCTCAATTTTAGTCAAAGTATTTTTGTAAGTTAAAAGACTTAATAAAATTAGTCTTTTTAGTCAATTAACTGCAGTACCGAAAAGACTGCAGTTTTTACAACTCTCGTGGGTGGGGGGGCAATTTTCTAATAAATTATCTTAAAACAGAAAAAAATTATTTAATTCCACTGTAAAACTTACAATGCCATGCTATCCATTTATAAAAAGCCAGAAATCTCTCCTTTAATTTTTTATATTAAGTTGTGAATAGTTTTTTAAAAATTATTTTACAATCTCGAAATTTTGAAAAAAAAAATTAAAAAAATGTTCAAACTAATTTTTTTCAAAATTTTATATTTAAGTATAATTTTTTTTTTCAAAATTCAATGCATTCATTAGTTTTTAGTCAAAAACAGAAAACCGGATGCTAAACTGTCTTTTAGTTTTTGAGAAAATTGAAAATAACGGGAGGGAAAATTTTCTAAAAGAATTGACCTAATACAGGAAAAAAAAATAAAAACAACAGTAATGGTTACAATGGCATGCTATACTTTTTTGTAAAGCCAGAAATATCTGCTTTTATTTTGTTTATAGTGAACAGTTTTTCAAAACTTAATTTTCACACTTAAATTTTTGACAAAAAAATTAAAAAATTGTGTTCAAACTAATTTTGTTCAAAATTTTACGTTATTAATTGTTTTTTTTTTTTTTGCTTTTAATATTCAATGCTCTCTTCAATTTTTAGTCAAACTCTAAAAACCAGATGTAAAAATATATTCTAGTTTAAAAAAAAATTCGACTTCCATCCGTTATTTTGTTGCTCCAAAGATCCCATTTCTACTAATTAAGTGGTAAAGTAGTCGTAGTAGCCGTGGCGTGATGGTTACTGCGATGGACTGTCATACCGGAGGTCTAAGGTTCGATCCCCAGCCTCGCCACCTATTTATTAAAAAAAAAAAAAACGGCTACTGCCTCTTGCGAGGAATTAACAAATCCTCCAAGAGTATCTCCTGTCACAGAAAAATGCGTTAGCCGTTCGGATTCGGCAATAAACTGTAGGTCCCCTCCATTCCGCACGCACACAGGAATGGTTGAGAGTTGTAAGTCACTAGGCCCTAGTTCTTCATGAGCTGTTGTGCCATCAAATTTATTTTTTTATTTTTAAGTAGTAAAGTAGATTTCTTTATTTTCAATTTTCCCAAAAACTAAGATACATTTTAACATTCTTTTTTCTGTTTTTTTTTTTTAATTAATAAGAGCATTGAATTTTGAAAACAAAATTTACACTTAATTACATAAATTTTTGAAAAAAATTGGTTTGAATTTTTTTCTAACTTTTTTTTCTCAAAATTTCGAGTTTGAAAATAAATTTTTTAACACAACTTAATTTAAATTGAAAATTTAAAAATAGATTTCTGGCTGTTCAAAAAGCTATAGCATGGCATTGTACCGTTGTTTTTAAATATTTTTTTTCTGTTTTAAGTCAAATTTTTAGAAAATATCCCCTCCTGCCTAAACGAGGGGAAATAGACCCCCCTCCAATACGATTTTTTTTCTTGTCTTAACCAAACCTACTCGATCTAGCTTTTTGGTGCACCTTATACCGAACACCGTGTAGCCCGTGGCGTAATGGTTAGTGCGTTGGACTGTCATGTCAGAGGTCTTGGGTTCAAAACCAGCCGCTTCCACCTTAAGTTTTTTTTGGAACTACTACCTCTTGCGAGGAAGTGACAAATCCTCCAAGAGTATCCCTTGTCATATAAAAGTGCCGCTCACCTTAGCCGTTCGGATTCGGCAATAAACTGTAGGTCCCCTCCATTCCTGCACATACGCACACAGGAATGGTTGAGAGTTGTAAGTCACTAGGCCCTGGTTCTTCATGCGGCGTTTGTGCCACCAAATTTATTTATTATACCAAACACCCTGTATAATAAAAATAGAATAAAATAAAAATAGAAAAAAAAAATAGAAAATTTTAAATTCAGAGCTTTTGGGGAAAACTTTTTGTTGGTTAATTCGACCACACTGCGGTTTAATTTCAAGTTAAAAAGAAAAAGTTTTTGGTGATGCTTGCTCTAAAAGAATTAGAATTTATGCAGTTGAGCTACTTGATGAGAATAGGACAACTTAGTTAAGCTAGAACTAATTTGTCCCACGGCGGAATCTGATTAGGAGTACTGGAGTTGATTATATAATACTGATGTTCAGTTAGTTAGATCAATAACAAAGAGTACATTAATTTTATATACACCATTACATTCACCCAGGACGTGTTTTAAAACAGAATTGTGTGATAGCAAAATGAAAATAAACCTAACCCGACCGACGCCACACCTTTCCGTGTGCATCACAAAGACTATTGCCAAAGATATATATAATAGAATACAACAAGATCACACAAATAAAGGGTAAGCAAAAAAAACAAAAAAAAAAAAACAACCACTGCAAGTCTCTTCCACTTGCAACTGCTTCTGCTTGTGCGTTTCGTATGTGCATAACTCTGTCTCTGCCTCTGAGAGAAAATAGAGTAATTTTTTCACAAAAAGGACTGACTTTGAAGAAAAGGGAAATTAATTCTTTCACTAATACATTCAAATGCATCTACATGAAATCTGAGTTTGCTTCTGAAGGGAACCTACCCTTAAGCTTTGGCAATAGGAAGAAAAATGGGGAAGGTGGACTTTTTATATATTACACTGGTCAACAGTAGCTTTTGTGCTGAGAAGCTGTATTTTTTTTAACTTAGGACTTTATACCTAACCTACTGATTATCCATTGGTAGCAAACATTTTCATATCATATGTGCAGTTTTCTGGATTTTATCTTGTTCAGAAAAAAATAGATTTTCATGAAAAACAGCATTTATTACACTATTATTTAAATAAAAACTTTCCGTCTCACGACCTTCTTGAGAAGGCGTACTGGGACTATGAGGTTGCATCCCCGAGCAATTTTCAGCCATCATATGCTAATCCCATCCACAGTCCACATATTGAAGGTAATATATTGCGCATCTTCGAAAATTACAGTGACTTGCCTGTCAGAATTTATTTGCCCTCGATGTATTTTCAAAGTGAAACGTATTCATTATTACGTTGCAATTCACATTAAGTGCGCTCGACTTTGTTTCAAAGTGAAACGCATTCATTTTTACGTTGCAAAATACTTGTGTAACTTTTAAAGTAAACGTAGTTTTAAAGTTGATGCATAGTAAGTCAACATTAAAGATGGATTCTTGTTAATTTTTTAACTTCTTTTTTTATTATTTGCTAGCCTAATATAAAGAATTTTCAGAGCGCGTTGTAATTTTTCGAGGTACCTTGCATACATTTGTGAAGGAATAAAACGCGCACTCAAAATAACAACATAACCAAAAAATAATAATTTCTTTTCTTATTTATTTATTTAGTTCATCGGATTATCAATACGAAACGATTCATTAAGTCTTAATAACAAACGAATAATCAGTCACACATGTGAAATCCATCGAGCATGACTATATTATACATACTTTAATTTATATTAGTTATTATTTATCTTATACAAACCAATACAAACAGCAAGCTGTTTAGCAGAGATGTAAAAACTTAAGTCAATTGATGACTTAAGTAAATCGACTTAAAAGACTTATTTTATAAGTCTTTTGACTTTCAAAATAACTCGAACTTTAAATCTACTGTCAGCAATCAGGAACAATATTCTGACTTATAAGTCAATTAGGGCAGTCAATTGACTTACAGTTAAATAACTGCATTACTTTTTGACTGGTTGCAGTCCTTAAGTCACTTAAAAGTCAGTAAGTCACTTAAAAGTCAGTAAGTCAATTGACTGCAGTCTTTAAAATTTAAATTGGGTTCTTTAAAAGTCACAGTCAAAAATCAAAGTGTTGACTTATATTCAAATATTTAAGTTAATTAACTCTGACTTAACTGACTGCAGTCTTTAATTGAATGCAGTCGTTACAACTCTGCTGTTTAGCAAACATTTTGAAGTTGAAACATGGTATTTTCAAAGATGTATGCGTTTCAATCTACTATGTTTTGATTTACTTTAACAATGATTACACTTCAAATCAAGAAAAAACGTAGTTGGATCAAATTTGTGTTTAAGTACGGAAACACTTTGAATTAAAGTCTTTCCACTTTGATTCAAAAAATTTCGGCGTTAGCGTCAAATCGTTCCGAAACATACATATATGAATCAAAGTGGTTTTCATTGATTTTACGTTGTTTTTTCCTTCAGTGTAGCCCGTCTTTTTTTCTTTCCAATTTTATCTGCCAGTGTGCCAAGTTTTTAGCTGTCATTTGAAACTGACAATTTGGTATAGATCTCTATTTACAAAAACAAAATACAAGACATGCGCAGAACTGAACAAAAATGAAAACTCGGAAGATATTACCTTCTATATGTGTACTGTGATATTGCGCATCTTTGAGAATCTCAGTGACCTGCTTGTCAGAATTTACTCAGCGACCCTCGTCCACATTTTACAAAAACAAAATAAAAGTAAGTTGTCTCTTCGAATGTTCTGCGCATGCTTCAAAAAAGACAACTGCGCATGCTTCAAAAAAGACAACAAATAAACACATTCGGTTTTTTGGTATGACTCTATCCCGCTCTACTTTTCTTGATGTTTGCAGATGAAGATACATGTAAATCCATCATAAAGGTCCAAAACTGCATGGCAGCTGGCGGAAGAAAAAAGTTTGTAGGTGTTTTTAAGCTTATCCAATGGGTTTGGTTTTTGAAGGCATACTTATGTAGGTATATATCATCAACATTTTCGAGCATAATTGCACATTCATTTTTGATTTGAGTTTTTGTCTAAAATGAAACGCTGTAGTTTTTCCCAATCTCAAAATTCTTTGACGTTAGGCAAAAAGGTCTTAAGTCAAAAAATTGCATTTTGGGATTTTAAAGGGGTTTAACTTAATTTTTTTTTTCTCTTTCGTTTGGTAGTATCGACTTAAGTCTAGCACAAATGCTTCCCATCGTAATTATTTAGTCTTTAGGCAATAAGTCAAAAAAATGCATATTTGCTTTGGTATTAACGTCTTAAGTGTATTTAAGTCTTTGTGACCGATGCCCCGGAAACATTTAAGATTCTTCTAAGGACTTAAGTCAACTTAAGTCTTTTATACCGAACGGAATAATCAAATAGGAGAATAGCGTAGATATACTTATATAGGTATATTTTAATTTTACTTGAGAATATAGGTACTAAAGGGCAAGTCTTGCCTTCATAAAAAAATCAAACTCGAGATTTTGATTAAACTTGACTATGATACTTGTACTAGTTTCTCGCAAAAGAAAAGCTGGCAGCTCAAAAAGCAGGGAAGTAACTTACGAATATTTCCTTGAAGTAAACGGTGCAAGAGTTTCTGTGTGCAAGGGTTGCTTCAGCAGAACTTTAGATGAAAAAGAAAGGTTCATATCAAACGCCATCAAAAATAAAATGCTTAACACATCCGGCATTACAGTGGACGACCAAAGAGGTAAAAAATCTTCAAAAAACAAAAAGTCTGAAGAGGAGCTTAATGAAGTCCTGGCTCACATAAAATCTTTTCCAATGCTTCAGCTTCGATCTTCAGCAATGCTTGCCAACGCCATTTGTTGGATCTTCGGTAGCATTTTATAAAAGGCAGCTTTGGACCTATAATCTTACTGTTCACGATAATGCTACCGGAAATTCAACGCACTACATGTGGCATGAAGCTCTAGCTGCTAGAGGGGGAAATGAAATAGCTTCCTGCCTATACGCTCATATGAAGAAGCTACCTGATTGCGTTTCTGAGGTGACATTTTACTCAGCAACATGCGGGGGACAAAATAAAAACAGTCATGTGGCGGCAATGTTTTTAATGGCTCAAATTAAGTTCCCCAATTTAACCATAAACCATAAGTTCCTTGTTCCGGGTCATACACACATGGAATGTGACGTGGATCATTCCATGATCGAAAAAAAAAAAAAAAAAAAAAAAAAAAACACCTGTTTACCACCCCCACGATTGGTACCAGCTAGTACGAACAACAGGCCTAAAAAAGAAGTTCCAGGTACATGAAATGCAGCAAGAAGAATTCTTTGATTTTGCCGCTTTGTTGAAGACAGTTTTTGTGTGCAGAAAAAAAATACTATTAATGAGCAGTTTTCTTGGCATAGTGTGCAATGGCTTCAATACCAGTAGAATGGCTTAGTGAGATATAAAAACAATTTAAACCCCTCCGAAGAGTTCAAGGTTTTAAGCTTCTTTAGGAGAGGAAAAAATAGATGTGTCAAAGATTATCCACTCCAAGCTAAGTACAAAACTTTAGTCCCAATATCTGAGGAGAAAAAAAGGGATTTGTGCTCTCTTTTAAGCTTGGTTCCACCTGTGTTTCACGACTTTTATAAAAATTTACCAACTTCTAACACCGCAAAAAATGATGATCCAGATTTGGTAGATGAAGAAGGAGAAACAGAAACAACATAATCATTTATTTTTTTTTTGTTATTAACTTTATATATTATATGCTTTTGATTAATTAAACAATTTTCCTATTTTATAACTGAATGACAATGTTTTATTTCCTGACTTAAGTCTTACAAAGAAACAAACTTTTTACAAATAATACAAAATGAGAGGATACTAAGGACTTAAGTCATCTAAAAACGGTAAATACTAATGAATTTGGAAATATGTATAACTTATTATATAGGTCATCTTTTCAGAGGTTATTTACCATCATTTTTTTTTCAAACAAACTTTATACAGATTTGCAAATAATTAAACAATCTTCAATTTGGTTTTCCCAAAAACTGCACTTTCTGACTTAAGACCTTTTTGCCTAACGTCAAAGAATTATCTAGCGAGGTTGCCATGTTTGGCTAATGAACCCACTTCAAAATTTTTTTTGTTTAAGTAAATTTATGTTAGGTAGGTTTATTTTTTTTGTTTTTCAAAAAGACCTGTCTTACAACCTTTTATAAAACTTTAAGATAATTCTTGTATGTACTTACCTATGCCTATATAATTGGTTTTTTGAAACCGCTCGAAAGATTTTAACGATTTTTTCAGGGTTTTTAATGAATGAGAACAAAATTTGGAAATTAGTTTTCATCCAATCCGCCCACTGCCACGCCCATTTTTATTTTTTTAAGTATTTGTTCTCGAAATCCCCTCAATAGATTAGAATGAAATTTTCAGTTTTTTCTTATACAGGGTGATTGGTATTAGATGCACCAAACTGCTGGAGCGAGTAGGTTGGGTTAAGACAAGAAAAAAATCGTATGAGAGGGGGGGTCTATTTCCCCCCGCTTAGGCAGGAGGGGCAATTTTCTAAAAAATTGACTTAAGACCGCAAAAAAAAAATATTTAAAAACATCGGTACAATTTAAAATACCATGCTGTACCTTTTTGGAAAGTCAAAAATCTCTTCTTTGATTTTCATTTTAAATTAAGTTGTGTTAGTGAATAGTTTTTGAAAAATTAATTTCCAAACTCGAAATTTTGAAAAAAAAAAATGAAAAAAAAAAGTCTGAAACTAATTTTTTTCAAAGTTTTATGTAATTAAGTTTTCAAAAGTTTTCAAAATTCAATGCTCTTATAAGCTTTCAGTCAAAAAAAGAAAACCGGACGCTAAAATGTCTTTTAGTTTTTGAGAAAATTGAAAATACAGAAAAAAAATTATTAAAAAACATCGGTAATGGCTAAAAGCCAGAAATATGTGCTTCTATTTTGTTCATAAATTAAGTTCTTTTAGTGGACAGTTTTTTAAAACTTAATTTTCAAACTTAAATTTTTGAAAAAAAATTAAAAATTGTGTTCAAACTGATTTTGTTCAAAATTTTACGTTATTTAGTAGTATTTTAATTTTTAATATTCAATACATCAATTTTTAGTCAAACAATGAAAACCAGATGTCAAAATGTAGTCTAGTTTTTGAGAAAATTGAAAATAACAAAAGTAAATTCGAATCAAAAGATCCTATTTCTAAAAAATATGTAGTAAAGGATTTCGTTATTTTCAATTTTTTTCAAAAACTAAAAGACATTTTAGCATCCGGTTTTCTGTTTTTTTATTGAAAATTAATAAAAGCACTGAATTATTTTGAAAACAAAAATTATACTTAGTTACATAAAATTTTGAAAAAAATTAGTTTGAAACTTTATTTTTCATATTATATTATATTTATATTTCTTATTATATATTTTCACTATTTTAGTATAATTTTTTACTTTTTAAAAAATATTTCTTAATAAGGTAATATTTTTTTTACAAAGTATTTAATTTTATTGAAATATTTTTTAATTAGTCAATCAGAAGAAATCGGCTGAACGACGGCAAAAATTTTAAGAAATCGCATTTTAAGCTGGATTTTTTTTTAATTCTGCAAAATGCCTTAATGTATACAAAAATTTGTTTACGATTAAATAACATTTTAAGCGTTTTTATGAATTCTTAGAGGAACAATATTGATTTTTTTGAAAATATTTTTGACCAACGCAAAGCAGGGCCACGGAAAAAATTGCAAAACGCTAAAAAGGCATTTTAGGCTAGAAAAAAAAATATGAAAAGTGCTTAAAAAGTCGCGTTAAAAAGAAAAAAAAAAATTACGCTTAGAATCTAGCAAGTGCCACCTTTCAATTGATGCATCGCATTATATAAAAAATCGACTGTTATCTTTAAACGCGATTTGCGACTAAACTAAAGGTGCTAGAGGCATAAAAGTTGACACATTTACACTTGACTTGCGGCTAAACTAAGCGACCTATCGAATTCAAAAATGTATACTCGTGATCTAGAAAGTGCCAATTCTAAAAACTCAAAAAAAAGTTGTTAAAAAAAGTTTTTTTTTTTTTAAACTTATAAAAAATAAATGAATCTAGGAAGTGCCCCCTTTGAATTGATGCATCGCACATGAAAAATCGACTTTTATCTTTAAACGCGATTTGATTTTTATCTTATTTTCCTTTATATTAGACATTTTCCTCTTAGCTCACTTCGAATTCATCACCGATTGAGGTAAATTTTCTTTACATGTGATCTACTCAAAACTAGAAAAACTCTGTATCCAAATTTAATTGTTAAATAAATTTTAAATGAGAGAACTTAGAAAACAATTAAAATTAATTTATCTAATCATTGATTTATAAATCTGTTTGTTATGTTTCAAAGCAAAAATATGTTTATGGTTCCGTTAAAAAGTTATTTAACAATTAAACTTGGTACTAAGGAGTTTTTCTGGTATAGGTATCTACCTATGGCGAGTTTTGATTCTCATCGTCTCACGTGCTCTTGGTTTTGGTTTGTTTTTTTTTGTGTTGCCAATTCGCATCTAATAGGCATTAAGTATTGTCGCCAAAACCATACCAAATTGAAATTTTCATAACTCCCAAAAAACTTTATAAACAATTTTTTGTTGTACGATGTGGGCATACGCATTTGGCGTTATGACATCTGTTTTGGGTGTTATTCAGTTTTTTGTTTAAGATCAGCGTGAGCGTTTGGTCTTATCGCCCGAGGTAATACCGCCCAAAAATGGACACATCGCTCAAAAACTCACCAAAAAAATGCCAGAAAGCCCAAGGGAAATGTCAGGTACCCAAAATGGGTTTCAAATATAATAAATAAAATATTTCTTGTGGATTGTGGTTATGAATTTAGGCATTATGGCAAAAATTTTGTTTATTTTCGGCACTGCGATGTTTAAACTCATAAATTTCACCCCTTAAAGTCTAGCCGGTATATAAAAAAAAATCGTGAAATGCAAAAAATTAGATAGGGTAGGATAGGAGTCTGCAATAAAGTTTTCGACCGCCTAGCACTTGAATTTAAGAAAATTGGTTTTCGTTGAATAACTTCTTTATTTTCAGCTTTTGCCTAAAAATGCACTCAACCCCGAAAACTCGGTTTTACACTCACACTGATCTCTGCTACAGATCCACCAAAAAAAAATTTGTCCTGTACAAAATGCAAGGTTCGGCCAATTTTTTGTAACATTTCAATGGACTATGAGCAACAAGCGGTGGATTCATTACTTCATTGGAAGGTGTCCAATCCTCCAAGAAACGCGAAGGAATATCCTAGGTAATGATTTTATATTGAATAATCAAGTGATACAACGCCTCACCGAGATTAATGTGCAACAGATTGCTCTTTCTTACCGAGAAAAAATTACAGCAGAAAACTTTTAACCGTCAAATAACAAAATAATAATACAAATTTCAGATTATTAAAAACCTTTAATTGTAAAAAACTTATTATGTTTTCTATTATTTTTATATTTGAATATCTGACATTTCAAACAATTTATCACTTACTTTATATATTTTTACAGTTTTTTGGTGAACTGTTGTAGATTTTGAAAACAAAAGTAGCCTATGTCCATCCTCATCAAGGCCGTAGCCAGACAAATATTTCGAGGGGGTTATGACTTTTTGAAAAATTATTTTTCGCTTTTTAGTATGTAATCTACAGAGACCTCTCTATGATATGATATGAGGATATGAGGACCTTTTACAGTAATTCAACAAACTGTTGAACTTCTTTTTAGAAAAGGCTTCCCTCTTCTAAAGAAAACAACTAATTAATTTGTGTAAGAAAATCAAAATCAAACTTGCAAATTTTGAAAATATATGTGAGAAATTCAGTGATGTAGTTCATGTTACAATAAAATAAACATAGAATTTGATTTTTACTTAATATGTTTATATCTATTACTCATCATCACAAAACGAGTATTTATCACAAAAAATAACATCACATAAATATCTATACGTAGGTATTAAATTAAGCCGTCTGGCCTTCTGTGCAGCAAACACATCTATAACCTCTTCAGTATTGATATCAATTTCTCTATGAATTGACATCAAAGCTAATCGTGTCAGTATTTCATCGCCGGTAGAGTTTCTCAGATATGTTTTTAATCTCTTCATCGTTGAAAATGTTCGTTCCGGTGTGCATGTCGAAACTGGAAGGGTAGCCAAAATTTTTAAAAGTTTGTGGATGTTTGGAAAAAGTTGTTGGTTGCATTTTTGAAGAGCTTCTATTGCATTTTCGCACGGTCTTCTGGTAATTCTTGGTGGCATTTTGTCTTCCATAGTAAGAATTCAGCCTCCATAGTGTCCCAATCCAAAAATTTCTTATACAATTTAATATTTTCTTCATTACCGATAGTCGATGGTATTAAAATATACAAAGAAGAAAGTGTTGACTTATGATTCTCGAATCTCATTTTAAGTTGACTAATAAAGTCATCTAAGAGAGGAATCAAAATTGTTATCCTAAAATTCCGATTTTACTTTATTTTAGCACTCAAAAATCTCGAAAGGTGCAAATTTTTAGCAAAATATATAGAATGTCAGGTCAATGATGGCGGGAAGAATCGGGCTGTTAGTGCAGAAATTTGGGAAAAAATTTTAATAAAAAGCTATTAATAAAAAAAAAATAATTTCTAAAAAAAATTTCGGGGGGTTCAAAACCCTGTGTTAGAATCCTACTGCGGATGGGTTTGTAATGTTTGTTTGAGTATCAAATGAAATTTAGTGGTTTTTTTTAGATGTTAGTGCGCTTTATAATTTCATTTGAATCTTTATGGATGTGTTCATAGAATAGATTTGCGTTGTTCATGGTGTGTTTTTCCATTGGGCGATTTCGATGAAATTTTGAGGTTTTTGCTCGAAATCTAGATTTTGATCAACTTTTATATCCAAATGTTAAACCACATGTAATTAGTTAACAAATAGTTTTTTTTTGTATCCAATAAAATTATCGCCGAAGACGTCACATAGGATACATAAACGACATCTTAGTCGTGGAGTAAACTGAGTTTCCAGTTACTTTTAGTCTGGGTGAGAAGGTCAGAAAGTATAGGGGATAGACAAAATCTCACCGGTCAACGATTTCAGAAGACATTCGTCTTCATACTACGTATGTGTTTGTGCGACCACACACACTACTTTATAAGGAAAATACAGAAAATCTCTTACGATTTTGTTTATTCGTGTGAAATTTTCAAGAGATTTTTAAGGGAATTAAAAAAAACGCCAAAAAAAATCTTCAGAAACTTGTTTCTACGTTGACGCTTTCTGATGTCAATATTACAATGTTATCATTCATTTTGAAACACAATTGCTACCCTGTTCAATGACAAATAACTAAAAAAATTTTTCGGGAATTTTTCAATTTCACAATTCTTTTTTCTTAAAAAGGTATTCAATTATTTTCCTGGTGCGAAATCATTTTTCGTGCCAGCTGTGTGCATGGAACAAATCGTTCCAATGATTTGAGTCCCAATTTCTACTTGTTCCACAAGTAGAACACTGTCAGCAAACGGAAAAGTTTTTCGTGTGTATTTCAATACGGAAAATTTGATGGTAGGCTAGTTTACTGACGTAATTTTCTTGTCTGCTAAAACCGACCATTTGAAAATAATATTTGATTTCATAACGTTTCAATTTTTCCTGATGCATTTTCCAGATCGCTACAACTAGCCCTTTACCTACTTATACACAAACACATACACTTCAAATGCTACTGAACTGGGAGATTATTATGTAAAATGATAATCGTAAGCATGGAGTATATTATATGGACTGCTAGTCTAATGTCAGTTCCATACAAGAATTGTCAAAAAAAATTTCGCCAAAATAAGAGATAGCCATGCTAGCTCCAAACCCTACACTTCAGGAAAAGAAATGAACTTAAAAATATTTACATAGAAGCTTGCGACATCTGTTTTTAAAAATTCAAAAAATTGTATTTAACAATAATCAATAGGTACCTGACATTTTTAAATTTCATGCATAGAAATGTGCGACATCTATGGTATTTTGCTTCTTATTACTTTTTTTCAGTGGCCGCGTTCAATCCATTACGTTTTACATCTGAAATTTAAGATTTCTGAATTTTTTGAGCTTCTGATTAGCCAGCTGTCATAAAAAGTAAGATGAATTTTAGTAACTTTTAGTTACATTTATTCTGAAATTTCATCTGAAAATTCAGATGATAGTTGTTTTTGGTGGGGGAAGTGTTAAAAGAGCTGAAGTGCTACACATCAAAGTTGAACTTTATGATTTTCGGTGTTAGTCGTTGATTGATTTGTGCTTGTAAGTTTTTATAATAAAATCGTAATATTTACTTATTTGATTAAAAGAAATTTTTGTTAAATATTTATTGACTCTTTAAATAAAAGGAATGATTTGCCTAACAAAAGTATTCCCATAATTCTCCATCAGATTATTGTGGAACAATTTTTCATTGAAGTTAAAACAAATTTACTGCATAATAACAACTAAACCTGTTGTTAATCTTTTTACATAAAATTTCATCTACAATGCTCATGCTAAATAAACAATTGACGAATATATAAAGTTCTCTTTTATTTTGCTTCAATAAAAATTCAATAAGTAAGGCTCGCCCAAACCAACGCGAATATTCGGCGCGACGAACGAAAACAACAATAACAACATGTGGTTGTCAAACAAAACATTGTTATTATTGTTTTCGTTCGTCGCGCCGAATATTCGCGTTGGTTTGGGTGAGCCTTAAATACGGAAATTTGACTTTAATTTTTGTTTTTTTTTTTGCGTTCAACGAAAAAAATCTGATTTTTCAGAATCTGAAATTTTTTTTTTGAACGTACTCAATGTTAAATTGAGGTTTTATTTTTTTTCCGCTAGTTGCAATTTCTGGCGCAAATGTCGCCAGAAACGACTGAGATAAAAATGGAACCAACTTGAGGTAAGCAACTAGCAGTCCATATATAATACGTCCATGATCTTAGGTATGTAATTCCGCGTATGCGTTAAATTGCGATTACGAGAAATGAGAATGGTAGAAATTCTTATTTTAGTAACGAGTGCCTTTAGCTGTCGTTTGGCTTTCGTTTTAGTTTTGTTTCCAGTATTATTTTGGTTTTGCACAAAACTTAAATAATATACCTAACCTATGTAGGTAAAATAATACACAAGAGTTGAAATTTATCATAGGTTTATTATTATTTATTTAGGCAAGAGTACGATAACTTAGGCGCTAAGAAATGATAACTGTTTTTTGTATAACAGTTCAATGCAAGCATTTTGTACTATAGGAGGGGGGCGGGGGTCTATCTCCCCCCGTTTGGACAGGAGGGGCAATTTTTACTAAAATTAAAAAAATTATATATACAAAAAATGACGGTAAAACATATAAAAACGTGTAATACCTTTTTTTTTTTAAACCAATACTCCGTTCTATTACAAAGTTTTTTAAATCAAGGTAAATCTATGCATTTTTTTTTGAAAAAAACGGGTTTTAAACTCAAAATTTGAAAACAAAATTATTAAAAAAATGTTTAAAGTGCTGCCCCCCTGCAACCCCCCTGCTGGGCCCACTTTAGGATTTAGGGTAGGTGCGAGGTTGGGTGTATACAAAGTTTCTTTTGCATTTAAAGAATCTGGATTTAAAGAAACTTTGAATGTATCCTAAAAATTACCGTAAGAAGCCGAAATAATTAAATTCTAAAATTCACCGGTAAATCCTAGACAGCTCTAGCACCCAGCATAACGGCGTATAAACAGTGAGGTATTGAACGTTACCATTTCTTGGCACCATACCTGGGCGCAGCTAATTGGAACACTTTGGATTTTTTTTTGTTTAACAATGTTGGTTAATGGTTTCTTTTTTCCGCGTGCCATATTTAACTTTCTCGTGCCACGACAAACTTATCGTGTCAAAAATGCTTGAACGCGTTACTTCGGAGTTACACCTGTGATTTTCCAATCACAGGTATAACTGTGACTGTGATTTATGAATCACCGATGTCTTTTTTTTGGAAAAAGATCTTTTGCGAAAAGGCTTGACCCAGTGTTGCCGTTTGGCCACTAAAGTGGCCAAATGGCCACTATTTTGCGTTCGGGACCCGTGGCCACTACTTTTTTAAAAATTACCCGATTGGCCACTTTTTTCTTAATTCAATAAAATTTTTATTCGAAAAGATAACTGTCGTTTTACCTCGAAACTGATAACTGTCGTTTTACCTCGAAAAATACACCCATCTTTACCGTTTCACCAAAAGAAAGGAACAACACAAACCCTTCTATGTGGTGCGTTTCTTTTTTGTAAAATGTTAACTATTGTCAAAAAACAGTGATGAACGTCATTGTTAGAAATGTTACACTTTCTAAAATTTCATTTAGGAATGCTCAGTTAAAAATATCGTTGATCTGTCAGACAAAATGCGTTGCGCAAAAAATATGCAAAATGCATGAATATTAATAATATATTAATAAATTTAATTCGTTTATTTTTGCACAAAATAAAATCATCAGGCAAAATTTATTGACAAATGTTTGCAACTTCTTTCCATTCCAAGCAGATACCGATGCATTTTTTTTGTAAAAAATCTACCTTATCGAAAAATTAAACTGCTGAAAAAAAAGTTAATCAGTAAATAACAGAAGACAATTATAAAAATCAAAATCGACAGTAAAAATGAAATAAAAAAATACCGAAATTTATGTAATCGAAAGGATAACACTAAAATGAAAATCCAAATTCAGCTGCTTTTGATGAGTTGGAAAATGTTACACAGTGTAACATTCTGACACATCAACATTGGAATTCAGAAACGATTTTACGACGCCATAGTGTTGATAAATGTTACATTTCCCGAGTTTAGGAACGATCAGAGTTAACAATAGTTAACATTTTACAGAAAAGAAACGCACCATTGGTATAACAATTCTGAAATAAAATAATAAAA
Organism: Epistrophella euchroma; assembly: GCA_947049315.1. Classification (NCBI taxonomy): domain Eukaryota; kingdom Metazoa; phylum Arthropoda; class Insecta; order Diptera; family Syrphidae; genus Epistrophella; species Epistrophella euchroma. Next base: position 94,935,448 of record OX346246.1, read on the forward strand.
TGACCATTCTCAGCTCTTAACTTTATTCAATCCAAAAATAGTTTGAAAATTAGTTTCCAAAAAATATTTAAAAATGAACAATGCATATTAGGTACCTAAATACATATGAACCTACAAAACAGACTTTTTATTCATTTTTATTTTTGTTTATTTATTTATTTTCACAAATCCGATTTTGTTTAATGTTTTGTTTGTAAAGTCAATTGTAATTTTTGTGTTTCGAAGTGTTTTTTTTTTAATTGTATTATTTGTAAAAATTTTGAATAATGTTTGTTATTATGAAATGTTTAAAGTATGTTTTTTTGTCTTGGGACCCCTTTTGGGACACCTTTCAAATTTTTCCAGCGGCAACACTGGCTTGACCTTTTTCCATTTTTGTATGTTTCATTTAAAAAAAGATGCCACTTCTGGCAGAGTTCTTAAGAGGGCAGATGCGATCTTTTTATATTAGAAGACTATAGGTCTTCGTTCACCCATAGGTACATGTAAAAATGATTTCATGTCAAATTGAAAATTAATTTGTTCAGTGAATTGAAAGTCTATGTGTGTGAACAACCGGTAAAAATAATACTGAAATATATGTAGGCTAAAATTTCTCTGTTTTTGTGATTTTGTTCAGTTTTTTCATTTTTGATACTTAGGTATCTTTGGTCGTTCATATGTAATTACGACCACATTGTCCGATTGTCATGATTTGTGAATCTTTTCTGTTTGGACTTTGAAAAGCCAGAAAAAAAAATATACACATTAAAGGGACTCACAGGTAGCGATTTTGATTTTGTACTCACAGGCCGAAAATCATAGGTCGTGAATTTTGCTCATCTCTTCATTTGATTAATGCGGGAAATTACATTTTGTTTTGACAACACTATCGGATGCGGTTCTGAATTTGTATTACGTGTTATTTATGCATTTGACGTTTCGGAGGGTTACTTTTCGATCAGTTTCCACATAAGCTTCCGATAGCATCCGTCTATTATAGTTCTACCTTTACAATTGCACTCACATAACACATACAAACATGGAAGCTAAATAGCAGGGGCCTGTAACACAACGTGACAAGTACTTGTAGGACAAGTGAAAAGCGACAAACTTGTCCTAAATCCTGTAACACAAAGCGTCAAGTCTATGAAAGATCGTATCCTTCGGACAAGTGGATTAATACTTGTCAACTTGTCACGTAGTATTTTAGGCCCCAGGTAGTCGTAGCAGGTCGGTTTGTAATTAAACTTATAAATATGTACAAGGATGGGGTTCTCTGACACACATCTATGGGGTCACCACAGTACAAGCCTTTAAGGCCGTGTGCGAATTCATTTAAAATTTCGATTAAATTTGATCCCACATTAAATTTTGACATTTCTTCAGTGGTGGGTGAATACAATTTCATCTTTTTAGTGTGTGAATTCAATTAAATGGGATTTTATTAATTCTCATATTTTGTTCCGTCCGCGAGGTTTGGAAAAAAGTAGAACACATTTTTTTGTAATAAATTTCGCTAGTTAAAAAATTAAACGCCCATTCTAATGAGTTCAAAGAGAGTGCTGTTACCCTGCGCCTGTTATAAAAGAACGCTCATGGTTCGTATTCTGTTGCAAGCAGCTGTAGATCACAAGACGCAAACAACTCTGGCCGCTTGTGGTGGTCACGATGAGCTGGCAACTTTATTTAATTATTTAATGCTTGTTATTATTGCTGCAGTTAGCAAATATTGTTCTTCAGATGAATAAAGGGGATCAATCCATTCATCTTTGAGATGTAATGACCTTTTGTATGGAGACTTTTCATTCAGAACAATGTGTTTTTCTAATGTCAAATTCCTTTTACCAAAAAAAACGTTTTTTTTTTTCTAAACAGAATCGATTATTTTCCTTCAATGCAAGAAATTTATCCAGAAAAATCGATTTTTTTCTTCTGAACCAATCGATTTTTTTATTAAAAGGAATTCTACATACGAATTTCATTTAACCACCAGATCCGAGGTTCTATTTTGCATCAATTCAAACTCGTAGCGCAAAAGAAGTTGTATCCAAGAGAACAAACAATGTTTTACTTCTATTTCTCTACTTCTCTGCAAACAAGGATTCAGTAGTTTTCATTGTGGCTCTAAAAACAAGATTGTACAAATTGGCTTTGAACTTTTTCTTACTATTTTTAGAGTGAAATAATTTTATTATATTTTGACTTACCTATTGATGCATCTTCATTGAATATGTTCTTTTTATGCACATGAAAACAAACAAAACCTTTCGTGGGTGCTGGTAAACGTCAAAATTTAATCTAGCAGCACAAATTTAACTTGCCCCCAGACCATGTTAAATTTTGACATCTTATATTCACCTCAATAGTGTCAAAATTTAATTTTGGGATCAAATTTAATCCAATTCACACACGGCCTAAACCGCGGAATTTTACACTAGATGCACCATCTTGTTATATGGTCTTTGGTCGTCTGCGATAACGACTGCAGTGTGCCAAATGGTGTAATTGCTCTTTATAAAAAATAAACCACTTTTATTAGATTGTTTTATATGTATAACATACTTCTCAAGCTCATTTTTGTAAATTGTTTCAAATAAATATTTTAAAAGCATAGTGCCGCAAATATGATACAACTTTATTTTAAACTTTAAACAAAACTCATATAACGTATAACCAGCCTGTACCCCTAACCGTCCTGGTTATCTTTGGTCCTTGTATGTACAAACACATACAGGTTTATTTGCATAAGATGCATCAAAAAGCTAAAGAATGTAGGCTTATTCAAAACAAGAAAAAAACAGAATAGGTGGTTTTCGCGTTTTGATTGCCCCTTAGCAAATTATTGCCAAAAAAAATTGATAAAAGCAGTTGTCGATTCAACCAAAAAAAGTTGACTTTTATGGGGTTAAGTTCATCTTTTTGTAAACAAATGTTTTCTTTGACTTATTTTTTAAATAATTATAAAATGTATTTTCATTGGTTGTTCAGACAAATAAAAAAAAAAAACCCTGAGGAAGCCAGAAAAAACTGGCGAAACGTAGGTTAATCCAAGATGAATTAGTTTTTTATTAATCATATAATAAAACGATCATTAAACCCCAACAAAACCAAAGATCTTTTTCAGATTTCGCCTTCGATTTAACCAAAAAATATCACTTTACGCGTCTGTATTTTTTTTTTATTGATCTTTTAAATCTCGATTTTATGGCAGATTCACACAGATTCTCCCACGTACCTACTTGCACATACACCAAATAAATTACATAACTAAAAGTCAGTTTGAATAGGTATTCAATTTTGCATATGCAAGAATTTTTGTATGGTCCGTGTTTATATAAAAATAAAAAATAAAATAAAATGGATGCAATTAGTGAAGTTTTTTCGTCTTTATTACGGAAAAACGTGTTTTGAATACCTTCCAATCTATACACGAAGTACTCACACAGTTAAAACAAAACCATCCAGATTCGTAGTAGTACCCGTGGCGTGATGGTTAGTGCGATGGACTGTCATGTCGGAGGTCTAGGTTTGATCCCCTGCCTCGCCACCTAATAAATTTTAAAATAAAACGGCTGCTACTTCTTGCGAGGAATTGGAAAAACCTCCAGGAGTATCTCTTATCTTAGAAAAGTGCCGCTCACATTAGCCGTTCGGATTCGGCAATAAACTGTAGGTCCCCTCCACTCCTGCAGACACGCACACCGGCCCTAGTTCTTCATGAGCTGTTGTGCCATTAAATTTATTTATTTTTATAATCCAAATGTGTTTAGGATTTTACAGTTTATGATTATACTGCCCATATCCACTGCAACAAGCGAACGGTCGTTTTCTATTTGAAGCACATAAAAACATAATTTGAGAAATACCATAGGACAGGTACCTACACTTTATAGATCAAATTTAGTTTTAAAAGAACCGCATGAAAGCTTTAGTCATGATCAGTATGAGTTCCAATCGTTTAATTAATGTCAATCAGATCATCGATATTCCTGCTAAAAAAAAAGTGTGCATGTTTTTATTTTCTTGTATGGTCGATGTAATTTATCAAAAAATCGATACCTACTGAAATATCGATGTTTCTTCTTTCAAAACAAATTTCAGTTACATCGATTACCATCGTCGCTCATCACTTATTCGGTTGTCAACCAAAACGTCACTGTTCAACCAGAAAAAGAGCCTGATTACACGAATCATTTTTTCATTCGTTTCTTCTTTCGTCATTTTGAAAGATAGGGTGAGGGGTTAGAGACGTAGATAAATTCCCCCTACATTTCTACACCCCTCACCCAATCTTTCAAAATGACGAAAGATGAAACGAACGAAAAAAAGAATCGTGCAATTAGCGTCTAGTTGTGTAAAAGTCGACAGATGGTCAACAATTGATACTTGTCGGGTTTCGAAGAATCTATGACCGAACATCTTAGAAAAAAACAGACTACCTTCTCAAGCTAGGCAGACCTCAACTGTCCCTCTTGGTTGGAATCCTAACGGGTCACAACACAATGGGAACCCACATGAGCAGAATGGGTATCACCACATCTGACTTATGTAGAGGGTGTCAAGATGAAGAGGCGGAGGAGGGCTCCTATCACTTTCTTTGTGAATGCCCCAGTCTAGCAAGAGCCAGAAAGACAGCCCTCGGGGAATACTTTTTCAACGAATTGGGCGACATCTCGAGTTTGCCACTAAGGAACATTATGAAATTCATTCAGAATTCAAAATGGTTTAGGGAGGCCCCCACACCTAACCCCCTAAGCTCCAGCAACTCCTCTCCTCACCCGTCCTTATACCTACCATACCTTTATCTTCGGGAGCACAATGGATCCACTGAGATCCGAGTGAGATGATGCGGCTTGCCGTATCATCACCCCTCTAAACCTAACCTAATTGTGTAAAAGTAGGATAGGCAATACAGAATGAATATGTATTCAAATAAAGGAACATGAATGAGGTTAAAATGTAGAGATTAGATAAATAATAAAAATAAATGTAAGGGCTGGGGGGGCACTTTCAACATAATTTCCTGCACGCAGTCGGTAAATTCCCACAAATATTTTTTTTTCTCCCTTTTTATTTCCCACAGAAAAAAAATTGAGTTAAAATGGAAAAAAAAAAAAATATTAAAAGCACGTGTTCCTTTATATTGAAATTCTGTGATTTTCTGCGCATTTAAGTGCCATTTTATTTTATTTTATTTTATTTTTTTATTTTATTTTATTTTATTTTATTTTATTTTATTTTATTTTATTTTATTTTATTTTATTTTATTTTATTTTATTTTATTTTATTTTATTTTATTTTATTTTATTTTATTTTATTTTATTTTATTTTATTTTATTTTATTTTATTTTATTTTATTTTATTTTATTTTATTTTATTTTATTTTATTTTATTTTATTTTATTTTATTTTATTTTATTTTATTTTATTTTATTTTATTTTATTTTATTTTATTTTATTTTATTTTATTTTATTTTATTTTATTTTATTTTATTTTATTTTATTTTATTTTATTTTATTTTATTTTATTTTATTTTATTTTATTTTATTTTATTTTATTTTATTTTATTTTATTTTATTTTATTTTATTTTATTTTATTTTATTTTATTTTATTTTATTTTATTTTATTTTATTTTATTTTATTTTATTTTATTTTATTTTATTTTATTTTATTTTATTTTATTTTATTTTATTTTATTTTATTTTATTTTATTTTATTTTATTTTATTTTATTTTATTTTATTTTATTTTATTTTATTTTATTTTATTTTATTTTATTTTATTTTATTTTATTTTATTTTATTTTATTTTATTTTATTTTATTTTATTTTATTTTATTTTATTTTATTTTATTTTATTTTATTTTATTTTATTTTATTTTATTTTATTTTATTTTATTTTATTTTATTTTATTTTATTTTATTTTATTTTATTTTATTTTATTTTATTTTATTTTATTTTATTTTATTTTATTTTATTTTATTTTATTTTATTTTATTTTATTTTATTTTATTTTATTTTATTTTATTTTATTTTATTTTATTTTATTTTATTTTATTTTATTTTATTTTATTTTATTGTATTTTATTTTATTTTATTTTATTTTATTTTATTTTATTTTATTTTATTTTATTTCATTTCATTTTATTTTATTTTATTTTATTTTATTTTATTTTATTTTATTTTATTTTATTTTTTTATATGAACTTTGACAGACTTTGGACTAAAATTCACACAACTGCACAGAAAATTACAGAGTTTCAAAGTTAAGGAACTAGGTTATAATGTTGGGTTATAGTTCTTTTAAGGCTAATACTTTTCTTATTTCCTTTTATTATTATTTTTTTTAATCATTTTGCTTAAGTGAAAATTTTTTGCCAATGTAAGTGCTACTGTTTCGCTTAAACATTTTCTTAGTCAATGCTGAAAACTAGACGTTAAAATCTTTTTTTTTTTTAATTTTTAAAAAATTAAAAAAATAAACGAAAATAATTTTTTTAAAAACTATATATTTAAAAAACTTGATTCACAAAATAACTAAAAGAAAGATATATTCGCCTTAAAAAAATCCAATGATTTTTAATTTTTTTTTCCATTTTATGTCAACCTTTCAGAAAATACCTCTCCAAAAATCAAAGGATTCCCACAAAATGGGTCAGTTTTTCTTTGTCCCTTTACAGGTCAAAATTCCCAGGGGAAGGGATTTTTTCCACGATCCCCTAGTACTGGATGAAGCAAAAACTGTAAAATCAACACAACAAGGGGTATTCAGGGCTATGAAGATTTTAGAAGGGGTTCAGCAGTGTCAAAAGTCTGGGAAATACTGATTTAATGGATTCGCCATTGCCATGCATGTATTTCAAATAGCTTTTAACAAACAAGTTGGCGTTTCGTCCCGAAAATCTCATTTGGATTGTACATTGTACAATTGTACATACCTATCTATTTTATTTAGGTTTGTTTTTTTTTTTAATGTATTTTTAAAACATTTTTATATAATAATATGTATATAATATATAATATAATTTTTGAAACCAATATTTAATAAATATTTATTGAGCATATTTAGGGCATATTATCATTTTTTCGGGCATATAATTACTATTTAAGGACATACAATTAATTTTTAATGGCATACCATAAGAACTTAAAACAGTTTTTTTAGCGTATATTTGTGGTTGCCCTACTAATAAGTTTTCAACATATAACCATAACCGTTTTTTTTTTTTTGTTAAAGAAATATTTAGAAAATTAAAAAAAAAAAACTGTTCAAAAGATTCAGGAAAATAAACTTCAATATAAAAAGGTATATACCTAGACCCGACTATCTTAGTTATATAATTGGTATTAAACATCGTCGGCGCGGTATTTTGGATTTTGAAATTCGGGGTTCTGTGATTCGGGATTTCGTACCCATAGTCCAGTCAACGAATACCCAAAATCATAAAATAAATGAAATAAGTCGTGTATTCTAGATTATATTTTTAAGTGGTAGAGGTGACCCCCAGGTATAACATAATAAAAGTCCCCAGCCCAGGCCCGCGTGGACAGGAAGGGGGATAAAGGTCCCCTTTTGTACTATTTCGTAAATATTTTGAAAACCAAGAGCAATAGCGAAAAAGCTTACACCACAATATGAAATTAAATTAAATTTTCTTTAAAAAAGGTTTTGGTCATATTCTTTCTAGGAGCAATACTAAGAGAGATATGGGGGGTGCAAAAGTCAGAAAATCTGAAAAACCATGTCAATGCGTTAAATATTTACCCCCGTATCAATAAACGAAAAACAACGGAAAGATAAGACTAACACATCTGTAAACTTGCAATTCGTATTAATAAATATGTAATAGTCTGTGACATGGTGACAGCGAGCGGATAACTTTAACTCGTCAAATTTGGAAATTAAGGGATGGATAACTTCATAACACACACATGCTTACATTTAATAATAACCGGTTCAACTACAAGCATATTTTTCATCCATCAGTGCATGCGTGTGACACATGTATAAGAATACTTCCACGATTTGATGAAGTGTTCCCGTATTTTCAGTGGTACAGACTGGAACTACATATTATGATATGTTTATTAATAATTGGATAAGATCTCTATCCGTGTGCTAGCTTACACGTGTGTTAAGGAGCGGATAGTCACTTTTTATTAATAGGGCTGTTAACGTTTTTTGATGAATTAACCCTGAAATTATAGTGTTTTTTGTCATATGAAAAACACTGTATCTTCAAACGGAAGAAGTATGCAATGTATTTCCAAGTTATTGACCAATACTTTGTGAAAAAGTTTTAAGAGATATATCAAGAAAAAACTTGTTAAGAAGGGGGGGTCTACTTGCCCCCACTTATAAAGGAGGGATCATTTTCTGAAAAAATTGGGTTAAAGTGCATAAGTAATGATTTAAAAACAACGGAAACGTTAAATTTTTAACGCCTTAACATGGTTTTTCAAGTTTCCTGACCTTTGTACCCCTCATATCTCTCTTAGTATTACTCCTAGAAAAAATATGAATAAAACTTTTTTTGAAGAAAATTTAATTTACTTTTAAATTTGGTTGTAAACTTTTCCGCTAATTCTCTTGATTTTCAAAATATTTACGAAATAGTAAAAAAGGGGAACTTTATCCCTCCTCCTGTCTAAAGCTCGCGTGCCTGGGCTGGGGACTTTTAGTATGTTATACTTGGGGGTCACCCCTACCGCTTAAAAAAATAATCCTGACTACACGATTTATTTCATTTATTTTTTCTTCGTTAACTGGACTACCAGCACTCTGTACATGTAGGTTAATTCCTAAAAAGCTTTCCACTTTTTTTTATTTCTTGAATACCTATCCATAAAAAGTGTCAGTACAAGAGAATACAAAATTGTTTTGAAACGTAACCGTTGCTGTTAAAATTGTTTGATATATAGTTAGGAATAGCCACAATCAAGTGGTATAGCACTGCAATTAGTTATTCCTATTTTTGTGATCTTTTTGTTTTTTGCAATTCAGACTTACTTAAACAACATCACTGATATGTGACTTCTTCGTGTTCTTCCTCAAAGTCACAACTTGTGAGAGTCACAATAACAACTATCGAAATTGTGATCTCCTTCAGAGCAGTTCACAACTCACAAATTACATATATTTTTTCATTTTGATTTGACAATTATATACTTTTTGTGAACAAAATGCTAGTTTCTAAGATTTGTCGGTGAAAAAAATAGCAAATTGGGAGTATGAATTTCATTCTTCCGAAAATGAATCATACAATTTTCACTATTGCACCATTTTTTGTTTTAATAAAGTAATCATTGCAGCGCCGCGCCGACCGCTTTTGAGAATTTCAAGGACACGAATGGCATTCGCTCTTTAGAACAACCCTTTTATTAGGTTTTGTCACTTCCATTTTGAAAATGTATTTATAACCATATTTATTTTCTCACTTTATTGCTATTTTGTTAAGTTTTAAATAAAATTTGTGTGGCCCAATTTAAAATCTATTTTTTGTGTTTTCCAAAATCAGCTGACACTTAAAACTAACCTTTGCTGTAGTGAGTTTCGTTGTGAAGTTTCTTGTAAGGATTATGGGTTAGGTTAGGTTAGGTTGACGTGGTAGCCAGCAAGAGCCGACTCACTTAGACCATACTTTGGTCCATTGTGATACCACATTGAATCTAGGGGACTTCCTCACTAGTCGTTGAACCACTTGGAGCTTCTTACGAAGCGAACGAGATTATTTATATCTATATTTGCCAGATCACTAGGATCATTGTAGTAGAAGTCTCCAAGATGGAGTCTGCGTCTTTGAGATAAAGCAGGGCATGTGCAAAGAAGGTGAGGAATCCTCTTCTTCTTCGTCCATGCAGCTTCTGCAAAAGTCATTAGAGTAAACACCAAGCCGCGTTGCGTGCTTGCCTATAAGACAGTGTCCTGTTATGACACCTATTATGGAGCAGATATGTGATCTGCTTAAAGCTATCAAACATTTAGAGCGCTTCAGATTTACTGGCTGAACAGAATAGAATGACGGAACTGAAGACGCAGACGGAACTGGAAGAGCTGTCAAAAAGTGTCGTACGTTATTTTTTTTACATGTCCACAATGGAGCTGTACAGCTTTGAAAGTATTTTGAAGAAAAAAAAAAGAATATTCTTGTGTAAAAGCTCAGAATTCACATTTTTTGTTTCCAATAATTTTCCTTTTAATAAAAAATTTTTTTCGCGATACAAATAACCACAATATTTTTTTCCGACCCAAAAAGTTGTTTTTTTTCTTCATACAAATTGAAACGTCAAAAGTGCCGTACGTCAAAAGTTAAAAGTTGGTGAACTCTTCCGTCTGCGTCTCCGTATGCGTCTACGTTCCGTTGTGTTCGCAACATTGAATTTGCGTGTATTCAATATTTTGACAGCTATTCCGGCTCCGTCTCCGTTTCCGTCTGCGTCACCATTCTGTTCAGCCAGTTAGTGTTGGCCAAATCTGTTTCGTCGCCGAACAGGTGGTGATGTTGTTCCACCTGAGGTTTGTTTTCTGTATAGCATCCTGCTTCAGCATTAGTTTACATGTAGCGATAGGAGTGCCTATATTTAACCTGTCTGGTAAAATAGTTAGCATTGTTCCTTCTTTGGCGAGTTCGTCGGCCATACAATTTCCTGGAATGTCTCTATGGCCCGGCACCCAACAAAGGTGAATTTTAAACTGCTGTGCCATCTCCATGAGAGATGATCGACAATTAAAGGCTGTTATTGAGTTGGTAGAGACAGAGTCCAGTGATTTAATGGCTGCTTGGCTATCTGAAAATATGCGGATATCCGTGTTTGATATCACGTTTTTCTTAAGCCAAGATAGGACTTCTTTTATCGCCAATAGTTCCGCCTGGAATATGCTACAGTGATTGGGAAGGCGAAAAGAGAGACTTAGATTTATTCTGTTTGAGTATACACCTCCACCAACCCCGTCACTAGTTTTTGATCAGTCAGTGTAGAAATCAATAGATTCATTATTCAACAATGCCGAATCCTCCCAGCTGTATCTGGAGGGGATGGTTACCTGGAAGTTTTTATCAAACTGTAACTTTGGGATGGTGTAGTCGATGTTACTGGGAATTGATCCGAATGAGTTCAGAATAATGGAGTGACCAATAAGGATTATGGGAGAATTAAAAAAATGTTATCGAGTCACAACAATCCTCACAAAGAATAGTCACAAGAGCGTGTGACTTGTGACTGCTCACAAGGGGAGAATCGGGTTGTTAGGCTATAGGTATTTCTTCTTTACTGTTTTATCATATTAAATATTAAGCGCGCATTTTGATTTTGATTATAAAATAAATAATTTACAAATTTTTTGGTAATAGGTTTAGAACTTATGTTTAACTTGTTTTATATTTCAATAAAATTACTTTTAAATTTAACACTTAAAACTTTGAACCAAATTTGTAGTCAGAGTTAATTTTGTTGTTTTATTTTTATCACATTCCTTTATTGACCACAAAATGTTTTATTAATAGGTATATCAAAAAGACCAAAAATAACTTTACACAGAAAATTTAATTTTTATTCGTCAAAATAATATTTAAATCGAATGCATTTCGGGCAGACAACCTGCTCATCATCAGCGTTTTACTCGATACTAACAAAATAAGTAGATAAACAGAAAAAAAGAAAGTAAAACGATATAAAATGGAATTAAAAGAAAACAAATGAAATTTAAACTTAATAGAGAATAAAAATTTACAGATTTCACTCATAGAGTAACCATGGAGACATTGAAAATGACTTTATTTTGCTAGATGAACAAAAAACATGACTAATCTTTACAATCTTTACAAATTAATTAAAACGTAATAAGCTGTTTCAGACACCATTATAAGTTTTGAAGTTTCTAGGTGTAGGTATTTAATGTCACTTTCTATTTGGCAAAAAATAAATCTTGTTAATTTTCTTTAACTACATATAACCCCATCATACATTCAAACAAAAAAATCGTTTTTTTAAAATCTGATATCAAAACTCACATACCTATTAGGGCAAACAAAAATATGCCCTAAACACAGTTTTAAGCCCTTATAATTATGCCCTTAAAAATCAATTACATATATATGCCCTTAACAAGTAATTACTTACATATATGCTAAAAAAAAAAATGATTAGGGCCTCAATATTGCTTGTAAAAATATATTCTATGTAGGTTTACCTATGTAATGTATTTTTTAAAAGTGCACTAAAAAGAACGACATAAATCTAAACGTCTATACAGCTAGCATATACAATACACATTAGCATAATCAATTGAAACCATAACTAGAATTGTGTGCTCTTTTTGTGTGAGAGTCTCGATTTTTGTGCCAGCAATGTTTTTCTTTATGTAAATCTATATGTTACCTTAATATTAAGCTAGCAAAACTTCTAAACCGCTTGGCATAATCAGATGAAATAAAAACTAAAATGTTGTGCTCTTTTATTGCTATTTTGTGCGGAAGCCCCGATTTTGTGTTCGCATAGTTTTTTTTTATGCAAAGTTATGCTACCCATATAAAGCTAGCAAAACATAAAACAAAACTATGCTAGTACAAAAATCGGAACTGCCACACAATAATAGCACAAAAAAAACACCAAGTTTTAGTTTTTCTTTCAATTGATTATAGGTATGCTAAGCGGTTTAGAAGTTTTGCTATAAAAATCGGGAATGCCAGTCAATAATACCACACGAATAGCACAAGATTCTAGTTTTTATTTCAATATTGATTATGTTGAGCAGTTTAGAAGTTTTGCTAGCTTAATATTAAGGTAGCATAGATTTACATAAAACAAAAACTATGCTAGCTTCCACTCATAAATAGCACAAAAAGAGCACAAAATTCTAGTTATGGTTTTAACCGATTATGCTAATGTGTATATGCTAGCTTTATACACGTTAAATCTAAAAACAAAAAAAAATATGTAGTGTTCAAGTGAGATTGTCGAACATAACGTCAATCTGCTGGGGCTAAAAGCCATTAAAACCTTTTTGAAATAGGTAGCTACATGCATTTTTTTTTATAATGGTGAATCGTTTAAATTCATCTACATCGGTTTATTTAAGACATTAATTATATCAAAAATAAAAAACAAAATTTACACGAGTGAGTCCCACAAGCTTGCTCTCGTGGCTAACAAAAATGTTGGTACCTTTCAACGAATTACTGGAAACATGATTTTTTTACTTTTGGGTTAATATTTTCTGAATTTTCAAAAGCTATCTATACCTTTTGTTAAGCCGTGTGCGAATTGGATTAAAATCGCTTTAAATTTTATCCGAATATTAATTTAATTTTTGACACTAGTGAGGTGAATCTGTAGGTACCTTTGTGTACGTACAAACTTCGAAATTTAATTTCGGATAAAATTTATTCGAAATTTTAATTCAATTCACACACGGCCTTAAAATATTTAGAAGCACTAGATTACAAAATTGAATAAAATCGTTCGAGTCGATTAAACCAACTCAAAAATAGTTTAAATTAAAAAAAAAAACAAAAACTCCAACCCAAATTTCCTTAATGCCAATTTTTTTCGCCATAACCTGAAGTTATGTTTTAATTTTTTGGTAATGCCTACCCCATAGACCTTTATTATTTATTGAATAAACATTAGAAGACACTGTACAAGTTACGATTTTAATGAAAAATATACAATAATACGGCAAAATATGCACGTTAAACGTAAATATACAACAAATATGCATTTTCGACGAAACAT